>JARQOC010000011.1:77587804-78327285 GCA_033576535.1 Allobates femoralis
TTGTAGGTAGCATCAATGAGGCCTTCACATAATGACATGGCACTTTTGGTCATTACTTTGTTTTTGGCGACGATATGTTTGTGGCGTAGTCAATAGGCGTCTTAAACCTCATCATGATTAGTGAAGGAGGTGTTTGACAATGATTCGCCTTGTATACATGTATTTTCGCAACATTGAGGAGATGCAGGAGTGACTGAATGAAGTGGCGTACGCACAGATAATGCAATATGGCTCCTTTGCCAGGGCCATCCAATCGGCATACAATACTAGCCACCAATCGACGTACATGGGGTGCGGAAAACACAACCCACAGGCACGCCTACGGGCTTGCTTGTGCAATTTGTGAAATCGCAAACAAGATCGTAGTTGCGCCGTCACACAGCACGATCCTGCCACATCGCATATGCAATATTGTACGGTTGAAGGGCTTGCACAATCTTCGTGCAATAACGTAGCTGCAATTTTTTCACGTCGCATTGTCCTGTTGCACGACACAGCGCACGAGCGATATCAACTGCAACGACCACACCACATGATTTTTTGTCGATGTTGTATTGCGATATTGCGACGTGTAACGGTACCCTAACTCAAAAATATTCGTCCTTTCCTCAAACCCGAATCTACTAAATTCTTAGTGCATTTCCTCATCATCTCCTGTCTTGACTAGTGTTATACCTGCCTATTTGAACTCCATACTAACACTCTCGCTACTCTCCAGTCTGTCTTTTAGGGTATGGACACACTGGCGTGAAAATCGGACAAGTGCAATGCTCTCGGACTAATGTTACAGAATGACTGAGAACACATTAAGGGTGCATGCACACTATCAGGATACACAGCGTTTTGGACGCAGCGTCTTTGTGCTGCGTCCAAAACGCTGCGTAGTACAGTATCAGCATAGTGGATGGGATTTCAAGAAATCCCATCCACACTATGCATAACCCGCCCGCAGCGTCTTTGAAGCTGCGGTGTGGGTTGCCGGCAGTCCGCTCCTCCGCAGCATGTTCATTTCATGCTGCGGAGTCGGAAGCGGCTGCCACAGAGAGACTGCATGGAGAAGCCGCTCCGCACCCGCCGCACATGGTGAGTACGGGGCGGCTGCGGTCTCTCTGCGGCCACCCGCGGCTTCCCTCAGGTCTGGAGGAGCTGCGTCCAATACGCAGCTCCTCCGGACCGTGAGGACATACCCTAACATGTGTTGGACGCCTTTTTCTCATCCAGAATCTGGATGAGAAAAAGTTGCAACATGCTGTAACAGTATGCGAGTTACGCACAAGAGTCGTCAATGCAAATCAATGGGTCCTACAAAATCACGGACCGCACACTGACCATCCGAGAGGCATCCGTTTTTTAACTGAAACATTATCATTCTGTAGCTCAGAACACTGTAAAATGTTCCTGTAAATGATTATACAGTAAATAGCTGCTGAGAAAAAAAAACGGATTGCACACGGACATCACACGGATGCCACACGGATCAAAAAAAGGATGTCACTCATCCAACTCTCCTAGATGAGAATCTGACCCTTTTTTGTAATGCCAGTGTGTTTCTACCCTAACTCTGCTGCCTGACTAATCCACCTCTCTCATCACTACTCTGCTTCTCTGCTCTGCAAATCCCTTCATTGTCTCCCAATTCTTTAACACATCCGATTCAAAATACAAGTATCCTGCCATGACCTCCTCCTCTATTCCACCCTTATACATTCCTCACCCAACTGCCTCCAAAACTTCTCCCGAATATCTCCGATCCTCTGGAATTCTGTGCCATACTACATCTGATTTTATCCATCACATTCAGGACTTTCAGATGGATATAAATAGAGGAAAATGGTAATGGTATCAAGGAAGACAATCCGGAAGGCTTGAAAATCTGTTTATTCATGCCGGCCATTGTGGCCTGATGAAGTAGCTTTGCTACGAAACAGGTCGGCACAAATAAACAGATTTGGCAAGCCTTCTGGATTGTTTTCCTTGGCAGCACTGAGAAAAACCCTGCTTTCACATAACTATTTCTTGTACTCCACTCCAAGGTGTTCTGCAGCGGCCATCTTATCATAGGATCTTCAGCTGGTTGTAGATCATACAACCAGAGAAGGTGAGTCACACCCTAACTAAGGTGTGTGCATTTGTGAAACATTTAAAGCCCTATCTGCGCTCCCCTCGTCTTTTATTTCTGCTACATGATGAAGCAGAGCTGTACGCTGCAGTTCTAGGATCTATAGATCGCTTATAATTCAATAAAATTTTACATGCTACTCTGATCTCCCTCCTCTCTCATGGGACATAAAATTTCAGCCTGAGAGCTTCATGCAGCAGCAAAGGGCAGGAGGTGTGTCAGGGGCGTGGATGCTGGGAGCTGCAGAATCATCCTACATTTCAGTGAGGAGTGATGATGATGATTCATTGAAAGTTGGAGGGATAGGAAGCTACCATGATCCTATGGGAGAGGGGAGACCATGCAGAGCTGAGTCGATCAATGTAATGATTTGCCTCTGCTCCTAGCCTCACAATAACAGTACACATTATGCATTATCATACAACAGAGCATCACATCATGCATTTTTGTATCTGCTTGGTGACATGATTGCTATTTCAAGCCAGGACCCCCCTGTCACATAGGATGCATATTAGGTGCTGGATTGCAGTATGAGCATGGGCCACACGCCCTCCTACACAGAATTGTGAGGGGGCGTGAAAGTAGGATAATCCTGCAGCTCCCAGCATCCACGCCACTGCCACACATCCCTGCTTTCTGCTCCTACACAAAGATGACAGGCTGAAAATTCTCTGTCAAATGAGGGGGCATCAGAGCTGAGGAGCAGGTATGATTTTATTGAATTATAAGAGATCTATAGATCCTAGAACTGCAGTGTACAGCTCTGCTTCATCTTATAGCAGGGCAGGGACTGTACTAAAAAGTTTTCTCACTGGAGTTCCCCTTTAAGGAGTTAACCAAGGTGCAAAATACTGACAAAACAACCAGTCTCAACAACCCAATTCATAGAGGGGGTGATTGGCCAATATTAGAATTGCACACAGATAAAGCCCCTACTATTCCATTAGGCAGCTGCACGGCATTCTCTTTGTGCACCACAGAGGTATAGGCTTCTAGTTTACAAGGCCACAATTGATGGACCTGACTGCACCCTGTAAAAAATATATCAATTGTGCAGAAAAATAAATAAGGTATTAACTAACAGTTTGACCAAGACAGGCAGGATTGAACCGAACGTCAAGGATCCCCATGTCTTGCAGTTCTTAACACTACAATAAACAATTTAACACTACAGTTGTTGTGTCAGTATTTTGCATCTGGGCTAACTCCTTTATTAAGGGGGACTTCTGCGTCCTGTCTGTACTTTTGTTTCTATGGCCTTAGCTGGTAAATACCATTACAGTTTTGCTATGTTTATAATTGAATTACGGTAGCTTGGAATTTTTTAAACAGTGTCCTTATTTTTTTGGCAATTCATTTTATTGAACTTTAAAACACAACTTTTCAAGAGATCTTAGAGTCTGCAATAACCCACCTTGCCACCACCAAAGCTGCCGTACCTCCACCTAACCTATTGTCTCCTTCCCCATTATCCTGTATGCCCACAAGGGCAGAGCCCTCTCCCCTCTGTACCAGTCTGTCATTGTTAGTTTGTTCAAAGTAACATACATTTGCATTTTGAAGGTAACCTCTTCTCATTTACAGAACCTTGTAATCAATGTTGCTCTAAAAAGTAATAAATAATAATAATTTTGTCACCATGGAGAATTCCTGTTGTCAGCAGCACATCCCCTGTTTACAAGGGGAGATATGTTGCAGACAACGATGATTTTCATGAAGGTATAAGTAATCTGATCACCTGTAGAACAAGCATTTTGCTCAGTCCATGACTCATCTAAGGCATGTGTACATAGGAGGATGATCAAGAGTGACCGCTATCATGAGTGCTCATTTGCGAATTATCGGACAGTTCAATTGGCCTTTAAGATGAAGCCAATGCACTTAGTTAAACCTACTCTAATTGATGATGAGTGAGTGTGCTCATCACTGCTCAATACTCAATCAAGCACTGGGCTGCTCGGGTATGGTTGGTACTCGGCTGCGTATCGCGGGTGCTTAGATGTGTCCGACACAAAGAGCCGGCTCCCTTCAGTAAATGATGGGAGCCGACACCCCAGTAAGATGTAGTTGCATTCACCAAATAGCTCTCACTTGGGGTAAATGCAACGTATCCAGATGTGGCTGTATGTGGGCAGAGAGCCAGACTGCCCACCATTATACTCATTACTCGAGTTGACCCCGTCAGAGTGTCCAACCTGCTCGACTTGAGTACCGAGAACCAGAGGATCTTAGGGTGCCTTCACACTGCAGCGTGATCCTGTCCGGGGCTGTCCGGGATGACCTTACAGCTGCGGACTGGATCAGCACACAGGACTGGAGGGCTAATATGCCCTCCGGTTCTGTGTGCTGCCCTCCGGTTCTGTGTGCTGATCCAGTCCGCAGCTGTCAAGGTCATCCTGGACAGCCCCGGACCGGATCACGCCGCAGTGTGAAGGCACCCTTATGGTACCTTTACACGCGGCAACATTTCTAGGGTGTCAACAGGTAACTTACTGGCTGCAGTGAATTCATGGAGACATGATTCCATTTGTACACAGCAACAAGATAGAACCTTGTCTCCATGATTTCACTGCAGCCAGTAAGTTACCTGTTGACACCCTAGAAATGTTGCCGCGTGCAAAGGTACCATTAGTGTTCACTCATCATTAATTGTAATGCGTTATGGCTGAAATGGGATGATTTTTGGCTAGGCAACCAAAAACAAAAGGCAGGCTTGCCCACCTGCTCAGTCTATTACCTATTTTGAAACAAAGATGTTGCCATTAGAGCTGAAAGATGGCTGTATATACATATATAACTGAATACAGCCTTAAAATAGGTTTCCTTTACACTTGTGCAAAACTGATAGCCTATCATTAGAAAAAGCATCAATATTAGATTGGTGGGGGTCCAACTCCAGTACCATCATCAATCAGCTGCTGGCTGCTCCAGCCACAGGTGGATGTGTACAAAGTCGAACACTACAAGTCTGAACACTGTTTAGTGGCTGCTGCAAGATACTCATGATCAGCTCAAAATTCTTTACCTGGATAACGATTAGGGAGGACATACCTCTCGCAATTTGGCCACATTGTTCCAATGAAACTCCTGATAAAGGATAGATCGGTACAAGGTCGATAGCTCCAAGACAAGGGTGTACACCATCATGTTGGGAATGGTCGATGCATGAGAAGCCTTCCACACAGGATGATACAACAGACATACCTGTATAAATGGTAGAAGTATATCATATATCATAAGTATAACATATGTTCCAATGAATAAAGTTGCATGAATGAATTCTATATTTTTTATGATACATGAACCTGCCTATTACCTGTGGAAAGACAGAAGGGAGACGCAGGGAATTTCTGGCTATGGCTGCCCACGTGGTTAATCGGATGTGCACATTTTTCCAGTTAGAGCTGTATGAATATATTCACACCTAGCATAAATTTATGTTCTCATGGTAAAAGTCCACGTCCCATGCAAAAAGTCAAAGTCAAATCCAGTTTTTCACTATGGGAATGCTAAAGACTTGCTGTAAATTAATTAAAATTAAGCAGTTAATTTTAATCAATAGATCTTGGAGTAATAATACTTTCCACAATTAGAGGTGTTTTAAGAAAAAATGTTCCCGTGCTGATATAATCTTATATATGTGTCCCTGCTATGAACTGAGGAATGGATGTTAATACAAAAGTTTCCATCCAATAGGAAGTAGGACACCACCGTAGGCTGTGTCCCACTCTGCAAGAGCTACTCAGAAACACGATTAAGCACAAAAATCGAGTAAATGCTCCAGTTTGCATATCCAGAAAATTCATTTATTAGTTACAACAAGGACCAAGGACAAGGGGGTGGTGTAAAGTGCCAATGAACAGATACCAGCCTAGGAGTCTGATTGCGTACAACTTATTGTCAATTGCATTATCACTTGATAACACCTGTATCCACCTATCTGCATATACCTTCCCAAGTGGGTCTGGAAAAAACATCCAGCAGCTCAGCAAAAAACAGGCTTCACAGATAAGGCACACTACAACCCTTACATATCACATATTAGTTCCATTCAAAGAATGATTAAAGTACATACAGACATGCAGGGTTAAATGTACCCCAGTATGAAGTGGCTAGTGTTTATTGCCAACATGCCCATAATGTTATTGCCTCCAGACCCTTACTCAATGGGTTTAGATATCACAGGAGATACTATAATGAAATAAATCTAGTGACCGAGCACCCGGTCTGGGTAACTGATTGAACGTTTGATGGGTGCTCGGTCACTAGATTTATTTCATTATAGTATCTCCTGTGATATCTAATAATAATAATAATAATAATTTTTATTTATATAGCGCCAACATATTCTGCAGCGCTTCACAATACAAAGTTCACATTTAAACAATCATAAGAAACAATTAGAAAATACAATACAATGCCAAAAACAATACAATACAAAGCATAACATAATACAATAATTAGAGCAAAAATGGCCACCCTGCTCATAAGAGCTTACAATCTAACAATGATAGTATAGTCAACTTGAGGAGATGGGGAACAGATAGGAGCAGAATAAGTGGCCACAACCCGTTATATGTGATCCACTTGGGAGGAGCGGATAGGCTATGTCTAGATGACTGACTAGGGATCATGATAGGCCGCCCTAAAAAGATGTGTTTTTAGGGATCGCCTAAAACTATCTAAGTTGTGGATACACCTAATTTCTTGGGGTAGAGCATTCCAAAGAATTGGTGCGGCTCCGGAGAAGTCTTGGAGCCGGGAGTGGGAGGTTCGGATTAATGCAGAAGTGAGTCTAAAGTCACTTCCAGAGCGAAGAGAACAGGTGGGGTGATAGACAGAGATGAGGGAGTCGATGTATGGGGGTGCTGCACTGTGAAGAGCTTTGTGGGTGAGAACAAGCAGTTTGAAATGGATCCTATAGTGAATAGGCAGCCAGTGTAATGACTGGCATAGAGCAGAAGCGTCTGAGTAACGATTAGCTAGATAGGTAATCCTGGCTGCTACATTAAGGATGGACTGGAGAGGGGACAGTCTAGTGCGGGGGAGGCCAACTAAGAGAGAATTACAATAGTCAAGGCGGGAGTGAATCAGGGCCACAGTGAGTGTTTTTGTGGTTTCCAAGGTGAGAAAGGAGCGAATTCTGGAGATGTTCTTCAGGTGCAAGCAGCAAGAGCGGGCGAGAGATTGTATATATGGGGTGAAGGAAAGATCAGAGTCAAACATAACACCCAGACAGCAAGCCTGCTGACTAGGCACTATTGTGGTGCCGCACACTGAGAGAGAGATGTCATATTTAGGGAGGTTAGTGGAGGGCGGGACCAGAAGTAGTTCAGTTTTGGAAAGATTAAGTTTCAGGTAGAGAGCGGACATGATATTGGAAACTGCGGTTAGACAGTCATTGGTGTTCTTTATTAGAGCGGGAGTAAGGTCAGGGGAAGAAGTGTATAGTTGTGCGTCATCAGCATAAAGATGGTACTGGAAACCAAATCTGCTGATGGTCTGTCCAATCGGGGCTGTGTAGAGTGAGAAGGGAAGAGGTCCAAGGACTGAACCCTGAGGGACTCCAATAGTGAGAGGAAGAGGGGAGGAAATGGAGCCAGCAAATGATACACTGAAAGAGCGGTCAGAAAGATAGGAAGAGAACCAGGAGAGAGCAGTGTCCTTGATGTCGATGGAGTGCAGTATAGAGAGTAGGAAATGGTGGTCAATATCTAAACCCATTGAGTAAGGGTCTGGAGGCAATAACATTATGGGCATGTTGGCAATAAACACTAGGCACTTTATACTGGGGTAAATTTAACCCTGCATGTCTGTATGTACTTTAATCATTCTTTGAATGGAACTAATATGTGATATGTAAGGGTTGTAGTGTGCCTTATCTGTGAAGCCTGTTTTTTGCTGAGCTGCTGGATGGATTTAATCTTTCCAGACCCACTTGGGAAGGTATATGCAGACAGATGGATACAGGTGTTATCAAGTGATAATGTTACCGGGCAATTGTCGATAAGTTGTATGCAATCAGACTCCTAGGCTGATTTCTATTCATTGGAACTTTACACCACCCCCTTGTCCTTGTTCCTTGTTGTAACATAGTAACATAGTAACATAGTTTTTAAGGTTGAAGGAAGACTTTAAAGGTGGGGTCACACCCGGCGATCTGGTCTGCGATGTCGGAAGCGACGTGCAGGTGCGCGGTCGCTTCCGACATCGCAGGCCAGCTGTCACACGGCACGACGGTGCCGGTGACGCGGCGGCGATGTGGGCGGAGCCATCGCTCGCTGGGCTGGGCTAAGCCCAGGAAGCGATGGCTCAGTAGCGCTGCGATATAGGCTGGATCGCGCCGCCAACAGTGTCAGACGGCGCGATCCAGCCTAATCGCTGGTCACAGGTTGACAGGTTTATGAACATGTTCATAAACCTGTCAACCTGCGACCAGCGATAATTTGCAGTTGCGTCGCGCTGTCACACAGCGCGACGCACTTGCAATATCGCCCGCGACATCGCTGTGACGTCACTTTGCGGCGATGTCGCGGGCGACATCGCCGCGTGTGACCCCACCTTAAGTCCATCTAGTTCAACCCATAGCCTAACATGTTGATCCAGAGGAAGGCAAAAGAAACCCATGTGGCAACACTAAGCTCCACATTGGGGGAAAAAATTCCTTCCTGACTCCAGATATGGCAATCAGACTAATTCCCTGGATCAACGCCCTATCAAAGAATCTAGTATGTATAACTGATAATATTATAGTTTTCAAGAAAGGCATCCAGGCCCTTCTTAAATGTTTGTAGTGACTCACTCATTACAACAGCATGTGGCAGAGAGTTCCATAGTCTCAATGCTCTTACAGTAAAGAATCCGCGTCTGTGATTATGATTAAACCTTCTTTCCTCCAGACGTAGAGGATGCCCCCTTGTCCCAGTCTCAGGCCTAAGAGTAAAGAGATCATTAGAAAGGTCTCTGTACTGTCCCCTCATATATTTATACATTATTATAAGATCACCCCTAAGCCTTCGTTTTTTCCAAGCTAAATAACCCCAAGTTTAATAACCTGTCTTGGTATTGCAGACCCCTTAGTCCTCTAATGACTTTTGTCGCTCTTCTCTGCACCCGCTCTAGTTCAGCTATGTCTTTCTTATACACCGGAGACCAGAAATGTACACAGTATTCTAAGTGTGGTCGCACTAGTGACTTGTATAGAGGTAAAATTATGTTCTCCTCATGAGCATCTATGCCTCTTTTAATGCATCCCATTATTTTATTTGCCTTTGCAGCAGCTGCCTGACACTGGCCACTAAATGTGAGTTTGTCATCTACCCATACACCCAGGTCTTTTTCAGTGACAGTTTTGCCCAGTGTTTTACAATTAAGCACATAATTATACCTTTTGTTTCCTCTGCCCAAGTGCATGACTTTACATTCATCCCCATTAAAGCGCATTTGCCATTTAGCAGCCCAAGCTTCTAGTTTACATAAATCCTCCTGTAATATAAAATTGTCCTCCTCTGTATTGATTACCCTGCAGAGTTTAGTGTCATCTGCAAATATTGAGATTCTACTCCGTATGCCCCCTACAAGGTCATTAATAAATATATTAAATAGAAGCGGGCCCAACACTGACCCCTGTGGTACCCCACTGTTAACTGTGACCCATTCTGAGTGTGTTCCATTAATAACCACCCTTTGTTTCCTATCACTAAGCCAGTTCTTTACCCACTTACACATATTTTCCCCTATCCCCATTGCCCTCATTTTATGTATCAACCTTTTGTGTGGCACCGTATCAAAAGCTTTTGAAAAGTCCATATACACCACATCCACTGCATTTCCTTGGTCCAGTCCAGAACTTACTTCTTCATAGAAGCTTATCAGATTAGTTTGACAGGAACGATCCCTCGTAAAACCATGTTGATAATGGGTCATGAGGTTATTTTTCTTCAGATACTCCAGTATAGCATCTCTTAGAAAACCCTCTAGGATTTTACCCACAGTAGAGGTTAGGCTTACTGGCCTATAATTTCCAAGTTCAGTTTTTGTCCCCTTTTTGAATATTGGCACCACATTTGCTATACGCCAGTCCTGTGGTACAGACCCTGTTATTATGGAATCTTTAAATATTAAAAATAATGGTCTATCTATGACAGTACTTAATTCCTGCAGCACTCTGGGGTGTATCCCATCCGGGCCCGGGGATTTGTCAATTTTAGTGATTTTTAGACGGTGCCGTACTGCCTCTTGAGTTAAGCAGGTGACATTTAATTGAGACTTTTTGCTATCACAGATCATATTGTCTGTCATGGGATTTTCTTGTGTAAATACTGTTGAAAAAAAGTCATTTAGCATATTGGCTTTTTCCTCATCCTCATCCACCATTTCACCCAGACTATTTTTAAAGGGGCCAACACCATCATTTTTTAGTTTCTTACTATTTATGTAGTTAAAAAATATATTTTGGGATTCTTTTTACTTTCTCTGGCAATGAGTCTTTCTGTCTCAATCTTTGCTGCCTTGATTTGCTTTTTACAAATGTTATTTAATTTTCTGTATTTATTTAATAATGCTTCATCACTACCTACTTGCTTTAATTCCCTAAATGCTTTCTTTTTGTCACATATTGCACCTCTTACCGCTTTATTTAGCCATAGTGGTTTCCTCCTATTTCTAGCATGCTTATTCCCATAGGGTATATATTGTGCACAGGTCCTATTCAGAATGCTAATAAACATCTCCCATTTGTGTTGTGTACTTTTATGTCTCAGGACATCGTCCCAATTTATTGCACTAAGATCATCTCTCAACCGTTGGAAATTTGCCTTCCTGAAGTTTAGTGTCCTTGTAGCCCCTCTACTACACGTCTTAGTAAAGGATACTTGAAAGCTTATTAAGTTATGATCACTATTACCCAAGTGACCTCCAACCCGTATATTTGATATGCGGTCCGGCCTGTTGGTTAATATTAGGTCCAGCAGTGCCCCCCTTCTTGTTGGGTCCTGAACCAGTTGTGAAAGGTAATTGTCTCTCATAGTTTTCAAAAACTTATTACCTTTGCTGGAACTGCAGGTTTCTGATCCCCAATGTATTTCAGGGTAGTTGAAGTCCCCCATAATAATGACTTCTCCCTGAGTCGCTGCTTCATCTATTTGCTTTATGAGGATATTCTCCTCCACTTCCATTATTGTTGGGGACTTATAACAAACCCCTATCAGTAATTTATTATTTTTTCCCCCTCCCCTTATCTCCACCCACAGGGACTCTACATTTCCATTAGATTTACCTATATTATCACACAGGATGGGTTTTAAAGATGATTTTACGTATAAACATACACCTCCTCCTCGCCTATTTGTACGGTCATTTCTGAACAGACAATAGCCCTGTAAATTAACAGCCCAGTCATGGCTCTCGTCCAGCCAAGTCTCCGAAATCCCCACCATGTCATAATTATTTTCCAACAAAATCAATTCTAATTCCTCCATTTTGTTGGTGAGGCTTCTGGCATTAGTGAACATGCACTTTATGCATCTCTCTTTACCTCTATTCCTTCCTACTAGATTGACTGTTCTAACCCCACCCCCCATGCCACCCCCAATTTTATTACTTTTGCCCAGGTTACTATTTACACTATCTTCCCCTCCTATACAATGAATACCCTCCCCCCAAATCCCTAGTTTAAACACTCCTCCAACCTTCTAGCCATTTTCTCCCCCAGCACAGCTGCACCCTCCCCATTGAGGTGCAGCCCGTCCCTAGCATAGAACCTGTAGCCAACAGAGAAGTCGGCCCAGTTCTCCAGGAACCCAAACCCCTCCTTCCTACACCAATTCCTGAGCCACTTATTTATCTCCCTAATCTCACGTTGCCTCTCTGGTGTGGCTCGTGGTACAGGCAGTATTTCAGAGAATACTACTTTGGAGGTCCTTGCCTTAAGCTTGCAGCCTAATTCCCTGAAATCATCTTTAAGGACCTTCCACCTACCTCTAACTTTGTCATTTGTGCCAATGTGCACCATGACCGCTGGGTCCTCACCAGCCCCTCCCAGTAATCTGTCAACCCGATCAGCGATGTGCCGGACTCGAGCGCCAGGTAGGCAGCACACTGTTCGACGATCCCTGTCTTTGTGACAGATTGCCCTATCTATTCCCCTAATAATTGAGTCCCCCACTACCAGCACCTGTCTGGCCTGTCCTTCTCTCCTTTGTTGCAACTAATAAATGAATTTTCTGGATATGCAAACTGGAGCATTTGCTCAATTTTTATGTGTAATGGATGTGTCTGACCATACAGGGACATGGCCTGATCAGATCACATCTCCTTTGCTGAGATAATCTTATATATGTGTCCCTGCTATGTACTGAGTAATGGATGTGTCTGACCATACAGGGACATGGTCTGATCACATCACATCTCCTGGGCAGGGGAAGAAGCAAAAGAGTGTACAGACATTACAGCATGGGAACATAGCAGATTGTTTTTGTGAGGAAAAATTATTTGGAATCCCGTGCTATAATGTCGTTCACTCTTTCACTTCCTCCCCTGCCCAGAAGATGTGGTACGATCAGACCATATTCCTGTATGGTCAGACATGGCCATTACACAGTATATAGCAAGGACATGGGGCATGGGCGTACCCAGCGTGGGGCAGCTGCCCTCCAAGAGGAAGGGGTGAGCACGGCACTGAGCACGCGCACCTATTAATTATAATGTGTGTCTGACTCAGGGCGGGTGAGCTGAGGCGGCTACCGCTAGCACCTCTGCTCCACGGTCCACCTGTCACCTGTGTGTCACTGTAGCGGTTACCTCAGTGACAGCGCGGTAATCATGATGGGGTGGCAGCTACAGCAGCCAGCAGGGGCGCAGGGCGGATCTCGCCCTCAGACAGTGTCTGCCGACTGCAGATCAGCTCGGCGGGCAGGGGACTCAGAAGTGATGTCATGACATCACCACTGAGCGCTGAGTCCCTGCGGTGCAAGCTGGGGTCACTGGGGACACTGCTGGTGCGGAGGCTGGAGTTGAGCTACAAAAGTCAAGAGACGAGAGGACAACATTAACTGTGAAAAAAAGATGTAAATATAAAAAAAAAGTGATGTGGGGGGTCGAGGTGGGAGGAGCCCTATGGGAGGGCTGTATATGGGAGCCTTATGTGGGGGCTGCGCTGTATATGAGATGACATGTACTCCCATCTCATATACAGCCCTGCCCCCCATATGCTCCCATATCATATACAGCAACCCTATAAGGGTCCTATATCATATATAGACCCCCAAAGGGCTCCCATTATTGGAGCCCTATGGGGGGAAGGCTGTATATGATATCGGAGCCCTATGGGGCTGTATGTGATATGGGAGCCCTATGGGGCATTAGGGGGGCTGTATATGATATGGAACTCCCATATCATATACAGCCCCCGATAGGGCTCCCATATCATATGCAGCCTATGATATAGGAGCCCTATGGGGGCTGTTGTATATGATATGAGGACTGTATGGGGTATTGGGGGCTGTATATGAGATGGGACTCCAATATAATATACAGCCCACCACATAGGGCTCCCGTATCATATACAACCCCTCATAGGGCTCTCATGATGGGAGCCCTATGGAGGGGCTGTATATGATACAGGAGCCCTATGAGGGGGCTGAATATGATTTGAGTGGCCTGTGGCGGGGTTATATATGATATGGGAGCCCTATAAGGGGGCTGTATATGATATGGGAGCTCTATGGGGGGCTGTATATGAAATGGGAGCCCTATGGAGGGCTGTATATGAGATGGGAGCCCTATGGGACATTGGGGGGGCAGTATATGAGAGATGGAACTTCCATCTCATATACAGCCCCCCATAGGGCTCCCATCTCATATACAGCCCCCCATAGGGCTCCCCAGTGGCGTAACGAGTCTGATGGGCCCCGGTGCACAATTTTACAACCTGAACGACCATGGCTTGCCCCACCCCCTAGTTTTGATCCTGGGTACGCCCATGCATGGGGGAAGAGAATCTGCATGGAACATGATGGGGGAGATGAGCAGTGTGGAACATGATGGGGGAGATGAGCAGCGTGGAACTTGATTGAGGAGATGAGTAGTGTGGAACATGATGGGGGAGATGAGCAGCGTGGAACATGATGGGGGAGATGGGCAGTGTGGAACATGATGGGCGAGATGGGCAGTGTGCAACATGATGGGGGAGATGGGCAGTGTGGAACATGATGGGGGAGATGGGCAGTGTGGAACATGATGGGGGAGATGGGCAGTGTGGAACATGATGGGGGAGATGGGCAGTGTGGAACATGATGGGGGAGATGAGCAGCGTGGCACATGATAGGGGAGATGAGCAGCGTGGCACATGATAGGGGAGATGAGCAGCGTGGAACATGATGGGGGAGATGGGCAGTGTGGAACATGATGGGGAAGATGAGTAGCATGGAACACCAATCAGCTTGCTACTCGCTGTGAACACACATGGGTCTGCTCACAGCAATGTAGCAGAGCTTAACATGTTTGCCCAGAGACAGACTTGTGGATTATCATTTGAAGGATTTATTTTGGGTTATTAAAGATGGGAACCAGAGCTGTGTTTGTCTTTTATTTCAATTAAAAGTTTTGTCTTGCCTTTTATTGCAATAAACAGATTTTTTTTCTCGGTATTATGTTTTTTTTAAAGTTTACAAGACATTCATAGTGGGTGGGTCTAACAATGACCCGACATTATGAATCTTGAGCTTAGTTCCAGCTGCCAATACAAAGCTGCCATTAACCAGCATTAGCCAGCAAGCCACCACCACTAGGCTGCTGAAAGAATCAGGTAAAGCACCTGAAAATGGCACTACAAAAGAATGCGCCATTTTCAGGGGCAGCTGCAGGCTGCAATTTTCAGCATGAGGGCCCAGAATGCTTGGGCCCTACCATGATGAGAATCCCAGCCCCCAGCTGCCTGGGTTTTACCTTTGCTGGCAATCAAAAATAGGGCGAAACGCACAATTTTTTAAATTATTTATTTAAATAATTTTCAAAAATAATGGGCTTCCCTGTATTTGGATTGCCTGTCAAGGTAAAGCCAGGCAGTTGTGGGTGGCAGCCCGTAGCTGTCTGCTTTATCTTTGCTGAATACAGTGAAGCTCTACGTCATTGTTTTTAATTATTTATTTATTTTTACAAGGTAAAGAATATTTATACCGTGTTAGCTAGTAGATAGAAAAATATTAGAATCTGAGAGTCCTCAGTGGTTGATACCTTTCAATGGCTAACTGAAAAGATGGTAAGCATAGTAAGCTTTTGGGACACTATGGCCCCTTCATCAGGCTGATCAGCCTGACGAAGGGGCCATAGTGTGCCGAAAGCTTGCTCTGTTTGCTATCTTTTCAGTTAGCCATTGAAAGGTATCAACCACTGAGGACTCTCAGATTCTAATATTTTTTTACTTTTATAGTATTATGAAGTCAGTAAATGGGTGAGCGTCCCAACAGCCAATCACACACATTGTCACAGAGAATGGGTGTCTGTGATTGGCTTTTGCAGCAACCTTAAAACTCTCCATACATTCTAGCTCTGTGATGGGCTTTTGGACCCCTCTACGGTGAATATCCAGGAAATTCATGAGCGGCCTGGAAGTACAAGTGGGGGAACACAAGGACACTGGTAAGTATAATGCTGCTGTTTAATCGCTAACTGCTTTCTTTTTCAGTCTCCCAGACCCACCTCATACCTTTAAAGTCTGAGTTTGGGGTTCAAACTCGAGCTCGAGTCACTTTAAAAAAAGTCTCTTCGCCCATCACTAAAAATAGCCCTTCTCTTCAATAGAGGTCATAAGCTTTCCATCCCTGGAGTCTGTTAGTTTCTTAATCTGTTGCTAAGCAACTTTTTGGAGCAGCACCATCCTCAGCCTCCCAGACACTTTTAGAGAGTTATATTTTTCCTCCCATTTTAGAAGACTATATAAGTTTTCAATAGTGTTTAGGTCAGGTGAGGAAGGGAAAGGGGCCATGTTCTTATTCTTTATTTTTTAAGGCTATGTGCCCTACAGTGAAAAAGTGATGCAGAATTTTCTGCACCAAATCTGTATCCGATTTTTGCAGAACTACGCAGCAAAAACATATTCAGTTTTGCTGTGTAATTGCTACATTTTAGGTGAAAAAATTCTGAACCTCTTTTTGAATGATCCCACTCACTATGATGCAGAGTCCACTTACCAGCTGTAGACTCCCATGCTAAAAACGATACGTACTGTGGGAATACTCATCCATATTAGAGGCATTTTGCCATGATTACAGTGGGGTCAATGGACAAACTGCTGTTAAAAAAACAGATCAATAATTAACATGCTGCATATTTTTACAGATCAAAAATCCACAAAAATATGCACCTAAAACGCAGAGCAGATGTTGGCAGAGTGCCAAAGTCATGTTGACTCTGCTGGCTCACCAATACACCATGAGCATTCACTGCACATTTTTGTTTTGTTGTAAAAATGTGTAGCAGAAACGCCAGCGTGGACAAATGGCCTAAGGCCTTTACTGTCAGCCAAGCAGTGTAGACTTCAACGCATGGGCTGGAGCTTTGTCATGCATAAAAATTATGGTTTTCTTGAAGAATGCAAATTTGTTCCTATACCACTACTTTAAGGCATTTTCCAATGAACAAAGGTAATTTTAAAGTTCATTTTAATCAATAGATCTTGGAATAATGATAATTTCCACAATTGGATGGGATTAAAAAATGTTCCTGTATGATTTGATCATAACACATTTCCTGTGCTGAGACAATCTTATATAGGTGTCCCTGCTATGTATTGTGTAATGGATGTGTCTGACCGTACAGGGACATGGTCTGATCATACCACATCTCCTGTACTGAGATAATCTTATATATGAGTCCCTGCTATGTACTGTGTAATTGATGTCTCTCATTGTACAGGGACATGGTCTCATCATTCCACATCTCCTGTGCTGAGATAATGGCAAGGGTCACATTTGGAAGGCTCATTGCGATTACCACATCCACATCTGGATGCGGTAATCGCATGAGCCTTTAGACATATTTTGAGTTCACAATGTGTCTTTAAACCCGGATCCGGTGACCGGATTACTCAGAATGCGCAATCCGATTGCCGGATGCTTTGTCCATCCCTTCTGCCATAGTAAATGCCAACAATAGTCAGCAATACTGTAATTTCACATATTAACCCTTAACATGGCGAACTATGTGGACAGCATATCTCTAGGGAGGGTGGGCACTCCCTACAGACATGTTGCCCACATCTATTATTAACATTAACCATTTGTTCATCCCTGCGGCAGCATGGATGAACAAAGCATCCAGCTACCGCAGGCATTCACATGTGCCTTGCGGTAGCCGGATGGGCTCCCTTAGGAGCTCATTATAGGTCTCCTGCTGCGGTTTGCAAACTGCTGCGAAAACTGCAGCCTGCATGATTTTTACTGCAGGCTGCAAATCCACAAGAGGTAACCAGATTGCATGTAGTGTAATCCGGTTTTATAATGGGCTCCTATGGGCTGCGGGTCCTGATCCGGTTTTGAGCATTCTGCATGCTCAAAACCAGATCAGGATCTGTATTTGCTAACGCAAATGTGACCCTAGCCAATCTTATATATGTGTCCCTGCTATGTACTGTGTTTTGGATGTGTCTGACTGTACAGGAGCATGGTCTGATCATACCACATCTCCTGTGCTGAGATAATCTTATATATGTGTCCTGCTATGTACTATGTAATGGATTTGTCTGACTATACAGGGACATGGTCTGATCATACCACATCTCCTGTGCTGAGATAATCTTCTATATGTGTCCCTTCTATGTACTGTGTAATGGATTTGTCTGACCGTACAGGGACATGGTCTGATCATACCACATCTCCTGTGCTGAGATAATCTTTTATATGTGTCCCTGCTATGTACTGTGTAATGGCTGTTTTTGATCATGCATGGAGCATTATTTGATCATGGGCAGGGAGGGATGCAAATAAGTATACATATGAGTCTCTCATACTGGGTCCCTAAACTTCAGTCACAACCTCTGTCTAGGTCAGTGATGGCGAACCTATGGCACGCGTGCCAGGGGTGGCACGCAGAGCCGCCTCCGCTAGCACGCGGCCTCGCCACTACACTGCCGCTTTGATCAGCCGGTGCGCGCCGCGGTGTCGGCAGATCAAAGCTGTGTCGGAGCAGAGGAGACATTTCTCCTCTCTCCGACACTCTTCCTAGCTCCGCCCTCCCTGCCTGCGTCATGTGACAGCGGTCATGTGACGCGCCCGGCGTCACGTGACCGCATTTAGCGCGGGTCGGGAGGAGAAGACACAGCAGAAGAGGAAACTGCAGCAGGAAGGTGAGTATGACTTTTTTTTTTTTGTTCTATTTACAGCAGGATGGAGCATTACTAAGGGGGCAGGATGGAGCATTACTAAGGGGGCAGGATGGAGCATTACTAAGGGGGCATGATGGGGCATTACTAAGTGGGCAGGATGGGGCATTACTAAGGGGGCAGGATGGGGCATTACTAAGGGGGCAGGATGGGGCATTACTAAGGGGGCAGGATGGAGCATTACTAAGGGGGCAGGATGGAGCATTACTAAGGGGGCAGGATGGAGCATTACTAAGGGGGCAGGATGGGGCATTACTAAGGGGGCAGGATGGGGCATTACTAAGGGGGCAGAATGGGGCATTACTAAGGGGGCAGGATGGGGCATTACTAAGGGGGCAGGATGAAGCATTACTAAGGGGGCAGGATGGAGCATTACTAAGGGGGCAGGATGGAGCATTACTAAGGGGGCAGGATGGGGCATTACTAAGGGGGCAGGATGGGGCATTACTAAGGGGGCAGGATGGGGCATTACTAAGGGGGCAGGATGGAGCATTACTAAGGGGGCAGGATGGAGCATTACTAAGGGGCAGGATGGGGCATTACTAAGGGGGCAGGATGGAGCATTACTAAGGGGGCAGGATGGAGCATTACTAAGGGGCAGGATGGGGCATTACTAAGGGGGCAGGATGGGGCATTACTAAGGGGGCAGGATGCGGCATTACTAAGGGGGCAGGATGGGGCATTACTAAGGGGGCAGGATGGGGCATTACTAAGGGGGCAGGATGGGGCATTACTAAGGGGGCAGGATGGAGCATTACTAAGGGGGCAGGATGGAGCATTACTAAGGGGGCATGATGGGGCATTACTAAGGGGGCAGGATGGGGCATTACTAAGGGGGCAGGATGGGGCATTACAAAGGGGGCAGGATGGGGCATTACAAAAGGGGCAGGATGGAGCATTACTAAGGGGGCAGGATGGAGCATTACTAAGGGGGCAGGATGGGGCATTACTAAGGGGGCAGGATGGGGCATTACTAAGGGGGCAGGATGGGGCATTACTAAGGGGGCAGGATGGGGCATTACTAAGGGGGCAGGATGGGGCATTACTAAGGGGGCAGGATGGGGCATATTACTCTGCTGGGGGCAGGATGGAGCATTACTAAGGGGACAGGATGGGGCATATTACTCTGCTGGGGGCAGGATGGGGCATTACTAAGGGGGCAGGATGGGGCATATTACTCTGCTGGAGGCAGGATGGAGCATTACTAAGGGGGCAGGATGGGGCATATTACTCTGCTGGGGGCAGGATGGGGAATTACTAAGGGGGGCAGGATGGGGCATATTACTCTGTGCTGGGGGCAGGATGGGGCAATAGTAACAGGGGGCAGGATTTGGCATATTATGTGATGGGGCATATTATTATGTGATGGGGGCTGATGGGGCATATTATTATGTGATGGGGGCTGATGGGGCATATTATTATGTGATGGGGGCTGATGGGGCATATTATTTTATGTGATGGGGGCTGATGGGGCATATTATTATGTGATGGGGGCTGATGGGACATATTATTATGTGATGGGGGCTGATGGGGCATATTATTATGTAATGGGGCTGATGGGGCATATTACTATGTGATGTGGGCAGGATGTGGCAGATTAATATGTGATGGGGGCAAGGATGGGGCATATTAATATGTGATGGGGACAAGGATGGGGCAGATTACTATGTGATGGGGTCAAGGATAGGGCAATACTACCAGGGGGCAAGATGGGGCATATTACTATGTGATGGGGACAAGGATGGGGCACATTACTGCTGGATGAGGCATATTACTGCAAAGGAATAAGGATGGGGCATATTAATGGCAAGTGGCAAGGATGAAACACATTACTGCAGGATGGGGCATATTACTTCAAGGGGACACGGATGGGGCATATTACTGCAAGGGGAGAAGGATAGGGCATTACTGCAGGATGGGGCATATTACTGCAAGGGGACAAGAATGTGGCATATTAGTGCAGGATGGGGCATATTGCTGCAAGGGGACAAGGATAGGGCATTCCAGCAGGATGGGGCATTACTACATGATAGGGACAGGATGGGGACATTACCACAAGGGACAAGGATGGGACATTACCGAAGGGGACAAGGATGGGGCATACTACAAGGGGATAAGGATAAAGACATTACTACAAGAAGGGGGTCAGGATAGGAACATTACTGCCAGGAGAGGGTCAGGATGGAGCACAACTGCAAGGAGAGGGTCAGGATGGGGCCATAAATGCATGGAGATGGTGAGGATGGATCATATAGCTAGGAGAAGATCAGGATGGAGCACATTGCTACAAGGAGAAGATCAGGATGGAGCACATAACTGCAAAGAGAGGGTCGGGATGGAGCACATTACTGCAAGTAGAGGGTCAGGATGGAGCTCATTACTGCAAGGAGAGGGTCAGGAAGGAGCACATTACTGCAAGGAGAGGGTCAGTATGGAGCACATTGCTGCAAGGAGAGGGTCAGGATGGAGCACATAGCTGCAAGGAGAGGGTCAGGATGGAGCACATAGCTACAAGGAGAGGGTCAGGATGGAGCACATAGCTACAAGGAGAGGGTCAGGATGGAGCACATAGCTACAAGGAGAGGGTCAGGATGGAGCACATAGCTACAAGGAGAGGGTCAGGATGGAGCACATTACTGCAAGGAAAGGGACCAGGATTTCAGCATGAAATCTGCTTGCATTCCATGATAAAATCTATCTCCTATCTGTCCAATATTCTGCATTTTTTCCATAGAGATCAATCCACCTGCTGTTTCTAGAGAGGGCAGTGGCAGCGGCTCAGCTTCAATGTGCAGTACACATGAGCTGGATGACCACTGCTGAAGAGAAGAGAAGACTGCAAAGGTAAGTTTAAAATCAACTAATTGTTAAAATAATTGAATTGATCATCAATGTTTCAGGACTACAAGCACTGCACAGGGAAGAGAGAAGGCAACTGCTGGCTCTCCCCCCTGTGCAGCGCTTATGATTACTACTGCTGTAATTTAGGTTATATTATCGTATTGGCACTTCGCCATAAATAATTTCGTTTTGGGTTGCGGTTTGGGCACTCGGCCTCAGAAAGGTTCGCCATCACTGGTCTAGGTTAAAAACCTCCTATTTTATGGGCAAGTAGAAAACAGAGAGCAATAGCATAACGGGCCAATAGCGCAGGGAAAGGTGCACTACACAAGGTGTGATCCCATATTCTAAATTAGGCTAGGGTCACACTTGCAATATTCTAAGATCCCTGCGTTGTTTGCAGAAAACTTAGAATATTTTTCTCACTATGCACCCTTCATGCAGGCTGAATAGCAGGGAACGCGGCCCCTAGCAACCCGCTGTGTTCCCTGGATACCAGCTACACAGCGGGCTGCGGGAGTGCGATTTGCACCACGCGCAGGGGAACACAGGGAACTTAGAATATTGCAAACAACGCAGGGAACTTAGAATATTGCAAGTATATAGCCTTAGAAAAAAAATCTGCAGAGCTCAATTCCATCAGTGTGCACAGCTGCAAAGCCGAACATGATACATTGTAACAGGAAAAACAGCGGCACTCTGCTAAGGCTACCTTCACATTACGATTTTGAAGGGAGCCGATGCTGTCCGATAAAATCGGACAGCATCGGCTCCCTTCTGATGCCTGGAATCGGATGCCAAATAGGCATCCGATTCCGGCATAAAATCGTGCCTCCGGGCTGAAAAAAAAAAAAAGTATATGCTCACCTATCCCCGAGGCCCCCGCCGTCTCCCGCAGGCTCCCGGTGTCCTCGCGGTGTCTGCAGAGGTCTTCTTCTTCTGTACAGGACCTGCCATGATGTTACAATCACGTGACCGCAGGTTACCATGGTGTGACCTGCGGTCACGTGACTGTGACATCACGGCAGGTCCTGTACTGCAGTAGAAGACCTCTGCAGACACCGCGAGGACACCGGGAGCCTGCAGGAGACGACGGGAGACGGCGGGGGCCTCGGGAATAGGTGAGCATATACTTTTTTTTTTAAACCCCTGCTCTCCCAGTTTGGAGCAGTTTTACTGTACTGAGCATGCTCAGTACAGTAAAATCGGGTCCGAGGACACATCAGATGTGTCCTCGGACCGTGCTCCATAGGGCCCCATGTTAAATTGATCGGACCAAATCGGATGTGCACTAAATAGCATCTGATTTGGTCCGATCCGAGTTTGTCCGATTTTATTTTCGGTGCAAAAATCGGAGCATGCTCCGATTTTTGCACCGATAAAAAAATCGGACGGAATCGGATCAGACCAAATCGGATGCTATTTAGTGCACATCCGATTCGGTCCGATGCCCATAGGGCTGCATGGGGGCAAAAATCGTTCCGATGCTGTCCGATTTTTATCAGACAGCATCGGAAATGCTAAAATCGTAGTGTGAAACCAGCCTAAGACGTATATTAGAAAATAGAGTAATGTGACCCCCTTTAATTTATCCTAATTCTTCCTAACTAACACTTTCCCAATATACATTTGCTACCTATCCTGCTCCTGTAAGCTAATTTCTCTGCAGCTTCCATATCCAAATGTTGCTGTCCTGGCTCTGCTACTTCTGATCTAGGGACCAGAATGAACAAATTGAGCAAGGCACATCACTGGTGGGGGTGGAGCTACCTCTCTGTGAGTGACAGCAGTCTGGCCATGCATGGCCAGACCAGATTTCATTCTCCTCTCAGTCTGATTTATAGTGAGGTTCTTTCATTAGACAAGCGCTGTGATGCTCCAATAGTAAGTCCCAAGCCCTGTGACATACAATCTAATGATCATCCCATCGCAGCGATTGTCCAATTCCGTTCCCCAGATTGGAAGTAGCAGAACCTGAATATCAACAGAAGATTATAGGAGCGGCAGAGAGGTCAGCTGACAGGAGCAGGAAAGGTAGTAGATGTAAAGGATGCACTGACCGCAGGTGGACTTGACATCTTTAATTCTAACAAGGAAAAAGAGACATGTGTGGGCAGGCTGCGGGCCGACTACAGGATGCAGTCTCGTCCAACAAGGACAAGCCTGCATCCTGTAGTCCTCCCGCAGCCTGCCCGCATGTCTCTTTTTCCTTGTTAGAATTAAAGATGTCAAGTCCACCTGCGGTCAGTGCATCCTTTCCTTCTATGTTCTGTATGTGATGAACTGTTTCTTTGGGATGGTGAAGCTATTGGCATCTCCTCCCCTTACTATAAGGATTGTACTTAAAAGTCTGTAAGAGTTGTGAGGGAAAATTCCTAAATTATCTGCATAGGTAATAGATGTATATTAGGAAAGTGTTAGGTAGAGTTAGGACAAATTAAATGTTGTGAAATTAATAGTGGAAAACCCCTTTAAGCTACATCCTCCCTCACTACAGAACTACACATCACTAGTGATGGGCGAACCTGAACTGTAAAGTTCGGGGTCCGTACTGAACACCTATTGTTCGGGCACAGATCTCGAACAGACTTTTCTGGGAAGTCCGTGTTAAGGTACCTTTACACTCCGCAACTATCACTGGGAATCGGTATCAACTATACGTGCGCGTGCACGTTTTTAACGGTTGCTAAAGATCGCCGATGAAGCACTTAGGCCACTTTCACATCAGCGGTTTTTTTAAATCGCAGCAGATGCGGTGAAAAAAACGCATCTGCCGCGATTACCGCATACCGGCTGCACTTGCGGCACACTTGCGGCAAGCCCCATGCAATGTCTATGGGGCTTGCGGTAAGTGTGCGGCAAGTGCGGTTTCGGCACTTGCCACAGGTGCAGCCGAGAAAAAAACGCGGTCAGCCGCGTTTTTTTTGCTGCCGCACCTGCCGCAAATGCCGATACCGCACTTGCCGCACCTGCCGCAAGCCCGCATAGACATTGCATGGGGCTTGCCGCAAGTGTGCCGCAAGTGCAGCGGTTATGCGGTAATCGCGGCAGATGCGTTTTTTTTCACCGCATCTGCCACGATTTAAAAAAACCGCTGATGTGAAAGCAGCCTTAGAAGCCGCAATTGCGCCCACAACCTAAGGGAACATGGTTCCCCGGAAGTTCCAACAGATTCTGCGGATAACTTCCTGTGGAATACCGTCGCCGCTTCACACGTCGCTACCCACAAAGGAATATGGGCATACGTGTGCAGCAGCTACAACACATAGGCGTGCCACACTCCGTCACGCCGAGCCCAAACTACAATCATTGGCCAACACAATAGCGTCCTGATTGGTCAGGGTGCGCAGGACGGCGGGTGACAAAGGGGAGACGCTAAATTAACACATCAGCGTCCCCAAAAAACACACATTGCAGTGCGTTATATATGCCAGCCATGTGCGCTGTGTAGGGTAATTTATTCCGTCATGTGTGGCACGTGAATGTGCACTGTACATCATTTGAATGAGCAGACTACATTTGGCAGCGCCAGTGAGTGGCCGCATCATTGCACTTATGTAGTGGATTGTTCAGTCGGGTCAGATGCGTCTAGTGCTGAAGTGACAGCTCATCCAATATGGCGCCCTGTGACGGGACAGCCAATGGTTACAGAGTAGCTCCCACCAGTCATCGCTGATGGGGCGCGGTATCAAACACGCTGTGGCACGCCCCGGGGAAATCCCTAGGCGACGCAAATTCCATCCCTATCGCCCGTTTACACGCTAATACCAGGGGAATTCACCCTTTGGGTTGCCTCGGATTTTAGAACACGGCTCGGAAACCGCTACCCGGAGCAACTGCGAGCAACCTGATCACTTTCCCCAATTACACGCCGCTATTTCGTAGCAATTTCAAGGCATCCGTGACTTAAATCCCGATTCCCAGGCAGTTTCTACACCTCAGTGGCGGCATGTAAAGGTACCTTTACAGGTCGATTTGGGATTCGGGGGCAGGGGAGCTGTAAAAATAAAGAAAATAGTTAATAATCAGCATTATACTTAACGCAGAGGTGTAACTAGGTTTTCTGGCACCCGGGGCAAGGATTTATTTTGGCGCCCCCCCCCCCCACCCAGTGATAAATCCGGCGATGTCGTCCCGTGTAACGGCCCCATCAAAGTAGCGGTTCTGCAGGTGGTGACCCCAGACTATTTCCGGAGCCCTGCTGGCCCTGGAGAAGGGGGGGGACACTAAGCAGTGAAACACATAATACACAGAGCACAGCTGTATATAGAGGACAGGCTGCACACACAGAGCACAGCTGTATATAGATGACTGTCATCTATATACAGCTGTGCTGTGTGTGTGCAGCCTGTCCTCTATATACAGCTGTGCTCTGTGTGCAGTCAGTTTCTATATATATATATACACATTATATATACAGTGTGTCATATATACAGTATATACACCTCATAGTGTGTGCCTAATATATATATAGTATATATACACCCCATAGTGTGTGCCTGATGTATACATATATACACCTCATAGTGTGTGCCTAATATATATACAGTATATATACACCCCATAGTGTGTGTGCCTGATGTATACATATATATACCTGAGGTATATATATGTATACATCAGGCACACACTATGGGGTGTATATATACTGTATATATATTAGGCACACACTATGAGGTGTATATATGTATACATCACCAGGCAGGCACACAAACTATGAGGTATAATATTATACCTCATAGTGTGTGCCTGCCCCTGATGTATACATATATACACCTCATAGTGTGTGCCTAATATATATACAGTATATATACACCCCATAGTGTGTGCCTGATGTATACATATATACACCTCATAACTCCCAGCCGGGTCAGCCACCAGCCCCCCTTCCCTCTCGCCTGTTTAGGCTCTTCTTCTTCTCCAGTCCTCTCTGTCCCACTGTGCGGTGCCGGGTGACGTCAGCCGGATGGGGGGGGTGGTAACTGCCAGGGGGCGGACCAGCAGCAGGGCTTGTGTGTGCACACACTTCTCCACGGCCGTCCGTGCTAATATGAGGCGAGGAGGAGATCAGTTCCGGCAGCGGTGCTGCAGTGCCAGCGCCGGATGCCTGGTCACCTGATGATGGCACCGGCGCCCCCCACTGAGCGGCGCCCGGTGCAAAAAGTCCGGCTGCCCCCCCCTAGATACGCCCCTGCTTAACGTGTCCCATCCCCCCGCTGCGTCTACTTCCAGTGATGCTCATTATCTAGATATTCACTGCAGAGGGGACCAACAGCCAATCACAGACACTGTCATAGAGAATGGACGTCTGCTCACAGAGATATGCAGCAGAGCTGAAGATGTTACCTGTGGATTATGTCAGAGGGAAGGGTTTTTTTTTTCATTAAAAATGGGAAACAGGGTTGCCGTGTATTTTATTTCTAAATGTTTTTTTCGGTGTTGTGTTTTTTTACTGTTTACACTAAGAATTTCAGGCTTAAGCTCCCGTCACACACAACGACGCAACAGCGATGCCGACATCAATAACGATACTTAGGGATCACTGGTGCGTCACTTTGGGATCGCTGGTGAGATGTCAAACAGTCAGATCTCACCAGCTCTGTAAAATGAGAATGCGCAATAGGGTTTTATCTCCTTAAAGAGATCAGTGGTGAAAGACAGTATGAAAGCCTCTCACCTGGTCAGGTTGTGTCACCCACAACCAGTATATTCGCTCTGAATATCTCCCTAAGGAAGGAGCCAGGAGGGGCTCTGAAATGCGTAGGAGTAATAAAGCTACATTACACCAGATTTCCCGGTGAGTCTGGTTTCCTTTGTGCAGCAGCGCGGACGTTTGAGGCACTTTGTCCTGGAGATCTCATCTCATTGGGAATTGTTACTCTCTGGCGTAGTATTCAGATCGTTGGTCGCTGTCCCTTTCAAACACAGCGATGCAGCATTCCCAGCGGGAGATCAACGACCCAAAAATGACCCAGAGCACTTTGTAACAATCAGCTGCTAAATGTCACACATAACAAGATAGTTAGCGAGATCGCTGTTACGTCACAAAATCTGGGACTTAACAACAATCTCGCTAACGATCTCATTATGTGTGATAGGGGCTTTTGTGACATCAGCTAATACAAAGTTGGCATTAACCCCTATATTAGCCAGCATGCCAATGCCACCAGGACCACTGTAAAAGTCGGGGTACAGTGCCAGAAAATGGTGCTTCTATGAATGTATTGCGGGCTGCAATTCATAGTGGGAAGGCCCCAAAATGCATGGGCCACCATGCACTGAGGATTCCAGCCCCCAGCTGCCTAGTTGTACCTGTATTGAAACCAAAAATGCAGCGAAGCCCCATGTCATTTTTTAAATTGTTTCATGAAACTCATTTTGGGTTTCCAGCCAGGTAAAAATAGGCCTCTGGGGGTAGGGGGCTGCCTGTACCTGCCTTCTGTACCTGGCTGGCATACAAAAATATGGTGAAGCCCCACATCATTTTTTTTTTATTATTTAAAGAAATAACTTTATAAAAAGGGCTCAACTATATTGCAGTTTTGGTGCTGTTTTGTGCTAGGAGATGCAGATGAACACATTGAACACAATGCAACAAAAAAAACATGAAATGTGCGACAGAAACCACATTGTGGTTTTGGTGCTTTTTTGGGCCAGGAGATGCAGATGAACATATCATAATGCATGCAGTTTTGTGCCAAAATTGCACCAAAAGAGAATGAAATCGGCAAAAACCGCATTGTGGTTTTGGTGTGCCAATTCTCTGTGACAGCATCTGTGATTTGCTGTTGGGTCCCTCTGCAGTGAATATCCAAGAAGTTAATGAGCGGCCCCAGAAAAACAAGCAGGTGGACACTGATATGTGTAATGCTGTTTAATAACTATCTTCTTTCTTTTACAGCCTCCTAGTCCCCATCCCGTAACTTTACATTCTGAGTTCGGGGTTCAGATTCAAGTTCGAGCCATATTCGACCCTGAACCCGAACTTTAAAAAAAAGTTTGAGCGAGTTTGTTGAACCCGAACATCGGCGAGTTTGCCCATCACTACACATCACCTGATCTGTTTCATCCCATAGGCTTTTAAGTTTATATAGCTTGGAGTTGTGAAATACAGCATAAAATATTGATATGGTCAAATTACTCATTTTCTCAATATTTCTATACACATTGTGTATACTGTGCACATATAATTCATTTGTATATCACAATATACTTTATCCTTGCCAATATTGGGGTTAAATAAAACATGTAAAATAGATAAAAAATTACATGCACACATTCATGTGTCCAGACAAAGCGTTAAACATTTTATAGGCTCTTCATTTCCCTAGCAAATGAAGTAATTTAATTAACAGCTTTTTTTAATTCCCTTGGGATCTGTTTTTCACTTGCTCAGCTAAAATAATGTTCACAAATGATGTTGAGATCTTAAAGCAACAGCGAACATATTTATTAAATCATGGAATGTCATGAGGCCTTTTATGGCCTATTCATTACATCTCGTGACTTTGGGTTCAGTACTGCACAGTAAGCAAAAGCCTTTATTCTGCATTGGGAGGTGTCATTGTATCTTGGATGATGCTGCATACATTCACCTATAGTTTTGGTTGGAAATCACATACGGTATTTAAATTCTAAATTTCTATTGAACTGGGGAAATCCTCTAATGATCTATTGTTCTCTGGTCACCCTGCAGTGAATATACAGATGCATAGACTCACTATAATAATACAGGTAATAGTGTTTTTTAATATTTCATTTGTTTTATTCATTTTTATATTTTACTAATATATATAAATTGTTTTTTTTTCTTAAATTGTGAAGTCTGGATTACTCTAACGCCTTTCATATTTTTCTGACTGTGCACCCTTCCGTCGCCCTGCTGTCATGCTAAGCCTGCCATCCTTTTGTAGCCAGGTCCAAGACATACCCTTCAAAGCAGGTTTTAAGGCTGCCTTCACACTTGCAGATGCATCTGCAGCGTTTTGCAGATGCATCTGCAAGTATCAGCATGCAGACCGCGGCCCCTATGTTTATAATAGGGCGCACCGCGGTCTGAATGCTCTCATTCATTCCTATATGTGAGCCGTAAGCAGGCGTATGCCTGCTGACAGATCACACACTCCCGCCCCGCACCTTGGACGCAACATCTCGCGTCCATAGTGCGGGCGGGAGAGTGTGATCTGTAAGCAGGCATACGCCTGCTTACGGCTCACATATAGGAATGAATGAGAGCATTCACACCACGGCCGCGGTCTGCATGCTGATACTTGCAGATGCATCTGCAAAACGCTGCAGATGCATCTGCAAGTGTGAAGCCAGCCTAACTGCATACAGAGGCATAAAACCCCACACATGCAGCAACCTACCACTAGTAGAGGCACACAGTTAGGACTCGATAAGATGAGAAAAACCTTGGGCGGTTATTGGGCTCTTTCATGGTGGCTAGTGCTAAAGCTAAGTTTTCTTAATTTTCTTTATATTCTGAAGCAGTTTTTGCCATTTCCCTCTTGTTATATACATTTGCATTAGCTGTGCACATAGCCCTACCATTCATTGTTAGCCATTATGCTAGTTCACATATCTCATAGTGTTTAGTGTTGCATCAGATTTTCTCTTTAAGGGTGGAGGCACACTGTCATGCACCAAAAACGGAGCGTTTTTGATGCACGACAGTGATGCGAGTGCATTCCATGTGGTAGTGCGAGTGTAACATGGTTTTTTTCATGCGGGTGAAACACCTAACACAGGAATGCCTGATAGCTATATATCTACAGATAAGGATCTGTAGATATTATAGCTATGTCAGGCTTTCTGCTGCTTTGACAGCAGCGTTTTTTTAATTACCCGGGAATAACCGGCATATTAACCCCATCTGCAGCTTCTGTGCTGCATGTCAGCCAGGAGTCGGCAGATGCAGTTAATAAGCCAGTTATGTTGGCTTAACCCCATGCTTCTGTCCTGCCAGGTTGTGTCCGGTTTTGTCCAGACTCTCTGGGCACAAACTAACAGGACATAATGTGTTCGAAGGTGTTAATTATTTATTCAGTTAAAAGTCGGCAATTTCAGCACTTCTGTGCAGAGCTGAAATCACTGGCGGCTGGAGTTCAGGGCTCAGGAGCTCTCCATGGTCCTGAACGTTAAAGCTGGGTGCTGACCGTGGTGCGGAAGCTCCAAAGCAAGCAATCTGAACAGCTTCAGCACAACGGTCAGCACCCAGCTTTAACATTCAGGACCATGGAGAGCTCCTGAGTCCTGAACTCCAGCCACCAGTGATTTCAGCATCGCACAGAAGTGCTGAAATTGCTGGCTTTTAACTAAATAAATAATTAACAGCTACGGACACATTCTGTCCTGTCAGTTTGTGTCCAGGGAGTCTGGACGAAACCAGAAAAACCTGGTAGGACAGAAGCATGGAGTTAAGCCAACATAGCCAGCTTATTAACCACATCTGCCAGCTCCCGGCTGACATGCAGCACAGAAGCGGCAGATGGGTTAATATGCCGGTTATCTCCGGGAATTTCAAAAAATGCTGCTGTCAAAGCAGCAGAAAGCCCGATATAGCTATTATATCTACAGATCTTTATCTGTAGATATATAGCAATCGGGCTTTCCTATGTCGGAACAATAGCACACGCGTGAGTGACTCGCACAGTGTGCTGTCTGGGTACAAGGTTTCCTCGCACCCATAGACTTTCATTAGCCACTCCCACGTCAAACATGCTTTCAGTTGCAACATGCTGCGAGTGAACTCGCATTTGACTCGCTGTGGGAGTTCAGCGCACAGGACACGCACCAGTGTGCCCTGCCTGATATGGCAACACTGGTCCGAGTGCAATGTGACTTTCCCTCGCATTGCACTCACGCGAGTCACTCGCACAGTGTGCCTCCACCCTAATTCACATGTAGGCCAGAACCCTTGCGTTGGCTGCTCAAACGCACTGTGCACCTGAGTCAATGCAGGTCAGGTGCAAATGAACGTTGGTGCCTGGAGGGAAAGAGGGCAAGAGGGGAGAATATCAAGAACAAGACAGAGAGTTAGAGAAAGAAAAAAAAAGAAAGTGGGAATGTGATAGAAACAAAGACAGAGACAGGTACCATGATAGAGAAATTATTTCAAGGATTATGCTGTGGGAGAGATCACAGTAGAATCGCAATCAAGATATATCTATGTTCAGTATATTACAATATATAGACAGTTGCACTCTGAAATACTGAAGCATTCAAACCAAGAATACGGATATGCATCACTGCTTAAGGAAATACATGAATACATGAGATACTTAGCATATAAAGATGGGCAATTCTATATCTGCCCAGTAGCCACATCACGACGTATCTCTTTACTGAGTTCCTACACTAAGTAAAAGTCTCTCTCTTGGTTTCAAATCCTCCGTTTGTATGGACAGATAGCTAATACCGAATAAAATCACTTAAGTCTAATGAAGGAGTGGTGCACAACCAGAAGGCATGACCCCATAATATAAATAAGAAACCTGACGGCACTCCCTAACATGCAGTGTGAACAGGTGCATACTTAGCCTTAGGTAATTTTATCCTTTATTCTCTACATGCAAGAAAATCAGAGCACAGTGAATGACATCCATCTCACACTCGCAGCAGAGTATGAGCCGAGTATCATTAGCATATACCATCTGATGCTATTCGCTAGTCTGACGAATACCTATGTACATAGTACATACATTTGTGTATGTGTGTATATGGATATACTAGTGCATCTCAATGAATTAGAATATCATCAAAAAGTTAATTTATTTCAGTAATTCAATACAAATAGTGAAACTCATATATTATATAGAGTCATTACAAACAGAGTGATCTATTTCAAGTGTTTATTTCTGTTAATGTTGATGATTATGGCTTTCAGTCAATGAAAACCTAAAGGTCATTATCTCAGAATATTAAAGTAGGGAGGATGAAGGGTTAAAAACTGCACCGCCGTATTCCACAAGACATAGAAGGGTGAATATAATATTGATTAATTAGATAACGCGTTTCAGGCATCCCTGAAACGCCCTGAAACATGGCGATATGATATTTCTCCTGAGGAAGGGGCCAGGGAGCCCTGAATTGTGTTGTCCAATAAATCAATATTATCTGGTGATCAGATATTTATTATCTATCCCAGGGATAGGTGATAAATGTTGCTCCTAGGACAAATCCTTTAGTTGCAGCCATATGTGCAGCCATATTATTGAATTACCAGGCTTTTATTAATGTTATACTTTGAGTTACGACTTTATGAACATTTCACTTACCAATCTGTTCAGCAGTAGAAACGATGGTAAGAACCGACCTGTTGTAGTCGTAGTTGGAAAATACATTCAACAAAGATGTATCTGGATATTTCTGACCTGTCATAAGAAAATAAATTACTTTTCTCCGCTAAAAATTTCCAATAATGATACTTAATCATGTAAATTGTGTGCAACCATTAGTAGGTAAATGAGTGTATGTTTTTCAGATTTGCAAAGAACAGACACTGAAGACAAGGAGCAGAAACAAGTTGCAGAACTTTTATCTAATCCATTCATAGAGGAAGGCATTTCATTGAGTCCACACAGCAGGGGAACTTGTATACTACCATTGTGACTTACTTTTCCCACCTTGTCCTCTTTCATATTAACCTAATGGTGGGCATATCATTGGTGCAACCTGTGCAGCCGCACAGGGGCCCGAGAGGTAAGGGGGCCATTCCTACCCCCAATACATGGAATATTGTGCATTATGATGAGTTCTTGGACAGCAGAGGGCCCATATATTGTTCATGCACAGGGGCCTCTTCTGTTGATGACCACCAGTGGGGAAAATGATACCTAGAATTCCTAATGTCCAAATGTAGCAGGTCCTGCTAATAATCCAGATAGTAGTTGGTGACAGGAGTTTTTTCCCTCAACACTGCATTACTAAAAAGGAACATTCTAAAACATGAAAGCAAACGCTTCACTTTAGTTCTTATAAAACCCAATAAATACCTATTGGTAAAATCAGGCTTTTTGTTACCTGTATTTTCTTTATTTTGCATTCATATCAAAATTTTTATTAAAAAAATTATTATGTTTGAATTTTTACACTACGTTAGAATCATATTTTTTCATCCTTTCAGGGACAGCTTTTTATAGGCTCATTATCATCTGAGACATGATTACAATAACAGATAACATCTCTATACCCAGCTGATAATACAGGATCCACCAATCACAATAAGTGATATCACAGCTGACCCTGCCCCTCTTCCCTTCAAAATGACATTTTCACACGCTCATTAGATGCTTTATTACAAAAGATAGAGTGAGAGTCTGAACATTGTGGCCTTGTACATGTTTTGTTTCCTGAGACAAGAGGAATTATGAATCTAAAAAGCCCCAGTGGCAGTGAGAAAATTGCAAGATTTCTATTTTTTATCTTTATCTTGTAAATGTCATTTAACTGACAAAAAAACAACACAATACTGCACTGCTTGATAAGGATGGGTCACATAGCAGCTAAGATAATGCTTTGTTTGTGCCATAGGAATGATTCTCACATTTTTCTGTGCTCTTTTAAAAACTGCATTTTATGGCTGTGTAGGTGTGGGCAGCAGCTGATGGGGAACAGTGCAATGTGACACCAGAGAAGGGGTTAACAGAGATCCTGACTGAGCTGTGTGGAGCCAGATGACAGATCAGAAGCTTGTGCCAAGGAAAGAGGAGTTTGCAATGATCCTGACATTTTGACATTGTTTAGCAACTGTGCTGTAGGCTGAGCTAATCTGATACATTGTTTCCTCACCAGCTGCAGTCAGCAGTGTAGGCTCCACCCCTCCCTTATATGGTTACATGCCCCGTATTCAGTGTGAAGATGGATCTGACAGAGAATAAACATATGTCTGTTGCACACACAGTATAGTGGGGACACCTTGTGGAAGGTTTATGAATGGCTTTCAACCAAAATTCTCTGATAAAGTATATTTGAAAGTTTATTAAAATCAATTACTCTACATTATGATTAAATATAAATGTAAACAGCGGTTAATCTTTAAGGCTATGTGCCCACTGCACTTATTTTTTCAGCTGCATTTTTGTACTGCATTTGTATGTACACAAACACAACAAAAGCAGCACAAACCTATTGTGTTTGTGCTGCTTTTGTGTACATACAAATGCAGCACAAAAAACACAGCCCAAATAAGGTGACACACAAAGACAGACAGACACAAAGAGACAGAAACACACACAGACACACACTTTCTCACCCTCTGACAAGCCCATGGTGATCGGTGATGACTTCTTCCTGGGTAACAGAAGGACCTGTGGATTTCGTAAAAACAGAGGCTGGCCATGTAGCAGGTTGAGACCCCATGGGGCTGAACAGCTTCTCCCGATGCACAGAATTACGTGAAATCACCAGGGATCGCCATGGGATTGCTGGGGAGGGTGAGTATTGCAGCGTTTTTGTTTTGGAAATCGCACTTGAAAAGAACCTCAAACAGACCGTGGGAATACCCAAGGATTTGTGGTGCTTTTTTGGGGGTTAGGATGGAGTCTATGGTGAAAATGCAGTCCAGAAACAGGCAAAGACATAAAAAAACACAGGTAATTTCTGCTACAAAAATGCAGCACCCAAAAAGGCACATGTGAGCACAACTTTTCTAAAATCACATTGGCCCCTTTCACATCTCTGCGTTTGCTGCGTTTTGCTTCATTTGCGTTTTTTCCGCGTTTTTACCGCAAAAAACGTATGCAAACGCATGCGTTTTTGTCCCCATTGATTTTAATGGGAACGCATAAAAAACGCATGCAAAAACGCATGTCAAAATGCATGTGCGTTTGCAAAAACGCAAAACGCATGCGTTTTTGTAAGCGCAGCTCAAAACGTTGTTTGCCACGTTTTGAGCTGCGCTTGCAAAAACGCATGCGTTTTGCGTTTTTGCAAACGCACATGCATTTTGACATGCGTTTTTGCATGCGTTTTTTATGCGTTCCCATTAAAATCAATGGGACAAAACGCATGCGTTTGCATGCGTTTTTTGCGGTAAAAACGCGAGAAAAAACGCAAATGAAGCAAAACGCAGCAAACGCAGAGATGTGAAAGGGGCCATTGACTTTCATTACATAGCTGTAGGTGCTGCGTTTTTGTTGCAAAAACGCAGAAGAACCACACAGTGGGCACATAGCCTAATACAAATTGTGAAGTGGAAGAAAAAGATCTTTGCCAAAAAATAAAAAAACATATATATTTACCACAAAAACCTAAGTTACACAATAGATAATTTAAGCAATAGGATGATAGTTTCCCTTTAATATCTATTCACAAAAAATGGCTCAGCTGGTAATTCACATTTGAAATTTGTTTGTGCATCTTCATGGGCTCTGGATGAATTACAGACTTGTCCTTGATAGGCAACACATGGATAGGACAAAATTAATTTTAGCTTCTTCAGTCATTTTTTTCAATGGCAGCCATTGAGCGACATTTAATACCTGAGCCGTAACTTGAAGCTCATGAGCCCAATGCAAAAGCTTCAAGGGAACTGCCAATTATTTGGGATGTTTGGGCCCCATGGACTCCAAGGCCCCTATGTGATTGCAACCCCTGCAACTATCCACCCCTGTTTGCAATTACTAGCCAACAGTTGCACATGTAAGGCGGCCGTCAGACGCTTCAATATCTTGAACGATATTGTAAGCGATCACATGCACGCGCGATCGTTTACAATATCGTTCACATCGCTGGTGAACTGTCACACAGGCAGACTCACCAGCGATGTTGGCCAGCGAAATTGCTGGTAACTATGGTACACATCGGGTTACTAGGCGCCGCGCGGCGCTTAGTAACCCGACGTGTACCATAGTTACCATCTCCCAGCATAGGCTCTGCCGCTGGGAGATCGTTCATCGTGGTGTCACACACCACGATGAAGCAAATTGAACAAGCGATGATCGCTAGATATGAGCTCCTGCTCTCATATCTGCGATCTAGCGATCAAGCGATTTTGCATTGTAAAATCGCTTGATCGCACGCAGCGATGCACAAACGATATCGCTTAAGCGATCAAAAAGCAGATCACTTAAACGATATCGTTCAAGATATTGAAGCGTCTGACGGCCGCCTAAGGGCCACTTTACACACACCAACTTATCTGTCCAACTTCAGACCAACTTGCTGGTTGCAGTGAAATCATGGACACATTGCTCCATTTTGTGACTGTGTACAATGGAACAATGTGTCCATGATTTCACTGCAACCAGCAAGTTGGTCTGAAGTTGGACAGATAAGTTGGTGTGTGTAAAGAGGCCTTAAAGAGGACTTGCTGGACATATAAATCGGGAGAATTTTCTAACATTTGTGCCAAACGAAAATGTAAAGGCCACTTTACACGTCACGATATCGCAACGCAACTACGATAAAAAGTCACGTGGTACGGGCGTTGCAGTTGATATTGTTCATGCATTGTGTCGTGTAAATGGGCAACGCAACTCAAAAACGATGTAACTACGATATCGTTTTTGAATTGTGCATGCTCTTCAAACGTGCAATATTGGCTTGACGATCTCGCATGATCGTGCTGTGTGACAGCGTAACTACGATTTGGAGCGCAACTTCCCCTATTCACTCCTATGTTAATTGGTCATTCCCTGAGTTGCTCAGACACCGTGTGCAAGAGGGGCGTACTACATCGTAGTTGCGTTGCCTGGCGATATGTTCCTGTGTAATCTCCTATGCGATTTTGGCCAAGTGTCAAAAACGTGCGCGCTCCCGTGAAGTTGTATGCAATATCGGAACGATATTGTGACGTGTAAAGTGGCCTTTACTGTCAGAGAACTTGCAGCAGAATGTCTGTGTCTTCCTCCAGCTCCTCCTTCATCTTACACCTCATCTCTCCATAGAATCATGTAAGCATTAATGGTCATCTCCTATCTCAGTAATGGAAAAATCTGTCTTCATAAATCCAGAGTTTACACAAGAATTGAGTAAAAGATCAGGACAGAAGGAAATATATTACAAAGTTGCTTATTTTCATGTGTACTATTGGTTTATTAACTAAAAACTAAAATATCAGTTACTCTTTCACTGAACTGCGGGCACTTAGAGTATGCAATTATTGAATAGTAGCACTGGAGTAAAAAGCATTTACTGTTATTCTATGTAAGTGCATATTCTTTTTTTTTTCCCACAAAGCAACATTTTAGAATTTAGTACAAAGCAAAGCAAAAAAAAATGTAATCCGCAGTAGAGTACGTGGTATCCGAGCGATAGTCACACTTGTGATCGCTGTACGCACTATCCCACTACCTGTATTGGATATATGTTACTAGAAACCATGAAGAAGGTATCCCGACCACCAAGAACACTAAAGACCAATATAGATACTCACGAGCCACATGACTTCAGTTTATGATGTGCTCAGAGTAATTCTGAGAAAAGAAAACACATTTTCTGACAATTTCTTCAGGTTCCATCCAGGAAAAAGAACAAGAATGAATAGGATAACTGCAGGCGGAATATGCTGTCAGCGTGATCCTCTGCAGAAGTAAATTGTTTTGTCTGCGTAATGGAGTATAATAGCTGTAATTTCACTTGAACCAAAGCCACTAATAAGACTGCAAAACGTTTATCTAAGGCCCAGGGTATCCCACCAGCACAAGGCTGGCAGATTGCTGGGTGCAATCGCTTAATCACTGGGCTGATAACCTAATCCCATAAAACCACTAAGGAGCCAAGGAAATAAAAGATTGGCCTCCACTGCTTCTGCCAGGCAGTCAAGTTGTGTTAAGTAAACTACAAAGTGTAATGAATAATATGGTGCATTGTCGAATACCCAAGATGTTTTCTACTGCCAACCAGACGCACTGAAAAAGATGTCCTAAGTTACTATTCCTTCCATAACATTTTTTTATGATACCTACTAAGTGAGTCTATAACCAGATCCACAGACCACAATGGATACCTCTGTGTAACCTGCACAATTTTAATCATTTAACTTTGTGAGTTTGCAATATCAATGACATGCCCCCAGCAATCATAGATCTTAGGATTCTTCAAGGCAGTCTAACCACATCTTCTTACTCTTTGATCAGTTGTTTTATGCACATAGTGCAGGTAGGAGACTCAAAGAAGGAATTCTGAAATTCTGCACCCCAAAACGTCCGACTGTCCCCTAAACTCGGAACCTTCAAGCGGAATCTGAAAACCCATCTCTTCAGGCCAGCCTACAGCCTGCGATGACCACGGTGCCACCTCACCACCACTGGACCCGGCACTCCACCCCCACTGGACCCGGAACTCCACCACCACCAGAGCAGACCCATCCTACTGTTTCCCTTCCCATTGCCCTGTAGAATGTAAGCCCACCAGGGCAGGGTCCTCTCTCCCCTCTGTACCAGTCTGTCACTGTTAGATTGTTTGTATATAACCCTCTCACATATACAGCACCTTGGAATCAATGATGATCTATAAACAAATAATAATGAGAATTAATGTGCAGATTTAAAACTGAAATACAAAGTCCTGAAAAATTGTTTCTGGAAACTTAGGACTTGTTTATATGTTTTACCTTTTTAAACATCCTTTTCTTTTAGGACCAATGGATCCAGATAATTTTCATTCCCTCCGCTATGGATATCACAGAGAAATGCTGAATGCAAAAATAGACAACCAATACATTTCTTTTCTAGAGATGTCTGGCAGTGGCTTTCTCATAGAGAACACAGGAGTGATCATCAGAGCAAGCAATCCTGTATAATGGAAGAGTTGGATGAGAGCTGCCAGCCAAACCATCGTCTAAGCTATATTTGGCCAATCTAGTGTCTATGCGGGGATTTAAATTCATGAAAACACAGGTTGGCTCCATGTGTACGTGTGACCCATGGTGACAGTCAGGGTACCTTTACACGCGGCTACATTTCTAGGGTGGCTACAGGTAACTTACTGGTTGCAGTGAAATCATGGAGAGATTATTCCATTTGTACACAGCAACAAGATAGAACCTTGTCTCCATGATTTCACTGCAACCAGTAAGTTACCTGTAGCCACCCTAGAAATGTAGCCGCGTGTAAAGGTACCCTTACAGTTGGTTCTCTGCCTACCCCATCCTTATTTTGATAAGGTTGGCATATGTGGACAAGATGAATAAGTTCACCTTCAGTGATTTAAGATTTCCAGTAAGTTTCTCAGGTGTACTTCACACACTACAACATCGCTAGCGATGTCGCTGAAACGTCACAGGTTTTGTGACGTAACAGCGTCCTCTCCAGCGATGTTTTAGTGAGTGACACGTAGCAGCGATCAGGCCCCTGCTGTGAGGTCGCTGATCGCTGCAAGTCGTTGAGGACCATTTTTCGGTCCTTGGTCTCCGGCTGGTCAGCACGCATCGCTGCGTGTGACAGCGAGAGACCAACGATCAGCGACCTCCCAGGCTGGTAGCCATGGTAAATAACGGGTATCTAGGCAGCACGCAGCGCCAAGTTACCCGATGTACACCTTGGTTACAAGCCTCCTCTGCTTCCAGGCTGGTATCCAAGGTACACAGCGGGTATCTAAGCACATCGCTGACCCTAGTTATCCACTGTGTACCTTGGATACTAGCCTGGAAGCGGAGGAGGCTGGTAACCAAAGTATACATTGGGTAACTAGGCGCTGCACGCTGCCTAGATACCCGTTGTTTATCATGGTTACCAGCCTGCTGCCGCTTACCACAGCCTGTCAGAAGTCAGGAGTGGGAGCTCAACATAGCGGAAAGAATGGTTTATATTCTTTCCACGATGTCGCTGGTCCACTGGTCACTGGTGAGTTTCCTTGTTTGACAGCTCACCAGCGACTGCATAAAGACTTTCCAGTGATCCCGCTGGTGGGATCGCTGGAAAGTCTCAGCGTGTAAAGGGACCTTTAAAGTAATTTATCTGTAAAGGCCACTGATTTGGGAAGATAATGTACAGACATTTAATTCCTGCTGTGATCTATGGCCTGGTGTTGGTTTCCATTGATTTGATGCAAATCTGTCACCTGGCATAAACAACATTGCACCCATAGCACTTGATTACAGCCCAAAACCTTCTTAAGGCCAGAGTCACATGTCTGTTGAAAAAACACACGTTACATGGTCCATTTATAATCTCCGTATGGCAATCCGGGTGTCTATGTGTGTCATCCATGTGTCTGTGTAACATCTATATGACACATACTAGAGAAACACTGATGTCACTGAAATAAATGTGCAAAAGATGTTCAAAAATAGGTAAATGTTCAATGATGATAAATGGAGAAAAAATAGAGATAGATAGATGTCAAACATCTATATAATGTCCCTGCCCTACATATTCTCAGCCTTTACCGTTTAGTGCCTTTCATGTGGCTCTAAAGGGTGTTTGGCCTTGCATTTAGAGAAGAAATAATTATTTTTAAAAAAACCTACATGGGGTCCTCCCTATCTTTGATCGCCATCTAGGGTAAAGCGGATGGCTGGAGCCTGCAGACCACAGCTGGCGGCTTTACCAATCCAAAACAGAGGTCACCCCGAAAAAAATCATAGGGTCCACCCTATTATGGAAAACCAGCCAAGTAAAGCCAACAACTGGGGTCTGGTATTCTCAGTGTGGGAAAGGCCATCTTTCATGGGCCCTCCTCGCTGTCTAGATAGCAGGTTACAGTCAGCCCAGAACTGATGCCTCCATAAGATGCACAAATCCTGGTGCCTTGCCCTTATTCTTCCCACTGCCCTGGTGTAGTGGCAACTAGCTAATTGAAGGGGTTGATGACAGCTGTTATTAAACCCTAGATTAGTAATGTTCAGGCATCTATGACACCCACACATTACTAATCCTGTGCGTAAATAGTGAAAAAACACAGCCACAGAAAAATCCTTTATTTGAAATGAAACACACAAACAACCCCCTTTGACTGGTTTATTAGCTCCCAAACATACCCTCTGATGGTATGCCATATTGATGTCCTTCCTGGCATCTAAGTTCTGCTTCATCAGAGCTCACGCTGAAGATGAAGCATTCTATAAGCAAGACACAATCACTGCATGGAGCTGCGGCCGTGACAGCGGTGCCATGATTGAGGTCACATGAAGACAAGCTGACACAATTACCATGGTGAAAAGACTGTGTGTTTCATTTAATAAAGGATTATTAATAAACCTCATTGATAAACCTCATAGAAGCCTGACATTACCAACCCAGGTCTTCATAATAGCTGTCAAAACTCATCTGTCATTAACTCCTTCTATCACCCCGATGCCACTGCATCAGGAAGAGATTTGTAAAGTGCCAAGAATTGGTGCTTCTAATGAATGTACCAATGTGTGATGTGGCTGCTATTCTGTAGCCTGGGGGGCCCAATGACTATGGGCTTCACCACGATAAGAATACCAGCCTCAGCTGCCTGGTTTTACTTTGTCTTAAAATCAATAAAAGGGCAGAACCCACACTTTTTTATTATTTATTTAAATAGTTGGAAAAAAATTATAATATTGGGCTCCTCTGTATATTTGATTGCCAGCCAAGTTAAAACCAGGCAGCTGGGGGTGGCAGCCTGTAGCTGGCTGCTTTATCTGTGTTGAGAATCAAAAATACGAGGTATTACCCTCATGCAAATTTTTTTCCATTATTTATTTATTTTTACTCACAAGATGGGAGGTTGGTTGCCATATACATTAATCACACCTGAACAGATTGTGAATGCACAGTCTGAATGCCACAGCCAATCACAAATGATGTCACAGACAGTGGGCATCTGTGATTGGCTGTTGTGGAGTCAGTGCAGTGAATATTCATAAGGTTTTTTTTTTTAAGCTTAATGAGTGGAAACCGGAAGCAAGGTAAGTATAATTACTGGAAGACTGGTAAGTATAATTCTCACTACTTTTAACACATAAAAAACATTTATTTCAGTGACATGCATTTTTCACTAGTATATGTCATACAGATGCCACACAGATCACATTCTTGTGTGGTCAGCTATTAACATCTATGCTGCCGGCAAAAAACGGACATGTCACCGTGTGGAGCACACGGACATCACATGGAGACATAGTCTGTATGAAAACACAGACGTGTGACTATTCCTATAGATTTTAATGTGCCTGCATGTGTTCGTGTCTCCGGGACATGTAAAAATGAACACCGTACGTACCGGACCCACAAAGGTGTGATGCTGGTCTAACAATTATATGCCTTCAACTCATTTGTGTGGTTGAAAATCTATAATGTATGGCCAGCTTTAGAACAGGCCCACACACACAATTTTTCTTCTTTTTACTTACTGTGTCTTTCCATTGGAGGGGAGTCTCAAACATGAAGTCACAGGAGGATGGCTCAGCAGTCACTTCCCCACAGCTTCTAACACCCCCTTGAAACAGAACATCAACATGGAACAGTGCTTTGGTCACATATCATAGCTTCTGTCACCACCTTTCCCTTATGATGTCCTGAAACAATCCTGGTGATGTTGATGGAAGCAAGAAGAGGTGACTGCAGCTTCTTTCTCCACAACCACAGTTATGTCACCACCGCTTTACAGCTCCTGTTCCTGCCACTTTGTTCACTGTGATGTCATCAGATGGTGGTGCTAGATGTGACAGTAGCGCCACCACACAGCTTCTATCACCACCATGAAGCTAATCAGCATTAAGAGTGGTGATGGAACCAGGGTAAGTGATAGCAGCGCCACCACACAGCTTCTATCACCAAGCAGAAGCTAATCAGCATTAAGGAGTGGTGATGGAAGCAGGATGAGTCACAGCAGCACCATTCCCTGATGACGATTCATTTCAGTGAATGAGGCAGTGGTGACAGAATAAATGCGGCAGCAGTGAAAGAAGCTATGTGGCAGTAGAGAGTGAAGATATAAGACGGCGGTGAAAGGAGCTGCAGTCACGTCTCCTCTGCCTTCATCAGCTTCACCACAATTGACTTGGGATATCAGAGGAAGGGGGGGCGGGTTGAAAAAGTAAGTGAATGCAGTGCAGCCCTCTGGTAATGCCCTGTTACGGGGGGAGTGAGGTTTCATAGGAGCTGTGGAGGAGTGACGGCTGTAGGGTCATCCTTCTGTGACAAAATATATGAGACTGTCAAATTTGGGTTAGAAGAATCACAGCTGGTCCAAAACTCCAAGCTCAAACACAGATTGGAAAGCTCCAATGTAGGAAGTCAACCTTAATCTAAAATCTATGGGATCTGTCTCAATTATTCATGGCAAATAGATTTTACAACAGACAAAACAGCAATGTATGATCATTTACCAAAGAGTTAAGATACTTTAGATATTTTTAAATGGATCTTTTGTGGTTGTAATAGTTGTGCCCCACATTTGATAGACAGGAGCTGACTCTGAGCCTGCCATGTACCTGGAAATATCGGAATTGCAATGTAATAAAACAATAGAGGTATCATCATGTACCTTGTGCCAAATGAATAAATATATCTCATGCACTGCTCAAAAGATTACAGTCAAATGTGTGGTATATGAGAAGCAGGTAATTCTGTGGTCAGATCTAGACCCTAGAGTCACCCTGCTTTAAACATACGGTATAGAGATATTCCGTACAAATCTAAATTAGTCCCAGGATGCTGATTGTGTAAAGATTAACATAACTCATCATCTTACAACTGATGAAGATATTAAACTATGTGTTAATTCTCCATAGAAATTCTACATTTGTGCAGGATTAAATGAAAATATAGATATCCAGACTTTGGGAATTTAATATCCCAATGCGACGTAACCCATATTGACTTCTTAGCTTCTTTGTAGTCCCCAGCTCAGCGAAAAAGCAGTCTGTTACCAGTGAGCAGGAATTTACACCATTAAAAAAAAATTGTTAAATTCTAAAAATTAAGAGCCTGAGGCATTTTGCAGCAAATATTCTTTATGATGTTTCTTTATGTTCTAAATGAGAGGATCTAATTTGTGAGTGATGAGGCAATGATTCTGTCAATCTGGCTCCCATAAAAACTTATGGGCAATACAAAAGTTCAACACAATAGCAGGCGCTTACTGAGGGAGGAAATCATTGTTGCTGGTTCACATTGGAAGAAAAGAGGAACCAAATACTACATCCATTTTTATGAATGACACTGGGCTGCTCCATCATAGAAATAAACCTGCAGGAAATTTCTATCATGAAGGTTTTGGTCATATGGGACTCATAAAGGTGACACCAGTGGCATGATAGGCTGTCAGCACCCTGGGCAAAGTAGGTACTACATCTATTCCGGTAATAATGCCCATGAATGGCCCTTAAGACAAAGCCCCCTGTAGAAGGTATTATTGACAGCCAGGTGCCCCTTCAAAAGTGATAATGCTCCCTGAGAGCCCTCTCAGATATAATAATGCTACTTTTGTGCCACCTTAGCCATAAATAACTAAAGTTTATACTCCATGTCCTTTTCTCCGCTGCACACAGGTTGGCACAGGCAGCACATTGCAGTGACATCATTGTGCCGCCGGTGCCGGGATGCTGACATTTTGTATTCTGTACGTGCACAGCAATCTGCATCCTATGGATGGAGAGAGGTGGAGCAGAAAGCAATGGCTCCATGTCCACCATATGATCCAACTATTCGAAAGTGACTCTGGCCCAGAAGTCTGGGAAGTAGGAACTGATTTTTAACGCTGGAAATAGAAAGTCTTACGGGTGCAAAATTTTTAAATGAGAAAAATAGAAACATAATTGTTATTTTTTCTTTTGAAATGTTACCCCCATAAGTGTTGCCAGGGCAACCGTCCCTGAGGTCCTCCCATTGTATGTGACTATATGACACAAAATCTTAAAATGTATAATTTCTCATGTTTTCCCTGCAGGCTTCCCTAGAAGTATAACAACCATAAAGTGAAACTGGTAGTAATATAACCCCCTCCCCCTCCAAACCAAAACTGCACAGATAGGCAAGCAGGTCTTTGATATGTAAATCCATAAACACCTTTTCATCTTCTGTCTGTTGCTGTATTCCGTGGAATGCATGTGTTTACTTTTCCCTGACCACTATTTCTCTACTTTTGGCACGTACGCATGGATGTGCTTGTGCAATCTGCATGGTTTCCATGGTCGGCGTCCCTGTGCACTCACATGACTGCCTGTAAGTTAGCAGATTCATTTCTGGGTGGGTGGGCAAATGCACATGCACCAGCATCACAGAATTTGTTGGCCAAGTGATTGGTCATGTGATTTACCCTTACAGATATGCTCAAATGTTTACATACCCCAGCAGATTTGTTACTTTCTTTTCCTTTTTTCAGAGACTATGAATGATAAAACAAAAACTTTTTTTCCCACTCATGGTTAGTGGTTGGGTGAAGCTATTGTGGCGACTTGCTCATGTGGAACCCCAGGGTCCAAGTGCCACAGTGTCATTATCGCCCCGGGTGGTAGTGTCACACTTGAGAGCAACAGAGGGTATTCACACCTGACAGAAACCACACAAAACACCTTTCTGCCTTCAGGCCTGAAGGGGGAGACCAAGGCCCGGGTTCAGGGTGAGCTCCCCTATAAATTCTGGTCTGGGGTGGAGTTAGTCAGTTAGTTCCTAGGATGATTGAGGAACACATCCTGTGGACTGGAACAGTGCTAAGCTCGTCCCAGGATAGAGCAGCATAGCGTGAGGGACCCAAGGCAGGGGTCTGAGAAAGTGGAAGAGAACATGGGGAGCGGAGCGGTGTTGTGCTCACCCCAGAGGAACCGCACCAAGAACGGACAATGGAGTCAGAGGCTGTGCAGGGCCTAATGACCCAGCAGCCAATACCGAAAGATGGGGAATTCCAAGTTCTCTAGCCACCCTGTGCCCGGAGGCAAAGCAACGTAAAGAGCCCAGGAACAGCCGCCTGAGATGTGGGGCTACAGAAGGACTTGAGTTGGCTGCTATACCGGCACCAAGCAGGAGAGAGAGAGAGAGAGGGCCATCAGCTTAGCTTAAGCAGCAGCAGGGACCCACTAACAAAGCGCAGAAAGGTGGCCTCAGAACTTGCCGGGTGAGGAGAACCCTGAGTTGCTCTCAGGTGCAAGGACTCAGTATACCATCATCAGTTGGAATTACAGTTGCACCAGTAAAAGGACTGAGGAACCAACAAACCGTGAGTCTGTCAGTTGCTATGTGCCCGCCATCCTGCACTCTACACCCTTACTATATACACTGCCTTGGGGAGCCGCTCCGCCTGTGGGGAGCCCCTCCATCTTAGCTGCCCATCCATCATCCCCAGAGGTTCTGCAGCAGCGGTGGCCACTAATAACCACAAACCACGGGAGGCGTCACGACTAATCTTTCTCTATAATCACCCCCTCTCTAACAATCCAAGAACTCCCTTAACAACTGAACCCAGGGTCATGAAAGCCAGCTCTCAACCCCTGTGACTCCCCAGTAGCATTAACAGCCTGGTTCCGAGTACCCCACGGCCGTAGGGAGCGATAGTTCCTGGCGTCACGAACTGGATCTTGTGCCCGGCGTATATGGGTACTGTGTAAAATCACAAAGAACTTGCAAGTAATACACAAGAAGTAATAGAGCCGAAGGTAAAATACAGGCACAAAAGTTATACAACCAGTGAAATGAGGAATAAGAGGAGGGGGGATCAAAGGAGGGGGGGAACTTCAACAAGATGAACATAAGATCAGCTGGTATAAACCAATGGAGGACAATACAAAACAAAAAGGAAGAGGGGCGCAAATATGTAGGATCCCCTTATTACAAAGGTCTAAGTGGCGTGGGCAGGTGGCCACTCACCTTATCGGGTTGTGCAAGTTACTCACCGTAGCCGGGGGTACACGTAGCGGGCGTTGCTTCTCCTCCAGTCACGGAACCGCGCCTGCGGTAGTGTAGGCCCGGTGGTCCAGATCAATAGGGGAAATGGCGGAACAGTAGGGGTAATTTGTCTTCGTGACGCCACCTTTCGTGACGCCACCTACGGGTGTTCTGGTAACTTTACCAGCGCTGCGGATTCTCCGGGGGATGTTAAGCAGCTAGATGGGACGCTCCCCACAGGATGAGCGGGAGTCCCCGGAGCTGGGAGCTGCACAAGATGTTGTGAGGCAGCTGCGGGGTGCTGCGCGCTGAATCCAAGAGTAACGTACAACCACACAAAGTCTCTTTTAGGTACCTTTACTGGATGGTAATCAGGTACACTCGGACCGGGATAGTGAAGTTGGCACTTCTGGAGGTTCACAGCAAGCAGTGTTAGGCTTCCTTTCTCTAGTTCTGGTACTAAGGTCGGGTGGATGTGGAATCCAGCCGGACCGGGCATGTGTTCAATGGAACTTGCTTCACCTGGTTATCAGCACTGAGGGCACTGTAAAAGGGTCTGAGCAGGATCAGTACTCTTCACTGGGCTCTCGTGGATGGGTGCATCAGGTGGAACAGGTGGCTAAACCTCCTGTTGATGGTGCTGGTTCTCTGTGGTGGCTGGGTAGCTCTCACAGCTTCGGTTCCAGTAACCGGTTATTAAGGAAAGAGTCAGAATAACTCTGTGTTCCTGAGAGGTGTTCTCCTTCTTCCTCTTATCCCAATTGCAGGGATTTCCACTTGCTAACAGGCTGGTTGGGCCTAGTGTGTTCCTCATAGGGTGGAGGTTCCACACAGGCTGGCAGCCTTTGTAGCGTCTACCACACTCTGAAGTTTCTCCCTCCAAGACTCTTTTTATAGGGGGGAACTGGTTCAAAGTCACCAGTGGAGCTCCCCCTAGAGGCTCGGGGTGAAACCAGGTGTTCTAAGGTGTTGTGGTGTTTGTGGGTTTTGCTTTGCTGTTACTTACTCCATTTGTGCCCCAAGGGTTCTGTGGTGCCCAACAGGTGCCAGGGTGCCACACAAGTCCTGCACAACCCGGTTTACGAGCCTCCGCCGCCGGCGGTATGTGCGCTGCCTCTCCGCTCTCCTGGTCCTCGGAGCAGGACCTATCCGGTCACGTGACCACGAAACCGAATTTGCGTCACCGCTCTTTGTTGTGGGTTACCAGGGAAACGCCAGGTCCTCAAGGCAGATCGCTTGTGCTGTTCCTGAGCTGCTCCAGCCGCCAGTCCCTCACAAAGGGAGTAGTTTTCATGCAAAAAATAGTAATGGCGGTCTGATTAGGAGCACTCTAAGGATCAAGCAGACATGTAAGATGTTTTAATAAATGGCAAACCTTTTATTAAATTCTTAACTCCCCTCACAGCTCCACTACGCGTTTCACACCACCTGATGAAGACTGTTTTAGGGTCCTTTCACATCAGTGGTTTTTGCCGATCGCGGCAGTTGCGGTGAAAAAACCGCAACTGCCGCGATTACCGCATAACGGCTGCACTTGCAGTTCACTTGCGGCAAGCCCCATACAATGTCTATGGGGCTTGCGGTAAGTGTGCGGCAAGTGCGGTGTCGGCACTTGCGGCAGGTGCAGCATAAAAAAAAACGCGGCTGACCACGTTTTTTTTTGCGGCCGCACCTGCGGCAAGTGCCGATACCACACTTGCCGCACCTGCCGCAAGCCCCCATAGACATTCAATGGGGCTTGCCGCAAGTGTGCCGCAAGTGCAGCCGTTATGCTGTAATCGCGGCAGTTGCGGTTTTTTCACCGCAACTGCCGCGATCGGCAAAAACCGCTGATGTGAAAGCAGCCTTATACTGTTGAAACACGTAGTGGAGCTGTGAGGGGAGCTAAGAATTTAATAAAAGGTTTGCCATTTATTAAAACATCTTACATGTCTGCTTGATCCTTAGAGCGCTCCTAATCAGACCGCCTTTACTATTTTTTGCATGAATGGAGGACAATGGGAACAGTATAGGGAGGAATTTCTATTAATCAAAACAAGGTCATGTAACCTGAGAGATGGAATTAAATTGCGACTTCACGCACAGATCCCACCAATTAAGTATCTTATTTTTCATTGTAAGGTCGTGGGCAAGAATAATGTCATATTGAAAATGGAGATTAACACAGGCTATGAGTTCTTTTTTAGATGGTATGAAGACTGATTTCCAGTATTTTGCAAGGTGTTGTCTAGCAGATACCAAAATATTGGTTACTACTGATCTGAGGGAAGGGGGCACATCACCAAGGACAATGCCCAGCAGGCCCATAGAGCCTGTTAAAACAAAAGAGATTCGAGTTACTGACGAGATTAGATTTTCAACTTTACACCAGTAGGACCGCTCTTTAGGGCAGTGCCACCATAAATGACCCATAGTGCCCCTTTGCTGGCAACCTTTCCAGCAAAGAGGGGAGGTGGACTTGCCAAACTTGGAGAGCTGTTGAGGACTAATGTACCAATTAAGCTGGATTTTCTTCGTTTCAGGTGGTTAATACAAGAGGATAATTAGGAAGTGTGTTGCAGCGGACTGTCAGATATCCAGAGGAGCGGAGAAAGACAGTTGCAGTTTCCAGGCCTCCATATAAGGAAGTTTAGATTGACCAACCAGAGCAAATAGAGCCTTGCATACTACGAATACCCCATGTTGGTTTGGGTACTCTGGCTTGAAAATTTTTTGAAGGGAGTCATCAGATTAGATCTGGTCTCAAACAGACAACTGACAAGTATTCAGAAAATTCTGGTCATGTGACACACCAGCTGATTGGGTTTCCCCGCCCCTTCCCGGTCAGCTAATTCAGATCCTTGCAGCCATCGGAGGTGCATGCATCGCGGGACACTCGGCAGACAGGTGAGCATTTATTTTTTTATTCATAACCATTCCTGTATTTAATTTCACTTTAGCAGTGTATGTAGATACACTGCTAAAGTGAAATTACGGGAACAGAGCAGTTTTAGTGTACTGAGCATGCTAAGTACACTAAAACTGGATCTGGGAAATTATCCTGTTTTTTCCTGGATCCGGCGCCCATAGGCTCCCATGCTATGTGCGCGTCGGATCGCCCCAGATTAGTGTCTGTCTGGTTTGGTCCGGTGTTTTCACAGGAGCCCAAAATCGGAGCAGTCTCCGATTTTGGGGCCGGGAAAAAAACAGGACACAAATGGATCCGGGACTGAACTGGCAGGATCGGATGGCCATTTATGGTCAATCCGGCACCATAGGGATATATGGGAGGCAAAAATGGGTCCTGTTCTGTCCTTTTCAAAACAGACAGAACAGGATCCCAAAAAACGTGATGTGAAGCCAGCCTAAGAGGGTGTCGTCACTAAGATGTAGTCAATTCTGCTATAGGTGTGAAATCTCGGGGACATGAACGTATAATGGCCACTTTACACGTCCCGATATCGGCGTCCAACTCCGATAACAAGTCACGTGGTTCGTGCGTTGGCCCCGATATCGTTCGTGGTTGTATGGTGTAAAAGTCCAATTCGATGCAAGAACGATGCCAAAACGATATCGGGGAAGAAATGAGCAGGCTCCAACTGCCCGAAATTGGATGATGGACGATGTGGCCGGATCGTGCTGTGTGAAAGCCCAACAACGATGTGGACTACAACTTCCCCTATTCTCTCCCATGTTAAATGGTCGTTCCTGGGTCGCCTGTACAAGGGGGCGTACACATCGCAGTTGCGTGCCTGCCGATATCGCGCTGTGTAACATCTCCTATGCGATCTTGGAATTCTGCCCAAAAAATGTGTGCTCCCGCGGCGTTGTATCCAACATCGGACCGATGTTGGGACGTGTAAAGTGGCCATAATCCTTTTCTCCACAATGAAAATATCTCCACACATCATGATAATGGTAATCAGAGATCAGCAAACCTATTTCACCTCTAGAGTGAGAGAGATTGGAACAATCAAGATGTTTGTGCATGGGAATATTAAAATCACCACAAATTTGTAGCCACAGGCGACTGAGTGAAGTTTGTCAAAAAATCCTCAGAAATTTAAATTGACCGACATTTGAGGCATATAAGGAAACCAATGTAAACGGAGCATTGTTAATGTAACAAACAACCACAAGGTAACGACCTTCTTGATCTCTTAGGGTACCTTTACACACGGCTACATTTGTAGCTTGTCACCAGGTAACTTACTGGTTGCAGTGGAATCATGGATACAAGGTTCTATCTTGTTGCTGTGTACAAATGGAATCATGTATCCATGATTTCACTGCAACCAGTAAGTTACCTGTGACAAGCTACAAATGTAGCCGTGTGTAAAGGTACCTTTGAGTTGGAAGGCAACTGATTTATTTATAAAAATTCCCACCTCGCTTTCTTGGTTCCCCCATTCGCAAAAAATTGATGAGGGCAGATTCCAGAATACATTCTGATGTTGTCTTTTTCTAATAAATGAGTCTCTTGTATGCAGATTATGTCTCCTCCTGACTTGTTGAGTTGCCGCCAGACCAGGGACCGTTTACTGGGGGGATTGAGTCCATTGACATTAAGGGCCCCTTTACACGCGGCTACATTTCTAGGGTGGCTACAGGTAACTTACTGGTTGCAGTGAAATCATGGAGACAAGGTTCTATCTTGTTGCTGTGTACAAATGGAATAATCTCTCCATGATTTCATTGCAACCAGTAAGTTACCTGTAGCCACATTAGAAATGTAGCCACGTTAAAGGGCCCTAATTGAAAAAACTGAATACTCATCGTCTCTGAAAAAGAAGTATAAATGCTTTCTCTTAAGGTTAAACGCTATGGCCCCTTTCACATTGCTGCGTGTGTGCAGTTACCTGCGTTTGCCTGCCTGCGCTAGCACAAGAAGCAAGCGCAGGTAGTTGTCAGGCAAATGCAGGGCTGCACATGAACGCTGCGCTGGGCAGCTTCTGCGCTTGCCTGCGAAGAGGGGCAGAGTCTAAGCGCATGCTTCACCAGAACGCGCCGGAGACGTCGTTAACGGCATCTCCAGCGCGTCATGAGTGCGCAGCGTTCATGTGCAGCCCTGCGTTTGCCTGACAACTACCTGCGCTTGCTTCTTGCGCTAGCACAGGCAGGCAAACGCAGGTAACTTCACACACGCAGCAATGTGAAAAGGGGCCTATGTAAGGCAATCCTGTAAGGCAAAGAGCATGGGGGGTAAGAGGAAAAAAACAAGAACAGCAAATCAGAACATCAAAAAAACACTTCAACACGCTGAAGGGGAAAAAGGTAGTCGACCCCATTAGGGGTAAAAGTGACAGCAACACACTCTGGGGGCAAAATGTTAAAAAAAAATAACGTAATTTTGGAAGGAAAAAAGCAAAGTTCCAACAGGAAAAAAGACAAGAAGAAAAAAAGAATTGTTTAATGCAGGAAAGTAAACCCACGGGAGTTCAAAGAAAGACCTTCAGGCCGTGGACCATTTGGGATCGATGTGCCATTTGTGGGATCCTGGGCCAGATGCCCTTGAAGAGATGGGTTTAGGAGGGCAGAATCCCCATTGGATGAGCAATTTTTCAACTTGAGCATGAAAATGGCAGATAGAAGTGGAGACATACTTGCGGATTATCAGCTTCGATAGAAAGCCCCAGTGATACGCAATGTTTTTATCCCGCAGAACCATGGTATACGGCAGAAATTCCCTGCGCAAAGCTAAGGTCCCAGGAGAGAGATCCGGAAATACTGCTAGAAGAGCAAATTTGTCAGGGAGTGCAGGATTCCCTCAAAGACATTGCAGGAAGTCTTCTTTTAACTCATAGAAGTGTATCCAGGCTATTACATCCCTTGGGAGGCTTGGGCTGATGCTTGAAGGTTTGGGGATCCTGTGGATTGTATCTATGATAATGTCCTTCTTGTCAATAAGAGGGAGTGCACCCATGATAAAATCCTGTAGGTGTGCAGCTCACCACCTTGTACTACTTCATCCACACCTCTGAACCTAATATTGTTTCACCTGGACCCATCCTGTAGGCCCAGAGTTTCACATTGTACACAGTCTATGTCCTTTTTAAGAGTTTCATGGGCATCTATGAGGTCATTATGAGACCCGATGAGCTCAGCCATTTTCCTCTTAAGCCAATCAGTGCATCTACCCAGGTCTGAAATTTCAACTCTCAAATCTGCCACCATGTCCCTCATGTCATCCTGGAGGGAGGACTACAGGGAGGAGAGGAGATCCCTTATGGCCCCATGTGTGATCAGGGCATCTGTCCTGTCTGCATCGGTATACCTAGTGGAGGCCAGGTATCCCCGCCGGGAAGTGTGAGCAGAGCGAGGGAAGGCGGTGCCATTTTAGAAGACACATCAGGGAGCCGGCCGCCGGAGAAAAAAAATCTGTGACCCGCTTGGGGTAACTGCATTTGGTGGACTTTGTCCTGCCCATCCACTTACCTGATGTTCCGGAGCCAGGAGACTGCGGTGAGCGGGGATCCCGCGGCAGGGACCTCTATGTGAGCCGTTTTAGTGCCCGTGGATGCCGGAGCTTCTGTGTTATGCGGCCTCCGCCATGCACCGTCAGGCTACGCCCCTGTGACTGAAATTTTTCTTGGTCTACCTGATCATGGCTTGATTTTTACAGAGCCCCTGATTTTCCATTTGTTAATCACAGTTTGAAGACTACTGACTGGCATTATCAATTCCTTGAATATCTTTTCCTGTTTTACAATAAAAAGGGAAATGGAGCGCACATAGAGTAATTTCCTTTTGTACAATTATCCTCAGTGCCCCCCTTTAGTGGAAGGACTCACCTGATTTGGTTGTGCAAGTCACAACCAACTAACTCCGCTCTCTGTTATGGTCGCAGCAGGTGTCCAGCAAAAGTAAGGATCCAAAGGGTTAACAGAAAGTGCTGGGTTTCATAGATCCACCGCGCTGACCTCCAGTGAAGACAAACAGAGTGATGTATAAAACTCTGTTTAATAGGTAATTTGCCTACCGGTTTCGTGATTTCAGTTATCACTTCATCAGGGCATGATGCCCTGATGAAGTGATAACTGAAATCACGAAACCGGTAGGCAAATTACCCATTAAACAGAGTTTTATACATCACTCTGTTTGTCTTCACTGGAGGTCAGCGCGGTGGATCTATGAAACCCAGCACTTTCTGTTAACCCTTTTTTCCTGTTTTAGACAGTTCAACTATCTTTTCCCATAAATCCGTTGAGAATTCTTGTGCTTTTCCCATAACTCACAATCCAGAAACATCAGTGGATGGATGAAAGATGCAAGTGTGGCACCCCAGGGGTTAATGTGCCACAGTAACATTAACATCACCAAGGGTTAATTCCCCACACAACCTACAACACTACACTAGCGCCTCCAGGCCAGAAGGGGGAGCTAAAGCTGCTTCCCTATATATTCTGGTGTGGAGAGGAAGTGGCAGTTAGTTCAGTACGTAGCAGTACTGTGAAGAGTTCAGTTCCTGAGAGGACTGAGGAAGAATGACCTGGGTGTAGAGGAGCCACCTTAGGCTCACCCCACGGTCTGCTGCCCAATTCCAGGCCTAGCCAGGGTCTGAAGGAAGGAGTTAAGAGAAACAGAGGAACACATCTGGGAGACTGAGTTACCCTATAACTCACCCCGGAGGAGCGCAAAGACCGGATACCGGATCCGAAATTGTGCCTGACACAAGCAGCACAGTAAACACCGGACTAGTGGAGGTTATATATCTTCACTGTGCCACAGTGAAGCAACACGGCAGGGTCAGAAACACAAAGTTAAGACTCAAGTTGCCTAGCAAGTTTGGTACCCGTGAGGGGAGACAGGGCCGGCAGCCTAGCTAAAGCGGCAGCAGGTCCACACACAAAGCGCAGGGGCGGGAAACCATGGACCCGGCCAGGGTGGGAGCAACCCGGCCCCGGTACAGACTCCATGGACAGTATTCTGCTGAACAACACCTACAGTAAAGACTTGGAAAACTACAAAACCGTGAGTCTGTGTAATCTTTGCGCTTAAGCCCTACTTTCCCTCACAAACTGCTACTATCTCTACCACTACCTCTACTCTGCATTATCCATAGACTATTATCACCACTGCCCAGGGGAACCAGGCTCTGCTCATGGAGAGCCGTTACATCACCGGCTGCCAAACATCATCCCCAGAGGTTCTGCAGCAGCGGTGGTCACCCTGACCACACACCACGGGTGGCGTCACGACTTTCTTCCCTGTAAATACCCCCATTACTTGTGGGCTCGGGACATGGTCTGGACCAAGACTACCGTGATGCCCCCTGTAATACCCCGGTCCGGTACCGAGTACCTAGTCCCAGTGGGCTCCACACAAGAGTCTATCTGGATCCCTGAAGCTCACTCAGCTTTTATGCACAAACACTGATTACAAGCAAACAAGTCACAGGTGAGGATGTTACCTTTATTACCCATTCAAACCCATTTGTGTCAACATCTGTGCATGTTATCAGGCCAACATCATCAGTGCGCATTCTGAAGCCGGAGAGTGCACCCAATAATCCCACACAATGCGCCAGACCGGAAATGACGTACAGCGGCGTCATACCAGGAAGGAGCTGCCTACAGATTTGAAACGCAGGACCGTGCTTCTGAATTATTATGCCCACCGAGGTATGATACCACAGAGCGAGAGGAGACGTGGAGGCTGAGAGTAGAGGTGTAACTAGGTTTTCTGGCACCCGGGGCAAAGATTTATTTTGAGGGAGGAGATGTAGGGTGCTGCTGTACTGTGAAGAGCTTTGTGGGTGAGAACAAGCAGTTTGAATTGGATCCTATAGTGTATAGGCAGCCAGTGCAATGACTGGCATAGAGCAGAAGCATATGAGTAACGGTTGGCTAGATAGGTGATCCTGGCTGCTGCATTAAGGATGGACTGGAGAGGGGAGATTCTAGTGCGGGGGAGGCCAATTAAAAGAGAATTACAATAGTCAAGGCAGGAATGAATCAGGGCCACAGTGAGGATTTTTATGGTTTCCAAGGTGAGAAAGGGGCGGACTCTAGAGATGTTCTTAAGGTGCAAGCGGCAAGAGCGAGCAAGAGATATATGGGGTGAAGGAAAGATCAGAGACAAACATAACACCCAGACAGCGAGCCTGCTGCCAAGGCATTATCGTGGGGCCGCACGAGAGACATGTCATATTTAGGGAGGTTAGTGGAGGGCGGGAGCAGAAGAAGTTCAGTTCTGGAAAGGTTGAGTTTCAGATAGAGAGCGGACATGATATTGGAAACTGCGGTTAGACAGTCATTGGTGTTCTTTATTAGAGCGGGAGTAAGGTCAGGGGAAGAAGTGTATAGTTGTGCGTCATCAGCATAAAGATGGTACTGAAAGCCAAATCTGCTGATGGTCTGTCCAATCAGGGACGTGTAGAGAGAGAAGAGGTCCAAGGACTGAATCCTGAGGGACCCCAATAGTGAGAGGAAGAGGGGAGGAAGTGGAGCCAGCAAATGATACGCTGAAAGAGCAGTCAGAAAGATAGGAAGAGAACCAGGAGAGAGCGGTGTACTTGATGCCGATGGAGTGCAGCATGGAGAGTGGGGGATGGTGGTCAACTGTGTCAAAGGCTGCAGAGAGATCAAGAAGAATAAGCAGAGAATGATCACCATTACGTTTTTACTGTCAGAAGGTCATTGGTCACTTTGGTGGGGGCAGTTTCTGTAGAATGTAGGGGACGGAAACCAGACTGTTGTGTTTAGAAAAGAGTGAGTGGAGAGGTAACCGGTGAGGCGGGAGTAGACCAAGCGCTCCAGGAGTTTAGAGATGAAGGGGAGATTGGAGACTGGTCTGTAGTTGCTTGTGCAGGATGGGTCGAGAGAAGTTTTCTTTAGTAATGGAGTAATGATAGAGTGTTTGAAGGAGGAGGGAAGATATTTGGCATTGTTCTAGTGAGGAAGCCCTCTTAATCTACGGGGTCTATTTCTCCAGAAACATGAGCTGTGTACAATATACTGAGCACTACATGTGCTTATTTGTGATTTTTAATAATGCAACATTCACTGCATTTGACTCTATGGATGTTTCCAGAGATTAAATCGTCACTACACTCATAGATGAACTCCCAGAGGGATGTCATTTCCAAAATGTGGTCACTTGAAGGGTATTTCTTCTGTTCTGGCAGTTAGGGGATCTGCAAATGGAGTCCACAAACTGTTTTTGGAAAATCTGTGTTCCAAAAATCATCCCGAGCCCTGCCATGTGCCAAAACAGTGGTTTTCCACCACATATAGGCTCTGCACACAAAAAGCTGCTTCTAACTTCAGTCCATATGGGACACTGGACCTGTTCACCAGGTACATTTTTATATGATCAGGTTTTTTAATACAACAGATAGGACTGCTTCGATATGGGTACACCATGAAGTGGTGAGGCAGCTTGAAGTATATTTTTTGCGCAAAAAACGCATGGACCAAGTACCCTGTTTATTTATATCTTTTACTGCACTTGCATTTTAAACTTTTTTACTGCAGAGTACTTTATACGTTTAATGGACAAGATTTTTTGCATGAGATTTTTTGGCGGTGTGAACATGATCATACAGACACGTTCTTTGTGTGCAGGGTTCATTAAGTTTTGTGAGCACTATATGTGCTTATTTGTGATTTTTAATAATGCAACATTCACTGCATTTGACTCTATGGATGTTTCCAGAGATTAAATCGTCACTACACTCATAGATGAACTCTCAGAGGGATGTAATTTCCAAAATGTGGTCACTTGAAGGGTATTTCTTCTGTTCTGGCAGTTAGGGGATCTGCAAATGAGTCCACAAACTATTTTAGGAAAATCTGTGTTCCAAAAATCCTCCCGGGCCCTGCCATGTGCCCAAACAGTGGTTTTCCACCACATATAGGTATCAGTATACTCAGCAGAATTTGCAAAACAAAGTCTGGGGTCCAACTTCTCCTTCGATTCTTGTGAAAATGAAAATATTTGATGCTGAGCAACATTTTTGTGTGAAAAATCCATTTTTTCATTTTCACGTTTCTTCATTGTTAAACTCTGCAACGCACCCATGGGTTCAAAGTGCTCACCACACATCTACATAAATTACTTGGGTGGTCTGGTTTCCAAAATGGTGTCACTTGTGGGGGGTTTCCACTGTTTAGGCACATCAGGGGCTCTATAAACACAACAATGAGACCGCTAATGATTCCAGCCAATTTTCAATTCAAAATGTCACATGGTGCTCCTTCCCTGCCTTGTACATCTTTAGGAAGAAATAGAACAGAGATAGGGAGCCAGGCCTTCTCCGCCAACATCATTGTCTGATCCAACAAATGTTCTTCTGGATAAATGGTCAAAAATTTCCACAGACACACTCCAAAATCTTGTAGAAAACCTTCCCAGAAAAGGGAAAACTGTTATAGCTGCAAAGACTGGACTAACTCCATATTAATGCCAATGGATTTGGAATTAGGTATCATAAAAGCCTCTGTCAATGTAATGTGAGGGTATCTCAATACTTTTGTGCATAGTGGATATTCCTTATGTTGCACTGCCACCTACTGGTTAAAATGCATTATGGATGGTATTATATTACTTTCAGCAGGACGGTCTAGTCACAATCTACAGGTCTTTGGGTGGTTATAAACGTAGCAATGGTTACCGGGAGTAGCTCAGACGTGTGTTCCTAAGTGTACAGGAGTGTGTCTGAGGTCTTGAGGTCATATGCACATGATGGCTTAAGGCCACTTCACACACACAGATATCTGAGTCCAATATCTGAACAGATCTCTGGTTGCAGTGAAATCATGGATACATTGCTCCATTTTGTGGCTGTGTACAACATGGAGCAATGTATCCATGATTTCACTGCAACCAGAGATCTGTTCAGATATTGGACTCAGATATCTGTGTGTGTGAAGTGGCCTATAGGAAGAAGTTGCCCATAAAACCAGGGATGCTGTTTGAAAAAGCATTGGTTTGATGCCTGGGTCACACCAGCTTTGATTCTCTTATGTGAGAGAACTGGATTGATTATGGTAATGACACTCTGATTACTCTCTGATGTAAGTGTCAGATTAGTGTGATTCAGTTCTCTTGCATGATAGAATCGGAGCACCCTGTCAGGGGAAAATGGAGAATAAAATGTCTCTATGTTCTGTGAATCCGCAGAAACCGAACTGCACTCAGTTATCATCTGAGTGCAGTTCAATGATTTCCATGCACCCATAGACTTGGGTGTGCGCCATGCAGTTTGCACAACAGATCGCAACTTGCTGCACTTATTTTCTCATGCTGAATCAGTAAGAGAACAAAGAAGCTGATTGACACTGCCCTATAGAATAACACTGGACCAAGTGTTATCCAATAAGACTTCAGCCAGCACTCGTACATGAAAAGATGCTCTATGGCTATGTTCACACACAATTTGCGTTTTTTTTAGCACTCTTAAAAGCACTTGCAATTTTTTAAGAGTGCTAAAAAATGTCCCTTGTGTGTCTGAAAGGATTTGCCACATTTTTGGACTTAGTCATTTTTTCACCAAAAACGCAAGCGTTAACGCAGGGTGCATAAATGTGCCTTTTAAAAACGCATGTGTTTCCCATAGGGCCCCCATGTTAAAAAAACGCATGTGCGTTTTTTTTAACATGGGCCCCTATGGGAAACGCATGCGTTTTTGAATGGAACTAAAAGGTACTAATGTACCATGCGTTTTTGCATGCGTTTCCCATAGGGCCCCATGTTAAAAAAACGCATGCGTTTTTTGAAAAACGCACATGCGTTTTTTTTACAGCACCCAAAAACGCTGCATGCAGCGTTTTTTGGACTAGGGGTAAAAAACGCAAATGGAGCTGAAAAACGCAGCTACACTCAAATGTACCCTGCGTTAACGCACCTGCGTTTTTTTTAACAGCCCAAAAACGCAGAGATGGTCAAAAAAACGCATGTGTGTGAACATGGCCTATATGAAAAAGTGCAGGTCTGTGCCTGTGAGTGGCCAGCATTCCTCAGCTGTGGATGTAATCAGGTCCTATTATAAGGATACAAATCTTCCATAGTCCTCTGTGATGCAGACGTGTCTTTTCAGCATACAATTCTCTGTTTATATTTGGATGTCTATTTATATGACTGTGCTACATTTTTGGCTACTATCCTTTTCAAAAATGTATGTCAAAGGATAAGGTTCTTTTATTGTAAGGGTTAATAGCAAATGCAATTGCATCAATTTTGAAAAAAAAAAGTACCTTTAAAGATCTTATAACAAAGGAATTAGAAAATATATGGTCAATGTTCACAGAAAGACAGAAACCTGCTTCCACTGCAGCGGTGGGTAAGGCTGCTTTCACATTAGCAGTTTGTACCACTTGCAGCAGATCAGGCAGTTTTGCTTGATCTGCTGGAAGCAGGATCACTTGCAGCAAGACTGCGTTCGACCTAATGCATTCCCTATGGGACTTGCAGACATGTTCAGCACTTGCGGTTTTGCCGTGATCCGCCAATCCGGCACTTGCGGCAATGGTCAAAAAAACGCTGCTAGCAGCGGCTTTTCAACTCGCCGCAAGTGCAAAATTGCAAGTGCGGCACATGTCTGTAAGTCCCATAGGGAATGCATTAGGTCAAATGCAGTCTTGCTGCAAGTGATCCAGCTTCCGGCGGATCCGGCAAAACTGCTGGATCTGCCGCAAATGCCGAGAACCGCTGATGTGAATGCAGCCTAAGAAAGGGCAAATTAAAGGTGTTCTCTGGTCACAAGTTATTAATGACCCACTCGTAGGCACCTCCCTCAGTCAGCTATTACACACACTGTCAGTGGCCAGATGTGAACAACAGACCTGCATAGCGCCATTCAATTTCTAGCAGTCGCTTCCAGGTACTGCAGATCACCTCATTCTCTTCAATGGAACATGCAGCATTCACCAGCGAACAAATAACCGCTGATCGCTGAGGGTGCCTGGTATCCCTAGGTTACTGGCAAATCATTGCAACATACAACACCTTGCTGTGCCCCAGAGGGACCCTAACAATCAATCTGCTCTCTGTGAGGTGCCAGCTCACTGTGTGCACTGCTGTGTATTTGTGTCAGATCGATAATTATTAGCGAAGAGTCCGAGCATCTCGGCTGTACTTGGTGCTCGCCGAGCATCCCAAGTACCGGGATACTCGTGCGAGTAACGAGTAGTGCCGAGCATGCTCGCTCATCATTATTCATGACATTAACATCATGTTTTGTGTCTGTTTTTGACTTAACATCAGGAAAAGCTCCCAAAGTAGCCTCTGACAGAAGGCTGTGATGCATAGCACAGTATAGATAATGAGGTACGTTGCCATAGATTTCTATTGTAAGAAAAAACACCATTTTTTATATTTGTTTTGAATGGGGGAGTCTACTGTGCTTCTTCATATTGCAAAAATAAGTTATACTGAAATATACTGTGACTAAAATACACTTCTTCAAAAGCTTTTTTTGGTGTAAAGTCACGTAAAGTCATGGTCAAAGATTTTGGTTTTGATTTCAGACAAATTTTGTTTTTTACAAAGATTGCTGCTTCAGTTTTTATAGTGGCAGATTGCATTATCTTTACCTTGTTCTGAAGAGTGATCAGATGAATTGCAAAAAAATGCAAAAGTAATTTTTCGCCAAGAAAATTAATTTAATCCAAAAAATATTATATACATTGCTTTTCAGCCATGCCACAAAATTACCTGCTTACATCAGTTTAATGATCTTCTCATTAGCTCTGGAGAATGTGTAATCGAGGACAAAGAATCTGATTTCACTCTTGCCGATTTAATTATGAGAGCAGGTTAGTTGCCTTAAAAGTTGGCTGGTGCTTGAAATCATGGTCTTATGTTAACCATGGTTTCCTTGAAGGAACCACAAGCAGTTAGCGTTGCCTTGCATCAAAATGTCTTTACATGCAAGGACATTGCTGCTTGTAAGATTGCCCCTAATTCAACTATTTATCAGATCATTAAAAACTTAAAAGAGAGAAGATCAATTGTGAAGAAGGCGTTCAGAGTGCCCAAGAAAGTCCAGGAAGTGCCAGGGTCATCTCCCAAAGACGATTCAGCTACAGGATCAGTTCAACACCAGTGCAGAGCAAAGAAAAGTGTGGCAAGTGCTTTTGTAGGCTGGTCTGGTGCCAAGATGGGCATCAGCAGAAAAAAAGTAACTTTCCTCCGAGAAGAACATCAAGGACACATAGACATTCTGAAAGAAGTACATAGATAGGACTGGAGAGAATTGGGATAAAGTTATGTTCTCGAATGAAGCCTATTTGAGACTGTTTGGAACATCTGGAAGAATGATAGTCCGGAGAAGAAAAGGTTGCATTAACAAAAGTTCTGTATCTTGCCAACGGCAGTTCTGAGACCATTCACGTGTGGAGTTGCTTATCATCGAAGTGAATGGACTCACTCACAATTTAACCTAAGAACACTGGCAGAAATAAAGAACAGTACTTAAAGATCCTCCAAGATCAACTTCTCCCAATCATCCAGGAGAAAACTGGTGACGAACAATGCCTTTTCCAGCATGTTGGAGCATTGTGTCACAAGGTAAAAGTTATAACCAAGTGCCTCGGCGAACAAAACATTGAGCTTTTGGGCCCATAGCCTGGAAACTCCCCAAATCACTTCTATTGAGAATCTGTGGTCATCCCTCAAAAGTAGGTGGTCAAATACAAATACAAAAATTGTGATAAACTCCAAGCACTGACTGGAAAGAATGTGTTGCCAAGAGTCTGGATTTGGCCCAGAAGCTGATATCCAGCATGTCAGGATGAATTACAGTAGACTTGAAAAATAAGGATCAACGTTGTATACATTGAGTCATTACAAAAACCTCCTGTATTTGTCAATAAAAGTGTAAAAACTTATGAAATGCTTATAAGTATTCTTCAGCAATCATAGAAAAATCCAACTACTGGATCTAAAAACACAAAAGCAGCAAACCCTGTGAAAACCAAAATTTGTAAGTTTTGGCCATGACCAGTGGCACAACTTAAAGTTCATGGGTCCTGATGTGAAAGCTCCAACAGGGCCCCCAATTACTAGAAATCTTTAATAGCATTAGTTTTTTTCTATAAGCCAAAGGGACTTTTTGGGAACCTTGGCTACAGGACCTGGGTTGCATTGCAACCCCTGTGTGGCGCCCCACCAGTAAGACCGCCACCAGGGGTACTGCACTCGGGAGTGTCGTGCTCCTGTCTAGGTACCAGGATGGTAAAGTTGAGACCCGCACCACACATTTAGGACTCCAGGAGGGGATTATGGGTGGACCCCGGGGGAGGACCCAGTCTCAACCAGGGGAAACAAGGCAGTGTAGAGGGAGTGGAGAGGAGAACAGCGAAGGAGTAGGAGGTCGGAGGTGTTAGCTCCCATGGGCTGGAGCTTTGTCACGCTTGCCCCGGGAGGGAACGACCAACAGGTGTGGAGGAAGAACAGAGCCCTCGGGGTACGGAATGATGTGTAGATCTCCGTATGCCCATATCTGGCGAGAGAACAGAGGGGCTGGGTGATGACACAGGGAACCAGCCCTGAACACAGCGTGGATGCTGTATGCCCGAACCGTTAAAACCGGAGGCCCCAAGTTCCTAATGGGAGCTGCAGCCAACCACCTGACACAACTTAGAGAAGGCAGCCGAACTAGGGAGCAGTACCAGGGAGCAGTACAACTGAGCACCCGTGGCTGTCGGTACCTGAGTTTTATGTGCGGAAGAACTGAGAGGAGAGGCAAGATGAGCTAGGAGCGCTGAGAGTCCCACCGGAGAGGAGAAAACACTGTAGGAACACCTAAGGGGTCTCGACAACATTGTCCCTGTTCTAGAGAAACCGCTAAAACCGGAGATTGGCAGAGGGAAGCACCCGGCGGCCTGGCTGAAACGTTACAGTAAAGGTACAGAATTCCAACAGACGTGTATGAGACTTTCATTAGTGGCGAGCACTGGCTGCAGAGGCCGCATGACATTCTGAGGTGCCAATGACTCAACAAACACCAGCCAAAGACCCTGAACTGACTTGTCTGCTCACTTCCCTGGGGAACTGCTTCGCCTGCAGGGAACGAAACCACCTAAGCTGCCGGTCATCGTCCCCAGAGGTTTTGAAGTGGCAGAGGTCACATATACAGCACACTGCAGGTGTCGTCATGAATACCCCCTCTTTTAAATGGCGCTGCCAGGGTCACGGGACCGGGTCTCAGCCCCCGTCTGTCCCCATGAAAAGAACCGAGAGGTACAACTGCTGCCTTGTTCCAGAGTACCCCTGGCCCTGGAGTGGACATGTCACGCACCTATTGTAGTTACGCCCCTGGCCACGACTTTATATGCCAAATGGTGGGTCATGACTGATGTTATCAGAGCCAAAAGAGCTGAAAATAAATGAACCAAACCTAATAAGTGATTTATGTCCACCACAGACATGACTATCACATGCATATTACAGTAACATTTTTATACGGAACAGCTACCACTTTGCAGTAGCACCTGCTTGCACAGGAGCTGACACATTTCCTTTCTGAGACTGTATGGGGCACAGAAGAAGGACACCATGATCTATACATTTTCATATATCTCCATTATTAGTTTAAGAACCCAGTACTTTTGCTGCAATGAGTACTTGATGGAGTTCTCTATTTCTGCTTGGATGAGTAATAGCAGGACAGTAAGAAGCTAAAAGTGACATACCGGAAACCTGAGTGATTCCTATTACTGCTGAGATTCCACCTATCCAAATACAGTGATTATGATGTTGAGTTACAGCATTTCATCATTGAAACTGTTCTTTTCTTGATGAATAACAACTACGGTATTTTTTATTCAATTCAAAGTTTTACAAATAGTACCTCGGTGTGTCAATGGAGGCAAAATTTTCGCCTTCTGTAGAGAACCTTGTTATGGCATACTGGAAGAAAAATGTCTCTATTCTGCTGCAAATCCCTTTTCTGATTTCATCTCTCAATATTTAAGATATATTGATGATCAGCTTTTTATCTGGAGGGGTCAAATAACTTCTATTAGAGACTTTGATGTCTATTTGAACACAAATAATCTAAATTTAACCTTCACGGTATATTGCCATGTAAATACTGTAAATTTTCTTGACTTGAAATTGACCGGTATTCCAGGCCAGACAGTGTCTACATCCCTATACCGTAAACATTCCTCTGGAAACATGGTACAGCACGCAAGGAGCTGCCGTCTTGTGGGCAAATTCAGCCGAGCCCCAGTAATTGCAGCACTGCAGCTTCATATGAGAATGAATTTAAGATTATTGTGACAACCATCCGCCGTGAGGCTGAGCTGCTGGTAAGGCAGTACCCCGAGAAACCCCGAGACCCTTAACCCCTATACAGGGATCTGGAATTACAGCGGAGCCCAGGGGGTAGCTGCCTATTATGAGCAGCAGAGCAGGAAGGTGGCCGGGAAGGGAAAAATCAGGATCCGAAGAACGTAGTCAGGAGTCCGAGTCAAAACCGAGAGGGCAGCGAAGGTACAAAATAGTCAGGTTGTAGCAAAGTCGAAAATCCAGGCAAAGGTCAGAGTCAAAACTAAACACACATTATATCACTGGGGAACCAAGACTATATCTGGCGGCCTGCAAGACAGGCTCCAATGTATTTGAAGGGCGCAGTTACCTCACATAGGCTGGAGCTCACAGCCTGATGATCTCATCCGGACCGCCCCTAGAACCAGCCAGATGGTGATGCACGACTGGCACCAACCACCCCACTTCTGACAGAAGAACGAAGGCTGCGCCTATCAGACACCTCTGCAGGGCCCGCTCCACTGCAACCAACATCACCCAAAGGAGAAACACGGCGGCGTTCAGCGACAGAGGAGACGTCGAAGGAATAGGTCCATATGAGGACATAGCCCTCCTATCACTGGCACCATCAGCCGAAGGAATCCGGCGCCTCCCAGCGACCGAGGCAGGAATACCAGCCACTGAGTCCAATGGCGATGTGACAATTATGTACCAACGTCTCAGTGACAGAGGCTATCCAGTTTGGTTACATAAAAGAGCATCCAACTGAGTCGGTTCAAAAAACGGGGCAGTTTACTGCAGCAGTATTGTGCTGATCAACCCAGAATTAGGCCAAACAAAAAACTAAATACAGTCTTCCAGAATAGACTAATCATATCTGTTCAGTACAATCCATATTTCAGGGAAATCTCTGGTGTCATACAAAGAAACTTATCAATTTTACATGAAGATCTGGTGCTCGCAACTATATTATCAGCAGGAAGTAGTGTTATTGCCAAAAAGGCACCCTCCCTAGGAAACATTCTTTCTCCTAGTTTTTTTCACCCAGAAAAAGACTTCTCTAAACTTGCTAGCACAAAAAGGCTTTTTCAAGTGCGGCGTATACCGCTGCTGTACCTGCACTGTGGCGCATAAATGTACTCGTAGATGTACTTCCTTTTGGAAAGTCTCTCATTCTCACTCATATCCAATCCGCAGTTTTATTAACTGCAATACTAAAAATGTAGTATATTGTATCAGATAAACTTTATGTGATCTTAGGCTGGCTTCACACCACGGTGTGATCCGGTCCGGCGATGTCCGGTGTAAACCCCCCCGGACCGCTTTTTGACCCCATAGCAGCCTATGGGGCCGTATTGCCGCGGACCGGGAGGATCCGGGAAATGGACAGTGGCGGCTACACGCCGCTGTTGTTTCAGGACCGCGGCTGCAATTAGCAGCATCCGGCTGCACACAGGACAGGAGGGCACATTTGGCCCTCCGGTTCTGTGGGCTGATCTGGTCCGGGGCTGTCAGGGTCATCCCGGACAGCCTCGGACCGGATCACTCCGTGGTGTGAAGCCAGCCTTAGTTACATCGGATGCACAACTCGCAAATTAAAAATCCGTATCAACGAACACGCTCGAGACATAATTAATTGCAATCCTACACTTTACTTGGCACCAGATACCCTGATGGTTTAAACCTAAGACGTGACATCATGTTTCACTGTTAAAATTGTTATCAATAAACCCTCAATTTTTGTTATTGAAAGAGTTTGTAAATCTGAAAAAATTATTCTTTACTTGACAACAATAGTTATATCATCACTTTCATATCAGCTGCATGAATTTCAGCGCTTATTTTATTTACTAACTTTGTTGTACTTGTAACTTTGCATATTTTTTCTGTTTTTTCATGTGTGGTTTTACTTATAACAATTCTCTTTTTTCTCCTTGCATCACGTTTTCACATGATTCATGATATATTCGTTTTTTCCTTCCCCTTTTTCTTATATACCGTATATACTCGTGTATAAGCCGAGTTTTTCAGCCCAAAAATTGGGCTGAAAAGTCCCCCCCTCGGCTTATACACGAGTCACTATACGGGGTGAGTGGGGTGGGGGCTCTGTCCGGGTGCTGGGGAGGCAGGAGGAGGCAGGGGGAGGCTGCTGTATGAGCGGCCCCGTCACGTGGGGCCGCTCATTACATATGCACTGCATCCCCCTGTCAATCAGCGCCAGGGGGAGCAGTGCATATAGGTAGATAATGCCCCAAATAAATGCTGGCACAACGTCCCCCCTGTTGTAAGGCCCCCCCTGCTGAATACTTACCATCCCTGGTCTTCAGCAGCACCCCGGCGCCGGTCCTCTGTGCTCCGGTCCTCCGCGATCCCGTCCTCTGTGCTCCGTTCCCCGGCTGTATCATGTGACCAGCCGCGTCGCAGACGCGATGATGTCATTGCTTCTGCGACGCGCGGGGAACCCGGATGCAGCCGTGGAGCGGAGCACAGAGGACGGGATCGCGGAGGACCGGAGCACAGAGGACCGGCGCCGGGGTGCTGCTGAAGACCAGGGATGGTAAGTAATCAGCAGGGGGGGGGGCCTTACAACAGGAGGGGACGTGTGCCAGCATTTGTGTGGGGCTGCTGTATATAGGGGCTGCAATACCACTGGGGCTGCTGTATACTGGGGCTGCAATACCACTGGGGCTGCTGTATACTGGGGCTGCAATACCACTGGGGCTGCTGTATATAGGGGCTGTATACACCACTGGGGCTGCAATACCACTGGGGCTGCTGTATATAGGGGCTGCTGTATACACCACTGGGCTGCAATACCACTGGGGCTGCTGTATATAGGGGCTGCTGTATACACCACTGGGGCTGCAATACCACTGGGGCTGCTGTATATAGGGGCTCTATACACCACTGGGGCTGCAATACCACTGGGGCTGCTGTATATAGGGGCTGCTGTATACACCACTGGGGCTGCAATACCACTGGGGCTGCTGTATATAGGGGCTGTATACACCACTGGGGCTGCAATACCACTGGGGCTGCTGTATATAGGGGCTGCTGTATACACCACTGGGGCTGCAATACCACTGGGGCTGCTGTATATAGGGGCTGTATACACCACTGGGGCTGCAATACCACTGGGGCTGCTGTATATAGGGGCTGCTGTATACACCACTGGGGCTGCAATACCACTGGGGCTGCTGTATATAGGGGGGCTGTATACACCACTGGGGCTGCAATACCACTGGGGCTGCTGTATATAGGGGCTGTATACACCACTGGGGCTGCAATACCACTGGGGCTGCTGTATATAGGGGCTGCTGTATACACCACTGGGGCTGCAATACCACTGGGGCTGCTGTATATAGGGGCTGCAATACCACTGGGCTGCATACCATGGGCTGCTGTATATAGGGGTGCTGTATACACCACTGGGCTGCAATACATGGGGCTGCTGTATATAGGGCTGCAATACCACTATGGCTGCTGTATATACCACTGGGGCTGCTGTATATACCACTGGGGCTGCTGTATATCATACTGCTGGGGCTGTATACCACTGCTGGGGGCTGTATACCTGTGCTGGGGTCCACCCTCGGCTTATACGCGAGTCAATAGATTTTCCCAGGTTTTGGGGGCAAAAGTAGGGGGGTCGGCTTATACACGGGTCGGCTTATACACGAGTATATACGGTATATACATATTTCATATGAAATTTATCATTTTTTCCTTTGGTTGCATGGAGGCAGTGCATCACTAGGCAATCCTAATGATCACACCAGTGATAATGGCTAGCAGGTCTCCTCCCCTATATTCAGCCTATTTAGCACTTGCCTCCATTCACACCTCCAGGCTTGACAAAAGACCCAAGCCCCAGTCACACATGGCAAGATCATTGTTGCGTCACAGGTTTTGTGACGCAACAGCGACCTCGCCAGTGATCTCACTATGTTTGACACATAGCAGCAACCGGGTCCCCCGTGACATCGCTGATCGTGTCGGAATGGCCTGGACCATTTTTTGATCGTCGGGTTCTCGCTGGGCAGCATACATTGGTGTGTTTGACGCCTTAACAACGACCTCGTTGGTGACTCAGAACTCAGCCACATAGGTGTGAGTCGTCAGACTAGCTGCTGTGTGACAGGGTCCCAACAACCGCCGAGGTCGTTATACGGGTCGCCGTATTGTTGCTGAGTTGCTTAGTAGATCTGTTTGACATCTCAGCAGCGACCATGTAGCGACGTTCTAGCGATCCTTACCAGGTCGTATCATTGTCGGGATCGCTGGAACGTCGCCAAGTGTGACAGGGCCCTTAGTCCGAAATCCGATGCCTTGCGCAACCATCTGAATAAATTCAGATGCAAATTTCTACTGGAAGCTAGTCCATTATTCCTGTTATTCCTATGCACAGGCGGCTCCAGGACGCCGGACCGCCCATGCCAGCAACTACATGGTGAGCTGATTATTATCTTTCTTCATCTGATTCCTATCTCTCCCTTCCTTTAGAGATATTGTACATGAGACATACACTGTACTTACCACAACTATTAAATAAAGCAGCCTTTGCTATTCTCTCATATTATTTTTATTCCTGGCTTCGGAAACATTTAACAGACAGGCAACTAAACTCTTTCCAAACTTGTGGGAAGTCATTGTGCTCTGGAGAAAAAAAGCATAAAGACATGCAGCATTTATTATCCATTAATCACCTGTAAAAACTCAACAGCACATTAAAGAGAACCTGTCAGCAGGATTTAGGACAATAAAGTAAAGCCAAGGCCATAATGATGCTATGATGATAATTAAATGGATACCTGCAGTGAAGACATACAACCTGTGGTTGTGGAGTAATCTGTGTCTCACCTTTCCATAATGATGTCATCCACACATCCCTTGTGCCAGGGGCTGGCTGGCAGATTTCAGCCTGGGTGGCAAGCACAGTGCAGAGGCCCATAATGACGGGCCGCCAGCCCCTCTGCCGCCTGAGGCCAAGTGAGGAGCGGGGGGTGCTACCGCGGGTGAGGAGCAGGAGCGGGGAGGGGGCATTAGGGATCGGGGAGCGAAGCACAAAGCAGGAAAGCCGGTGGAGAAGTCCTCTTCTTACCGCAGGTTTCCCCGCCTGTGTCTTTCGCTCCACAATCCCGATGCTGCGCTCCCTCCTCCCTGTAGTTGCTCCCCAGGCCCAGTACTAACATTAAAGCAAAGACCGCAGCCTTATCATTTATAATATGACGCATGGTGCCTGCAGATGCTTGCAGACCGCCGTGTGCTCCCATTGTCCGTCATGAGTGATCTGTGTGCATGCGGAGACATGCGCACAGATCACACACTGTCGTCCGCACCGGGAACGCGACAGGTCGGGTTTTCGGTGCGGACGGGAGTGTGTGATCTGTGCGCATGCCTACGCATGCGCACAGATCACTCATGGCGGGCAATGGGAGCGCACGGCTGTCTGCAAACATCTGCAGACAGACACCGTGCGTCCCATTATAAAAGATAGGGCTGCCGGCTCCTTGCAGATGTCCTCTGCAGAACGGTGTGGAGGCATCTGCAAATGTGAACCCAGTCTTACATTTAGGCTGCCTTCACACTGGCGTTCCCCTCCGCAGCGTTCTGTCTGTCTGCGCTCCGCTCTGAGGGACCGGGTGGGTGGGTTCACACAAGGTTCACTAAGTGCGTGCTGACGTAGCACGCACACTACACACCGCTCTGAACCCTGCCTCCCTCCCTGTCTTTGCTTGGCTGCCTGGCTGCGTGGCGCAGTGGCCATCCAATCCCGGCGTCCTGCAGGCCAGCCGGGTGCCATGACAACGCACCCGCTGCTGCCCGGAAGCCTGGTCCCGCGGTGGCGCTGCCTGCAGAGAGCTGAGAGCTCTGCTCAGAGGTGAGTGCGGCTGTGGCCGCGCCGACAGACGTCACGGCCGCCTGCCCCGCTAGCACTGACTCAGTCAGTGAGTCAGTCATGGGTGTACCCAGGATCAAAACTAGGGGGGGGGGGCAAGCCATGGTCGTTCAGGTTGCGCCCGCTTCTTGTACCATCACTGCGCAGCAGCACACGGGCCGCTAAGGGTCCCGTGTGTTTCACTGAGCCTCCTGCTATCCACTGCCGCCCCCCTGCGCTCCCTCTTACCACAGGGGTGATGCCATGCATTGCACAGTGGAACGCATAAAAAGCAGGAAGCACTACCTTCTCTTAGTGTGGACTAGGTGTCACTTCCTGCTTTTATGCGTTCCACTGTGCAACGCTCGGCGTCACCACCTCCTCCTGTATCTTCAATTTTGGGAAGCTGCAGTGAAACCAGGAGATGTAAGTACAGATTTTTTTTAAGGAGTACACGCTGGCCAGATGAGTATGGGGGGGAAAAGGGGGTGGCTCACTGTGGCTGCATTATACTGTATGGAGAATTATGAGGCTGTACTGTGCTATATGGAAGGCTGTACTATGCTAAACACAGGACTGTGAGGGTGCATTAGACTGTATGGAGGGCTATATGGAGAACTATGGGGGTGCATTATACTACATGGAGGACTATTGATGGTGCATTATACTGTATAGAGGACTATGGGTGAATTATACTATATGGAGAATTAGGGGGTGAATTCTACTATATGGAGAACTATAGGAGTGCATTATACTGTATGGATTGGAGGTGCATTATAATGTATGGAGGCATATGAGGCTACATTATACTATATAGAGGATAGTGGGGTTGCATTATGATAATTGGATGACTATGGGGGTACCTTATGAATGGGGGACTATGGGGTGCATTATAATACATAGAGGACTATGGGAATACATTGTAATGTATGGAGGAATGTGGGGATGCATTATAATAATTGGAGGACTATGGTGGCTGAGGAGGAGGACCATATAAACCATGATGGGGGACATATATACCACGATAAAGGCCATATTCCAGGAGGAGGACCATATACAGCAGGATAAGGGACATTAATACATAATGAAGGGGGAGAGGGGTCAATTTGTGAGTATAGGATTTAGAATGTTACATGGGGCCCATACATCTGACCAACGTGCACGCGGAAGGTGGGGGGCCTACAATGCGCACCTGTGCCCATCAGACTTATTGCGCCACTGGGGAGCCCTATGGGGGCAGGGGCTGTATATGACATGGGCGGGCTGCCGTCAGGGGCCGGGCGAGATTAATATATTTAATATATTAATATATTTGCTCCGAACGTTGCACCCGGTCTTATTTTCAGGGGGTAGGCATACACACACAGGGGCATACACTCGCAGGGCATACACTCGCAGTACGGTGGCTCAGTGGTTAGCACAGTATATGGTGGCTCAGTGGTTAGCACTGTATATGGTGGCTCAGTGGTTAGCACTGTATATGGTGGCTCAGTGGTTAGCACTGTATATGGTGGCTCAGTGGTTAGCACTGTATATGGTGGCTCAGTGGTTAGCACTGTATATGGTGGCTCAGTGATTAGCACTGTATATGGTGGCTCAGGGGTTAGCACTGTATGGTGGCTCAGTGGTTAGCACTGTATATCGGTGGCTCAGTGGTTAGCACTGTATAGGTGGCTCAGTGTGATGTAATGCCTGTATACTGGGTGGCTCAGTGGTTAGCACTGTATATGGTGGCTCAGTGGTTAGCACTGTATATGGTGGCTCAGTGGTTAGCACTGTATGGTGGCTCAGTGGTTAGCACTGTATATGGTGGCTCAGTGGTTAGCACTGTATATGGTGGCTCAGTGGTTAGCACTGTATATGGTGGCTCAGTGGTTAGCACTGTATATGGTGGCTCAGTGGTTAGCACTGTACGGTGGCTCAGTGGTTAGCACTGTATGCGGTGACTCAGTGGTTAGCACTGTATATGGTGGCTCAGTGGTTAGCACTGTATACAGTGGCTCAGTGGTTAGCACTGCATAGTGGCTCAGTGGTTAGCACTGTATATGGTGGCTCAGTGGTTAGCACTGTATACGGTGGCTCAGTGGTTAGCACTGTATACGGTGGCTCAGTGGTTAGCACTGTATATGGTGGCTCAGTGGTTAGCACTGTATATGGTGGCTCAGTGGTTAGCGCTGTATACGGTGGCTCAGTGGTTAGCACTGTATACGGTGGCTCAGTGGTTAGCACTGTATACGGTGGCTCAGTGGTCAGCACTGTATATGGTGGCTCAGTGGTTAGCACTGTATACGGTGGCTCAGTGGTTAGCACTGTATATGGTGGCTCAGTGGTTAGCACTGTATATGGTGGCTCAGTGGTTAGCACTGTATATGATGGCTCAGTGGTTAGCAGCACAGTATATGGTGGGCAGGCGGTTAGACCAGGATGAAGGCTGGGGGGTGAGCGCAGGAGGACGGAGGCTGGAGGGGTGAGCGCAGGATGACGAAGGCTGTTGGGGTGAGGGCAGGAGGACAGAGGCTGGAGGGGTGAGCGCAGGAGGACAGAGGCTGGAGGGGTGAGCGCAGGAGGACAGAGGCTGGAGGGGTGAGCGCAGGAGGACGAGGGTGCGGAGGGGCAGTGAGCGCAGGAGGACAGAGGCTGGAGGGGTGAGCGCAGGAGGACAGAGGCTGGAGGGGTGAGGGCAGGAGGACGGAGGCTGGAGGGGTGAGGGCAGGAGGACGGAGGCTGGAGGGGTGAGGGCAGGAGGACGGAGGTTGGAGGGGTGAGGGCAGGAGGACGGAGGCTGGAGGGGTGAGGGCAGGGCTGGAGGGGTGAGGGCAGGAGGACGGAGGCTGGAGGGGTGAGGGCAGGAGGACGGAGGCTGGGGGGTGAGGGCAGGAGGACAGAGGCTGGAGGGGTGAGGGCAGGAGGACAGAGGCTGGAGGCCCCCATCACAAGCACAGTGCAGCCAACTTTATCTTTATTTACATTACATTTATTTTACACTCACTGTGATCCTCCGGCTGCTCTGTCTCTGCTTCCAGCCCCCCACAGTCCACAGGGCAGCTGCACAGGCTCTTCTGCTCCCGGGGCCGGCACTGCAGCTTGCACTGTGTAGCATTGCACACACACACATTGCGCACACACACATTGCACACACCCACATTGCACCATTGCACACATTGCACCACACACATTGCACCATTGCACACCACATTGCACACACACACATTGCACACACACACATTGCACACACACACACATTGCACACACACACATTGCACCATTGCACACACACACATTGCACCTACACACATTGCACCATTGCAACACACACACACACATTGCACACACACATTGCACAACACACATTGCAACACATCCATACACAATTGACACACACACACATTGCACATACACATATTGCACCATTGCACACACACATTGCACATACACAATTGCAACACCATTGCACACACACACAATTGCACACACACATTGCACACACACATTGCACACACACATTGCACATACACAACATTGCACCATTGCACACACACAATGCACATACACACAACATTGCACATACACACACATTGCACACAACACATTGCACATACACACACAATTGCACATACACACATTGCACAACATTGCACATACACACACACATTGCACATACACACATTGCACACCACATTGACACACACAACATTGCACATACACACATTGACACACACATTCACATACACACATGCACACCTGTCACTCTGCACAGCACACTGCACCTTCTTTCCTTGGGGCCATTGTCTTCTTGTCGACTCTTCACTCACTCTCTGTCTTCACTTGTAGCTCGCCTTGAGAGCTCTTTGCTCCAGCCTCCCCCCTCACCACCAGGCCAGGCCAGCAGTGTCCCCACTCCCCAGATAGACCCCACTCCAACATGGGACTCGGCACTCTCAGTGCAGTGGTGATGTCACACAACTCACATCACTGTTCTGAGTCCCCCTGCAGGCCTGCCAGACAGTGCCTGCCGAGCTGATCTGCAGTCGGCAGATACTGTCTGAGGCTGCTGATGCTGAGGGCACCCGGCAATGTGATCACTGATCCACCCGGCGCCCTGCCTGCTGGGGGCTGCTGCAGCTGCCGGCCTGCCTCCCCGCCGCCCCATGTCACACACGGGCGGCGCTGTGCGGCTGTGCCGCTGCCGCTGACACTGTCATGCCACACTCTCACAGTAGGTGCCAGTTCCGGTGCGCAACTGCGGGGGGGAAAAGCAGCCTCTTGGGGGGGCACCTGCCCCACGCTGGGTACGCCCATGGAGTCAGTGACTCGATCCTGCCGCGCCCGGCGTCCCGCCGGTTGCCATGACGACACAGCCTTTGCTGCGATTTGAAGCCCGGAGCGGTCCCACTGCGGCCGCACCGCGCTGACAGCCGGCCGCTCTCAGATCATTTCACTGTTCAGGGCGGCTGCCAGCAGTACCGGGCGGCCCTGAACTGCCACTAAACCGACGGCCTGGAGGGCAGTTGCCCCCCAGAAACCCGGGCCAGCCCGCCCCTGCCTTGTGCATCGGGGCGGGACTCGGGGGGACTAGGCTCTTCTGCTTCTGTTCCTCCCTTCTGCCTGACTCCCCTTATTTATATTCATCACTGCCGCCATCACCGTAGTGGGTGGTACATGCGCAGTGCCATTCTGCAGGGGTATTCAATTCTTCAATAAAATGGTGCCAGAGGCAGCACAATGTTCAGAGCAAGATTTTTTGTTACCACATATTGAAGACAGTCTGTGGAGAACTGTATCTCTAACAAAATAGAATCAGAGATCTCAGTCAGTGCATGTGACACACTCACCAGGGCCGTGGGGTACTCGGAACCGGGTTGGATAGTTCTTTGGGAGGTCACGGGGCTGTGACCCGACTCAAGCCCTAGCTGTATCACAAAACGGGGGATAGTTTATATGGGATTGAGTCGTGACACCACCCGTGGTAATCGGCAAGGGATGTCCGACACTGTGGTTCAGGACCACTGGGGCAGTTGGTGACGCAGCAAAGATGGAAGAGGTCTCCACAGATGGGGCGGGGCCCCAGGGCAGATGTAGTAACCTTTAGGATGGTGGTGATAGTCACTTTGCAGGTCAGAGGGCGCTGGAAATAATCTGAGGACACAGCAGGGTGCAGTCTTCTCACTTTACGCACAGTTCTCCAGGTTACAACAGCCAGCCAGGTGCTGTGTCCTCCAAGTCGGTGATCCAGTCAACTCCCAAGTAGATTGGGTGCACTTTACCGGGACCCCCTTCTCGTGTACCTTTCCGGGTCGTCTCACTGCACTGGCTATTGCCCTCCTGCCCAGCGCGTCACACACAGTGTCCCATGCCAGCAGGCTCGGGCCCTGTTTGGTGACGTCCTCTCTGTCCCCTGACCCTATGCAGCTGCCTTTTTAGTGAATGTATGTGGATGTAGCTGCTGCACATGAAGATACAGCAGCCTCCGGTTTGCTAGTTGAGTCTTACAGTCTCTCCGCTAGTCTGGGGCCGGTCCCTCCACGCACCTGTCAAGGTGTAGGGAATATTGATGAGGGAATGGCAGTTATGGGCAGGGTGGCCAGGGAAGACTAGTCTGACCCTAGCCTAGGAACCCTGAATGGCCCTGATCCTGATGGTATCTCTGATGGTGAGAAGGTTCGGGCCTCCAGCCCCTACCTAACCACCTCCACCAGCCCTGCGCTATTTCCCCCTCACCTCTCTCCACAGAACCGGGATACAGCAACTCCAAAGGAAAGGACCTCAGCCACACAAACACACAGAACTGCTCAGCATGGCTTCCAGGCATAGAGTGAAACTATCAGAAGCACCACCTGGTGGAAGGAGAGGCTACTTAAAGGCTAGGGAGAGGGGAGTTCAGATGAGTCACACAATAACCCCTCAGCCAGCAGTTGAACCTAATAGTGAATGCAGTTCTGGAGCACAACCCAGGAGGTCAGGCCCTTCACAACTATCAACCATGCAGCTCTTAATGACAAACACAAACACAGCAGCAACCAGCAATGTCAGCGCCTTCTAAGAGCATGACTGCACCTCTAGCTGGCGGTGGATCAGGGCACCACGGGCGGGTTCCCCACTTCCCGTGCCCCTAGGAACCTTTCTCTGTCTTGTCTGCTCCCTCCTGCAGACCTTTCTTCCTTGCTCTTCTCTAACTCTTCTCTTACTGCCCTGGGATGAGCCTCTCGGTGGCTCCAGTCCCCAGGATGTCTGTCCTGTTTCTCTTCCACTCTCCTACTCCTCACATTCTCCTCTTCACTTCCTCCTTCCTACTCCCCCTCCAGCCTGAGATGGAGCCCTCCCTTAACAGGGTCCGCCTAGATCCCCTGGCCTGGAGTGGGGTGGTGTTGGATGCGGGTGTGTGGGTAACGGGTAGTGCCCCCTCCTTACCTGGGGTGCAACACATGCACTACATCATTTTATTGTAGACTTAAATACCCCTGTAGAATTGCAATACGCACACGCCTCCCACCATGATAATGGCGGCGGTGATGAATTTAAATAAAAAAGGGGAGGCAGGCAGAAGGGAGTAACAGAAGCAGAAGACCAGACCCCATCAAGTACCGGCCTGATGCACAAAAGATGACATCATTATGGAAAGGTTAGACACAGATTACTCCACAACCACAGATCAGACTCTGTCAATGCAGGTATTGGTTTATTCAGCATCACAGCGTCATTATGGCCATGGCTTTACTTTATAGTCCTACATCCTGCTGACAGATTCCATTTAAAGCATATATATTTAATGTCGGATCCTACAATAAACTTTTGAATGCACATAAGTGCCATCATGAAAGTGGATCTTTTGTATAATGTTTCCTTTGTATTCATAAATTGCACCACCTTTGGTTTATTTTACCAAGTGCTGCCAAAACCCCTACAATTTGCAACATGGACTTGACAGATAATACAAATGGTCACAGCAGGCTATGGGCCGCTTTACACACACCAACTTCTGTGTCCAACTTCTGAACAGATCTCTGGTTGCAGTGAAATCATGGACACATTGTTCCACTTGTACACAGCCACACACACAGAAGTTGGTTGTTGTAAAGCAGCCCTATCACAATAGTATCACACACTAAGTCTCATTCAGATGTCAGTTTTTCACACATTTGTGCTGTTTTTCACAAATAGAATTGTTACTTATTATAGTCTATGAGGCTGTTCAGGTGACCTTGTAAGGAGACCCGTCCATTTTTGATTCGAGACACAGATCAAACTTACCAGTGCAAGTATATGGATCCATCAAAAAATTAATGCAGTATTTGGATGCCATCTGTGTGCAGTCCGTAGGAAAATTCAAAAGATGCTTGGAAGATGACTGGATATTTTTTGAAGTGTTTGCCATCAATGTTGCTTAAACAAGCTAGCAGTTTCTACATGAGTCAATGAAGAAAGTGGGAAAAAAATGAATGGAAAACTACAGAAAAAAACACACGAAAAACTATGGGAAAAACCCTCCAAATAAAAAATGGGAAAACCCTCTAAAAAAAACATCCCCAAAAAAATCAGCAAATTATCAGGAAAAAAAACAACACAAAAGAAGCTTTAGGAGTATAAACTCCAGTTTCCTGATGCGTCTTCTGCTTGAAAAACTGATCAGGCTCAACTGAATTAAAAAAGGTTCGGTGCACATAGCCATGCCAAAAACTCATCAAAGAGTCTGTGTGCACGTACAGTAAACCTCAGGTATGTGAACATGGCGTCTTTTTCAGGTAAATTCCAGGCAGAATCTGCCTGACAAAGCCCTGCAGGAGCGTCTCATTAAATAAACAAAATGCAATGCGATATCAAAATGACATTGCTGTGCACCAGTTCCACCTCATGTCACGTCTTTTAACTGTTTCAGGGTTCAAAAGCCCTGAAATGGGCGTACATATCATTGGTGCAGCCGCACAGGCCCAAGAGGTAAGGGGGCCCAATTCCCCATCCAAAGCAGGTAGAATTGTGCATTATGATGAGATATTGGACTGTAAAGGACCCATTCATTCTTCTTGCACAGAGACCTCTTCTGTGTGTCCACCAATGAGTAACATGCTCATTCTCCGGGGTGACTTCTGTTGGAAAGCCGTCCTCTCTCTATACTTAAAGTACAGAGTGAAAGGTGCAAGAACGATGGTAATGCCTCTGGTAAAAATGGCCTCAGAGTATGACTGCCAGCATTTTCCTGAAGCATCTTCAGCTGATTTCACTGCGCAGGCGCGAGACATTGGCCTCTGTGCAGCCGATGCAAGACCAAAATCTTACGAATGCGCAGTGGAATCACTGACTGTTCAATAGGGCACAGTGAGGTGCCACAGCGCAGGCACGCGACTTGGCAATTGGGTAGATGACATAGTGACGTCATCCACTTCCACACAATCAGGAGGGGAATTTTTGCATGGAGTGGGCAATCAATCTGCAGACCCCCATATGACCGAACCATGAAATTAGCATATGGCGCGAGACAGAATAAAAATCGTTTTGTGAGATATGTATGGGGACATCTAGGGATGTAAAGGGGTCACAGGAACCCCAATTACATCATGTTAATGGTGGTGGGTATAGTTTATGACACGCCCACACCAGGGCCGGGGGTACTCGTTTTTTTCACGGGACAGACAGGGGCCGAGACCCAGTTCCGTGACCCTGGCAGTGTCATTTTTAATAAACAGGGGTAGATTATGGGGGATGACTAGGGAAAGGGGTATTCGTTACGCTACCTGCGGTATGCGGTCAGGGCGGCCGCTGCTACTTCAGAACCTCTGGGGACGATGACTGTCAGCTTGGATGGTTCCGCTCCCCTCAGGTGGAGCGCGGTCCCCAGGGCAGTAAGATGGAGGAGTCAGTTCGTACCTTGGCAAATGTTCATTAGGTCATCAGCACCCCGGTGTCTCATGTGGCCTCTGCGGCCGGTGGTTGCCGCCAAAGAAAGTCACACACCACAGTTGGAGTTCTGTTATGCTTACTCAGTTGTTTCAGCATGGCCGCCGGGTGCTTCCCTTGCCAACCTCCGGTTCAGCGTTGTCTCCAGAACTGGGTCAGAGCAGTCAAGTCTCGGTTGGTGTCCTTTCCTCTCTCATTTGGTGTTTCTCTCACTCTGGTGGTTCCCTCGCACTATAAGCTCGTCTCGCCGCTCCTCAGTTAGTGCCTCCACAGCACAGAGCTCACGTACAGACAGCCACAAGTGCTTAATTGTACCCCCTCCCGGGGCACTGCTCTCTAGTTCAGCTGCATTCTCTGAGTTGTGTCAGGTGTTCGGCCACAGCTCCCGTCAGAAGCTTGGGGCCTCTGGTTCAATGATTCGGGTTTGAAGCATCCATGCCGTCTTCAGGGCCGGGTCCTGTGTCGTCCACCAGCCCCGTTGTCTTGCCAGATACGGGCGTATGGGCATCTATGTCTCGTTCTGTACCCCTAGGGCTCCCTTCTTCCTCTACACCTCTTGGTCTTTCCCTCCCGGGGCAAGCGTGGTTGTGCTCCAGCCCGCGGGAGTCGGCACCACACCGCCCCTACACTTCCAACTTCCACTCCAGAAAATATAAAAGGGGTGGGGGACAAGAGGCGCAATAGTGCCCTATCACTAGTGACACTGTAGAGAAGGGTGGTATTGTGGAACCACTCACCTGGTGCAGTTGTGATCCCCACAACTGGTTTGTAAGCGTGAAGCAATCAAGAGCTGCTGCAGGACCTCCACCTACCACTGACCAGTGGTAAAATCCAGAAAAGACGATGGGAATGAAGGTGCCAGGCTAGGCGCCGAAACGCGTAGGAGGAAGAAAATAAAGCTTGGAAATTTGCTCAAGGAAAATTTGACTCTTTGGTGAGTTTTTGCATTTGGAACAGTGCGGACCGTGGCACACCTGCATTCCCATCTTCTTTTCTGAACTTCCACTCCACTCCTTTTTCCTTCTCTTTCTAAGTTCCTCTCCTGTTGTTCTCTTCCGGTACTTCACTTTTCCTTCCCGGCTACGCATGGGTCCTCTCTCTGGGTCCACCCACTGTCCCAAGGTCCTAAGTGGTGTGTGTGTGTGAAACTCAACTGCATCGCCCCAGTACCTGGAGACCAGAGGCACAACTCTCCCTCTAATGGAGGAGTGCAGTACCTCTGGTGGTGGCCTACCCGGTGGGACGACACATTTAGAACCCCCAAAACTGGTGAAAGGTGCACTTTAAAAGCAGTGCCCCATCTTTCTCATGATCAAAGCCAGGATTTAACTGATTCTGTTGTGATTTTTAGTGCTGGAGCCATTATGTGGCACATACACTTCCACCTAACATACCATACTGATTTATATTGGGGTATGTTGCAGTATTAGAGGTTTTTATGGCAACAATAGATTGAACTTGTTGCATTTACTGTATTTTTCAGATTATACGACACTTTTCCCCAAAAAAATTGATCAGGGAAATGGAGATGCATCTTATAATCTGACCAGCAGCTTACTGGGAGGGGGCACTGTGTGGTGGATCGCGGTCACGGGAGGAAGGGTTGTGATGGTGGGGGACAGTGGCAGCAGCACGGTGGGACGATGGCACGGAGAGCCCAACCCTGGGAGGAGGGTGTGTCTCGACAGATTATCACTGAGCATCATTAATCTCCCTACAGTTGATGCAATGGCCAGAAGGAAAATGGCTGCGGAGGTGAGGCGGATGACAGGGTATGAGGTACTCGGGAACGGGAGGTGATGGCGGCTTTGATGGGGGATCACAGCTGGTTGATCCCCGATCCCGTGCCCTGGACCCTCAATGGCGGGGAACGGTGGGGGATAAGGGGATATTTACAAAGGAACGTGATGCCACCTGTAGTTCCCGGTAATATGGTACCGGCGCTGCAATCCTGCCGCTGAGGTGATGGTGGGTGCAGCAGTGTGGTACAGCTCCCCACAGGTGGAGCTTTACCTCAGGGCAGCGGGGATGGATGAGGGGAGTAGTAGTAGATAAGTCTTTGCTGACACAGTGGTGAATTGCGGCAGTTAGGCAGGCACACAGACACACAGGTATTGTTGTTTCGGTACCTTTTACTGATGACAATGTAACAGGTACAGTCCAGAGTAGTAACCAGGTCCCCGATGCAACTTGGGAATTCCACCTTAGAAAGTTATGAGGCCTCCTCGGTGTCTGTGCTCTGTGGTGTGGGATGAGTCCTGTCTGAGCCTGAACCCACCGCTTCTTCTCCCTCTCTGGGCTTTGTCCTAAACTGGCAATGAGGTCCTCCTGCGGGGTCCGTGTTTCTCCTATGGCCCCTGGTCCTGTGCTTGGTCAGTTTAGTGTCTCTTACTCACTCCTCAGGGCTGTACTCTTCCTGAGTCTTCTGGGCTTTTGCTGCAGCTCTGAATGCTGGAAGCATCGGACTCCTGTGCCCGGGTGTACTAAAGGGCTGTAGTAACCGATTCCCTTCCTTAGTTCCCTGCTTTGTCCACTTGCCTCCGACCCTTTCCCTAGGGTATGCACGGCGGTCAGTGGTCCCTGGTCCTGGGCCTGAATCTCTCCCAGCGACCAGTTCCTCCGTCTCCTCCTCTCTCTTCCCTCTCCTCACAGGAACTAATTTCAGACTCAAACTGAAACTACAGGGACTGACTAACTCCTCCCCTCAGGCCTGGATGTTCTTAAAGGGGAACTGACTTAAAGGGAACCTGTCACCAGATTTTAAGTCCCTACACTATCTCTAGCTGTCCCTACACCTTCCTAGCAGCTCCCTATCTATCCCTTTCTTATCTAAAGTGGTCATATGAAACATGTGTAAAAGTATAAACTTACTGCAGTCCCCGTGGTTGGGGGACTGGGTAGGCGTGGCCATGCTGCCTTCCTCACACCTTCGTGTTAAAATGCACGCCCCGCTGGGCGGCATTATTCTGGGTCCTCTCTGCCCGGGCCGATCACGTGATCAAGCCCATAATGCACTCGGGCCGATCACGTGACCGGCCCAATAATGTACCGCGCCGGATGTGACGCCCGGCCGGTGCATAGAAGTACAAAGAGGGAGGGAGATTCCAAATCCAGGGGGCAGAGAGGACCCAGAATAATGCCGCCCAGCGGGGCGTGCATTTTAACACGGAGATGTGAGGAAGGCAGCGTGGGCACGCCTACCCAGTCCCCAACCACGGGGACTGCAGTAAGTTTATACTTCTCTTACACATGTTTCATATGGCCACTTTAGATAAGAAAGGAATAGATAGGGAGCTGCTAGGAAGGTGTAAGGACAGCTAGAGATAGTGTAGGGGCTTAAAATCAGGTGACAGGTTCCCTTCAAGGCAGCCAGTAGAGCTCCCCTTCAGGTCTGAGGTGGAAGGTGGTGTGTGCTGTGTTAACCAAGGTGTAATTCCCTCCTTGCACCGGTGGAACCTGTGGCAATCCCCCGCAGGGGTGCCACATAGGCAACAGAGGCACGGAGGAAAATCTCATACAACCGAAATCTCGATCACATCAACTATGGGGAGATTAACGATGCTCAGTGACAACCTGTCGGGACATCCCCTCCTCTCAGGCCCCCACATCATTGCCCCACCGTGCCTCTGCTGACCCCCACCACCATGACCCTGCCTCCATGACCTTGCTCCATCACCATCACGCACCCACCACCACCACCACCCGGTAATCTACACTGTTTATGAGATGCACCAGATCATAAGAAGGACCCCTTTTTGAAATTACATTTTTTTTCCTAATTTCTCCCTCTAAATTAGGGGTGCGTATAATAATCCAATGTTTTATAATCCACAAAGTACGGTATGTCTTTTTCAACCTCTATAACTATGTGCTGCATGTGATGCACCAATATTTTTCCCATCAAACCTGGTGCAACCTACTTCAAAATCCCAATGCAGGTGTGAATAGAGCCCAACTTTATATGTTCCAAGTTGATTGACAAGAGTAAATATTTAGTTTCATGCTCTGTAAGTTCAGCCCTTACCGGTTCATGACCCTTTACAGCTCCGCTATGACCAGGACGAGGCGCAGCTGCAGACACAGGTTACATCAGGAACACGACAAGTGGAGTCGTCATCTGCAGAAAAGGGCAGGATAATAAATGTATTATTGTGTATGCAGCTAGTAGTATGTCAGACAGACGCGTGCCTTATAAACACGTCCTTTGTTAATTATTCATACAAGATTGTTTACCTCGTGCTCTGCAAAGTCCCTGTGATAGTATGGCAAGCCGCACAGTCCAAACTTCTGCACTACCACAGTGACACCTTGTGTCAAAAAAGTATTCCAGGCAGTTTCTCACATATTGTGAAGGATTTTGTCAGTTTTGCAGATACAATTTCTCACAACTGTGAACCCAAAGCTGTATAATATATGGGGCCATGGACACCACCCCATAATAGAAATAAACACAGACAATCAGCTTGGCACTAAAAGGCTGCGGCTTTTATTATGGGTTACAGTAATAATAACTGATACTCAAATACACTATATAAACCAACTGATATAAACCTTTATTTGTTTTAATATTTTAAGGTAGAAAAATGAATGTCCAAGTCCATCCAGCATTATCTGTGCGACAACTCACTAGTACAAACCACAGCAATAATGGGAAGAAAAAACGAGGGGGGGGGTGACAGGGACGATTCAGCTGCTTCTTCACACCACAAAAACTGACTGGACCTTCAGATGAGCTTTATATCCTCCAATCTTCCCGCTCACACTGATCTCCACCAATCCGGTAACATCTTCCAGATCTGCCTGGTAATGGAGACACCCTGAGAAGATTCTTAAAGGTGAGTACCACAAGCACCCACAGGACAGAATATACCAACAAGTATAGAACAAATGAAGACATACCAAAAGGGAAAAAATTAAGGGGTTAATACGGACAGCAGGGAAGCATTAACATTAAGAGAGAAAAAGGCTAAGAAGAATCCCTAATCATGGAAGAAAACAGGAGTGGGGGGAGGTGGTCCATGATCCCCTGTCAGGTAGCAGAGAAGTAAGTTGGGTAAAAGACAAACAGGACAACTAGTCTAACTCTTAGGCTGGGATTCCTCCGCTCTCCATTCCCAGAATTACCTCTGAGGGTGAGGACATCCGGGCCGCCATTCTTGCCCTTTGCTCCTGATCTGCCATAGGATAAGTCCCCCTCACCTCCACCCATGAACCAGGACACACAACTCCCACAAAATAAGGAAAACTCCAGGCATTAACAGCAGAAAGGCATCAGCACACACTGCACGATGTCCTTACAGCACATGGTCTTGGCAGAGACTAAAACTCTATCAGAGACATCTGCTGGTGGAAGAGGGAACTATTTAAAGGCCTGGGGCATGGTCACCTAACACACCTACAACATCAGATACAGGCCTCTTTCACAATCCGGGCCTTTGGCTTCACCTTGACTGACAATCAAAATACAGGATGCCAATTATTTATTTTAATTATTTAAATAAATAATAAAAAAATGCATGGGCTCCCGCTGTATTTTGTTGCCAGCCAGGTAAAACCAGGCAGCTGGGATTCTCAGCGTGGTAAGGCCCAAGTGTTCTGGGCCCTGCACGCTAAAAACCAATGTCCGGAGCTGCCGCTGGAAATGGTGTTTTCATCAAAAGCCTATTTCAGGAATTTTACCTGGTCCTTCCAGGTGGGTGGTGGTACGCTGGGTAATTATGGGGATAATACCAGCTATGTATTGTCAGCTGGTACTAAGCCCGGAATTCATGTTATCAGGCCAAATTAGACCCAGCCACCATGAATTTCTAGTAAACATTAAAAAAACACGGAATTTTTTTTTAGAAATAAAACACACAACACATTTAAGGACTCCATCTTTATTAGAGGAAAAAAAAGCTTCCCTCCGACGTTATCCAGCTCTTCTTACTTCAGCTCTGCTACATCTCTCTGCCAACAGACAAACACGTCTGCTGGCAGAGAGAGCAGACACGTAATGATAGCAGAGTGCCATGTGAAAGGTTATCGGAGTTCACCTGACACCCGAAGCCCTGCTGTACAGTGAGCACCTGGTAATGGAGTTACAATGAATGCGACATTTTCAGCGTGGGGGGCCCAGAGCACTTAGGCCTTACCACGCTGAGAATCCCAGCCCCCAGCTGCCATTTTTAATGAGACTACACAAATCTCGCGGGACTTCGGGCACTGTGTATCTTCAATGGAGCACAGTGACCCGCTCCACTGCGCAGGTACGAGCAAGCCTGTCAATCAGCGGCCATTCACAGCAGGGACGGCAATTTGGAAACAGCGGGGCAGGTTTTGCAGGTAGGGGATGGCTAGGAAATACACCAGACTAGAGAGCAGACCTCCCGGACCCTTTAAGATGCACCGCGGGAGACATTAAAAGTTCATTTCTCAGGTTCTGGGCACAGAGGGGTTACAAGAACCCCAATTACATCATGGTAAAGCTGGTGGGCACAGTATAGAATACCCAAAAGGGGTGACAGGTTCCTTTTAATGTGTGAATCAAGACGAGTGAAGACTTCACATTTGTATTATACAGCCTAACTTTTATTTGCCATATTAAATAAAATTAAACAGATGCATTTTTATAAACAAATGTATATATATATATTTTAAAGCAGTGATATGTCGTTCGTGAATGAGTCAGCACAAAGAGCTGGCTCCCTGCTGTGAACGATAGGAAGCGGCTTTCCACTGTGAGTGAGCAAGATTTTTTTTTCTTTAACCCTCTGACTGCTGGTGACCAGGTACTTGGACAGCAGGAATATCATTGCTAGGTGTGGAATGGTAAGAACCTGTGGGGCTCCTCCCACATCACAGATTACACTCACATTGATTGGCTCCTTGGTGCACATGACCTGTGATGTTATTAAGGTCTTTAAGTAAGTTTGCTGGTACAATATATAAAGTGTAGAGTCAGAGCCTCAAACAGACTGAGTTTAATTTCAGTCAGGCCTCTTTCACACATCTGTGCCCCCGGTATGTGTGTGGTCTGGGCCTATACAACAGACATATGGAGCCACTTCATATTCTATGGCCCCCTTCAGACATACAGTTGTGGCCAAAAGTATTGACACCCCTGCAATTCTGTCATATAATACTCCGTTTCTTCCTGAAAATGATTGCAATCACAAATTCTTTGATATTATTATCTTCATTTACGGTAATTTGTCTTCAATGAAAAAACACAAAAAGAATTGTCCTAAAGCCAAATTAGATATAATTCCACACCAAACATAAAAAAGGGGTGGACAAAAGTATTGGCACTGTTAGAAAAATCATGTGATGCTTCTCTAATTTGTGTAATTAACAGCACCTGTAACTTACATGTGGCACCTAACAGGTGTTGGCAATAACTAAATCACACTTGCAGCCAGTTGACATGGATTAAAGTTGACTCAACCTCTGTCCTGTGTCCTTGTGTGTACCACATTGAGCATGGAGAAAAGAAAGAAGACCAAAGAACTGTCTGAGGACTTGAGAAACCAAATTGTGAGAAAGCATGAGTAATCTCAAGGCTACAAGTCCATCTCCAAAGACCTGAATGTTCCTGTGTCTACCGTGCGCAGTGTCATCAAGAAGTCTCCAAAGACCTGAATGTTCCTGTGTCTACCGTGCGCAGTGTCATCAAGAAGTGCCCATGGCACTGTGGCTAACCTCCCTAGATGTGGACGGAAAAGAAAAATTGACGAGAGATGTCAACACAAGATTGTGCGGATGGTGGATAAAGAACCTCGACTAACATCCAAACAAGTTCAAGCTGCCCTGCAGTCCGAGGGTACAACAGTGTCAACCCGTACTATCCGTCGGTGTCTGAATGAAAAGGGACTGTATGGTAGGATACCCAGGAAGACCCCACTTCTTACCCGAGACATAAAAAAGCCAGGCTGGAGTTTGCCAAAACTTACCTGAGAAAGCCTACAACGTTTTGGAAGAATGTTCTCTGGTCAGATGAGGCAAAAGTAGAGCTTTATGGGCAAAGGCATCAACATAGAGTTTACAGGAGAAAAAAAGAGGCATTCAAAGAAAAGAACACGGTCCCTACAGTCAAACATGGCGGAGGTTCCCTGATGTTTTGGGGTTGATTTGCTGCCTCTGGCACTGGACTGCTTGACCGTGTGCATGGCATTATGAAGTCTGAAGACTACCAACAAATTTTGCAGCATAATGTAGGGCCCAGTGTGAGAAAGCTGGGTCTCCCTCAGAGGTCATGGGTCTTCCAGCAGAACAATGACCCAAAACACACTTCAAAAAGCAATAGAAAATGGTTTGAGAGAAAGCAGTGGAGACTTCTAAGGTGGCCAGTAATGAGTCCAGACCTGAATCCCATAGAACACCTGTGGAGAGATCTAAAAATGGCAGTTTGGAGAAGGCACCCTTCAAATATCAGGAGCCTGGAGCAGTTTGCCAAAGAAGGATGGTCTAAATTTCCAGCAGAGCATTGTAAGAAACTCATTGATGGTTACCGGAAGCGGTTGATCGCAGTTATTTTGGCTAAAGGTTGTGCAACCAAGTATTAGGCTGAGGGTGCCAATACTTTTGTCTGGACCATTTTTAGAGTTTTGTGTGAAATGATCAATGAGTATTATCTGACAGAATTGCAGGGGTGTCAATACTTTTGGCCACAACTGTATGTACATTTGCATGGACCGTGTCTACGTGTGGAGCAGATGTGTGTCCGTGTGCACCACACGGAGACATCATATTTTGCTGGCCGCACTGACCGGTTTTGGCCAAAAACGTCCTGAACACAGATGTCCTCCATGTGATATCCGTGTGCATGGATCAGAGCCAGGCGTTTTAAGTGTTAAAATAAAAAATTTCATACTGACCTGCCTCCAGCGCTGTCTGCTCCTCTCTCCTACCTCCACCGCTGTCTGCTCCTATCTCCTCCCTCCAGCACTGTCTGCTCCTCTCTCCTCCCTCCAGCACTGTCTGCTCCTCTCTCATCCTTCCAGCACTGTCTGCTCCTCTCTCCTCCCTCCAGCACTGTCTGCTCCTCTCTCCTTCATCCAGCACTGTCTGCTCCTCTCTCCTCCTTCCAGCACTGTCTGCTCCTCTCTCCTCCCTCCAGCACTGTCTGCTCCTCTCTCCTTCATCCAGCACTGTCTGCTCCTCTCTCCTCCCTCCAGCACTGTCTGCTCCTCTCTCCTCCCTCCAGCGCTGTTTGCTCCTCTCTCCTCCTTCCAGCACTGTCTGCTCCTCTCTCCTCCCTCCAGCGCTGTTTGCTCCTCTCTCCTCCTTCCAGCACTGTCTGCTCCTCTCTCCTCCCTCCAGCACTGTCTGCTCCTCTCTCCTCCCTCCAGCGCTGTCTGCTTCTCTCTACTTCTCCAGCGCTGTCTGCTCCTCTCTCCTCCCTCCAGCGCTGTCTGTTCCTCTCTCTTCCTGGGCTCATTAGGCTCATCTAATATTCACTGCTCTGAGTGCAGTGCCCCAGAAGAGAGGAACAGGCAGTGCTGGAGGGAGGTAACTGCAATGACGGCTCTCACCCGGATAGCACACATATAGCACACTGACAGTGCATGCTCAGCTCCCTTCCCCTGGTCCCTGTCGCCACATGCTCCCCTCCCCTGATCCCAGTCTCTGCATTATCCGCACACAGGGGCGGAAAGAGTACAGAAGCGGTACAGAGAGAGCACACAGGGAGACCAGAGGGAGCGCGCACAGGGGGATCAGAAAGAGAGTGCATGAGGGCAGAGAGCACACGGAGGCAGGGAGAACATATGGGCAGGGAAGAGAGCGCGCAAAGGGTGGGACAAAGAAAGCACATAGGGTGGGATAGAGAGTGCACAGTGTGGGGCAAAGAGAGCGCATGAGAGGGCAGAGAGAGCGCACACGGGCAGGGAAGAGAGCAGACAGAGCAGGGAAGAGAGGGTGCACAGGGCGGGGCAGAGAGAGAGTGCACAAGGGGAGGCAGAGCGAGATTGCACAGGGGGAAGAGAGACAGCACACGGTGGGGAGAGAGCGGACAGAGGGGAGAGACAGCACACGGGGGGGGGGGGGGGGGAAGACAGAGGGGAGAGACAGCCACCATCCCCAGTACCACAGAGCTGCCCCCATTGTGATGTCGCAGGCATAAAAATCTTTACAGGATGATAATAATACAGTGTCCAAAAAATGGATCCGTCACTGCAGGGATCAGTGTAATCAGAGTGACAATATGGCCAGTGCTGCACTATTTAGGAATGATCCTGCTGACAGGATCCTTTAAGAATGATATTCCTATGGAGAGCAGCAGATATCACAACACTAAAGGCCCAGTTACACATAACGACGCACCAGCGATACCGATGTGCAGAGATCGCTGGTGCGTCGTTTTTCACATTGCTGGTAAAATGTCAAACAGGTATCTCACCAGCGATGTGAAAAAGATGAACCAGCGATTCAGAATTATACCGAGGTTGTTGGGAATTGTCACTCCAAAAGCGTAGCATTGAGATCGTTGGTCATTGTCCCTGTCAAACACAATGATGTAGCGCTCCCAGCGGGAGCTCAACGACGTAGAAATGACCCAGAGCAGTGTGTAACGATCTCACAGCAGGGGCCAGATCGTTGGTGCGTGTCACACAGAACGAGATCGCTAAAGGGATCGCTGTTGCGTCACAAATCTGTGACGTTACAGCGATCTCGTTAGCGATCTCGTTATGTATGAAAAGGCTTTACTAAGAAGGGACCAAACAATCACAGAAAGTAACAAAGGAAGAGGAGAGCCCTGATCACAGGAGCTGACAATCTGAGGACACAGGAATGCTAAAAAACAGTCTACACTGCTTCACTGGATCTCTGTGCATGTGTACAATGAGGAGATCCCTGTACATGTGTTGAATGAGGAGACACTGTACATGTGTAAAATGAGGAGATCCCTGTACATGTGTAGAATGAGGATATCCCTGTACATGTGTAGAATGAGGAGATCTCTGTACATGTGTAAAATGTTGAGATCCCTGTACATGTGTAGAATGAGGAGATCCCTGTACATATGTAGAATGAGGAGATCCCTGTACATGTGTAGAATGAGGAGATCCCTGTACATGTGTAGAATGAGGAGATCCCTGTACATGTGTAGAATGCGGATATCCCTGTACATGTGTAGAATGAGAAGATCCCTGTACATGTGTAGAATGAGGAGATCCCTGTACATGTGTAGAATGAGGAGATCCCTGTACATGTGTAGAATGAGGAGACACTGTACATGTGTAGAATGAGGAGATCCCTGTACATGTGTAGAATGAGGATATCCCTGTACATGTGTAGAATGAGGATATCCCTGTACATGTGTAGAATGAGGAGATCCCTGTACATGTGTAGAATGAGGAGATCCCTGTACATGTGTAGAATGAGGAGACACTGTATATGTGTAGAATGAGGAGATCCCTGTACATGTGTAGAATGAGGAGACACTGTACATGTGTAGAATGAGGGGATCCCTGTACATGTGTAGAATGAGGAGACACTGTACATGTGTAGAATGAGGATATCCCTGTACATGTGTAGAATGAGGATATCCCTGTACATGTGTAGAATGAGGAGATCCCTGTACATGTGTAGAATGAGATCCCTGTACATGTGTAGAATGGGGAGACACTATACATGTGTAGAATGAGATCCCTGTACATGTGTAGAATGAGGAGACACTGTACATGTGTAGAATGAGATCCCTGTACATGTTTAGAATGAGGAGATCCCTGTACATGTGTAGAATGAGGAGACACTGTATATGTGTAGAATGAGATCCCTGTACATGTGTAGAATGAGGAGACACTATATATGTGTAGAATGAGATCCCTGTACATGTGTAGAATGAGGAGACACTGTACATGTGTAGAATGAGATCCCTGTACATGTGTAGAATGAGGAGATCCCTGTACATGTGTAGAATGAGATCCCTGTACATGTGTAGAATGAGGAGACACTATACATGTGTAAAGTGAGGAGACACTCTACATGTGTAGAATCAGATCACTGTAAATGTTTAGTGTTTAGAATGAGGAGATCCATGTACATGTGTAGAATGAGATCCCTGTACATGTGTAGAATGAGGAGACACTGTACATGTGTAGAATGAGATCCCTGTACATGTTTAGAATGAGGAGATCCCTGTACATGTGTAGAATGAGGAGACACTGTATAATGTGTAGAATGAGATCCATGTACATGTGTAGAATGAGGAGACACTATATATGTGTAGAATGAGATCCCTGTACATGTGTAGAATGAGGAGACACTGTACATGTGTAGAATGAGATCCCTGTACATGTGTAGAATGAGGAGATCCCTGTACATGTGTAGAATGAGGAGACACTATACATGTGTAAAGTGAGGAGACACTCTACATGTGTAGAATCAGATCACTGTAATGTTTAGTGTTTAGAATGAGAGACCATGTACATGTGTAGAATGAGATCCCTGTACATGTGTAGAATGAGGAACACTGTACATGTGTAGAATGAGATCCCTGTACATGTTAGAATGAGGAGATCCATGTACATGTGTAGAATGAGGAGACACTGTATATGTGTAGAATGAGATCCCTGTACATGTGTAGAATGAGGAGACATTATATGTGTAGAATGAGATCCTGTACATGTGTAGAATGAGGAGACACTGTACATGTGTAGAATGAGATCCCTGTACATGTGTAGAATGAGGAGATCCCTGTACATGTGTAGAATGAGATCCCTGTACATGTGTAGAATGAGAGACATTATACATGTGTAGAATGAGATCCCTGTACATGTGTAGAATGAGGAGACACTGTATATGTGTAAGAATGAGATCCCTGTACATGTTAGAATGAGATCCCTGTATATGTGTAGAATGAGGAGACACTATACATGTGTAGAAATGAGATCCCTGTACATGTGTAGAATGAGGAACACTGTACATGTGTAGAATGAGATCCCTGTACATGTGTAGAATGAGGAGATCCCTGTACATGTGTAGAATGAGAGACACTGTAAATTGTAGAATGAGGAGACACTGTATATTGTAGAATGAGATCCCTGTACATGTGTGAATGAGGAGCACTTATATGTGTACAATGAGATCCCTGTACATGTGTAGAATGAGGAGACACTGTACATGTGTAGAATGAGTATCCCTGTACATGTGTAGAATGAGGAGATCCCTGTACATGTGTAGAATGAGATCCCTGTACATGTGTAGAATGAGGAACACTATACATGTGTAGAATGAGATCCCTGTACATGTGTAGAATGAGGAGACACTGTATATGTGTAGAATGAGATCCCTGTACATGTTTAGAATGAGATCCCTGTATATGTGTAGAATAGGAGACACTATACATGTGTAGAATGATATTCCTGTACATGTGTAGAATGAGGAGACACTGTACATGTGTAGAATGAGATCCCTGTACATGTGTAGAATGAGATTCCTGTACATGTGTAGAATGAGGAGACACTATACATGTGTAGAATGAGATCCCTGTACATGTGTAGAATGAGGAGACACTATACATGTGTAGAATGATATTCCTGTACATGTGTAGAATGAGGAGACACTGTACATGTGTAGAATGAGATCCCTGTACATGTGTAGAATGAGGAGATCCCTGTACATGTGTAGAATGAGGAGACACTGTATATGTGTAGAATGAGATCCCTGTACATGTGTAGAATGAGGAGACACTATATATGTGTAGAATGAGATCCCTGTACATGTGTAGAATGAGGAGACACTGTACATGTGTAGAATGAGATCCCTGTACATGTGTAGAATGAGGAGATCCCTGTACATATGTAGAATGAGGAGACACTATACATGTGTAAAGTGAGGAGACACTCTACATGTGTAGAATCAGATCACTGTAAATGTTTAGTGTTTAGAATGAGGAGATCCATGTACATGTGTAGAATGAGATCCCTGTACATGTGTAGAATGAGGAGACACTGTACATGTGTAGAATGAGATCCCTGTACATGTTTAGAATGAGGAGATCCCTGTACATGTGTAGAATGAGGAGACACTGTATATGTGTAGAATGAGATCCTTGTACATGTGTAGAATGAGGAGATCCCTGTACATGTGTAGAATGAGGAGATCCCTGTATGTGTAGAATGAGGATATCCCTGTACATGTGTAGAATGAGGAGATCCCTGTACATGTGTAGAATGAGGAGATCCCTGTACATGTGTAGAATGAGGAGATCCCTGTACATGTGTAGAATGAGATCCCTGTACATGTTTAGAATGAGGAGACACTGTACATGTGTAGAATGAGGAGATCTCTGTACAGGCAGAGTTCTGTAATCATTACAAGGTGTACAGCAGGATTCTTTACAAAAAGAGACATTTTTTGAGTCAAACATGGCGGCTCTGTGGCTATGTGCTCACAGTCCGGAGGAGCTGCTACGTGTTGGACACGGCTCCTCCAGACCTGAGTGAAGATGCGGGTGGCCACAGCCGTCCTGTGCTCACCATGTGCAGCGGGTGTGGGGCGGCTTCTCCCTGCAGTCACCCGATGACAGCCGCTTCCGACTCCGCAGCATGAAATGAACATGCGGAGGAGGAGCGAAATGCCGGCAACCCGCACCGCAACTAAAAGAACACTGTGGTCGGGTTAAGCATAGTGGGCATGAGATTGCCGCTGCGTCCAAAACGCTGCGTAGTACAGTATAAGCATAGTGGATGGGATTTCATGAAATCCCATCCTCACTATGCTTAAAGGCCACGTCACACGCTTTAATCTTGTTCACGATATCAGCTGGAAAGTCACGTGATCGAGATCGTTAGAACAACTTTGTGATATCGCTTGTGCGGTGTCACAAGCATAGATCTTGTTAACGATTTTTCATTTGGAAACGCCCCAGCGATCCAGCGCACAACCCAACGATCGAGGCCAGCCATTGTAAGGAATAGGTGAAATCACCAATGGCATCGTTTGCACGGTGTCACACTGCATGATGCTGCGGATCGTTCACACGACCATCGCTTGATTTGAGGTCCTGCTCACAAATCTTCAACCAAACAATCAAACAATTTTTCATTGCAGGATCGCTCGGTTACACGCAACGACGCACAAACGATATCGCTTAAGCGATCAAAAAAGCGTGTCGTTTAAGCGATATCGTTAGCGATATTGAAGTGTGTGATGTGGCCTTTACCCAACCGCAGCGATCTGACAGCTGTGGTGCGAGTTGCTGGCATTCCACTCCTCATGGTCATTTCATGCTGCGGAGTGAGAAGCGGCTCCCATCAGGTGACTGCAGGGAGAAGCCGCCCCGCACCTGCCGCACATGGTGAGTACAAAGTGGCTGCAGTCTCCCTGCAGCCACCTGCGGCTTCCCTCAGGTCCGGAGGAGCTACATCCAACACGCAGCTCTGGACCGGTAGCACCTAGCCTTTTTATACAGTACAAAAGCGGACCAGAAACGCAACATTTTACATGCAGCATTTCCTGCACTAAACACGGACCATATACACAGCGTGTGCACAGGGCCCAGTGTTATTCCAGCCCAGAGCACATGAAAAACACATTGAATATGTGCATGCAAAAAATCTGTGTGAAATCGCACTGAAAACGCCTTGCATTTCTGATGCTTCAGGCCGGCTTCACACCACAGTCTTTTGGATTTTGGGCTGTCCGATGTCAACTGGACACCCCCGGATCCGATTCTGGCCCCATATTAACCCTATGGGGCTGGAATACGCCGGATGAATGCCTTTTGGCATCTGGTTTTTGGATGTCCGGGAGAATCTGGGAGGGATCGGATTTTTCTCCCAGACACAAAATCGGAGCATGCAGCATTTTTGTGTCCGGGGAGAAAAATCTCCCCAAATCGGATCCTCTTGGATTCGGGGCAATCCGGCGCTCTCTAACGTGGGAGCCTATGGGGTTGGATTGCCCCGGTCCGGACACCTGCACGCCGCTGTAATTTCAGGACCGTGGCTAGATCCCCGTGGTCCTGAATCATCAGCAGCGGCAGCTGCACACCGGACCAGAGGGCATATTAGCCCTCCAGTTCTGTGTGCTGATCCGGTCCGGTTTATCCCTGACAGCCCCGGATCAGATCTTGCCGTGGTGTGAAGCCAGCCTCAGTCCGGCTTCGCTTCACACCATGGTTTAATCCAATCCGAGGCTGTCCGGACCGGATTTTGGCCCCATAGTATTCTATAGGGCCGGATGAGCTGCCATCCGGTTTCCATGTGTCTGGGAGAATCCGGAAGGATTCAGATTTTTCTTCTCAAATCGGAGCATGCAGCATTTTTGTGTCTGGGGAGAAAAATCTCTCCAAATCGGATCCTCCCGGATTCTCCCTAACATGGGAGTCTATGGGGCCGGATTGCCCTGATCCGGGAACCGGACACCTGAAGTTCAGGGTGAGCTATGCTGCACTCCAGCACCAGGGAGCTGTCACCTGTGAAGAGGATCAGCTGGAGGTGTACTGATGTGTGCACACACCATCCTGCCAGAGACAGATCTACACACAGCGCTGAGGATGTCTTGTGCGCACAATACAGGAGAGCAGCTCCGTACACACAATGCGAAATAAACTGTGAAAACGCGGAGAAAAGCCGGATGAGAACCGCACCACAGGAGCGCTCAGCACTGCCCGGGGCCGATGACACAGACCGGCCGTGTTATTATGTACGATCATCAGGCCCCCCCCTTCCGGGGCCCGTCACGTGCCCTCCCGTACACCACTCAGCTTTGGCAAAGCGTTCCCGGTGTCGGGGATGTGCCCCCTCCGGAGAGTCGAGGCCCAGCAGGCGGGAGGGAGCCGTCAGTGACCCCGGAGGCCGGTAACTATCGCCGACCCGATCACGGCCTGTGCGGCTCCTGTATTGTCCCGTTCCCGGGCTGTGCTGCTGCTCATTCACGGCCGTTTATCACACAGCTGTACTGGTGCAGTCCGGTCGTGTGTGTGGTGGTGTGTGGGGTGTGTGTGTGTGTGTGTGTGTGTGAAGGTCAGGCTGTGTGTGTGTGGAGTGGTGGCTGTGTGTGTGTTGTGCAGTGCTGTGTGTGTGTGTGTGACCGGTACAGGCTGTGTGTGTGTGGGCAGTGCCTGGTGTGACCAGGGTACAGGCTGTGTGTGTGGGCAGTGCCCTGGTGTGACCGGGTACAGGCTGTGTGTGTGTGGGCAGTGCCTGGTGTGACCGGGTACAGGCTGTGTGTGTGTGGGCATGAGGTGCCCTGTGTGTGTGCGGGGTCAGGCTGTGTATGTGTGGGCAGTGCCCTGGTGTGACCGGTACAGGCTGTGTATGTGTGGGGCAGTGCCCTGGTGTGACCGGGTACAGGCTGTGTATGTGTGGGCAGTGCCCTGGTGTGACCGGGTCAGGCTGTGTGTGTGTGGGCAGTGCCTGGTGTGACCGGTACAGGCTGTGTATGTGTGGGCAGTGCCCTGGTGTGACCGGTACAGGCTGTGTATGTGTGGGGCAGTGCCCTGGTGTGACCGGGTACAGGCTGTGTATGTGTGGGGCAGTGCCCTGGTGTGACCGGGTACAGGCTGTGTATGTGTGTGTGGCGTATGCCTGGTGATGACCGGGTTACAGGCTGTGTGTGTGTGGGGCAGTGCCCTGGTGTGACCGGGTACAGGCTGTGTATGTGTGGGGCAGTGCCCTGGTGTGAACGGGTACAGGCTGTGTATGTGTGGGGCAGTGCCCTGGTGTGACCGGAGGTACAGGGGGCTGGTCGTATGTTGTGTGGGCAGTGCCCTGGTGTGACCGGGTACAGGCTGTGTATGTGTGGGCAGTGCCCTGGTGTGACCGGGTACAGGCTGTGTTGTGTGGGCAGTGCCCTGGTGTGACCGGGTACAGGCTGTGTATGTGTGGGGCAGTGCCCTGGTGTGACCGGGTACAGGCTCGTGTTGTGTGTGGGCAGTGCCCTGGTGTGACCGGGTACAGGCTGTGTATGTGTGGGGCAGTGCCCTCGGTGTGACCGGGTACAAGGCTGTGTTGTGTGGTTCAGTGCCCTGGTGTGACCGGGTACAGGCTGTGTATGTGTGGGGCAGTGCCCTGGTGTGACCGGGTACAGGCTGTGTTGTGTGGGGGCAGTGCCCTGGTGTGACCGGGTACAGGCTGTGTATGTGTGGGCAGTGCCCTGGTGTGACCGGGTACAGGCTGTGTATGTGTGGGGCAGTGCCCTGGTGTGACCGGGTACAGGCTGTGTATGTGTGGGGCAGTGCCTGGTGTGACCGGGTACAGGCTGTGTGTGTGTGGGCAGTGCCCTGGTGTGACCGGGTACAGGCTGTGTAGTGTGTGTGGGCAGTGCCCTGGTGTGACCGGGTCACAGGCTGTGTATGTGTGTGGGCAGTGCCCTGGTGTGACCGGGTACAGGCTGTGTTGTGTGGGGCAGTGCCCTGGTGTGACCGGGACAGGCTGTGTATGTGTGGGGCAGTGCCCTGGTGTGACCGGTACAGGCTGTGTAGTGTGGGCAGTGCCCTGTGTGACTGGGTACAGGCTGTGTGTGCACTAATAATAGATTTATCAAAAAAATAATTATTGTATATCCACTTTCCAGGAAAATGTAGAATCATTCTGGTGTTTTCAGTAGATCAGTGAGATAAGAAGGATGGAAATAACACAAGAATAGAACAGGAGCCTTCTCCAAATTCACCACACGTCACTTCTGACTTTGTGTCTGAGATTATTCACCCTTTGGTGATTTCCTGTACAGGCTAGTCTGAGGAATGGAGCATCACCAGTGGGCACACGCTGGGGCGTCCGCTGTGCTGCGCTGTGGGCACACGCTGGGGCGTCCGCTGTGCTGCGCTGTGGGCACACGCTGGGGCGTCGCCGGCGCCTGTGGGCACACGATGGGGCGTCCGCCGTGCTGCGCTGTGGGCACACGCTGGGGCGTCCGCCGTGCTGCGCTGTGGGCACACGCTGGGGCGTCCGCCGTGCTGCGCTGTGGGCACACGCTGGGCGTCGCCGTGCTGCGCTGTGGGCACACGCTGGGGCGTCCGCCGTGCTGCGCTGTGGGCACACGTGGGGCGTCCGCCGTGCTGCGCTGTGGGCACACGCTGGGGCGTCCGCCGTGCTGGTTTTGAGTATATTGGAAACATCTAGCACATTTGGTTCAGTAGAGATTTGTGTTGGTGTTTGGGATTGAAGCTCTTTGTTATTTACATTGAAACCTCAGGAATCTGGTGGCAGCGGGTGATTAGTTTCCTCTTTCTGTCACATCCAGGTTGGTAAATAAAGATGTAGCCACAATTAGTGCATAATCCAATGTAAAAATATTATCTGTAATAGAGTACCGTAATATACTCGTGTATAAGCCGACTTTTTCAGCCCAAAAATTGGGCTGAAAAGTCCCCCCTCGGCTTATACACGAGTATATAGTGTGAGTGTGACGGGGGTGCTGAGTGTGACGGGGACGGGCCTCTGACTGGGGGCAGGAGGAGGCAGGAGGGGGCTGCAGTGACACCGCGCGGTCACGTGGGCCCGCCTCATTAATATGCACGCATCCCCCTGTCCATCCCCGCAAGGGGATGCAGTGCATATTGCCCCACACAGCCCCTGGCGGCCCCCGGCAGTGGTATACAGCCCCCCCGCCTAGTACCGGGCCCCAATGCTGCGGCACAGCATACAGTAGCTCATACATTACCATCTCCTGCAGCGCGCGGCTCCTCCATATCCCAGCCGGCATCTTCCTGTAGTGTCATGTGACTGGCGCGTCACATGACACTACAGCAACAAGCCGGGCGGGAGATGGAGGAAGCGCGCGCTGCAGGAGATGGTAATGTATGAGCTACTGTATGCTGTGCCGCAGCATGGGGGCCCGGTACTAGGCGGGGGGGCTGTATACCACTGCCGGGGGCCGTCGGGAACCCTGTATACCCCTGTGCTGGGGGCTGCTGTATACCCCTGTGCTGGGGGCTGCTGTATACCCCTGTGCTGGGGGCTGCTGTATACCCCTGTGCTGGGGGCTGCTGTATACCCCTGTGCTGGGGGCTGCTGTATACCCCTGTGCTGGGGGCTGCTGTATACCCCTGTGCTGGGGGCTGCTGTATACCCCTGTGCTGGGGCTGCTGTATACCCCTGTGCTGGGGCTGCTGTATACCCCTGTGCTGGGGGCTGCTGTATACCCTGTGCTGGGGCTGCTGTATACCCCTGTGCTGGGGGCTGCTGTATACCCCTGTGCTGGGGCTGCTGTATACCCCTGTGCTGGGGGCTGCTGTATACCCCTGGCTGGGGGCTGCTGTATACCCCTGTGCTGGGGCTGCTGTATACCCTGTGCTGTATACCCCTGTGCTGGGGGCTGCTGTATACCCCTGTGCTGGGGGCTTTGTATACCCCTGTGCTGGGGGCTGCGTATACCACACTGCTGGGGGCTGTATACCTGTGCTGGGGTCCACCCTCGGCTTATACGCGAGTCAATAGGTTTTCCCAGGTTTTGGGGCTAAAGTAGGGGGTCGGCTTATACACGGGTCGGCTTATACACGAGTATATACGTATATCTTATGTGTCACTAAAAGGTCACGTGCACACATTGAGTATTTGGTGAGTTTTTTTGCCTCAATAGTTATAATATGATACTCACTATATCCAACAATAGTATAAAAAATAGTTATTAGACGCATGATTCTATATCTGTAATATACCAGCAGATATGAAAACCACAGTAAGCGCCTGATAAAGAGCAGCACCAAAGCACGTGTCTGGGCCTGGCACCATTACAGCGGGGGAAGCACTACATGGGTCATATTTACCATTCCTGCCCTTTCTGATTCCATCTTATCATTGTACTTTTGATATCTGCTGTATACTGATGTATTCATTTGTCATTGAGTCCATCCTGACATTGTGGCTTTGATATCTGCTGATATATTATAGTTATTGAATCATATGTCTAATCACATCTATTTCTTTGCCTGCGCCGCCCGCTCGCTCGTGGTTTGCCTGCGCCTCCCGCTCGCTCGTGGTTTGCCTGCGCCGCCCGCTCGCTCGTGGTTTGCCTGCCCGCCGCTCCTCGTGGTTTGCCTGCGCCGCCCGCTCGCTCGGTTTGCCTGCGCCGCCCGCTCGCTCGTGGTTTGCCTGCGCCGCCCGCTCGCTCGTGGTTTGCCTGCGCCGCCCGCTCGCTCGTGGTTTGCCTGCGCCGCCCGCTCGCTCGTCGTTTGCCTGCGCCGCCCGCTCGCTCGTGTTTGCCTGCGCCGCCCGCTCGCTCGTCGTTTGCCTGCGCCGCCCCTCGCTCGTCGTTTGCCTGCGCCGCCCGCATCGTTGAGTCTCGTGCGCCCTCTTTTGCTTCCTCTTTTTCAGTGTCTCTCTCAAGAACACTGCCACAACCTGATGTTCTGTATTACATTTACGGCAGGTTATAACAGACCCGCGGCTCTTCTAAGTGCTAAAGACTCTATCATGAAAAGTTGAATAATTCTTAGTAGTCATGAAGAGTCACGTTTTGTGTATAATTTGGAGAACCCTCCTGTTAGTGTAGTGATTTATATTGTTCTTGTTTTGGTTTATTATATACAGCGTAATGTTTGTAAATATAGCTAATAATCCTTATTTACAAAGAGGTAGAATAATTTTGATTGCAGCTATAATAAATATATAATGTCCTGTACAGGCGACATAACCTACTATGGACAGAGCACTAGATGTCACAGGTAACACATCCAGGGTATGTACATGGCTCCCAATTCTACAGCTGACACACATGTGTCATATACACTTTTTATGTATTCAAGGCTTCTGATATCTGCTGTGTACGAGCTTTTGATCGTACAGGTGAGACATCTGCTGTGGACGAGGCTTTTGATCGTACAGGTGAGACGTCTGCTTTGTACCAGGCTTTTGCTCGTACAGGTGAGACGTCTGCTGTGTACCAGGCTTTTGCTCGTACAGGTGAGACGTCTGCTGTGTACCAGGCTTTTGATCGTACAGGTGAGACGTCTGCTGTGTACCAGGCTTTTGATCGTACAGGTGAGACGTCTGCTGTGTACCAGGCTTTTGATCGTACAGGTGAGACGTCTGCTGTGTACGAGGCTTTTGATCGTACAGGTGAGACGTCTGCTGTGTACCAGGCTTTTGCTCGTACAGGTGAGACGTCTGCTGTGTACCAGGCTTTTGCTCGTACAGGTGAGACGTCTGCTGTGTACGAGGCTTTTGATCGTACAGGTGAGACGTCTGCTGTGTACGAGGCTTTTGATCGTACAGGTGAGACGTCTGCTGTGTACGAGGCTTTTGATTGTACAGGTGAGACGTCTGCTGTGGATGAGGCTTTTGATCGTACAGGTGAGACGTCTGCTGTGGATGAGGCTTTTGATCGTACAGGTGAGACGTCTGCTGTGGACGAGGCTTTTGATCGTACAGGTGAGACGTCTGCTGTGGACGAGGCTTTTGATCGTACAGGTGAGACGTCTGCTGCAGCCTCCAGTAGACGGAGAGTATCGTGTTCTCTGCCCTTTAGCGAGGATCATATGTAGACAATAGAGCTTTGTCTTCTGCTTATTATTATATACTATGGGCTCCTCCAAGGTCAGACAGTCTTGTCTTTTATATTGGTGTCATCACTCTAGGTGTCGGGGATTTTGGTTCCTGGCACAGAGCGGTGTGTATTAACAGTACAGGACTTGCATACAGATACCCACCTGTTACTTGCTGATCTAGGATCAATGTTTAATATATGAAAATGTTTTGCAGCGTTTTGTTGCCATCATTGAATGAATTTTTTCTTTGTTTATGCAGAGCCCATTAAGCACAGTGTATAGGGGGCTTCGCTATAATGAGCCGTGCAGCTGTCGTCATGGCCAGTACAGCTTTATGACCTCTACATGGAAGCAATAATGTATTTGTACAGTAAGCAACATGCTGAAATAAAAAATAAGTATTATTACTAAGCTGGAGAACTTCTCATTACATGTTCATTATGGTTTACTTTATTTACATTATACTGGAAAATTCTTTTTTTTTTTTTTTGGATTCTGCTGCCTTTTTCAAGTGTTTTGTTCGTTTTTCACTGTCGAGACTGGTGATAACTTCAAACATGTGGTGCAGCAACAACAACAATCTGGCCGCCTAGCTGCGCCCTCCCCATGCCATGGATATATGTAGGACATGTGCTGGCTGTTTTTACAGCTGACACCTGAGTCACTGTCAGGATCAGAGGTAACTCTGATCGGGCTTAACCCCATAGATTCCACAGTCAGTGCTGACCGCTGCATCTATGTGATTGAGTATTATTATAGCACCATTTATTCCATGGTGCTTTACTTGTGAAAAGGGGCAAATGTAGGCAAATTCAATTGTGAACAATACAAGGCACTGATGGGTAGAGAAAAAGATTACCGTACTTTGGCATTTAGGGGTCTAACACCCCTCCAGGCCTCCAATGTATCAAAGTCTATTTCAACGCCTGTCAATTTTACACTGATCAGATTAAAAGAACTACATATAATTGGTATAAATGGTATTGCTGCATCCATAACAATGGATGCAATAAAATAATCCTTTCTGTCACCTCTCGCATGATGATCAGTCATTCCATGGTGACTTCCTTTACATTCACAAGCCAAAAACTGAGTTAATAATGACTTCAGACTGTTCTTTGAAGGCAGGCACAAAAATGAGTGAATGCATATTGTACATTAAACTATTCTCATTAGATTTCAACACAGTTTGATTGTAAAACAATACAAATTAAATACAAAATATAGTGTTACTTGGTAACTTACCTTACAAAAAACGTTTTTGTGTAACGTAAGTTACCAAGTAATAACACTATATTTTGTATTTAATTTGTATTGTTTTACAATCAAACTGTGTTGAAATCTAATGAGAATAGTTTAATGTACAATATGCATTCACTCATTTTTGTGCCTGCATTCAAAGAACAGTCTGTAGTCATTATTAACTCAGTTTTTGGCTTGTGAATGCAACGCAAGTTACCATGGAATGACTCATCACTGGAATTACCATAAAACTAAAAAGAAGCAAAACTATTGCGTATATTGCACATTTAACGGCATACGCAGTGGAGATTCTGTCTATAAATCTGGGACTGTCCTTATGGGACATAAACTGCTGTGTAATATCTCTATTATCAGCCCCTGTGATTGCACTTTGTGTCCACTTCACAGGCTGATATAGAAGAGTGTAATGTTAACACATGGATGTGTGAGGATGATGCTGCCTCTCTGCGCACCATATCGCAGCTGTGACTGGCATTTACTCACTACTGTGAGATGTCGTAGGGACATATTCAAAGTATCGACATCCCGTTACTAAAAAACTCAGGCCTGATGTATGCAGAGGAGACTGTAGCACCCTGTGCAGCACTATATGGTGCCACTTTCTCTCCCAGGCTTTAAAGGGAACCTGACCCCTCCAAATCATCCCCAACCCTATTAATACCTGTCCCTGCACCCTAACATATCAGTATTAGTGCTCCTTTTTTATAAAAAAAAAAAAAAAAAAAGCACTCTGTAACATTGGAATAATCAACAATATACTGAGACTTCTTGTCCCTGAATAAGTCTCACAGGGCGTCCCCTGTGAGACTCTAAGCCCTCCCTAGGTGCTCATTTTCACGCCCCGAATGATCCACCCCCTCTATATCTGTACTGCTGTGATGTGGAGCTGAAGGCAGGACTAATGATTTGCATTCTGTGAGTGATAGAGAGGGGGGAGGGCAAAGCCTGCACAAGCAGAACACACAGACAGAGAGGGTGGATCCTGAAGCCTGCAAAACAGCCCGCTCTGGGGACTAAAGAATATAGCCCCTGCTAATTATAGTATTAAAACGTTTTTATGCACTTTCACAGGATGCTTTTAGGAGACAAAAGGAGTGTGAGATTAGTGATAGGATGCTGCAGAGACATGTTTTGGTAGCTTAGGAGGTGTTCTGGAGGTGACAAGATCCCTTTAAGCTTGCAGTATTTTTAATTTCATATTAGCTCAGCACTGTTTCGGACCTAACGCTAAGCTGAGCTTATTCAGCCTATCTATCTATCTACAGAAAAAAGTTCACAGCAGCACACAGTCACTGCCATTCATGTGTGTATACATAGAGTACAGACCAAAAGTTTGGACACACTTTCTCATTCAAAGAGTTTTCTGTATTTTCATGACTATGGAAATAATAGACTCACACTGAAGGCATCAAAACTATGAATTAACACGTGGAATAATATAATTAATAAAAAAAGTGTGAATCAACTGAAAATATGTCTTAGGGCCACGTCACACACACAGATCTGTGCAGATATTGTTTGCAGATCTCTAGTTGCAGTGAAATCATGGATGCATTGTTCCATTTTGTGGCTGTATATAAATGGATTAATGTGTCCATGATTTCACTGCAACCAGAGATCTGCGACCAATATCTGCACAAATATCTGTGTGTGTGACGTGGCCCTTATATTCTAGGTCCTTCAAAGTAGCCACCTTTTGCTTTGATTACTGCTTTGCACACTCTTGGCATTCTCTTGATGAGCTTCAAGAGGTAGTCACCGGAAATGGTTTTCACTTTCACAGGTGTGCCCTGTTAGGTTTAATAAGTGGGATTTCTTGCCTTCTAAATGGGGTTGGGACCATCAGTTGTGTTGTGCAGAAGTCTGGTGGATACATAGCTGATAGTCCTACTGAATAGACTGTTAGCTGCTTTTTTTCTAGCCATAATAAAAAATTCTAAGTAAAGAAAAACGTGTGGCCATCATTACTTTAAGAAATGAAGGTCAGTCAGTCCAAAAAATAGGGAAAACTTTGATAGTGTCCCCAAGTGCGGTTGCAAACACCATCAAGCGCTACAAAGAAACTGGCTCGCATGAGGACTGCCCCAGGAAAGGAAGACCAAGAGTCACCTCTGCTGCGGAGGATAAGTTCATCTTAGTCACCAGCCTCAGAAATCGCAGGTTAACAGCAGCTCAGATTAGAGACCAGGTCAATGCCACACAGAGGTCTAGCAGCAGACACATCTCTACAACAACTGTTAAAGAGGAGACTTTGTGCAGCAGGCCTTCATGGTAAAATAGCTGCTAGGAAACCACTGCTAAGGATAGGCAACAAGCAGAAGAGACTTGTTTGGGCTAAAGAACACAAGGAATGGACATTAGACCAGTGGAAATCTGTGCTTTGGTCTGATGAGTCCAAATTTGAGATCTTCGGTTCCAACCACCGTGTCTTTGTGCGACGCAGAAAAGGTGAACGGATGGACTCTACATGCCTTGTTCCCACTGTGAAGCATGGAGGAGGAGGTGTGATGGTGCTTTGCTGGTGACAGTTTTGGGGATTTATTCAAAATTGAAGGCATACTGAACCAGCATGGCTACCACAGCATCTTGCAGCGGCATGCTATTCCATCCTGATTGCGTTTAGTTGGACCACCATTTATTCTTCAACAGGACAATGATCCCAAACACATCTCCAGGCTGTGTAAGGGCTATTTGACCAAGAAGGAGAGTGATGGGGTGCTACGCCAGATGACCTGGCCTCCACAGTCACCAGGCCTGAACCCAATCGAGATGATTTATGGTGAGCTGGACTGCAGGATGAAGGCAAAAGAGCCTACAAGTGCTAAGCATCTCTGGGAACTCCTTCAAGACTGTTGGAAAACCATTTCCGGTGACTACCTCTTGAAGCTCATCAAGAGAATACCAAGAGTGTACAAAGCAGTAATCAAAGCAAAAGGTGGCTACTTTGAAGAACCTAGAATATAAGACATATTTTCAGTTGTTTCACACTTTTTTGTTAAGTATATTATTCCACATGTGTTAATTAAATAGTTTTGATGCCTTCAGTGTGAATCTATAATTTTCATAGTTGTGAAAATACAGAAAACTCATTTGAATGAGAAGGTGTGTCCAAACTTTTGGTCTGTACTGTACATATAGATAGAAGTAAAAACACCTATGCATTTCAGAAAAAAATATAAAAACATGCGGTTTTTTAAAAAAACTCCCAATTTTTGGATTTTTTTTTTTTTACGGATATTTTATCTTTGTAATCTAAGGTTCATGGTACATATATTGGCCAATACCTGTTTTTGGCCATCAACCAGCTTCAAGGTGACCTTAGATCTGATGGGTCCCTATCCTACCATGTCACACATTCCTTGGGCTCAGCTAAGCCTCCATTTTTATCATTTTTAAGTGGGAGGACTCACTTTAATCAAAGACCACCTGGGGTCGATGGAGGTGCAGAGTAAAGCTGTGGAGCCAGTAACTCCAATAATTATAGAGAAATAAAAAAAAGCTAAACAGCACTCAAGGTCTTGTCTGAACTGGTGGAAGCTGCAATACTGAACAATACACTGAAAAAATACACTGCCAGTGCTGTTTAGCTTTTTTTATTTCAATATTAATTTTACAATTAAGCACATAATTATACCTTCTATTTCCTCTGCCCAAGTGCATGACCTTACATTTATCCCCATTAAAGCTCATTTGCCATTGATCAACCCAAGCTTCTAGTTTACATAAATCCTCCTGTAATATAAAATTGTCCTCCTCTGTATTGATTACCCTGTTGAGTTTAGTATCATCTGCAAATATTGAGATTCTACTCTGTATGCCCAGTACAAGGTCATTAATAAATATATTAAAAAGAAGCGGGCCCAATACTGACCCCTGTGGTACCCCACTGTTAACTGTGACCCATTCTGAGTGTGTTCCATTAATAACCACCCTTTGTTTCCTATCACTAAGCCAGTTCTTAACCCACTAAGGGTACTTTCACACTAGCAATTTTTTTAAATCGCGGTAGATGCGGTGAAAAACCGCATCTGCCGCGATTACCGCATACCAACTGCACTTGCGGCACGGTTGCGGCACAGTTGCGGCAAGCCCCATACAATGTATATGCGGGCTTGCGGCAGGTGCGGCAAGTGCGGTTTTGGCACTTGCGGCAGGTGCGGGCCGCGAAAAAAACCGCTGATGTGAAAGCAGCCTTACACATGTTTTCCCCTATCCCCATTGCTCTCATTTTATGTATCAATGACGCCATATGAAATTACCATGGATCTCTATGGAGGACCGATCCGTGAAAAAACTGATCCATGAAACGGATCTGTCTGGAATGTATGAATATTGCTCATAATTCTAAGATGTTTGAACACTCACTCAGAGCGAGCTTAGTCTCCACCCCGTGTTCATTTGTACAAGAGTTACATAGATCTTCACTTGCTTTCCCCAGCGACCTCCAGTAGGAACCTTTATGGCCTGCCATAAATTCCTGAAGCAGAGCTAGAGCTTCTATCTGTCCCTCCAAAAGTTCTTTGTCTTCAAAGATAGTTTTGTTAATGTCGAATTTCTTAAGACCCGTTCATGCCACAAACACATAATTCATATTTTTAAATTATTCACATTTTTGCGCATGGGGATTGGCTGCAGCGTGCAGGTGACACACAAAAGACAATCAAAAATGCCCTTAAAGGGAACCAACCACCCCAATGACCCCCCCGGACTCTTAATATCAGTCCCTACACACAGCACATAGATGTGCTGCAATGATTTTTGCTAAAAAAACTGTTTTTTCAAACTAAAGATAATGATTTAGAAAGTTTAAACTGAATGGACGGCTGGGCGGTACTTATCTCTGGCAAAAGCCGATATCTGATGTCAATCATCCTCCCGTCTCCCCTTGTAGCAGTAACGTCCAGCCCTTTATTCAGCGTCACAGCCCTGTGCACGGGCTCGCATGCCCGTGCACACGTCATCATCTGCAGCCGGGAAGCGAGCGCGCGCTCTGTCTTCCATAGCCGAGCGCAGGAAGTCAGAGCGCGCGCTCGCTTCCCGGCTGCAGATGATGACGTGTGCACGGGCATGCGAGCCCGTGCACAGGGCTGTGACGCTGAATAAAGGGCTGGACGTTACTGCTACAAGGGAGACGGGAGGATGATTGACATCAGATATCGGCTTTTGCCAGAGATAAGTACCGCCCAGCCGTCCATTCAGTTTAAACTTTCTAAATCATTATCTTTAGTTTGAAAAAACAGTTTTTTTAGCAAAAATCATTGCAGCACATGTATGTGCTGTGTGTAGGGACTGATATTAAGAGTCCGGGGGGGTCATTGGGGGTGGTTGGTTCCCTTTAAGAACATCAATTTATTAGATTAATATACAAAAAGCAAACAAATGTAAATGATTATGAAAAAAGAGGCACAGTATTTGCATAGGTGATGGTGTCCAGCTATAGGGGTCTAATGCAGACCCTGTCTACAAATATCTCAAAGGCTGTAGAGGGATCAGCTTTTTTCTCATTTGCACAGGGAAACACTAGAAGCAATGGGTAAAACTGATTAGGAGGAGACACATATTAGATATTGGAAAAACATTTTGACAGGGTGATCAATGAGTGGAACAGGCGGCCACGAGAGGTGGTGTTCCCTTTCAAAAGGAAGTCTTCATACAGAGGCTGGACAGACATCTGTCTGCGATGCTTTAGTGAATTCTGCTTTGAGCAGGAGGTTGGACCAGATGACCCAGGAGGCCCCTTCCAACCCTACTATTCTATGATTCTACCTTGCCCTCTGTCACCCTGCCTATCCTGTGGAGGTTGGTACCCTAGGTGATTATGATATGGCACCCCAATCCTTGGCCTAAAAATCCATCAATCACCCTGACTTATAGATAGTAAATTAAGTAATGTATGGTCTTGATTGATGACCCATATAAAAGTAACAATGCCCCAAGTAATATATGGCCTAGATAAACAATTTTAGCTTCTATGAGTCTAGTTATATATGAGAGGGGAGGTAGAAAGGATAAATGTGTCATATACTCATATTAGAACTTTTATATAATATTTCATATGTGTATCTAGGCTGCAAAATGTTGACAATTTCCAATATACTTGCTGTCAACTTTTTGCAAGGTTTCCTATATATGACATATTTGCTGCTGGAGAACATCTAGGGGGCATGTCTGTGCATGTAAATGGAAACTGGTCGTTTCCTCTCAGTCTCCTACAAACTCGCCCCCCAGTGTATAGTATGGCCAGCCACCCCCAAGATTTTACAGCCCGCCCCCCTCTCCCACTCTTTTGTAGCAGACAGAGGATATGACCAGTTCTCCATTTACATGCGCCAAACATACCCCCTAGACGTTCTCCTCCAGAAGCAAATATGTGATATCTAGGAAACCCTGCAAAATGTTGACAGCAAGTATATTGGAAATTGTCAATATTTTGCAGCCTAGATACACATGAAATATTGCAAAAGCCCGGACAACCCCTTTAAGACAGCCCAGAAGTAACACATGCAGAAGAGTAAGGCTAGGTTCACATTCTGTCTGTGCGGTCCGTTTAAAGGCCCAGTTACACACACACATAATTGTGCAGAGATTGTTCGCAGATCTCTGGTTGCAGTGAAATCATGAACACATTGCTACATTTTGTGGTTGTGTACAAATGTAACAATGTGTCCATGATTTCACTGCAACCAGAGATCTGTGAACAATTTCTGCACAATTAACTGCGTGTGTAACTGGGCCTTAATGCATCCTTTTGACAGCAGCACAAACACAATGTAGCGGAAGCGTCAACTACTCCTTACCGTCCATTCAACAAAGGCATGCCAAAATAGGCATGTGTCTACAAGTATGCTTTTGTTGAAACGCACAGGCAATCGCGAACTGCAATGTTTTTCATTATAACGCAATGTTACAGATTTGTGGAAATCTTCAGCATGGTGTTGTATTGCATTTGCAATAGATCATAGGATAGAAAGATAGAATAAATAGATTCAAGAATAGTTTTTATTTTGGAACACCGGAGCTATCTTTATGTATTGTTTAGTGTTGTTTGATTTGCAGCTAATAAGCCTAAAGGGGGTGTCACACGCGTCAATGTCGTCAGCGAGATGATCGCTGACGACATTGACGGCTGATTGCTGGTGAGCTGTCACACAGACAGACTCACCAGCGATCAATTGACCAGTGACATCATGGAAACGATTTAAATATCGTTTCCACGATGTCCTGCTCCCGCTGCCAGGCTGCTGGAAGCGGGAGCAGGCTGGTCTCCAAGGTACACTGCGGGTAACTAGGCAGCGCGCGCTGCCTAGATACCCGACGTGTACCTTAGTTACCAGCCTCCTCCGCTCACCCGGTGAGCGGAGGAGGCTGGTAACTAAGGTACACAGTCGGGTATCTAGGCAGCGCGCGCTGCCTAGTTACCCGCAGTGTACCTTGGATACCAGCTCCCAGCGCTTGTGAGAGGCGCTGGGAGCTGGAATATCGCTAGTCCCGGTGTCACACGCAGCGATGCTGCGTGTCCACCGGGCGACAATCGCCAGGTTTCTGAGCTGGTTCTGAAACCTGGCGATCATCAACCAGCGATTTATCGCTGGTTGATGCAGTATGTCACACGCGTCAATATCGCTGCAACGTCACGTGCAGCCGATATCGTGCAGGCGATATTGACGCGTGTGACACCCCCTTAAAGGCCTTTTTACACGCAACCACTCTCCAGCGATCACGACCACGATTTGACCTGGCCGGGATCACTGGTGTGTTGCTACGTGGTTACTGGTGGATGTCAAGCAGTCAGATCTCACCGGCGACGCAGCAACGATACGGAACAATACGGCAGTCGTTGGGACCTCTCGGGCGTAGTATTGAGGTCGTTGTCCCTGTCAAATACAGCGATGCATGCTGCCCAGCGGAGTGCAACGACCAAAAAATGGTCCAGAATGATTAGTAATGATCAGCGATCTCACAGCAGGGGCCTGATCGCTGCTACGTGTCACACATAGCGAGGTCGCTGTTATGTCACCAAACCTGTGACGTTGCAGCGATGTCGCTAGCGAGGTTGCTGTGTAAAGTACCATTAAGGGTATTACCGTGTGTTGTTACCCTTGTGTATGTATCTGTAAAGGTACCTTTAGAGTATATGTATATGTATGTGTGTGTGTATATATATGTATATGTATACTGTGTGTGTATATATATATATATATATATATATATATATATATATATATATATATATATATACTGTATATATTTGTATATATATATATATATACTGTATATATTTGTATATTTTTGTAAGGCTCAGCGCTAACTCATAGGATGTTCAGGCATTACTCACTACACACGTCCTTGATACAACCCTTCTTTGGGATGTTTATTGATTTTTAACATTTTTTATTTTATATTGGCTCTTATTTTATTTTATCATTTTATCACATTTTTAACCTTCACAGAAAATCATTAAACATCCCAAAGAAGGGTTGTACCAAGGATATGTGTTGTGAGTAATGCCTGAAAATCTATGATTTATCGCTGAGCCTTACAAAAAAATACAAATATTAATTGGTATATATAGACTGACAGATTCAAGAATAGCATTTCCAGACTTCTAGCTCTGTCTCCCTGCTCTCTGCTGCTTCCAGTGCCGCTCATTAAAAGCATATAGGTAAACCAAATCGTTAGCTATGTCACGTGACCCTGATCCTTCCGTCATCGTTAGTGCGTTGTCACACGCAAGGATATCGTTACCGATCTTAATTTTGGCAACGCGCCGGCTACTTAGAGAAGAAAGATTGAACGATGTTACAAAGCGGCAGAAATAGGAGAAATATGAACGACATTGTTCTAAAAGGTGTCACCCTGAACGATGTCGCTGCTTCCCAGGAGGTTAATTGGACGACAAACGATAGATTTAAGGTCAGGATCTCAAATTTTGCTGAACGATCCAACTATTTATCCTTCCAACATCGTTCGTTTACACGCAACTACGCACAAATGATCACAAACCCGTGACGTTTCAACGATATTGTTAACAAGATCCTAGCGTGTGAAGTGGCCTTAAGGCTCATGAATATTCACCCCGCGGCCCTGGAAGCAGCAGAGTGGGGAGACACTGGTAATGCTATTCTTGCATCTATCTGTCCAATCCAACTCTATCCTACTCTATTCTATCCTATCCATCTGTATTGCATTAGTTTTTGAAGTATCAAAAACGTATGCGCTCTACAGTGACACAAAATGTCACGATTCGATTGTAACGGACAACAATAAAATAACGCAATGTGAACCTGGCCGTGGGTGTCAAAAATAGTATGTAATGTCTTGGCATATCTCCCCAAATAAAGAACAGTCCCATAGATCAAGAATAGCAATAAAGAGACAATAGCCTTATGTATAGGGCTCATCCCAAAAGTATAATATAGCGCACTTATTCAAATAAATAATGGGATTTTTGTTGGGTTTGAGTAGCTATCGTACCTCCGTTTCATTATATTTTGGGTGATCTGCAGTTGGCGCTGTAATGTCTCTGGAAGCAGCCGTGCTGATATCACTGAAGAAATTCGGGACACACATAGATTTTTATTTTATTTGGGGTCCTGAGTTGATTTGTTAGTGGTGGTTTAATTCCTATCTTTCTTTGTCTCTATCTGAAAAAATGTGCCTGGAGTTTTGTACATTGTTTTCATGGCATTCACCATAGAGAGGAAAGACTTTAATTTCAATGTTTTTGGTAGAAAAGCCGATCACCACCTCCGTCCTGTACAAGGTAGATCACAATGGATCACTTTTTGTTGCAGTCATTTTGCAAAGTCCTTGAGAACAAGTTACCTGGAAGGTATTTATCTGCTGTGCTTTCTTTTTCCTTCAGATTAGTAATATTTCACTGTGGAGAGAAGGAAACAGCCGCCTAGTGCATGAGCAAACAGATCAATCAGTGATTGTTCTCACAGCACAAGCCCCACTTTATGCTTTCACATCACATGATGGATTTTTTCCACAATGTCAGCCCATTTATCCTCCAGATTCTTATGTAACAGGCTCATAAACTAGAACTGTGCCTTGTATATATGACAGCTAACTTGTAAATGGAGCGTCATTCAAAGTGCAGAATCTCCCAGTACTAGGGAAAACTCCATAGCTGGCAGCTCTGTACATTCAGGTCATGCCGTCATTGGAAAGGATATCAACACCTCTGACATTGTCAAAATTATTTTTCATGAGGTATTGTTTACTTTTAGTTTAAAAAAAGCTCCCCTGTAATCTACTCCAAACATCATGCTATTCACCCTGTGAATGGGATCCTCCCAGTAATACAGGCTGGATGTGAGTGAGCTCTGTGTTCCAGGATGCTGCTATCAGCACAGCTTCATTTCTGGAGTGATTTCCTCTTCTACACCTGTTTCTCCATGTGTAAGTGGCATAGATCTCTAGAGCAAGTGCAGACTGGCTGGGTGAAAGACTTCAGGATCTGCCCACATGCTTGTTTTCCCTTAATCTCCATCCTCCTGGCTTCATACACTTTCCTGACAGGAGTTATGTCGCTTATCCATGTTATGTAAATAAAAGCTTATAACCGGATGTTAAATTCATCCATTGGTTGTATAAATTACTCTTTTGAAAGCTGAAACCCTCCGAAATGTGGTTTAGGTTAAAGTGATCCTGAACTCACAAACTGCAAATCGATTTTGGAAAGTAGAGAAAACTTTATATTTACCTCGTCCTGTGTGAGTTTTCTGTTTCTGAGGAAGCCGCAATAGGCGTGCCTGTCTGCTGCTCCCTTGTAATTATGCACGCCCCTCTCTGCTTGCTAAGAGCCTGGCCACGTCACGAAAGGGGCGGGGCTAAAATTGCGTCATACTGGAGCCCCGCCCCCTTTCATGACGCGGCCAGGCTCTTAGCAAGCAGAGAGGGGCGTGCATAATTACAAGGGAGCAGCAGACAGGCAAGCCTATTGCGGCTTCCTCAGAAACAGAGAACTCACACAGGAAGAGGTAAATATAAAGTTTTCTCTACTTTCCAAAATCGACTTTTTTTTTTTTATTGGCAGCATGTCTGTAGATGTGCCATAACACAGAGCCAGATAATGAACCCACCCGTGTTGGTTCTGTCTTAGGGCTCACACACAAGCATATAACCTTGTCGAGGGCTAGCTGATGTTTGATAGCCCTCGGACCAATGTCCTACTATAGAGCAGTGCCAACGAGCATATTTTTTTTTCTCTTGCTTGTTCAAGACATGACTAGCGGCATTCTGTGATTCGCAGCTTATCTCGGGCGGTGCACACCTATGGGTGTGTGTAACATCGGACTGCATTCAGATGACATCCCAGTGCAATATAGAAAAAACCCCGGCACTCAATGGTAGTCAATGAAATGAATGGGAAACACGCAGAGTGGTGTGTACTGGTTATCCGGATTTTTATTGTCTTGCAGTGGAGCACACAGTCCGTATATCAGTTCAATGTAACATTTCAGTGTATAACTCCTTCATCAGACAAACTGAAATTTCTGTATAAATAAACAATGACAATAACAAAGTCATATATGATACAGATATTACATACAAATCTTGTTGCAAGAAAACAAATTACATTAGCCTACTAGAAACATTATGTCTACAATCATGTACGTATGTTTATTACACATGCGATAAATAACAAAAACCATACCTATATGAACTGTGCTTAACAAGAATACTGCAAAACAGGTCACTAGTTGGAACCAGTGAGAGAATCTGTGTGTGGAAACAATCAATTATTACATCATAATTGATGTTCTTCAGTGAATTCTCCCTACAGTGTATATACAGGATAAGGATGGGTGAGGAAAGGAAAAGAGCCAAAAGAGTTTAGGTAAAGAAGGGAAGAAAAAGGGAATGTAACAAATAAAAAAATGAAATCTGGGGAGAAAGGAAACATAAATGTGAGGCATAGACTTACCCAAGAAAATTGTGGCAAGAGCAATGTCTGGGGCAATTGTATCATCCATCAGGGGATCCCAGTGTCTCAGATACTGGTCATATAAACTGAGCCCTTATAGTTTAACTGTTAGGTGAGAGATCACATGTAAAAATATGTGCTAGGTAGAATACCCCAACAGATATGACAAGTACAATGAAGTATAATGCTTATCTTATTACCTGGAATATATACCAAAATGATAGTGAAGGTATATAGAGTATAGTACCCTCAGGGTTTCTGTAGGGGGATAGAAGCATAGATGAATAGGGAGTTACTAGCTATAAAGTAACTAGATACAGTGATAACAAGTACTATTACAAAGTGTAAGCATTTAGATAGTAATATACAGAAAAAACATACTTATACAGTGTTGGTTTGCATCTATACAACGCCTGTGCTGGTAAATCCCTACAGAGAAACCTAAGGGTTAAATATGAAAGGTGCTGCTACTAGATCATGGTCATCAGAAATGACAGATTGTATGTAGACATATGGAGGATATTATGCTCACCTTAGCATAGAAGTGAAATTGTGCCCCTGGTTTCAGGTGTGCCCCAATTGGCCTAAGGCTACGTTCACACATTGCGTATTTTGCCGCGTTTTTTTACGCGCGCTTTTCAAAATACGCAATGTGCCTTTTGTCTGCCTGCAAAGTGAATGGGAAATTCACTTTGCAGTGCAGACATTGCGTAAAAATACGCAGTGCGTTTTCCGGGAGAAAACGCAGCTCCGTAAACAATTGATATGTCAATTGTTTACGCAGCTACTTCTGCGTATTCTCCCAGAGGGGAGGAAGAATCCTGCTTCCTCCTCCCCTCTTTGACAGCTGTGGCCGCCCATTAGATTTCACAGTGTATTAATATACACTGTGAAATCTAAATTAAACAAAAGCAAGTGAATGAAAAATAAAAAAGAATGAATACTTCACCTGTCCGACGCCTTCTGCCGCTGTGCGATCCCCGTTCTAAGTCAGATCTCTTCTGACAAGACCTGTGGTGATGTCAGAGGGGCGTTCCCGGGCACTCGCGGTCATGTGATACATATCACATGACCGCGAGCAGCCAATCAGCGATGGGACCGCCCCGGGAACGCCCCCCCCCCCCCCCTCTGATGTCATCACAGGTCCTGTCAGAAGAGATCTCCACTTGGAATCGGAGATCGCACAGCGGGAGAAGGCGTCGGAGAGGTGAAGTTTTGATTCTTTTTTATTTTACATACATTTGCTTTTGTTTAATTTAGATTTCACAGTGTATATTAATACACTGTGAAGTCTAATGGGCGGTCACACATGTCACAGAGGGGAGGAGGAAGCAGGATTCTTCCTCCTCTCTGTGACATCACTGCGCTTTTACGCGCGTAAAAATACGCAACGTGTGAACGCAGTCAGGCTACGTTCACACATTTGCGTATTTTGCTGCGCTTTTTTGCGCGGCCGAAAAACGCAGCAAAAAGCGCGCGCAAAAAAGCGCAGCAAAATACGCAAATGTGTGAACGTAGCCTGACTGCGTTCACACGTTGCGTTTTTTTACGCGCGTATTTCCAGTGCTTATAATGGGGGCCTATGGAAAATACGTGCGTAAAAAACTGGAAAGAATTGACATGTTCATTTTTTTATGCGCGTATTTTTACACTGCTTAAAAATATGCGACGTGTGAATGGCAAAAGTGAATGTCCATTGACTTTGCTGGTAAATACAGATGCACATTCTTCTGGAGAAAATACGCGCGTAAATATACGCGTCAAAATACGCACTGTGTGAACGCAGCCTTAGAGCTTTAAAGGAGTAATGCTTAATGCCTGAAATTAAAGCACAAAGGTCAAGGATGATGATATATGTTACACCTGGGTGTCAAATCCAGTTGTATTAGTGCAATTACCTGGCGCAGAGCAGCTGTGCAGCGTGGTGGGGATAGTGTATCGGTGTCTAGGGGTTTATATAGTGTGTTCAGCATTATGTGCTGGCTGTCGCCCATGCCAGGACCATGTCCTGTTTCCTGCCTTTGGAACGCAGGAAGTGGCCTGACGTGGAACGCAAGAGGGAGCTATTGCGCGTGCAACAGAAGTGACGTGATAGTGATGCCGTCTGTAGTGCGTCAGGTGACCGTGGAGCCCTCCTCCCTCGGCGCAGCCTCAGTATCTCTGCTGAAAGAAGGAGAAAATAGTAAATGGAGGCACAACAACATTGGGGACAACATACTATGTTAGAGCTAATCTGGAAGGTGGCATAAAGAGTGCACAAAAGGAGGGGTTGGAAATAACTGTTGGGGAATTACTAGGCTATAAGGGAAGCTGGATGTCACCATATGGTGCTACATCCCTGGTTCCATAGTAATGATTAATTTGCCACAAGGGATCATTTAATATATCTTGTATTGTTACTGTAATTTTACACCCCAGTCCTTAGTGCCATCAGAAGAACAATAAATATAATAATTATTTTATAAATTATGCGTGACTGTTATTACATGATATCCAACCATAGACGACCAGGTCACGTTCCAACTTGTCACTAAGGGTTGAGTACCATAGCACATATTAATTACAATACACAGATATAGTTTTTAATGCAGGACTCTCAACCAATCTACAATATTATATGAGCTTGAAAAATGCGGCTAACTTTGAGATTAGTATGTCATGTTCTCTGTTCAGGCCATACGGTGCCAGCGTTTGTAACTGGTGGATCCTCCTTCGTGCTCCTTTAGTTTCTGGATCCTATTGCCACCCCGTCTGCCAACATGTACCTGCTCAATGATTTGGTACTTCAATTGGTCCACGGTGTTCCGGTGTTCATTGAAGTGGTGTGGTATGGGTAACAAAATATATCCACAGCTAATGGTACACTTGTGTTTCCCTATGTGGTCACGGGCATGCTGGGTGGTCTCTCCAACAAACCCGAGACTGCACGTGCATTTGATGAGGTAGACTACATATGTAGAATCACATGTATAGAAGCCTTTTATCGGATAAGCCTTCCCCGTCCTAGGGTGTGTGAAGTACTGACCCTTCGTGATATTTGAACAGGACCCAAGCAACCCAAGCATGGGAAGGTCTCTTGTTTAGGTGTTGATAGAAATCGTTGAACTTTGGGTGCCTTTTGTGTACCGATGTTGGCCCTCACTAGTTGCTCTCTGAGGTTGTTTGGTCTTTTGTAACACACTAGCTGGGGATTTTTAAATTCTGGAACATTAGGATACGCTGTCCCCAACAAGGGCCAGTGCTTGCGAATGATACCATGTAGGGGTCCGTTGAAGGGATGATGGGTATTAACAAACACTACTCTACTCTAGGTGATGCACTTGCACTTTGTCTCGACTGTGCTGGTTGGGGAACGGCATACCGAGGAGGGTAGCCTCTGGTGATAAATTTGTTAGTCATCTTATCATGTCCCTCTTCTAGTGTTTCTGAATCCGACAGTATCCGTTGTACCCTAATGTGTTGGGACTTGGGTAATGAACGTTTCATATGTGGAGGTGACAACTCGTGAAGTGACTAAGGCTATTACGATCCGTGGGTTTGGTATAACCTCTGTCAGGGAGTGTATGTCGCTTATCCATGTTATGTAAATAAAAGCTTGTAACCTGATGTTAAATTCATCCATTGGTTGTATAAATTACTCTTTTGAAAGCTGAAACCCTCCGAAATTTGGTTTTAGGTTAAGAAAATAAATTGGCATCAATGCTGAAATATTGATCATTTACACAGAATGGTCAGATTTTAGCAAGGCAAGTTTTGTCGCTTGGTCATACAATGAACACAATCCAAGTTTACATCCTCACCTGTGCTCAGTTAATGATCATTTAATTAGTGGGTGTGTGTAAAAAGAAACCCAGCACCCCTGACCTTCACTTGAACTGCAACTTGAGCTCTGACAACATGCCAAAAATCCACCCTGCGAATAAAGCCTTGATTATCAAGAGGCTGAAGACCAGATCCATTGCAGAGGTGGCTGGCACCTTTTAATGTGTCTCATCGTCAAGTACAAAGAATTAAAAAAAAAAAAAAAAGATTTGAAGAGACTGGAGATGTTTGACAAGCCCAGGTCCGGTAGACCCGCAAGACAACTGCTCAGGAGGAACGATTGTTGGTTAGAAAATCCAAAGGAAGCCCCTCTTCCACTGCAGCAGAGCTTCAACAGGCCTGATCATCTCAAGTCCCTGTATCAACTAGAACAGTTTGTAGGATACTGTCTCGAAATGGCCTCCATGATTGAATCAGTGCCCAGAAGCCAGCCCTAAACAAAAGGCAAATAAAAAACCATGTGGCAGTTGCAAAGTCCCACAGCCTGTTAAACAGATATGACCATTGTTGTCCATAGCAGGGAATCAGGGCTCAGCTTTCATTTACTTTGCTGAATAGTTGGTCAGATTTGACAAAATGCTTGTTGTAAAATGACAGCAGTATCCAGGCAGGAGATGGGAAATGTCACACCATGGTTTTAAGGGCTGACTAGGACAGAACAGCTTGTCAAATCACTACAATTTAAAGGGGCTTTGTCACGAGACTTCACATATCTGTGACAGGACTTGTGAGGCGTAAGATCTATTGAATAATGAATGTGGCTGGTATTGTGAATACGGGTTACAGATGCTTTACAGGGGCGTGATGACCGTGCTTATGAGCGGGGTGTGCTGTGCCCCACACGCGTTCAATTAACGGGCTATTGCTGTCTCATCTCGTGGCTCAGGTGGGAAGTAATCTGTCCAGGTGATGGAGCTATGGAAACATCCAGGAGTAGGCACATTGTTCCTATAACTCCTATTCATTTCTACGAGAGTTCCTTAGCTTCACCACCAGTGGTTGGAGTTGGATGGAGTTATTCCCATTTCAGCAATGAGCCAATTATAACCCTCTAAAGGGAACCTGCCACCAGGTTTTGGCTATGGAATCTTGGAGCAGCATAATTTAGGGACAGAGAACCTGATTCCAGCAATATATACCTTATTGGACAGCTGCTTGCTGTAGTTTTGATAAAAGCTGAGGAATAGTAATCTTGCTGCCAGGTAGTCCTCCGTATTGAGCCCTGCATAACCCCTCTCCCTCCTTAGATTGGCAGCTGTGTATAATCTGTGTAGGCGGTGTTATACAGAGCTCAGCATTCAGAGAACTGATAGATCTGCAGCAGATAAAGCTGATTGTATGAAAACAGCAACAATCAGTCCAGTAAGAGATACGTTGCTGGAATCAATGTCTCTGCTTCTATATCATGCTGCTCTCAAGTTGCTGACAGATTTCCCCTGAAAGATGTATTTGCTGTCTATATCTTATTGGCCAATTGACAGATCCATAAACTGTTCAGTCCCGTATACACGACAGCTTATCTGTTTACCATGGCACAGCCTGAGCTCTGAATGTTACTGATCGGCAATATCGGGCATGGCTGCATGTACTCGACCCCATGTGTGTTGTGGTCCCTATTCTTCTGCTAATTGTGTGGACCCTAGACCTATCCGTCACACATTGGTGGCCTAACGGTCGACCAACCATTGCAGTTGCTTACTATGCAATATGTTGGATCAATCAATGTCTTACTATGTGAATTCCACCGACCTGAAAGCCTGCCATTGTGTTGGCTTCATTCCACTGTAACATTAGGAAATTCTGTCCTGTTCATATATCTTTGTTAATCAAACAGATTATCCAAACAGAGTCACCGGGCACTCGGTGCCGCTCACTCTCAAGTACTTACGTATTTGGAGAAAGTCACTTGTCAGTAACCAGAACACTCCGCTTCTTTTTTTTTTTTTCCCTGCAGGTTTCCTGAAGGTTACTTTGGATTTCTCATTGTTGGACAGCAGATATTACTCCTTCAGAGGCCTGGAGAAGACTGATCACTGGAGACCAAGGACACCATGGCTAACCGGGGAAGTACAAGGGCTAATGGAGTGGGCCAGACCAAGATCTGCCAGTTTAAGCTGGTGTTACTGGGAGATATGGCCGTTGGGAAATCCAGTCTTGTGCTGAGGTTTGTCAAGGGTCAGTTTGATGAGTTTCAGGAGACCACCATTGGAGGTAAGAAGCATCGCACCCTCGTTTTTCTCCTTACTTGTTTAGTCACCTAATATCTGTGTTGTCATCCCACAGTTTAGTTTCTATGCTATGTGGCTGGCCATGTTGTCTTCCCTTGGGAGTCACTCATTGATTAATAACTGGTTTGGTTACAGATCTACGTGGAAAGATGTGTTTTGCTCCATGCTGACATAAACCTGTTTACTACACACCTATGGGGAATTTACCGGGCATTGTATATGTTCTAACATTGCTTGTCATGATCTACAACACTGTTCCCACAAAACACAAGAGTCCTGTCATTAGGATCATGCACAGCGCTGATGATCTATTCTGCTTCATCTTGCACACCACTATATGGATGTCTGATTATAGTTCAGGATGGGGGATTTGGAAAAACAGATACAGGTGCATCTCAATGAATTAAAATATCATCAAACAGATCATTTATTTCAGTAATTCAATACAAAAAGTGAAATGAATATGTAGAATCATTACAAACAGTGATTTATTTTAAGTGTTTATTTCTGTTAATGTTGATGATTAAGGCTTACAGCCAATGAAAACCCAAAGGTCATCTCAAAAAATTAAGTAGAGAGGAAGAAGGGTCTGAGAGATGCCTGCCCATCAACCTATTTAGGTAATATTTTATCTATTGGCCAATATGTGTTAAGAACCTTATTCAATAAGACATTTCCAAAAAAGTGTATGTAATAAATAATATTTTTTTTAAAACTTGAAATGTGTAATCTTGATTTTCTCTGTTATTGTGGTTGGGGTTTAGGGGGAAGTAGTAGTGCCTAATCGGAGAATATCAAATTTACTGTAAGATACACCAGAAAGTGTCGTAAGTTATAGTGGAAGTATCCTCCAGGTTATGGGCAGTTGATCATACCTATGTCACATTATCATTTATATTCTTAGAAAATTTTATCCTGGAAAGCGTGTAGTGGAAGCCAATGGTATTACTCTGCTTTTTGTCCTATCAGCCTGAGTTGAAAGAAGTTGCAGGAAGACACGGAAACTACTTCTTGGGCACCCTGTGCCTCCAGTTGATTCTCTCCACTCGGGCACACTGCACCTCCTGCTGGTTCTCTCTGCTCTTGCACCTTGCGCTTCCTGTTGGTTCTTTCTGCTCAGGCACGCTGCACCTCCTGCTGGTTTTCATTGCTCGGGCACCCTGCACCTCCTGATAGTCCTCTTCGCTCGGGCGCCCTGCGCCTCCTGTTGGTTCTTTTCGCTCGGACAATCTGTGCCTCCATTTGGTTGTCTTCACTTTGGCGACTTGTCTCTCCTGCTGGTTGTCTTAGCTCGGGCGCCCTGCGCGTCCTGCTGGGTCTCTTCGCTCAGGTGCCCTGCATCTCTTGCTGGTTCTCTTCGCTCGGGCACCCTGCACATCCTGCTGGTTCACTTTGCTCTGGCACCCTGCGCCTCTTCCTGGCTCTCTTCGCTCGGGTGCCCTGCATCTTTTGCTGGTTCTCTTCGCTCAGGCGTCTTACGCCTCCTGCTGGTTCTCTTCGCTCGGGTGCCCTGCACCTCCTGCTGGTTCTCTTCGCTCGGGCGCCCTGCACCTCCTGCTGGTTCTCTTCGCTCGGGCGCCCTGCACCTCCTGCTGGTTCTCTTTCGCTCGGGTGCCCTGCACCTCTTGCTGGTTGTCTTTGCTCAGGTGCCCTGCGCCTCTTGCTGGTTGTCTTCGCTCGGGCGCCCTGCGCCTCTTGCTGGTTGTCTTCGCTCGGGCGTCCTGCGCCTCCTGCTGGTTCTCTTTGCTCGGGGTCCTGTGCCTCCTGCTGGTTCTCTTTGCTCGGGTGCCCTGCGCCTCTTGCTGGTTCTCTTTGCTCGGGTGCCCTGCGCCTCTTGCTGGTTCTCTTTGCTCGGGTGCCCTGCGCCTCTTGCTGGTTCTCTTTGCTCGGGTGCCCTGCGCCTCTTGCTGGTTCTCTTTGCTCGGGCGCCCTGCGCCTCTTGCTGGCTGTCTTTGCTTAGGCGCCCTGCATCTCTTACTGGTTCACTTCGCTCCGGCGCCTTGCGCCTCCTGCTGGGTCTCTCCGTTCAGACGTGAGTTGGTCTGACTGATCAGGAGCTCAGCAGCTCTCCTCATTTTCTTTCAGTGCCTGCTCCACCAGTAACGGGAAGCTGCGGTACTGGAGGAGACGACGCAGAGCTAAAAATCACCCCTTCCCACAGGACACAGTATCTCCGTATTGTGTATTGTGTGCACATACCCTAAAGCTGTGAGTGTGTCTTTGTGTAAAACATATTTTATATTGTGTGTGCAACTAGAAATTTTTATTATGGAATATAAATATCTATATTTTTATAATACTGCAATGTGCCTGGGACGGCATTTCACCTTGTCACCAGTGAAGGATGGTGAGGATTATTAGCCCGGACGTCACTAATGTTGCAAAACATCACATGATTACAGACAGAAATAATCCTGGCAGATTTCCTGGCTGCACACGAGGCTGCGCTCTCCTCTCTGCTGGATCACAGTGTTTTGTATTGGGCAACGCGCAAGTGTAATCCTGCGCTCCTTCTACTGAGTGCGATATTTGCTAATCACGGTTTGAAGATGAAAGTAAAGTACTCACTAATGGATTGCAAAATATCAGGCTCCTTCACCTGACACACGTGTTGTATTAGCTGAGCAGATACGGTACTTATAGCATTAGCAAGAACTTGTTAACAAACTATAGTCTGCTGAGACCCGCAGTAATGGCAGGTTACCCGACTGTTGTCGCCTCCGCTTTTCACAAGCCCTAAATTCAACATAACAAAGTTACTTTGTTTTACAGAGTTACAAGTCTCTAACGTGTCCCGTGTTTAAACGGTTTGTCCACCTCCAATTAAGTGCGTTTATTTGGGGCTAAAAAATAATTCTTGCATTTGGGTTTCATTAATATTTTCGCTTTGTTTTCCATTTACAGACTCTGGTATTTTCCTGCACATTCAGCATTGATGTGGCCAATGGTCATAAAAAATGACAAAACAAACTCTCCCACTGGGGACCTGTAGATTGAGCTCACTGATAGATTCTCAGTTAGCACATTCTTCAGCCAACAATACAGTACAAATCAGGTTATATAGAAGACGAAGGGTGGAATTTTTTTTAATAAAACCAATTACAAAACTGATTTCTTAAAAATAGAATGATCTAGGGCAGCACAGTGGATCAGTGGTTAGCACTGTGTGACGGCTCGGGGGTTAGCACTGTGTGACGGCTCGGGGGTTAGCACTGTGTGGCGGCTCGGGGGTTAGCACTGTGTGGCGGCTTGTGGAGTTAGCACTATGTGGCGGCTCGGAGGTTAGCACTGTGTGGGGGCTCGGGGGTTAGCACTGTGTGGGGGCTCGGGAGTTAGCACTGTGTGGCGGCTCGGGGGTTAGCGCACCGTGTGGCGGCTCGGGGGTTAGCGCACCGTGTGGCGGCTCGGGGGTTAAATTACATATTTTATTTGTGCTGATTTTGATCTGGTATGGATCAAAATCACTGATTCCTGTGAATGGTAAAAAGCAAAGCATAAACTGGGACATGAGCTGTGCAATAGTAAGTAAAGAGCAGTTTGTTTTTGTATGGGCAGCGGCATGGAGGAGGCACAGAATGATGGGGAGGCCAAATCCCGCACAGGGGGGCTATGGATGGTGAAGAATAATATAATGTGACATGTGAACTCACTGAGGTCTATCAGCTCTGTCATTCTCTCATTCTCTTCATGTACCTGGATCTCAGTTACTACATCTCAAACTATCTAGTGATCCAATAAACATACTAAAGACTGTGCTCACATGTTGTATTTTCTTTTTCTGTGTGTTTTGCAGCATTTTTTCATGATGTTTATGCAAATTAAAAGCTATTTTTTACAATACCAGTAAAAACTGAGATCTTGGAAATCTCATGCACGTGCTTATTTATTTTTATCCCAACTGAAACGGAAAACTGATGTTTTTTAAAGAAGCAGCATGTCCCTTCTTTCAGCGTTTTTTCAGCTTTTTGCATTGCTTTTTTTCACCATTGAAAGCAATGAGAAAATGCAACTGCTGCATTTTTGCTGGTTTTGTGGTGGGTAAAACAAATTTTATTAAATATGTACTGTAGATAACAGAGCAAAAATGCAGCCAAAAAAAAGCAAAACCTGCCTTTGGAAGCAGCCTGTTTACTGTCAAGAGAGCACGTTTGACTGCAAAAAAACACAATAGTAATGCAAAGTGTAAACATAGCTTTAAAGTAAGCAAAAATCTGCAAAAACACTCGTGTAAACTTTGCAAAAAATAAAAGCCAGCAAAAATGCCTTGTGTTCCCCCTTTTTTTTTTTTTTTTCTTTTTTAATGAGTCATAAGAATAAAAGCGAAAAACCCCCTCTACTAGTGAAACCACTATTGGTGCACACACAGGATAGTGGGTGCTGCAGGGCGACACTCGCTTTCTGGCATGCTGTTACTTTCATAATATATGTGCATCTACCGTATTTAGATTCATTGTAAAGGGATGTGACTACAGTTATGCTGCCTGGACTACGGGCAGCAGGCATCAGACACTGGCTGACTTTGTGTGTGTTTTAGGCTGAGGCTACATGGCAATGATTCACAAAGCAGAAATTATCAGTTAAAATAAGTTTCGCAACGCGATTTTACACTTAGTCATGCGGCAGCAAGTCACAGGTATTCTAGAGCTGCGATTATGCCATAGTAAAACCTACAAATTAAAGACGGCTTTGTGGTTTAGGATTACTAGTTCTAGATGCCGGTACCTGGTGACCTCCCCACTCCTGTGACATGTTTCTCCCTATGCGCCTGTATATGGAGAAACCTGTCAGTCTGAGGCCCCTTTCACATCAGCGTTTTTCACTGATTGTGGCAGATTTTTCGCATCTGCCGCATGAGCCGCCTAACAGTCGCACTTGCAGCAAGCTTCATGCATTGTCTATGGGGCTTGCAGCAAGTGCGGTATTGTCGCGATGCAGCAATTGCAGCCGCGAAACAAATGCAGTCATCTACGGTTATTTTGCGCGGCCGCAAGTGCCAGATCGCGGCATTACCGCACTTGCTGCAAGCCCCATAGACCATGCATGAAGCTTGCTGCAAGTGCGACTGTTAGGCGGCTCATGCGGCAGATGCGGGTTTTTTTTGTCTGGAATGGCCGGATCCGGATAAAAACGCTAATGTGAAAGGGCCCTTAGGCGGCAGATTATTTTTTATTATTATTATTTATTTATATAGTGCCATTATGTTCCATGGTGCTTTACAAGCTGAAAGGGCAGACAAGGACAAGTACAATAAATGTGGACAATCAGGTCGTGCAGATACAGGAGGGGAGACAATCCTGTCCGCGAGGGCTCACAATCTACGAGGGGCGGGTGGGGATACAGTAGAAGGGGGAGGTGGCGGTCGTGAGGCGGTGTGGTGGACCGGGTCTCAATGCAGGTTGTAAGCTTGATAGAAGAGGTGGGTCTTCAGGCTTCCTTTGAAGGTTCCCAGGGTAGGAGAATGTCTGATGTGGTGGGAAAGAGAATTCCAGAGTATGGGAGAAGCACGGGAGAAATCCTGTATGTGGTTGTGAGAAGAGGGGATGAGGGGGGCAGATTGCGATCTGCCGCAATCAGCGAAAAATGCTGATGTGAAAGGTGTAAAGGGCCTGACTGAGGGGAGACCTTCCTCTTTGACCCCTCATCTAAGACACATAATCCCCAGCCAGCTTTTTAAAGGGAGCCTGTCATCAGGATTTACCTCCCACCTTTCTTAATCATTCCTGTATTAGCCCAAAACACTAAATGTAAGTGTATGAAAAAGAAGTGTAATTGTCTCAGCTCTGCCTGGCACAGTCACCGGATGGGTAGGGATCGCGGTCAGTCATTGGCACGGTGTGGGGGGAAGAACAGAGGGACAGCTTCTCCCCCCCCTGCTCTCATTGGGATTTTTCACCAAATGTTTCATTTTGAGCTGGTTCCATGATGTAACGTCTGCAGAGTGGAATAAAACATTTTATATGTACAGTATTTTTTTATTTTACCTCTTGAGTTTTGCTTTAAACAGCAGCTCCAGTATTTCATGGAGCACACTGGAGGTCAGGACGCAATACATGTCTGAGAGCCTTGTTCTGGCTCTCGTAGACTTTGTATTGGAAGCTTCTCATGTAACCTTTTTACTTTTGGCCAGCCAGAAATTAGTCACAAGATGGTACCACGGGACCAGAGCAACACCGAAAAAGTGTGAAAATGTAAGAAGGTGAGTATATGACAAGGGGCAGACAACTTATATATAAAGCACCACTCCACCACTGAAAAACAATGCTGTGGTGATGCTTCAAATCCTACATCTCACCTGCTTGTTTTCCCTGTATTTCCATCATCCCCTCTCCTTTGATTGAAAGCTCTGGCTTTGTGAAGCCACAGAAGGGTGGAGACATAGAAAAAACAAGCAGGTGGGAGGTGCATAAAAGGATTAGCCCCGCCCTGATGCACCGAGCGCCTGTACTTGGATACCACAGTCATTCTGTGCTGACAGTAGTGGACAACATCTTACATTGCCTAATTTTCAGTATCTAAACTTAGATTTCCATTAATTTTCCAAACACAGTAGAGCTGTGTATTAAGCTCCATACGTGGTCCCATTTCTAGTATTACAGATGGGATCTATACAAATGCAAACACTAAAATGATATTTTTGCTGCATTAGAAGAGGAAGCGATGGCCTCACTGGCTCCTGACTTACTCCAATTCTCTGGAATGCTCTACCCCAAGAAATTAGGACTACTCCCAACTTACCGTACTTAGCTTCATCACCTCTTTTTAGGGTGTCCTATCTTTCTCCCTACTCAGTCATTCAGACATAGGTTAGCCACTACTTCCCTGAACAGAACTGTCAAACTCCATCAGACCCAAAAGCTCCACCCAGACTGGCTGGTGGCCACTTACTCTGCTCTCATCTATTCCACAACCTCAAAATGGCTGGACCATGATTGTAAATAAGCCCCTGTACTTTGTGTCACCCCCACCTTATTGTAGATTGTAAGCTCTTGTGAGCAGGGTCGTCATTATTTTTTACTTTTTAATTATTGTGTTTTCCAAAACTGTTTCTTATGACTGTTTGCATATGAATTTGATTTATTAAGTGCTGCGGAATATGTTGGGGCTATATAAAGATTATTATTATCGAATGGATGATCTGCATCTACCATTAAATATCCGAGATAGAGTACCACTGGTAATTCTGAGATCTGAGGCTGAAATGTAGTTGTGTATTACTCATAACTATCACTAACTTGAAGATAATCTGCCATCAGGTTTATTCTACCCTATCTGAGAGCAGCATGATGTAGGTGCAGAGACCCTGATTATAGTGATTGGATCACTTACTGGGCAGCTTGTTATAATTTTAATAAAATCCATTGTATCTGCTGCAGATCTACAAGTTCTCTAAATCCTAAACTCTTTATAACGTCGCCCACACCACTGATTGGCAGCTTTCTGTGTATACTGTTCATAGGCAGAAAGCTGCCAATCAAAGGTGGGTGTGTGGCTAGACTACCTGCAACACCTTTACTCGGGCTCTAGTGATATCTCCTGCTGATAAAACTGTGGTATCTTTTTTTTTTTTTTTTTTTTTTTTTTCCAAAACAATAAGCAGCCCAGTAAGTGACACATTGCTGGAAATGGGGTCTCTGTCTCTACATTATGCTGCTCTCAAATTAGTCAAGAACTTTGATGACGCTTAGCTATGTTTTTCTTCTGTCATAGTAATGAGTTAACCAAGTTTTGTTTTCCCATATCCGCAGCTGCCTTCTTGGCTCAGTCTGTATGTCTGGATGATACAACAGTGAAGTTTGAGATCTGGGACACAGCTGGCCAGGAGCGGTATCACAGCCTCGCCCCCATGTACTACAGAGGAGCACAGGCAGCTATTGTGGTGTTTGACATCACTAAACCGGTAAGGAGCTGCTGCTTTTTAGGCTAATAAATTCAGATAACTTGCTCCTCGGGTTTTCTCAATGTGTTACTTCTGGATACAGTTAAAAATGTGCAGTTATATTCTGCATACATAGATATTTTGCACGTATATGGCATTACGTATCCTCTGCTTTTCATATGCAACTTGGGCCTTTGACTAGTCAGCCTCTTTCCATGTTATCACCCCCCTGTGAGTATAAGACGATTTCCATGACCTGACATCATTGCGGCTCCTGCAAATCTTGGCTATGCTTGTGGCTTATTTCAGCACCATCAGTGCTCCTCTGAAGCCAGGTGTACGGCTCCCAGCTTCAGAGAGGTGACCTGTGCAGGATCACCATACAGATTCTGCACCTCTCTGTACCCGGGACCCGTACACGTGACTTCAGAGGAGCACTGATAAGCCACAAGCATAGTCAAGATTTGCAGGAGCTGGCCAGGACGCTGCCTTATGGGGTGTGATACCCTGGAAATAAGGCAAACTAGTCTGGGGAAACCATGCCCCATCAACTAGCCACAGGCCTAATTAGCATAGGATAAACAGATAATAAAGGCTTTTCTTACACATTTGGTTTTAGAGAATGATGTTACACAGGGCTGGTTAGGAAGAAAATTTTGACATGCAAATGTGACTGCTGCTGGTTTGGATGCAATCATGGACCCAACAGGTTCCTTATAATCTGTTTATGCCCCTGAAAGTACTACATGATCATACAACCATTTTTGCAGAGAAAAGGTATTACTTTTCCTAGCACTCATGAATTTTTAGAAGTTTGTAGTATAATTTGATGTGGCCAAGTTATAAAATCTGCTCAAAGCAGGTGAAGATTTTGTGACTTACAGAGAGCCCATCATGTAAAAAAAAAAAAAGAGTAGCACGGCTAGTCATTACTCTGTGCATTGTCCACAGTAGCTATAAGGCTGGAAGCACACTGTCCATGTGATATGTGAGGCAGTCGGCGAGTCTTGGAGCAGTCACATGGAATGGCCTCTTTCCCTGTCAGGATGGCAGTGTCAGCTGCTTGTATTGCTATGAAGCTCCACACTCCCAGTCCAGAGAGGGATAGGGCGTTCAGGGTCACTGATCCGAGTCTCATCGAGAGACTCGCACGTAAGTAGGATAGTGTGTTTCCACCCTAACCATGCCCCGCACTGATTGACAGCCTGCTCTAATGCTGAGCTGACAGTTATACTTACAATATACTGAGCAATGATTGAAACCGTGCCCCGGTGTCACCCCTATGACTGAAAGCTGAATGCTGCCAGGGGGAATAAAATAAATTTCCTCCCAGCACTGGGGCACTGTGGCAGAACTCAATTAACCTGCAGATTATCCCCAAATCTCCAGGTGAGTAGTGTTGTTGTTTTTTTTGTTTTGCTTTTTTACATGACCGGTTCTTATTAAGGAGTCCTGACCTATTACAAGTCTTTGGAGAGGTTGCAGATATGCTATAAAGAAGCTCTCCCATGAAACCTTTTATTGCCTAAACCTGTGTTAATGTGTGTGTAGTGTAAGTGCGGTAATATATTTACTGATTGCCATCTTCTCTAGTTTCCAGCTCCTCTCCAGTCCTCTTCTAAGGCACATGATGGCTATTCTAACTAGATGGATCACACCGGGCTCTGTGAACCAGAATAGGCGTTTACAAATTAAGTCTATAGGACGTTAAGATGAGGCTCTATAGACTTATATTGTAAATGCCTCTTCTGGTTCACAAACAGAGCCCAGTGTGATCCGGCTAGTCAGAATAGCCATCATGTGACCCAGAAGAGGACTGGAGCGGAGCCGGAAACCAATAAAATGTTTTGTGGGAGCCCTTCTTAGAAAGGGTTTTTTACTTTCTTCACCTATGTACAGGATTTGTGATCTTTCTGATCCTAAGTTTCTAATATGGCTGACCAGCAGTGATTGATCGCCTCTACAGCAGACAGTGAACTGCGCAACACCTCTCCATTCAGAGTAATGTCATGACCCTTATTCTCAGGATCGTGGGGGTCTCTGAGGTTGCACCCCTGGTGATCATTTATTTATCACCTATTACTTTGAGATCACTTTATTTCACACATTGCTATTGATTATAAAGTAAATTCTAACCCTTCTGGATCTAAGGCAGATAATCATTAGTCTGTGCTCATAGGAAAGCTAGTTTCCCCATTTATTTTCCTGTCTAAAACGGCCAGCAGTTACCCAACATACAAGCAAAATGTTCCTTCGTCAGATGAGTGGGTTTATTTAAACTCTTACAAAGTCGTCCTTTTTGTCCGCACATCGTCTTGTGTAAAGGGGACATCTGCTAACGCCATGATAATCTATGTACTCAGGACAATTTGGTGAACTATTGTTGTGTGCACATGTAAGTGCGGTCAGCCTGTCTGAACAGGGGATAAAATGAACACCATTTGCCGTACCATCTACATGGGCTGTAAGAATCCAAGCTCGTCAGCATTAAAAGTTGTTTCTTGTGAATGGGAAGTGAGCCAGCAGCCATTGCTCTCGGCTCTTCAGACCAGTTACCGCTCTGCTTTGATTCATAATAATCATTGTGTTGTTGTGAACTCAGTTGAGGTTATTTTTGACCCAGGTGTGGCTCGGTGTATGAGCTGGGTGACTAACCGAATAATTAGTGTTTAAGAGAAACCTGCTTTTAAAGGGAATCTGTCAGCAGGTTTTTGTTACGTAATCCGAAGACAGCATGCTGTAAGGGTTAACACAGAATTCAGAGATGAGCCTCATCACAAACTGTTATTTACCTGCAATGTTAAGCTCCCGTCACACACAACGGCGCAACAGCGATAACGATCCTTAGGGGTCACTGGTACACGTCACTTTGGGATCGCTGGTGAGATGTCAAACAGTCAGATCTCACCAGCGACTCAGTAACGATCTGGAATGACAGGAGGTCGTTGGGAATTGTCACTCTCGGGTGTAGTATCGAGATCGTTGGTCTTTGTCCCTTTCAAACACAGTGATGCGGCGTTCCCAGCGGGAGACCAACGACCTAAAAATGACCCAGAGCACTTTGTAACGATCAACGATCTCACAGCAGGGGCCTGATCGCTGCTAAGTGTCACACATAACGAGATTGTTAGCGAGATCGCTGTTGCATCACAAAATCTGGGACTTAACAACGATCTTGCTAATGATCTCGTTATGTGTGACAGGGGCTTTATTTCTAGCTCAAGGAGCTTATCATTGCTGGACAGACAATTGTGTGATCCCAAGGTGTGTGGCATGGTGATTAGTAGCTTGCTACTCTTTAGACTTTGTATATAGAGTCTGGTGTGGGCAGGGGTAGCACTCTCAGCTCTGCTACATGCAAAATCTAAAAACTCTTAAGGTACCTTTACACACACAAATTGCTTGCAACTCACTGGTTGCAGTGAAATCATGGATACATTGTTCCACTTGTACATAGCAACAAAATAGAACAATATGTCCATGATTTCACTGCAACCAGTGAATTTCAAGCAATACATCTGTGTGTAAAGGTACCTTTAGGGTACCTTTACATGTCGCAAAATTGCATGCAATTTGCTGGTTGCAGTGAAATAATGGACACATTGTTCTATTTTGTTGCCGTGTACAAATGTAACAATGTGTCCATGATTTCACTGCAACCAGCAAATTGCCAGTGAAATTGCATGCAATGTTGCGACGTGTAACGGTACCCTTAATTGTGTTAGAACCGCTGGATTCACAGATTCTTTGTCTACATCATGCTACTTTCCGATGAGGTAAAAAAAAAAAAAACCTGCTAACAGATTCCCCATAGATAACAAAAGAAGAGATTGCCATGTCACCAAAGTACTACTCTATTACTTCAACATCCTTTGGACACCAAATAAATGCTGTTTAATACATAGAGGCTCCAAATCAGTCCTAGACTCTTCGTGTGATTCCGGTGTGCAGGGTCAATGATCATCTCATTCCTTCCCATGTGCTGCTCTTCATAAGACCCTTAACAAGGAGGAGGGGGACTAGAGTCCTAATTTTTGTGGCCCTTAAATTCTTTCTTTTATGTCCAAAAATGGTTGGGATACAAGTTAAAAGTGGATTTTAATGAACAAATAAAATGACATTTTATTAAGCACTTCCAATAATACAAAGCAACAGATTTGTTCATGAAGGGAATAGTAATCAGTGGTGATCAGACCCAAATTGTGACAGGTGCGTTATAATATTCCATAAAAGTGCCCTGGATGGTTGGTCCTACCTTTTTTGGGATTTTTCTTATTTACCACCTCATCCAAGTGCAGAATGAATGATATGTCAGCAACACAGAATAGTGAATATCATGTACAATGCTTAATATACTTTTCATCATTTCTTTAATTTTATTCATCTAGGAAACCTTTGACCGTGCGAAGGCATGGGTTAAAGAATTACAACGGCAAGCCAGTCCTAACATTGTGATCGCATTGGCTGGAAATAAGTCCGACTTATCGGAGAAGCGGATGGTGGAGTTTGAGGTAGGCTGCTCTGTGAGCTTGTCTGATAAAAAAAACTAAACAAAGACCAGGTCCTGATGAATTCAGAGAACATGGGACGCCTGTCTGTGTCATGCACTGTCCCTAGGACCTGACCCAGTGCACTAGGTCTCTGCACAGTGTTCTCTATCATGGGATCTTGTATCCAATGTGCCCACAGATTCAGATCCTGGGGGTCATCTCTCTATGTACCAGTGGAATCCAGTCCGCTTCTCCTGGCCTTGTTTTATATATGCTTATTTCTAGAATAATATCCCAGTGTTTTCAATAGTAGCAATAATGCACAGTGGGTGCGGTATTATGGGAGCTGAGCCCACATCACAGCCGCAGATGCCGTCATGTAGTACAACAAGCATCTGCCTGTAAGGACAGCCAGAGATCTTATCACTGTTAACCCCTTAAGTGTCGTTCACTGACAGTGGCATTCGGCGCATGGATGGCGTAACACCTGTCATTTTTGCAACCTTAACCACTGTGCAATGCTCCTCGGGAAAAAATCTACAATAATCTCTTCATAGAGGAAGGGAAAAGGGTATTTAGTGCAGGCCCTTGGACATAAAAATCCCAGAAGTCAATAATGACTTGGAAAATATCTCCCATTTTCAGATTACTTTTTTGGGGGTTTTGCCTTATCAGTGAAAGAACCTAATGTAGATAAAAATTGTAAAGACAATTAAGGTGGCTTCACACCAGGCGACGTCGCTAGCGACATCGCCGGAAAAGTGACGTCACAGCGATGTCGCTAGCGACGTCGCGCTGTGTGACAGCGCGACGCGACCGCGAATTATCGCTGGTCGCAGGTTGACAGGTTTACGGGAAGAACCGTAAACCTGTCAACCTGCGACCTGCGATAAGGCTGGATTGCGCCGTGTGACATCGCCAGAGCGATGTCAGCGGCGATCCAGCCTATACCGCAGCGTTGCTGCGGATCGCTCGCTGGGCTGAGCCCAGCCCAGCGAGCGATGTCACCGCCCGCATCGCTGCGGCATCGTCGGCCGCAGCGTTGCTGTGTGACAGCTGGCCAGCGATGTCGGGAGCGAGCGGGCACCCGCTCATCGCTTCCGACATCGCTGGCCAGATCGCCTCGTGTGACGGGACCTTTAGAAGTGCAATAGGCTCTTATCCAGGGAGATTCAAGGGTCCTGCTGCAAGTAGACAATAGGCTCCCCTGGTGTAGTTGTGAGAAGCTACAACTACTATGGTATTAATGGCTGCTGCAGCACTTCTGAAGACAGTATTCCATGTGGAGTGAAAGAAAAGGGTTAAAACCATGCTACCGCAAGAATGATTATCCAATTTAGTTCAAGAAAGGTGATTTTATTGTGACAACGCATTTCAGAGAGTGATTTCTCCTTCTTCAGGACTAAAAAATCACTTATTTATTTATAGAGCACCATTGATTCCATGGTGCTGTACATGAGGAAGGGTTACATACAAACAAGTTAAAAATACAATTAACAAACTAACAGTGACAGACTGGTACAGAGGGGAGAGAGGATTCTGCCCTTGGGGGCTTACATACTAAGAGGCAATGGGAAAGGGGACAGTAGATTGGGTCTGCTCGGGTGGTGGTGGAGCGCCGGGTCCAGTGTTGGTGGATCGCCAGGTCCAGTGGTGATGACTAGGCACCGTAATCATTCTAGGCTGTTCTGAAGAGATGGATTTTCAGGTTCAGAGTGTAGGGGACAGTCGGACGTTTTGAGATGCAGAATTCCAGAGGATGGGGGATGCTCTGGCAAAGTCTTGCAAAATCTTGCAGATGAGGAACGTATAAGTGTGGAGGAAAGAAGGAGGTCTTGGGAGGATCGAGGATTACGAGTTGGATGATATCGGAAGATTAGTTCAGAGATATATGGGGGGGGGGGGGGACAGATTGTGGACGGCTTTGTAAGTCAATGTTAGTAGTTTGAATTGGATATGCTGGGGAATTGGAAGCCAGTGGAGGGATTTGCAAAGGGGAGAAGTGGAGGAGCGGCGTGAAGAGAGGTAGCTTAGTCGGGGCAGCAGAGTTAGACAGATTGGAGAGGTGCAAGAGTGTTAGCAGGGAGGCCACAGAGAAGGAGGTTGCAGTAGTTCAGGAAGGAGAAGATGAGAGCATACACTAGTAGTATAGTAAATTGAAGAAGGGACAGATTCTGGAAATATTTTTGAGTTGGAGGTGGCGAGAGCTTGAATGTGTGGTCTGAAGGATAAGCCAGAGTCCAGGATCACTCCGAGGCAGCGGACTTCAGGTACAGGGAAAAGTGTGATCTCATTTATTGTGAAAGATAGATCAGGTAAAGGAGGTGTGCAAGATGGGGGAAAGATAATAAATTCAGTTTTGTCTACATTTAGTTTAAAGAAGTAAGAGGAGAAGGAGGATATGGCTGATGGACACTCTGGGATTCTGGACAGCAGAGGGGTGATGTCTGGACAGAGTGTCATCAGCGAACAGGTGATACTTGAATCCATGGAAATTTGAGTTGTCCTAGGCCAAGGGTATAGATGGAGAAAAGAAGGGGTTCCAGGACAGAGCCTTAAAGGACCGCCAACAGAAGGGATGGGGTGAGGAGGTAGTGTTGGAGTGGGAGACACTAAATGTGCAGTTGGAAAGGTAGAAGGAGATCCAGAAGAGGGCAAGGTCAGTGATACCAATGGAAGAGAGGATCTTTAATAGGAGGCAGTGGTCAACTGTGTCGAATGCAGAGGACATGTCAAGAAGGAGGAGGATGGAGAAGTGTCCGTTAGCTTTGGTGGTAAGTAGGTAGTAATATTGGTTAAGGCGGAAGCCAAATTGAAGGTTGTGAAAGATGGAGTTGGATGACATATGATCATTTGTGCTTCTTTAGTCCTGAAGGAGAAATCGCTCTATGAAACGCATTGTCACAATAAAATATCCTCCACTAAATTGGATTGGATCATTCTTTTGGTAGATCGGCTTTAATCCCTTTGCTCCACGTGGAATACAGTGAAAGAACCTGTGAGGGGTGAGACACAGCTGTCTGCAAATGGAGTCTTGGAGAATATTCTAGTTTGTATTTACATCTTGAGTCATGGGGCTCTTTAAGGGTATGTGCACATCAGTGGTTTTGTGGGCTGTTTTTGAATGTTTTCCGTCGGCGGTTTCCGCTGAGTTTTATGTTAATTTATGTTAATCCTAACCACCGGTTGGATTAACATGCTAGTCAATGGAGTTTAGAAAACGCTGTCTACATTAGAACGGTTTTTTTTGTCTCCTTTCCAGTTTCTTCACCGGTTTTCCACCGGTTTTCAAAGATAGAGCAAGTGACTTCTTTTAAGCGTTTTTCCAGCGGATCTAGCTTACAAGTGCACCAAAAACCAGTCTGGAAAACGCTAAGAAAAACCGCCAGAAAACCGCCGACAAAACGTTGTATAAACGCTAAAAAAACGATCGCAAAACGAGGGACACTGCTGAGCTCAGAAAACTCAGTTTCTGCCATTCTCCACCGGTTTCCGGACGGTCTGCAAAGATGCAGAAACGTCAGATGTGCACATACCCTTAGGGTCAATACTTCTAGGATCAGTACTTTCAGTAGGTGGCATTACAGACCCTGTTTTCTATTAAGAGACTTTGTGTATGGAGCTGTAGTCTGCATCCATTATTATGGGCCTGACGGAGGGCCCCTACTTGGTTATCTCAATCTATCCCCTAAACAGTGAATGGAGCAATAGTCCTAAATGTGCATTATCCATACACTCAAACAGGGGATCCCCATTGTCGAGCTTAGTGGGGGTCCCACTGGTTGGACGCACAGCAATCCTATATACAGCACCTATCCTGTGCCTAGATAACTGTTGTCTATGGGAATTTACCTTAATTCTTCACCTAATTAAATTATGTCCGTTTTCCTGCAGGAAGCCCAGACGTATGCAGAAGACACCGGACTGTTATTCATGGAAACGTCAGCAAAAACCGCGATGAATGTAAACGAGTTGTTTCTTGCAATTGGTATGTTGATTTAATTTTTTTTTTTTTTGCCTCCTTTTACATATAATATTCCAGTTTCCAAAAGCAAAATAATAAAAGCAGCACAGTGTATACCAGAGTGTGTGATTTCACATAACACTGTCTATATAGATGATGCTCTTCAGGAACGATCAAATGAAATATTCTGATAAAAATACAACGTGTTTAGATTCTGGGCTAGCTCCTTCATGTAGACTTGTATTCTGCACTTACAAAGAGATCTGTCCTCATGATGGTATGTTGTGTATTGGGGTATTTGTAAGATAAGGTCCAGTACTCGAGCCCCCATCTGATGGTGGTATTTATCACATCACACATGCCCTTCAGCTTAACTAGAGTGAAACCTGGCCTACTAACAATGTATGTGAAGGTGCTATTTGTGAGTGCTCCTGCGTCCTACAGATGTCACACTATTCAGTGATCGGCTTTCCCTGATGACTGTGATCTGATATTTCCCTATACTGCACTCTGCCCCACTACGGAATTCTCATGATCTGTAATCCCTCACATCTTGATCTAATTGAGCATCTGTGAGATGTGCTGGGAAAACAAGTCAGACCCATGGAGTCTGCACCTCACAAATTACAGATATTTAAAGAAATGATATGCAAATTAGCTGCAAGTGCTTAGGGGTGTGTTTAAGCACTTCCAGCTCTCCTTCCATATTCCTTGTCCACCACCTGGCTGCAATGTTTGATTGACTGGTCAGTCAAGTGTTTGTCATCTGCCACCTCTGACATTCATCCCAAGCATTCCCTATGTCATGTGCGGCAAGCATGGTTTTGCCGTAATCCGTCAAAAATGCTACTACCGTAGTACTCGCCACAAGTGTAAAACTGCACTTTCTGCACATGACCGCAAGTCCCATAGGGAATGAATGGGGCTGAAAGCAGGCTTACTGCAAGTATCCCGTTAAGGCTGTGGATCTGCTGCAAAATTTAAGAAACGCTGATGTAAGGCTGCCTTACATGTTTTGGTTTTATTTTAGGGAATGCAGCAACAGATAGATATATAAAGGTGTTGATCTATTTGGCTTTCATAGACCTGCAGGTCCATATATGTGGCTTGGGAGAGAAGTTAATCTTACTGATCAACCTTAAAGGGAAGTTCAGTATGTCTTTTAGAGTGTAAGGATTATCATTTCTCCTTGTGACATGCTTGGGTGCGGAGGCTGCAGGGCTGTGTAGATGATAAGCCAAACATCCGACTCCTCAATTTCCCTGAATCCAACTCCGCCAAAACGGACACCAATTCCATGACTCTGACTCCACAGCCCTGCTTATAAGCCATTCAATGCTCCTCTAGGTACTTGTTCAAAGAGAAAGAGGACTTGATCTTTGCACTGACGAATGGTAACACCCATGGCTGCAAATTGAGATTCTGGTTTGGTTTTATCTCGAGGCTAGGTTAACACAACACTATATTAAAAAAAAAAAGTCCAATTTTCATCCAGAAAAGTGGAACAATGTTCTAGCTTGTCACCATTTTTTTTTTTTTTTTTTTTTTTTTTTTATAGTAGCAACTATTAATAATTTTCAGGACCATTTACAGCTTCCTATATTACGAAATTGTAATGGATCCATAACAATCAGATGGTATATTTTTGACATTAGATTTTTTTCTTCTTGTACGCACAGACTTGAATGGCTGAGTCCCATCCAATTTCAGAGTCAAATCGCAGCGTGCATCTTCAAGTTTTGTTAGATTGTCAGGATAAATGTATCGGTCATCCGCACTGCCCCATTGAGCAACATTGGTCCTAGTGCTGTCTGTTATTTTCACTGAATGCGCTTGGGCCGAAAATACAGTCATCTGAACGAGCCCTTACACTTATGACCAGGTCTGTTAAAGGGAACCTATCATGCACTTTTTTTGTTACTAAACTGCCCCCAATGTGGTTTAGATCATGTAATGTTCATTAGTAACCTGTTTTTTGTTCTTTTTTTTTTTTTTTTCATTAGTTGTATTTTTTCCAAAAAAGCATTTTAGATACTAGATGTTTTCATTCGGTATCTGCCCAAACGCTGGTTAGCAAACACATGTCAATCAACTGCAAACATGCTAAAATTCATCTAATGTTGTAGTACCTGTGATGATGTCACGACCATGTCACTAATGGGCGGAGCTTAGTATACATTGTCTTTCATGCAAGGCCTGCTTGACTCTGCCCATTATGGTGACCTGGTCGTGATATCACACAGGTCCTTCTAGAGAGCTTTAGATTAATTTCAGCATGATTTCAGTTTTTTAGCTTATCTGCTAACCACCCGGATGAGTGTTTTGGGCAGGTAGCTAACAAACGCATCTAAGTATCTATTTAAAGTGCTTTTTTTGGGATAAATACTATTTAAGGCTACGTTCACACATTTGCGTATTTTGCTGCCCTTTTTTGCGCGCGCTTTTTGCCGCGTTTTTCGGCCGCGCAAAAAAGCTCAGCAAAATACGCAGGGGCTTTCACACACTGCGCTTTCTTCCCCCAGAAAGCGCAGTGATGTCACAGAGGGGAGGAAGAATCCTGCTTCCTCCTCCCCTCTGTGACATGTGTGACCGCCCCATTAGATTCCACAGTGTGTTAATACACACTGAAATCTACATTAAACAAAAGCAAGTTAATGAAAAATAAAAAAGAATCAATACTTCACCTCTCCGACGCCTTCTCCCGGTGTGCGATCTCCGATTCCAAGTAAGATCTCTTCTGACAGGACCTGTGATGACGTCAGAGGGGGGCGTTCCCGGGGCGGTCCCATCGCTGATTGGCTGCTCGCGGTCACATGACCGCGAGTGCCCGGGAACGCCCCCTCTCTGACGTCGCCACAGGTCTTGTCAGAAGAGATCTGACTTAGTACCGGGGATCGCACAGCGGGAGAAGGCGTCGGAAGGTGAAGTATTCATTCTTTTTTATTTTTCACACACTTGCTTTTGTTTAATTTAGATTTCACAGTGTGTATTAACACACTGTGGAATCTAATGGACGGACACAGCTGTCACAGAGGGGAGGAGGAAGCTGGATTCTTCCTCCCCTCTGGGAGAATAAGCAGTAGTAGCTGCGTAAACAATTGACATATCAATTGTTTACGGAGCTGCGTTTTCTCCCGGAAAACGCACTGCGTATTTTTACACAATGTCTGCACTGCAAAGTGAATTTCCCATTCACTTTGCAGGCAGACAAAAGGCACATTGCGTATTTTGAAAAGCGACCGTAAAAAAACGCGGCAAAATACGCAATGTGTGAACGCAGCCTAAATAAATGGGTTACTAATGTGCAATTCATGATCTAAATATCATTGGGGCAGTTTAGTAATAAAAAAACATGACTGGTTCCATTTAAAGGGCCGATACTGACTTTTAGGATTGCTACTTTCTATAGGTGGTGCTAGAGTTCGTCTTTTTCCTCTCTGAAGAGGCAATTTGCATGCTTAGTATGGCTTCAGTGAATCCTGACCATTTACAAACCATTTTAGTAAAATTGTCTTCTGTAAACTCTTCCCTAAATAACCTACTGTATCTGTATATGTTTTTGTTTCCATGCAGCAAAGAAAATGCCCAAATCAGATGCCCAAAACCCAACTCACGCTGCCCGTAACAGAGGGGTAAATCTCCAGGGATCCGACCAACAGCCAAGAAGCGGGTGCTGCAGCAATTGATCCCAAGACTGACTAGAAACATCCTCTCCAGTATGCATTGTCTGCGCAAACTCTTGTGAGCGCAGTCTAGAACGCTGCCTCTGTGTCTACACAGCTGGTGGGGATTTGGCTTTTTTTTTTTTTTTTTTTTTTTTTTTTTTTTTTTTATCATAGTGTTAAAAGTGAAAAAAAAAAAAACTCGGTTGTAAAAAAAGAATTAAAAAAAGGCTCCATTTCTGAAATGCAAAATTCTAAAGGAAAACAGTGTTAGTTTTCTGCTCTAGTCACTATCCTTGCCGGATGATTGACGGTGTGACGCCTCCTATGCTTCTCTCTAAGCGTGTCCAGTGGACTGTTAATAACCTGCGATCACAATGTGGAGTGTGTAGGACACAAGCTGTGCACCCCGAGCTCCGCGTCCTGCATCAAGAATACATGTCTGAAGCAATACTCTGCAAGCACTTAAGGAAATCACCTGCATGAAGCTGAACCTGGACAGTGACGAGGCTGATGGACTATTCAGCTCGATTGAGGTTTCTAAGCAACTAATGACATGTACAGTTTTACAAAAAAAACAAAAATAAATAAAAACCTAGCGGCTGTGCGTATGACTGGGCTCAGCCGATCAGACTTACCGCATCTCAGCACTTGTCATCCCTCTATGGCTGTTCTGTTACTTTGTGATTGGCCTCCCCTCCTCTGCGGAAGAACAAAACACTGTGGACCCCTTGCACTTTACCTTCCATCCATTTGTATTTATCCTGAAAACACTGATTTTTCAGCCTCCTCGCCCTTCTTCCACAAACACACAAGTGTACATTTATTCTCTCATTGTAAGGAGAACCACAAAGTGATAGAACGTGCTCTGAACATAACTTTTGTATTTGCACCTTCAGATAATGTTTTACTTGAATCCTAAAATATTGATTTTTAACGTAACATTAAAGCAAAGCGAAACAGAAGCGTGTTTTGCTTTTGTAGTTTGTGCATTTTTTGGGGAGTTTTCTTCATTGGGTTGAGTAACTGCAAGACATTTAATCTTAAAGATATATTGAAAATAGTTGGTTCTAAATTACCTGTTTGAGTTAACCCCTTGGATGCCTGCACCCATCCCTACTGGATTCACCTTGCTGTGCTGAACACCCTTTAATATCCTTGAAGGTGAGATATAGTCACAAAGTTAAATGCCCAAAGCCTGAGGCTGTACCAGGGGTCCCGAGGCTGTACCAGGGGTCTCCAACTTGTAGCTTGGGATCCACATGTGGCTTGCAGGTCTGTGATTTTTGACTCACGGCTGTCTGCCAACTTGGTGAATAAACATCAGGTCTAGCAAGCAGCTATGTAGAGCAGGTCTACAGATGGTGACTTCTGTGAGTTGCCCCACACAAAAGAGCAGATCTGAATGGGGGTAAGGTAGGAGGAACACCTGGATCTTGGTATACTGCCTCAATGTGAGTTCTGTGGAAAAGCTTTGGTTGTCATTATACTGGTAATGGGGGCTCTACTGGGAGGGGGTGCGGAAGCTGGCTGTGGCTGGCGAGCCTCTTTCAGACCTGAATGTGGCTATCCATATCAGAAAGGTTGAGGACTTCTGGGCTACATAGTACCAGATTTTACTATTTGCCTACTGGATCTATTATCTTGTGCAGGTTTGTCATTGACACTAACCAACTTCAGAGATCGGATGACGCGTGATCATCAGAATCTCTCAGTAGTGCAGCCTCCGTTTTTTTTCCGCATTATTATATAAAGCTAAGAGGTAGAGTTTTTTTTTTTTTCTTCCTTGCTTCTGGACTATACCACAGTCCAGCTAATAAACATAAACCCTTAGTAAACGGCTAGTCAGATCTAAGTATCTTGGGATATCTGCTTACCACTTGACATATTGGGCCCACTGCCTAGCTTCACACATCCGAGTTTCACAGTTGGGAGTATGGACTGCAATTTCCAGACAAACTGCAGATCTCCTAGCCCAAATCTCACAGCCTCCCAGACATATGATTTCGTATCAGGGCCTTTACAGGAGTTGTTTCCTTTCAGATAAAGCCCCGGCTAAAGTTTGTTCACAAATGAGAAACTGTGCTGTATTCAACTCCCTGGGTCCACCGGTGAGTTTCCGCCTTGAATCCTGCTCTCTGGCATTGGCTACAGTGCTGATGTCACATCGGTAGTACAGCAGCTAATGGCTGAGATGAGCTGTTCTTTATGCACCGGCAGAGACACAGAATTTATGGATTTATTGCCGACGTGATTTCAGCGTTGTAGCCAATGCCAGATACTAAGAATCCGCAGACAGAAAGTATAATGCAGTTTATCTTTTAACACACTGCAGCCAGAAGGCCGTATGTTGTTTGAAAGGGAACAGACCCTTTAAGATCATGAAAAGGGAATTTGTTTAAATTCATCATACCAAGGGACAGCACAATGTACAATAAATGAAAAGGGATTGTACAAAATGCTCTTTATAAGGTGCAAATTCTACTTCTTAGGGTGGAAACACATTGTGCGAGATGCATGCAAGTTACTCGCATGAGTCTCGCATGACACCCGGAACAGCCCCTGCCTCTTTGAAGAGGAGCATGGAGCTGCATAGAAACATAAGCAGCTGATGCGCTCCCTTTCAGAGGGGCAGTGGTTGTTCCAGGTGAGTCATGCATCTCGCATTGTGTTTTTCCACCCTTAGGAGGATCTGCAAACAGGTCATGAGTGGATAAATTTAGCTCTGACATTATTTCCGCTGCTCTTCTGGGTGATTATTTTTTCAACCTGCCTTACGTCCCTTTGGTAGACCATAGAACATAGCACTAAGGTCTGTATCTGTGGAGCCAGGGGCATAACAACCGGGGTCGCAGGGGTAACAAGTGTGACTGGGCCTGGAGGTACAGGGGCCCAGCACCCGCTGACCCCTGTGACCCAATTGGCTGCTTCATATGGATGTGCATCCCCTAGGGTGCAGATCCATGTCACTTAGCAGCTCTCTGCCTGGCCAGTCCCTAGGCGGCTGTTTACGGGCGATTGACGGCTGGCAGTCACTGTACCTTTAAACTCCCTCCGACAGCTAATAGTGCAGCATTGTGATGAGGTCATCAAACTGCGAACTCATCACAAACGGGACTCAACTGCCGGCGGGAGCGGTAAGCGTGAGCTCCATTCAGGAGACAAAGAGCCTTTTAAAGCTTCTGGAGAGGGTGTGTGTCTGTGTGTGTGGTTATGTAGAGGGTCAATATGTCTGTGTTGGGGGTTATACAGGAGGCAGTGTGTCTGTGTGTGGGGGGGCACAAAGGTAGTGGGGCCATTCTTCACCAATGGAAACCTCAATGCAACTGGATATCTGAAATTGCTACATGATTCAGATATCCAGTGGCATTGAGGTTTCCATTGATGAAGAATGGCCCCACTATCTATGTACCCCATATACCACACCATAATCATCAATTTTCTCATCGCCACGACAGCACCCACAGAGAGAGAGGGGATCCGCCCCCAGGGACAGGAAACCTACAGATAAAAAGGGGCGGTCCCCCTCGCCTCCTCAGTTGGTTTCCTGTCCCTGAAGGGAACCTACAGATAGCATGTTCTGTGCTTACCTGGGTCCAATCAGCCTCTGTGCGGTGTCTGTGGGAACGACAGGGCCTGGGGCTTCAGAGGCAGCGTTGGGAAGTCCTGTTTCAGGCTCTCCCTTCGTCTGGAAGATTCCATGCTGTCAGGACCGTCCTGTCACATGGGGAGCGCAGGAGCACGGTCGTTGGGCGGGCTCCTCCGGTGGTGTGGTGCCTGCTCCGCCTCTGGGGCTTCTTTGGGGTCCTGTGCACCTCCTTGGGCTCTGATGGGGCGCGGTGATGGGCGCGAGTGCGGTGCCTGCCGCTCCAATGGCGCCTCTTGCGGCTCCTTCGGGGGCACGCTGGGGCGCTGTGGGCACTGGTCCCGGCGCCGCCAGTCCCGCAGGCGCCTCAGGCAGGTCGGCATGGAGGGAGCGGTGCATGGCGCGCACTTCCGGATGGGGCGGGGCGCATGCGCAGTGGCTCCTGGCGCTCCGACCCGGAAGTGAGGTCCTTTCCACTTCCGGGGTTGCCGGGGAGGTGTGCCGGCGGGAGAGGAAGTGAGAGCAGCGTGCAGGCGCTGTCGGGTGGCAACCGGGTCCTCTCCTACGGTTTCAGAGGGGCGCCCTCTAGGTGAAAGAGGTGCACACCAGCAGCATCCAGTGGTCGCTCCAGGGATGGGAGCTCCGCTGTCAGGAGTGACAAATCCAGGACGGATCCTTCTGCCACTCGGGCTGGACCTCCACCTCTGGGACCGGTTCCTTCATTGCAGGGTGAGTACAGGCTCGACCTGTTTTCTGATGTCCTCTTCTCTGTCTCCTCTCTTTGGCTAAGTAAGTTGTGACGGTGAGACACTGGCACTGCGCCTTGCTGTTTATTCCGACTGCTTGTGCCAATCTTGTTTGCCAGGACCTTGTTGGAGGAGTCACCTGTGCCTGAGATCTGTGCCTTGTTACGGAAGACTTGCAGGCTTTTTCCGGCGGCTATAGGAGCCGTGGTGTAGTGTTAAACACTACTGCCTACCAATGCAAAGGTGCCCGGTTCGAGCCCTGCTGCAAAACCCTTTTAAACTGCATTTTATGGGTCATGGGACTCCCTCTCTCTCGGCCTTGTCCGTGGTGTATATGAGTCACGGTCCTGTTTTCCGTGGATAGTCTGCATATATTCATCCGCTCGGTCGCGAGTGCTCTGCAGTTTTTCTGACTCTATGCAGGATGTCGTCTCGGTTGGCTGGCCTTTCCCTGCAGTAGCGCGTTCCTTTGCAGTCGGCTCTACCCTGCTGACTGTCCTTCCGAGGGGGTGGGACATGCATGTGCGCCGAGTTGTGTTGACGCAGCAGTCCCTTTGGCTTCTCAGCCGTCGTCCATTCCTGTGGATGTTTCCGGCTTGCCCTAAGGATCCGCTGGATCTTGGGTGGTTTTGCTCCTCAGTCAGTCTTGGGCATCCTGCGTGGGGGCCGTTACACCGGCCGTCTTGGCCCCATGTACAGCTTGGTAGGGCTGGCGTTGCTTGCTCAGTGGTAGTTCGCCCTCCCAGTGGGCGTTTCCAGTGGCAATTGGCTTTCCTCTCTTCCGCTGATAAGCGGCGCGGGGCTAGCGGATGGGTCGGCGGGCCTCTCTAGATTAGCTCAGCACGCCTTATGGCTTAATGGCGGGACAGGGGCTGCACGGGCGAAGTCCCGTTTATGTACTTTCCTTGTCTGGGGGAGCGCCTGTTGACATCGGCTTGGTTGTTCCCCTTGCCATGGCAGCTGAACAGAAGTCGAGTTCCCTATTGCTTTTCTTCCGTCCTCCAGGAGGGCGGTTTCCCGCAGGTCTTTCGGTCGGTAGACTCCCAAGGCGGTCCCACACAGTTGAGGTGCCTCTGGGACGTGGGACACTCGGTTCCGTTAGTCTGGCTCCACCCGGTTGGGGGCCGGTTGCGTGTTTTGTCCACACAGTGGCAGGCTGTTGTATCTAGCTTGTGGTTCCTTGATATTGTGTCTTCAGGTCTGAGAGGGCACTTTGAGGTTTTCCTGGGCTTCCTCTCCGTCTCCTTCGCCGCAGTTGGTAATGGAGGTTCGGAATTGGTTAGTGCCTCGGGTCTGGTTGCAGGTCCTGAGGGCCAGGAGGGACGGGGCGTTTTACTCCCTGTTTATTCCCGATCCCTATGCCTGATGGGCCTTTCCTCACGCTCTTTTCCCTTACACGCTTTATGGCTGTTCTCTAGGCCATGTAGGTTAGTTCCTAGTGGTTTTTTGCCGGTTGGTTTGCAGGTGCATATGGCCATATGGTGACTTTCCTGCTCCTCAGCATTTCCTCCATGTGGCGCTCGTGTTCGACGGTCGTCTCCGGCATTCGGGTTGCAGCATTTCTGTTGGCCTCGCTAGGGCCCGGTGTCTCTTCCCCACCGTGATGTCAGATGGGAGGGCCTTTTTTTTTTTTTTTGGCGTCAACTCGATATTCTTTATGTGCTGTATCTGGCTGATTTCCTCGTTGTGACACTTCTGCTTCTCGGGGCAGAGATCGCCTGTTCTGGTCCATTTCTCTTTTGCTCCTGGTTTCTTTCAGCGGCTGTGCTTTCTTCTTTTTTGCCGGAGGACGAGACGCGGGTTGTACTCGCCACGGTTTGCTTGGGTTGGCCATCCTTGTATGTCCTTGTGCTCTGCTCTGTCCTGGTGGGGGTCCTTGACCTCTGGTATTCAGGGTGTGTTATGGGCTCGGTTCCGCACCAGATGTCTTTCGCAGGGAATTCTCTGCGGTGAGGATGGTTGCAGGGGTTCTTACAGGGCCCCCTTTCCCTTCCTTCGGCGGTCATTACTTCCCTTTCCTGGTGGTGTTCTCCAGGTCCCCTCTAGGGTTCCCCATCTTCGGTGGTGATTGCCGAGCCTCGTCCGCATTGTAGGGTGCCCCTCTGGGGTCGCTGTGTGCCTCGGGCAGTGGTCTGTCGGAGGCTGGTTCTTTTCAGGTCCGGGCACTTAAGGCGATGCTTCCGGCTTGGCTTCACTTTCTCCCACCGTTGATTGCCCAGCAAGTCAGCCTCTTGCCGGTCGGGGTGCCTTGTGTCTCGTATATCGATCGTCCAGCCGGTTCACGTTCACTGCCTCTGATGTTTTCTGCATCGCCGATTCTCCATCTGATCGCCCGTCCTCTACTGTCCCTCACCGCCCTTCAGCTCAACGGAACGGACATCTCCGCAGCAGTTTCTCTGCGTCAGCTTCCTCTGCGTCAGGGCGAATGGACTTTGGCCGGAGGGTGTTCCAGCGGATGGTGCGCCTGTGGGATCTCCTGGTCGGCGCTCTTCGCCGCCTGGGCGACTCAAGTCAGGACGTTTGCCTCACTCACTATCTGGGACCGTCCAGATGTGGTGGACTCTCTTCAGGCCTCAGGGGCTTTCCTTCTCAAATATGCCTTCCCTCAGCTGTCCGCTCTTCCATTGGTGATTAGGCCTTGTCCCTGTCGGATCCGTGCTTTCTACTGTCAACCCTGGCTCTGCTGTTTCAGGGTCCATTTCGTCACCCTCAGGTACGCGGTTTCCAGTTGATGGCAGGGACTTCGTACGGCGGTTCTTGACTGCATGGGGGTTTTTCGTATGGTCTGGGTTCTACCTTTCTCCTGCGTCGGACGCCCTGTACTACTCCTATCTAGGTAGGGTATGGTGTAGTTTTTTGTCTTTTTTCATTGCCCCTTTTTTTTCTGCGGTTGTCCCCACCCAGCCTATCCTGGCGTATCTCCCAACAGTGTTGGGATTTGGGGTTGTCTGTTGGTCCTCTCAGGGTTCGGCGTGTTGCCTTGGGTGCCTTGTAGGGGCCTCCTATTGCGGGAGATGACTGGATTGCTCGTTTTTTTTCTGCTTGTGAACGCTGTGCTCCGGTTCAGATTGCAAGTGTGTCTCCTTGGGTCCTGCTCCTTGGTTCTGGTGGCGCTTTCTAGTGCTCCGTTTGCTTCTTTCGCCTCTTCTTCTCTGACCGTTCTTTCCCTTACGGCAGCCTTGTTTATGCTCTTCCCTCGGCGCGCCGGGTTGGGCCGTTCGGGCTCTCCCCCATGCCCTCTGTTCTTCTCGGGCTTTCCTGATGGGTTGTGCTGCATCCTGTTCCTTCTTGCCTCCCAACGGTGGTTTCTGGGTTCGCCACGGTTGGGGGTCCTTTCGGTCCGCCTTTTATCCTGGCCCTATTGCCCCTGCCGTACATAAGTTCCTACGCTCGCTGTTAGTCGAGTCGTCCTCTCCTACATTGTTGGACCCCTGGCAGGCAGGGGAAGTGTGGGGGCTCTGTTTGTCTCCTTCCAGGGTCGGATGAAGGGGTCTGGAGTCTGAGTGTACCTTGTCCTGTGGGATCGGTGAAGCTATCTGCTTGGCGTCTTGGCTACCGGTGTGCCTCCTCCGGACAGTGTTGGGCCCTTTCCGCATGGGCAATGGCTTCTTCCTCGGCGGACCATGCTGGCTCGTCCGTTGACTTGTCATGTAAGGCGGCATCCTAGTCCTCACCTTCTTCTTCTTTTTCTGACCACTTTCGCCTTGACCTCTCCTCTGCTTCTGAGTGGCGTTTGGGAGGATTGTCCTCCACACGGTGGTCCCACCCTGAGCTTTAGATCTCTGTAATTCTCTCTGTGGGTGCTGTCGTGGCGATGAGAAAAGACCAGATTACTTACCGGTAATCTTGTTTTATGGAGCCACGACAGCACCCACTCACTTCCCTCCCCTTGTTTTCTGCACGGTTCTTTGCCCTTCTATTGGTCACGTGTGTGGGGATGTTATTTTTAATGGAGTTGTCTGCTTTGTACTTATACTAATTAGCGGTTCCTCTCGGTCTCTGTAACACAACTGAGGAGGCGAGGGGGACCGCCCCTTTTTATCTGTAGGTTTCCTGTCCCTGGGGGCGGATCCCCTCTCTCTCTGTGGGTGCTGTCGTGGCTCCATAAAACAAGATTACCGGTAAGTAATCTGGTCTTTTGTGTTTAATCAGTCTTGGAGGGATCTATCCACTGTGGGTTAGTGTCAGACCAATAGCGCTGGTTTTGTTTGTTAACTTCACCATTCACAAAAAAGTGTGCCTCATCCCTCATCTGAAGGCAATTGTCTGTGCGTGAAGATACGAGATGTGCAGCATCTGAAACAAAGGATACTGGAAACCTGTGCTAGCATTTCTTCTGTAGTGTTCCTATCAGTGTGACAAGAGTGGGAGAAGAGGTTTGCATTGACAATCCAACACAGTGGGCAGCACTTTGAACACATTTTATAAGCGGTCATAAATTTGTAAATAATCATGAAAGAATAAAATTTAATTAAAACCAAGCACAACATTGTTTTTATTAAATTCTCAATAGGTTTGATGTCACATGACCCTCTTCCCATTGAAAAAAATAAAGTTGGATCCAAAATGGCTAACATCAAAATGGCCACCATGGTCACCACCCACCTGGAAAAGTTTCCCCTCCCATATGCTTATGTGCCACAAACAGGAAGTTGATATCCTCAACCATTCCCATTTTATTTAGGTGCATCCATATAAATAGCCCACCCTGTACTATATGGAGGGCTGTGAGGCTGCATTATACTATATGGAGGGCTGTGACGCTGCATTATACTATATGGAGGGCAGTGAGGCAGCATTATTCTGTGTGGAAGGATATGTATGAGCCTGTATTATACTATATGGAGGGATATGAGGCTGTGTTATACTATAATGGAGGCCCATATATACCAGGATAAGGGCATATTCCAGGAGAAGAACCATATATATAGCAGGATGATGGACATTAATACATAATGAAGGGGAGAGAGGTCAATTTGTGAGTCTTTATAGGATTTAGAATGTTATATGGGGCCCATACATCTGACCAATGGAGGGGGGGCAGGTCCGAATTTCACACCGGGGCCCTTCAGACTTAGTTACGTCACTGGGTGGAGCCATAGGGTGGATTAAAAAAAATGGAATACTGGCCACTTGAAAGTGAAGCTAAACCTTTATAAGTTTTTTTTTTTTTTTTTTCTTTTCACATGTTGATACCCTTTATAGACCCAGTTGATTGGTGGTGGTCTTGAGATCAGGATATCCAATCGCTTGGACCTCTGTGCAGAAGTGCTTGACTCTTGCCTGAGCTCACAGAAGTGTAAAGAATTTTTATAGGTCTTTAAACTCCTGGGGGCGCTCTTGATTTAGTGGATTTGTGGACCTGGATTACCATCGTTCCACAAGGTGTTTAAGAGGCTCCAATAGATCAATAAGCTTCCAAAAGTTTAGTTGTTTAGAGCACCGCTTCAGCAGTTTTTTTTTTTTCAGTGCTCTAGTGGCGCTTTTAAATGTAAGTCCCCTGCCCACTGTCCTATACATGCCCTCTGGCGTTTTTATGCTTATTCAGTGCTGCTCTGGTTCCGCAGCACGATCTTGTGCCCATAACGTCTGATTGCCCGTAAGTCAGAAATTACGTCAAAAGGTCTCGATACAGGTCTTTCAGAGCCAGAATAGAGATGCATTGGAGCGCAATTGCAATTCGCTCCATGAAAGATGGGAGCTGCCGGCAGGTCACAAATCACCGGAGACCAAAAGGAGCAGCAGAAGACGGTGGCAGGTGAGTATGAGATGGGAGCAGGGCACATAGATTTAAAGCGACACTTCAGCTTTTGTTTTAAGATCATTGAAGTTTTAAAAATAAAATCTAACCTGTTTTTCAAGAAAAGTAAACTCTTGTTTCTATTCCTAATGTAGCCCAACAGTAACAGGATGATTATACAACTACATCGCTGTAACAATATTTCTTCATCTTTGTGGTTTTGTCCTACCCTATCCCTTGTTGCGATGTGAAAAGGAAGAAAAATAATGCTCTAGAAGGCAGAATTCTTTCCACACATCTGTCTGCAGTAGAGGACTTTATAGATGAGTCTCTAAAAATGCTGCTTCATTATGGGTTCTCTGTGTGTAGTCCCTTTGGCAGGTGTTACTTTGCTTGCAATCTATAGGGTTAGCCTAAACCTATTAGGCTATGTTCACACAGTGTTTTTCTGTTTTATGTTAATGTATGCAAATCTAAACCTGCATTTTTGTTTCTCTGCAAAACCTAATTTGTTTCATGGAAAAGCTGTCCACTTACATTGGTTTAATTGTTGTGAGAAACTGAAACCTGCACAGGTTTTACTGCATTTAGAAAGAATGAGCATGTCAATTCTTTTCAAGATGCAGAGCTGTGTTTTACCACAGGTTATGGTTATGCATTGTCTATTGGCAAATGAACTACGCTCGGTCTGGAGAAAGAGAGAGATGTTAATTTTATGAGGATCATCTTTCACACCAAATAACCTATCCAATTATAGGTTATTTGGTCAAACGTGGATGTCAAATATAATTTAGGATTTCTTTTTTTTTCATGGATGTAATAAAATATATTTTATATGGAAAAATCAGATTTTTTCTTTTTTCTATCTTCTTGCTGTGGGAATTTTTTACTTTTCACTTCTTTTGTGCATTATATATATTTTTTTAACACAAATTGTCCTCTAAGAAAGTATAAAAATTCTCTCTTGTTTTAAAAGTCTATTATTGATCTTTTTTTCCACTGTAACTGGGCCATACCTATGCGCACCAGTTACAGGGGAAACCAGCTCACTATAGTGACATAAATCCGCAAGAAAAATTCCTCCAAGCATGAGCAGGTTGTAGATTTGATCTCTGTTTCATACCATCAAATTTAAGTGGATTTTTATTTCTTCAATGTGTGACTGGATTTGAGGTCCCCTACAAACAGTATTGTTACTGTGCTTGCAATGTGGAATCCGCACCCAGATCTACAATATTCTAGATGTGTGATGTGGCTATATGGTAATAAAAACTAGAATAAGTTAGTAAGAATTAGTAACAATATAACATGTGGCCATTTCCACAGAAAGTACTGGGTGGTGGACAGGAGTATCTCCAGGACAGCAGGCATACTACAATGGTGTACAACAAAGGCTCTTGAAAGATTTAGATGGAGAGAGTACATGTTAGGGACCTTTAACATCAGCGTTTTTGAGCTTTGCGGCAAATCCGCAGATTTACCTCATCCGCCATGTAACGGCCGGCTTGCGGCAAGCCCCCATTCATTCTCTATGGGACTTGTGGCAGGTGTGGCAAGTGCTGTTTTGCCGCAATCCGGCAAATCACTTGCGGCAAGTCAAAAACCAGTTAGCTGAGTTTTTTTTTTCTGCTGCCAGTGCCGGGTATGCCGGATCACGGCAATACAGACCTTTCCACACCTGCCACAAGACCCGTAGAGAAAGAATGGGGGCTTGCTGCAAGTCAGCCGTTACGTGGCAGATACAGTAAATCTGCTGGATCTGACGCAAAGTTCAAAAACTGCTGATGTGAAAGATGCCTTAGTTAAAGGAGACTGACGGTCACTGGTGCCTTAGAGGGTGGATAAATCTGCTGCCAGCTTGTGTAAAGGTGCTTCATAGGGAAAAAGTAGCAGAGGACCTGACTTATCCCTGGGAAAACCTAACCGCAAAGGTAAGACATAAAGAAATGCAACGGGCAAATGACACATTAAAGGTGTTCCAAACTTTACATTGATGAGATGTAAAGCGCTATATAAGTGAATAAATATTATTATGAGATTGGTGGGGGTGTGACACGACTTCATTTTAATAGGGGTGTACCTGCAGTCCCACTGGGGCCACTATACAGATGATGGAGCTATGAAGTTTTACTTTGCAACTGGTCACTTCGAGCTGCATCTGGAACAGCTGCTTAGCCAAGTCTCAAACCCCCAATGATATGATTAGTGATTTTTCCTAAGCAGAGGTCATCACTATAAAGTACTGGACAAAACTCCTTTAAATGAGTGGTCAGAAAGATAGGTGGAAAACTTGGAGGAAGCGCCATCTACAAGGCTAATGGAAAGAAGGATACATGTCCTGCTGCAACCCTATCCTGAAGATCGGAGTTGTCATTATCATTTGACACTTTAGTAAAAGGAGTTTCTGTACAGTTCAGAAACCCAATTTGTAACAGGTCAAGAAAATATTTAGTAAAAAAGTAGGAAGTGTTTTCCAGAAAGCTTTGAATGGCGCTGCCCTAATCCTGCACCCAGTCTGGTCCTCCATGGGAGAGGTGGGTCTACAAGGTCCTTGATGTACATCATGATGTCACGGGGCCTAGTAAGCCCCACAGACACCCAGGATGCCGAAACGTCCAGAGATGAAGGATATTTTCAGGAAGTGGCTTTGACCAGCACATGACTGGTTAACCGTTTTCTCTATTGTCAATGGAGTTATCACAGCAAGATATAAGAGAAAATATGAGCAAAAAGGAAAACAATGACATTTCCTGAAGACAAAAGGAAAAGCCACTTGCAAAATTATGTAAAACTAAAAAAAAAGGAAAATAAAACTGACCTCCCATTACTGTTTTCTTGCCAGAGATCTGTGAGATATTTGCCTAATAGCAGAAAACATGCCCCCCCCCCACCAAAATATTGTGATGACGTAGATGTGTAGAGTTTCATATTAGGTGAAACATTTTATCATCACACAAAGGTCTCTGGAGCGCAGCAGCGTAAAATGTGCAGATTTCCATTTCATCCCCTAGGAGGAGCTCTTAAGCAATGTAACGATCTCCTTGGGACCTATACACTAGATCCGTACATCAAACCAGTACCCAATACACCAGAGGGAATATAATCAAGTAAATAAACCACACCAAAAATACCCATAAAAATATTATTTATTGAATAGAATATAAAATCAAAACCATGTATGGACAATAGACGAAGTGTATGTATACGTATGAGAGGGGGACAGGCAATGTGAGCTCTGAACCCTACCTTTCTCTACCTGCCTACGGAGGTCGGTACCCTTGGCCAGGCGTTTGATGATGCCCCTAGTGAACGACGACCCCCCTCATACAGCCTATACTGCTCTTATAGAGTGCAGCTACTCTAGTGCTTGAGGCGGGAAATATCTATACAATAAGTAGTAAGTGGAAGCCACCAGATACCGTCCAGGGTCATTGTTATTATCCACTTATTCTAGAGAGTTATCTCATGGAGTTTTTTCCATCTACTAAATGCGACTTATAGCCTTTTTATGGTACGTTTGTAAATAGCTGTCACCTATACGTCAATTTCTAGAGTGCCTTGTTAGCCAATATGGTTCCAAATCGAGAGCCTCCTTGTATGTAAAAAGATCACATAAGTAGAGGTGGCAGTGTTGGACAGCACTCCTAATCAGGGGTTCAACTCGCTTGCCATACATCAAAAAGCCCTGTTCACTACCTATAATCCGAAGGAGCAACCACATATAAAGACATCTCAGTAGAAGGATGAAAACATCACTGCTCGATGCGCTTACCTCATTATTATTCATAGATCAAGGAGTTCATCAGGGTTCTGTGTTCAAACACAGATGGGTGATTGTGTCCTTCTAACAAAATAGGCATTTCTTCCTTGTGCTATAGGTCATATACCAATATAATAATAATCTTTATTTACAGTACAGACCAAAAGTTTGGACACAGCTTCTCATTCAAAGATTTTTCTATATTTTCATGACTATGAAAATTGTAGATTCACACTGAAGGCATCAAAACTATGAATTAACACATGTGGAATTATATACTTATGGAAGACCAAGAGTCACCTCTGCTGCGGAGGATAAGTTCATCCAAGTCACCAGCCTCAGAAATCACAGGTTAACAGCACTCAGATTAGAGACCAGGTCAATGCCACACAGAGTTGTAGCAGCAGACACATCTCTACAACAACTGTTAAAGAGGAGACTTTGTGCAGCAGGTCTTCATGGTAAAATAGCTGCTAGGAAACCACTGCTAAGGAAGGCAACAAGCAGAAGAGACTTGTTTGGGCTAAAGAACACAAGGAATGGACATTAGACCAGTGGAAATCTGTGCTTTGGTCTGATGAGTCCAAATTTGAGATCTTTGGTTCCAACCACTGTGTCTTTGTGCGACGCAGAAAAGCGGATGGACTCTACACAGGGGCGTAACTACAACAGGTGCAGGGGTTGCGATTGCACCCGGGCCCTGCAGCCTATGGGGGCCCCATAAGTCCCTTCGGCCTATACAAAAAGACTAATGCTATTAAAGATTTGCAAAAATTGGGGGCCCCATTGGAGCTTTCACATCGGGGCCCCTGGTCCTGAAGTTACGCCACTGACACTACATGCTTGGTTCCCACTGTGAAGCATGGAGGAGGAGGTGTGATGGTGTGGGGGTGCTTTACTGCTTTGAAGCTCATCAAGAGAATGCCAAGAGTGTGCAAAGCAGTAATCAAAGCAAAAGGTGGCTACTTTGAAGAACCTAGAATATAAGACATATTTTCAGTTGTTTCACACTTTTTTGTTAAGTATACATGTGTGTGCATGTATACAAGTGTACATGTGTGAATTCACAGTTTTGATGCCTTCAGTGTGATAATACAAGTTTCATAGTCATGAAAATACAGAAAAATCCTCACCTATGCACATAACGGGGAATTCCAGGGAGATAATTTGTATGGTCTCTGCACTCATAGACTATAATGCTGAGCTGCCTGTGACACTTGTATAATGTTTACAACTCATATAAATCACTTATTCCTAACTGCTTCTTAGGCTGGGCTGACATTATGGGTTTTGCCTTTCTGTCTGGATCCTGTAATTTGCAGGACCAGATGGACTGCCAGGCATGTGTGGAAACAGATGGCAACTATGCCTCCAGATTCAGGTTTTTACAGGATCCGTTTTTCCCATAGAAAAGCTGCAACAAGATCTGCAGCCATAACAATAATTATGTAAATCGAGAGAGAGAGAATGCTCAGTGACTAAAACCTGATTCGGGAACCGATTCTGCTTTTTCCGGGATCTGGCACCATAGATTCCAATTATATGATCTGGATTGCTCCGGATTTGTTTCTGTCAGGGGTGCCCAAAAACGGTGCAGTCTCTAATTTTGGGTCCCGAAAAAACAGGACAAACACAAATCCTGGACTGAATTCAATAAAACGGATGGCTATATATGACAAATCTGGCCCCATAGGGATGCATGGGAGGCAAAAAAGGATCCTGTTTCTGTCATTTTCAAAATGGACAAAGCAGGATGCGAAAAAAACCTAGTGTTAAGCCAGTGTGGTGCCCCACTGGTTGGGATGCCACGTAAGGGGTACTGCACCCATATAAGAGTGTGTAGTATTCCTGTGACTTGGGGATTGGGATGCTGCACAAAGGACCCTCACACATCACAACCACACACACCCTAGGTAGTGGACCGTGGGTGGACCCGCTTCAGGGGCGACCCAGTCCCATGGGAGGAGTGACAGGGTAGAAAAGGGTGGGTGGGAGGAGAGTAGGGCAATTAGTCAGTGATAACAGTCGGAGAGCTCCATTGGGGAGTGAGGATTGCAGGATGGCGGAGAAGCCGTCAGGACAGAAGGAGATCCTAAGGGCACCAGACAGTGCGATGCACCTGAATCCGGACCCGGTACATCTACTGACTGGAGGGATCTGTCCCAGAAAAGAAGAGCGGCTCTGAGGATGGTGCGGAAGTCTATCCCCGAGCCGTCGAATCGGAGGCCCGAGCTTCTAGTGGAAGTTGCGGCCGAACGCCCGGCACATCCTTAAAAAGGCACCATGTAGGGTCCGGGGGACCTGGAGAGGAGTCCTCCTGAGAGGATCCGTGGGAACCGGCTCGAGGTTCTGTGCGCGAGAGCGCTGAAGGAGACAGGGAGAGCGCAGTGAGGGACTGGATAGGAACAGCAGGCATACCACTGAGGGTCCTGAGTAAAGCATCCTAGTTCCCCAGTGACTACCCAGGCCAGGCAGACCCGAAAAGACTGTGTTATCTGTCAACCTGCTTTAAAGAACTGCCAGTAAACCTGCACAGAATGAAAAGACTGTGTGGCGTACTTTATAATCTGCACCTGATGAGCCACCGACCGCAGCAGGGAGAGAACAAGTGACAAGGCCTGGTGTAAATTGCGTCCCTGTGTGAAATCATAAACTTCCACTACTGCCCCGGGGAGCGTAACCATCTTGCTGCTCCACCATCACCCCGGAGGTCTGTCCCGCAGCGTCAGTAACATTACCGGAACCATAGGTGGCGTCACAAAACGCAATTTTTTATTATTTTTATTGACTGTTCCCCCTTTTTCAGCAACCACAAGGGCCACGGGATTGGGCACAGGCCCCAATGACATTCCTTCTGCTGGTGCTGGGCCCCCCCAGTGGTGCTGGGCCCCCCTGCAGGTGCTGGGCTCCCCTGGTGGTGCTGGGCCCCCCTTGTGGTGCTGGGCCCCCCTGGTGGTGTTGGGCCCCACTGGTGGTGCTGGAGTCCCCTGCTGGTGCTGGGCCCCTGTGCTGGGACCCCCTGCTGGTGCTGGGCCCCCATGCTGGTACTGGGCCCCCGTGCTGGGCCCCCGTGCTGGGCCCCCCTGGTGGTGCTGGGTCCCCCTGCTGGTGCTGGGCCCCCCTGCTGGTGCTGGGCCCCCGTGCTGGGCCCCTCTGCTGGTGCTGGGCCCCTCTAGTGGTGCTGGGCCCCCTTGTGCTGCCGGGCCCCCAGGGTGCCTGGTGCTGCCGGGCCCCCTGGGTGCCTAGTGCTGCCGGGCCCCCTGGAGGCCTGGTGGTGCCTGGTGCTGCCAGGCTCATAGTGGGGCCGGGCCCCCAGGGCCCCTGGTGGTGCCTTGTGCTGCCAGGCCCCCGGTGGTGCCTGGTGCTGCCTGGCCCCCTGGGTGCCTGGTGCTGCCGGGCCCCCAGGGTGCCTGGTGCTGCCGGGCCCCCATAGTGCCGGGCTCCGTGGTGCCTGATGGTGCCAGGCCCCTGGTTGTGCCTGGTGCTGCCAGGCCCCTGGAGATGCCTGGTGCTGCCAGGCGGCAGGCCCCTGGAGGTGCCTAGTGCTGCCGGGTGCCTGGTTCTGCCGGGTGCCGGAGACTGGGAGCTTCAGATGACTAAGCTGCCGGGTACCTGGTGCCAGAGACTGGCAGCCTTAGAGGAAGAAGCTGCTGGGTGCCTGGTGCCGGAGACTGGCAGCCGCAGAGGAAGAAGCTGCCTGGTGCTGGTGAGCGGGAGACTGGGAGCCACAGAGGAAGAAGCTGCTGGGTGCCTGGTGCCGGAAACTGGCAGCCACAGAGTAAGAAGCTGCCTGGTGCTGGTGAGCGGGAGACTGGGAGCCGCAGAGGAAGAAGCTGCCTGGTGCCGGCAAGCGGGAGACCGGGAGCCGCAGAGGAAGAAGCTGCCAGGATCAGGAGTGTGGAGTCAGGTAAGGTGCTGTTACAGCCGAAGATAGCAGCCCGGGGGACAGAGTGGAATGGATGTTTGGTGGATGGATGGGGCGGCCTGAAAGAGGGGGCAGAATGGGATGGATGGGGGGGCGGCATGGAAAAGGGAGGAGAACAGGATGGATGGATGGGGAGAAATTACATGGATGGTTTGGTGGATGGGGGAAAAGGTACATGGATGGATTGGGGAATAGAGGGAGAAGGAACATGGATGGATATAGAGGAGGATCTACATTGAACGTGGGGGGAGAAGCTACATGTATTACCTATACACACACACTGACACTATATACAGAGTTCATGCGTATAATGTAAATTGTGATCATTGCATTACCTGTACTTTGACACTATATACTGAACTCCTGTGTATAATGTCACTGGTGATGACTGTATTACCTGTACACTGACCCAATATACAGAGCTTTTTTATATTTCTGTTAATTTGTCCCCTGTATATGGTATTATTTGGTCACTATGTGGTGGTAATATGAGGTTTCATGGTGTGGCAGTATTTATACCTTGTATGTGGTAGTATTTGATCACCTTGTGGTGGTATTATGTGCTTTCGACATGGTGTGGTGGTATTTGTCTGCTGTGTGGCATTATTTGGGCGCTATGTTGTGGTAGCATATGATCTGGTCAAGGTGTGGTGGTATTTCTGACTTCTATCTGGTAATATTGGTCTTGGTAGAGTGGATTTTGGTCGGTCATTTGTTTTATCTGATATCAATAAGTGGAAACTATTTTATTTTCAATAGACATTTGTCGAGCCCACCGGGACGAGGGTACTCGTACCGGACCGGGTCTTTACTGGGGAAGTCATGGGTGGTCCTGGTCCGGACCGTGTCCCGGGCACTGGCAAATAAAGGGGAATATTTACAGGGGATTGTCAGTCGTGACGCCACCCACTTGATGCGGCCAGTGATGGGGGCCGCCGCTGCTGCAGAACCTCCGGGGATGATGTAGTGGCAGCTTAGGTGGTATAGTTCCAGTGGGTAGAACTGTGTTCCCCAGGGCAGTAAGGGTTAAGTCTATTGTGGAGTGTGTAGCACATTTACTTTGCAGACGCTGCAGGGATCTCTCCTCCTGGCTGGTGCTGACAGGCTGTATCCTGTATGGAGAGAATCACTTCATGCAGAAACACAAGACAAGCAGTTCCAGGGTTTTCCAAAGCTTTACTCTCAGTTCTTCAAGTCACTTTACAGTTCAAATACAGTTCTTACACAGTTCAAGTACACGGGCACATTCTCCCTCTCCGGGTTCCCTTTGCTCTGCAGCCAGGTCTCTCTCTCTGTGACCCCTCACACAATCTGCTATGTCCTTCCCGGGCTGTTACGTTCTCTCTTAATTCGTGTTGTGCGACACTGGACAGTATGGCGGTGACTCGGGCTCCTGTGAGTCCTACGTGTGTCACTGAGCTGCCTGTCCTTAGGGTAGGGATCTCAATCTGAAACTCAGACCCCCCGTCGTGTTGTTTGGGGATGCCGGGTAAACTACAGTCCCCTCTAGAGCCGACACTCTACTTCAGCCCAGCCTCCAGTAGTCCTCCAGCACGAGGTTCTACCAGGCTCCTTTCCTTCTGTGTCTCTTAGTATCATAGGAGGGCTACTCCGCCTGCAGTAGGTTGCTTTAGCTGCGTTTCTAGGGCCCAGGTTACACCGTCCCTCTCTGTCCTCTCACACTCCTGGGGATCCGGTTTTGGATAGACTTTCTCTCTCCTCTGGCTTGCACTGGCTCAGTACAGATTCTGCGTTCCTTCTGCCCTCACTCTTCCAGGACGTGTGGCTTTCTGTCTGCTCAGCTTCAGCTCAACCTGCTGCTGTTCTCTTGTCTGTGCTCCTCAGCTTCTGGTCTTTGCCTCTCAGCCTACCTCGGCCTACTGAACACCTTCCTCCTCCCCCTTTCCTATATACTGTCAAGTCACCTGACTTCGGGTGTGCCCAACCCACTCCTCTAAATCCACCACCCCTCAATCTCATAGAGTCTCTAATCTCAGGGCTGGATGCTACCTCCTCTTTACACATGGGTTGTGTGGGCTGTGAGGGTGTTGGTGTGCAACAAGTGTCCTACCTGCCTGGCTGCAGTTCCCTTTTGTGGCCTCCTGGACGCAGGGGCGCCACATATTAAATACTTAGATGTTTAACCCCTCCCTGTCCTGTGACACAGCAGCAGAGATGCAGAGGTTTGCCAGAGAAAGAAAGTTGAGCATTTGGTGACTTCAGTATTTATAAGACAAATCCAGGATTACCTCTGCTTGCTTTACTCCTGGTTTTGTCTTAGGTCGGCTTCACACCACGTTTTTTTCCCTGTCAGGCTGTGTCCAGTGCTTTGCAGGAGGCACCGGACACAGCCTGACAGGTCCGGACAGATAGAAGCGGAGGGTTAATATGCCCTCCGGTCCTGTTTGTAGCCAGATTCTGCAGAGCGCAGCTTCAGGAGCTGTCCCCTACTGAAATGGTGCTGAACATCTTCACAGGGGTCAGCTCCTGGTGCTGAAGTTCAGAGGAGCTCACGCTGAACTGCAGCAGCCGGCGTACGGGAACCTGACAGACTCTCTGTCAGGTCCGGCACGATCCGGCGCCCCATAGACTCTCATGTTAGGGGGTGCCAGATTGTGATGGAACTGGAGAATCCGGTAGGATCTGGTTTGCTTAAAATTTTTCGTCCTGGACACAAAAATGATGCAAGCTCCGTTTTTGTGTCCGGGGCAAAAATAGTTTGCAGCCTGATGCTGCGGACAGGGACAAAACTGGATGGCAAATAGCTGCCATCCGGCCCTTTTCAGCACCATAGGGCTGCATTATGTCAAAATTGGGTCCGGGGCTGTCTGATTCACATCGGACTGCCCCGGACCTGATCACAACGTGGTGTGAAGTCGGCCTTACAAATACTGAGGTACAAAAGTCACCAAATACTCAAAGCTCCACATTCTTCTGATGGTGCGGATTCCACCAATAAATAAGTAATCACATTCCTAACCTGTGCACAGGGGCGGACTGGCCCAGTTGCAGGGAGGCATTTGCCCCCCAGGCCGGAGATTTAGTCCTAGTTTAGAGCTGCCCCCTCAGTGAGAGCGGCCGCGCGGGACCCGGGACGCAGCAGGCAGGACGCGGGCGTCAGCGTGGAGGCTAACTGTGACCTGGGATTGGCGCGGCGGCAGCAGCCAGCTGGCAGGCTAGTGAAACAGTGACGGCACCCACATGCTCTTCAGTTGGCCTTTGTAGTGGTAGCACCCATCCCCCCACTCTTCAGTTGGCCACCGGCTAGAAAAAGTCAACTACCCCCCAGGGCAAGATCTGCCAGCCAGCCCTTGCCTGTGCATCGCTGATAATTTGTTTTCACCAAAAAATCCAAATTAATGCAAACTACAGTTATGATACATAGCAGTAATGGTGAGCGAACAGTGGTGTGCAGGAGCCGCCTGTGTTTTACAGTCCACGCTGTCCACGCTACACTATAATAGGTATAACGCATAACAGGTATTTGCATATAGCTGAAAAATGGGTGGGCCCAGGTGGGTGGGCCCCTGAAGTCAATTTTCACCCCAGTCCGGCGCTGCCTGATGAGTAGCTCTCCCCCTTCTCTCCGCAGTGAGCGTCTATGCATCCAAATACAAACACAATCCTTTAATCACATAGGACCTGCTGTGACATCACGCTGCCAGTCAACACATTGGTCTCACACCCTGCTCTCTGTTCGGAAATAGATATCCGAATTCCAGCTTAGGATCTAGGATCTGCTATGATGTCACGCCCATGTGATGGAATAAGGAATGAGGAAGTGTCGGACGGTGCTGAAGCTTTCCGAGAGATACGGGGAGAGTTGCTCAATCAGGTGTGATGTATTGTCCCATACAGGAGGGGTGATGGGTAAGAAGCAGCTAGTGAATAAGTGATTTATATGAGTTTTAAACGTTATAGAAATGTAACAAGCAGCTCAGTATTATAATATAGGAGTGCAGGGACCATACAAAATATTATCTCCCCAGAGTTCCACTTTAACAGGATCAGACTTAAAGGGTTTTTTTCAAGACTGGAAGTGATCACTTCTCCACAGGATACCTTTCTGATCGCATGGGTCCGACTGCTGGGTTCCCAACCGATTCTGAAACCCAGAACTCTAAACAGACCTGTGAATGGAGCGTTGGTTGATGCCAAGAGTGTGCATAGCAGTAATCAAAGCAAAAGGTGGTTACTTGGAAGAACCTAGAATATAAGGCTGCTTTCACATCCACGTTTTTTTTAAATCGCGGCAGATACGGTGAAAAAAACGCATCTGCCGTGATTACCGCATAACCGCTGCACTTGCGGCACAGTTGCGGCAAGCCCCATACAATGTATATGCGGGCTTGCGGCAGGTGCGGCAAGTGCGGTTTTGGCACTTGAAATAGATCACTCTATTTATAATGACTCTATATAATACATGTGTTTCACTTTTTGTATTGAATTACTGAAATAAATTAACTTTTTGATGATATTCTAATTCATTGAGATGCACTAGTATCGTTTAAATCACAGAAAGCTCAGTGACGTTTAAGGAATTTTCTTAACCCCTTAACGACTGTCAATAAGTTTTGAAACGGCAGTAAGAAATAAGAGAATAGCGCTGCTCCATGGCTAAAAATCTTGCGGTTGACAGATGTACTTGACAACTGACACCCACGGGCATGAACCCTGACCGGCTTTGGGACTGTAATCACAGGTGCCGATCATTGCCATGGTATCCTGAGGTGATCTGATGACTCCAGGGTGCGGTGGCTGTTAGATCGTGCTATGTTATTTATCAATTATTTTGTACAGCATGTCTAATTGGTTTAAGGATATAAAAATTAAAAGTTTGAAAATGGCAACATTTTTAGAAAAATTTCTCCAACATTCCGATATTTTCACAAATGAACGTAAAATATATCGACCTAAATTGACCAATTACAAAGTACAATGTGTCACGGAAAAACTATGTCAGAATCACGGGGATATGTTGAAAACTGGTCAGATGGATACTCAAAAGACTGAATAGCATAGCTAAAACTTGAGCCTCACAAGGAGGAAATTTATTGTGACATTGATCCTCTCCGTATTGGGTCAAGTCGCAGACACTTATTTCTTTGTTATTATAACTTCATATTTTATTTAATTTTTAGTTATAAATTTAGATAAGTTAGGTTTAAGTTAATACCTCACAAGTATCTAGGCTTACATAACTCTGTTTTTTACCCAACTTTAACCCAAATTCCTGAGTTTGCAGGAAGGTCCTTTATAGACCATGTCGATTAAATTTCTATCACAAAACGTGAACGGTTTAAATTCCCCTCAACGACGTTTCCATTTGTGGAAGCTTCTTAGCGAGAGCAGGACCGATGTGGTAGGCTTACAAGAGACAAAATTTTCAGCTTCCAAGCCCCCAAAATTCGAGTATAAGAATTTCCCTAACATTTTTCACGCTAACAACGACAAAAAGAAGTGGGGCGTTGCTCTCCTTTTTAAAAATACGTTAGCCTTTGACCTCATTTCAAAAGTGGAGGACCCAAACGGTAGATACTTAGTCATTGTCTGCAAACTGAACGACCATGTTTATACGCTGGTTAACATCTATGCGCCAAATAAATAAATCACTATCCTCAACAAGATTATGAGGATTGTGGAGGCTCACCAAAAGGGGGTCTTAGTAATTTTTGGAGATTTTAATATGGTCCCCAACGGAACTATGGACTCTTCGTCCAAGTCCCGTCAACAAGGTGGAGCTTTAGATCCCTGGTTAACCAAGTTGGACCTTTACGACGTTTTTAGGTGCCTTAATTCAACTTCAATTGAATTCTCGTACTTCTCTAAAAGGCATCAGTCATTCTCAAGGATTGATCTGGTACTAACCAACATTTTCTCGCTCTCCATATTTTCTAAAGTAGACATCGGCCTTAGAACTTGGTCGGATCATTCTCCGATACTGTTTGAACTTAGAACAGGTTTAGGTGCATTCTCTCCAAAGCTTTGGCGCAACAACAGTTATCTGTATAAACATCCCGAATATAAAAAGGAGATTGAAGGCACCATAACCAACTTTTTTAAGGAAAATGATGCGGAGGATATTTCGTTACCCACCCTCTGGTCTACTTTTAAAGCAGTGTTGAGAGGGGTAATGATCCAGCTTAACGCCCGCTTGAATAGGAAAAACAGGGAGAAAACCCAGAATTTGGTAAGTCAGATTCGTCACCTAGAGACTTCCCAAATTTCTAAACCATCCCTGGTTACCGCTAAGAAGATAATGGAATATAGGCTTGAATTAAAATCCCTTCTGTCAGCAGAATACGATCAAATGACCCAGAGGTTGAAAACCAAACATTACCTCTCTGCTGATAGGCCTTAAAAGCTGTTGGCAGCCAAGATTAGACAACAAAAACTAAAATCTAGAATCAAGGAAATAAGAGATCCCCTAGGTAGGATAGTAAATCACCCCAAGGACATCTCAGATGTATTTTCCGGATTTTACTCATCTCTCTACAACTTAAAAGATGACCCTGGATATCATGAGCCTTCGCGCCAGGATATGACTGAATATTTACAACAAACCAACCTACCTTCGTTGTCCGACCAGGATCTGAAGGAGCTTAATAAGCCATATACTCTCCTTGAGATCTCTGAGGTCATTAAAAAATCCGCAGACGGGAAATCGCCGGGCCCGGATGGCTTTCAGAACGAGCTTTATAAAACATTCATTGCCACTCTTTCTCCTTATATTACTAAATTGGCCAATTATACTGCATCTCAGGGCCAACTTTCACCAGACATGCTTGAAGCGGTTATAGTGGTCTTGCCTAAGGGGAGAGGGGACCGGGTGGACGTGAAGAACTATCGTCCAATTTCCCTTCTGAATACGGACACAAAAATCCTCGCTAAATTGGCTGCCAATAGAGTAAAGAACCATTTAACCAAATTAATCCATCCTGATCAGGCGGGCTTTATCCCAAGCCGAGCAACATCTGACGCCACTAGGAGAGCTTTCGACCTAATTACCCTAATCGAAAAAAACGGTCAACCAGCAGCCTTCTTGGCTTTAGATGCCGAGAAGGCTTTCGACAGGGTACAGTGGGATTTTCTTTTCTGCACCCTAGACAACTTTGGTTTCCGGGGAAATATACTCCGATTAATTAAATCAATGTATTCCCATCCTACTGCCATGATCTCCTCAAACAATTTTCTATCCAAAAAATTCCCACTTTCTAATGGAACGAGGCAGGGCTGCCTATTATCTCCCGCATTATTTGCTTTATTCATTGAGCCCCTTGCCTCTAGCATTAGGCAAAATGAAAACATACGGGGCATACCTTTGGGTCAACGCCACCACAAAATTTCTTTGTTTGCAGACAATGTATTACTTACACTAACAAATCCCCTTAAATCCCTAAGACATGTTTCATCGACTATCGCAATATACCGTATATACTCGTGTATAAGCCGACCCGTGTATAAGCCGACCCCCCTACTTTTGCCCCCAAAAACTGGGAAAACTTATTGACTCGCGTATAAGCCGAGGGTGGACTCCAGCACAGGTATACAGCCCCCAGCAGTGTGGTATACAGCAGCCTCCCCAGTGGTATATACAGGCCCCAGCAGTGTTACAGCAGCAGCCCCAGTGGTATATACAGCAGCAGCCCCAGTGGTAGTATACAGCAGCCCCAGAGGAATATACAGCAGCCCCAGTGGTAGTATACAGCAGCAGCCCCAGTGGTAGTATACACGCAGCCCCAGTAGTATATACAGCCCCAGTGGTAGTATACATACAGCCCCAGTAGTAGTATACAGCCCCAGTGGTAGTATACAGCCCCAGTGGTAGTATACAGCAGCCCCAGTGGTATATTCAGCCCCAGTGGTAGTATACAGCCCCAGTGGTAGTATACAGCAGCCCCAGTGGTATATTCAGCCCCAGTAGTAGTATACAGCCCCAGTGGTAGTATACAGCCCCAGTGGTAGTATACAGCCCCAGTGGTAGTATACAGCAGCCCCAGTGGTATATTCAGCCCCAGTGGTAGTATATAGCAGCCCCAGTAGTAGTATACAGCCCCAGTGGTAGTATACAGCAGCCCCAGTGGTATATTCAGCCCCAGTAGTAGTATACAGCCCCAGTGGTAGTATACAGCCCCAGTGGTAGTATACAGCAGCCCCAGTGGTATATTCAGCCCCAGTGGTAGTATATAGCAGCCCCAGTAGTAGTATACAGCCCCAGTGGTAGTATACAGCCCCAGTGGTAGTATACAGCAGCCCCAGTGGTATATTCAGCCCCCGTGGTATATATAGTACAGCCCCAGTGGTAGTATACAGCAGCCCCAGTAGTAGTATACAGCCCCAGTGGTAGTATACAGCAGCCCCAGTGGTATATTCAGCCCCAGTAGTAGTATACAGCCCCAGTGGTAGTATATAGCCCCAGTGGTAGTATACATACAGCCCCAGTAGTAGTATACAGCCCCAGTGGTAGTATACAGCCCCAGTGGTAGTATACAGCAGCCCCAGTGGTATATTCAGCCCCAGTAGTAGTATACAGCCCCAGTGGTAGTATATAGCCCCAGTGGTAGTATACAGACAGCCCCAGTAGTGGTAGTATATAGCCCCAGTGGTAATATACAGCCCCAGTGGTAGTATATAGCCCCAGTGGTAGTATACAGACAGCCCCAGTAGTGGTAGTATACAGCCCCAGTGGTAGTATATAGCCCCAGTGGTAGTATACAGACAGCCCCAGTAGTGGTAGTATATAGCCCCAGTGGTAGTATACAGCCCCAGTGGTAGTATATAGCCCCAGTGGTAGTATACAGACAGCCCCAGTAGTGGTAGTATACAGCCCCAGTGGTAGTATATAGCCCCAGTGGTAGTATACAGACAGCCCCAGTAGTGGTAGTATATAGCCCCAGTGGTAGTATACAGCCCCAGTGGTAGTATATAGCCCCAGTGGTAGTATACAGACAGCCCCAGTAGTGGTAGTATACAGCCCCAGTGGTAGTATATAGCCCCAGTGGTAGTATACAGACAGCCCCAGTAGTGGTAGTATATAGCCCCAGTGGTAGTATACAGGGCCCCAGCAGGCCCCCCTCATAATTTGGCGCCCCCACCTCAGTTTCTGGGCCCCCCCGCATGCAGCGCTGCGCATATACATTACCTGTCTAGCAGCTGTCACCCTCCGGTGGCGGATCGCGGCTCCCGGCTCCGGGCTCCATCTTCCTCGCTGACTTCCTGCTTTGTGACCGGGGCTCAGCGCGATGACGTCATCACGATGCCGGCCGGTCACCTGACAAGCAGGAAGTCAGCGAGGAAGATGGAGCCCGGAGCCGGGAGCCGCGATCCGCCACCGGAGGGTGACAGCTGCTAGACAGGTAATGTATATGCGCAGCGCTGCATGCGGGGGGGCCCAGAAACTGAGGTGGGGGCGCCAAACTTTGAGGGGGACCGTATGACTCGCGTATAAGCCGAGGGGGGCACTTTTCAGCCCAATTTTTGGGCTGAAAAACTCGGCTTATACGCGAGTATATACGGTACTCTCAATTTTCCTTGTATAGAATCAACAAGTCAAAATCGCAAATTTTAGAACTCAATATAGAACCAACATTTCTAGAATACCTAAAAGAGGAGTTTGAATTTACTTGGGCCAAGGAAGAGGTTTCATACTTGGGAATTGTACTTACCAAGTCATCAACAGCAACTATGCAAACTAACCTGACGTCTTTATTTCAGACCTCCCACCGCGACTATGCACATCTCTCGAAATTGGAACTCTCTTGGCTCAGCAGGATTGAAGCCTTCAAAATGTCCTTGCTTCCTAAATTCTTATATATCATCAGAGCTATCCCCACTTATATACCAAAAAGTTGGTTCAACAAGCTGCAGTCGCAACTACGCTCCTTTATTTGGGGCAACAAGCGCCCTAGAGTGGCAAGAGCGTCTCTTGAAAGACACAAACTAGCGGGAGGTCTAGGGGTTCCCAACCTCTATAATTACTACATGGCTTCCCTACTGAAACTATCCCAAAGATGGTTTGTGGACAAATCTGACGCGCTATGGCTGGACATTGAGGAATCAATGGTGGGCAGTGACCTGAAAGCCTTAGTAATCGCCTATCTAACCATTACTTACAAGCCTCTCCCCACTCACCCCATTGTCAAAGTGACTATTCTGGCTTGGAGGTATTTGATGGGTAAGGCTGCTAAATTCTTTGCTCCAGCGGACTTCAAGAGCATACCCATAGCCACCCTAGAGGTCATGATCCCGAGCTTGGACCTCTCTACATGGAAAGCCAAAGGGATTCTCTTCATAGATGATCTGTTGTTTGCGGACTCTCTTAAACCTTTTCACTCCCTTGAACACCAATACCTTCTTACAAGAGACGATCGCTCCCAATGGAGGTCCATCTCCAATTTCCTATCCAAAACCAACCCTAAATTCACCTTCCCACAACTGTTAATCGACCTGCTCTCAGATCCTAGGGAAAATTCAAGATGGAAAACTAACAACTTTTATAAAACAGTCAACGAAGAACTTGAGTTGCCACGTCTCTCCTCCATTACCGCTTGGGAGGCAGAGCTGAATATTCAAATTGATCTCAAGGCAATGGTACGAACTATTCAAACTACCTATTCTAATTCGACTTGTGCAACCTTACATGAGTCTTATTTCAAGATCTTTTCTAGGTGGTATCTGACGCCTGTCAAGCTGCATCGCATGAACCCCCAAATCTCATCATTATGCTGGAGGGAGTGTGGTCACCAGGGAACATTAACTCATGTTTTTTATGACTGCCCCAATCTGTCCAAATTCTGGCTAAGTGTGAAATCATTAATAATAGATACCACCGATTTGATCATCAACCTTACCCCTGAGCTTGTACTTTTGTCTATAGGCATTGAGGACGCCCCACACGACAAAAAATGTTTGATATCACACATTTTTCTAACCGCCAAAGTCCTCATTGCTGCCAGATGGAGTAAGCCTGAGCCCCCTACTTTAAATAACCTGATTGACAGAGTTACCCAACATGGAATATATGAATATAATTCAGCTCTGCGTAATAACAAACTTCCTAAAATAAAACGGAGATGGGAAGACTGGTGGCGCTCGTTTACTCCCACATTTTTGTCCTAGGTGATAGACGAATTGACCGGTCCTTTGGAGTCTTCTAGTTATTTTACTTCTATTACGATCCCCCACTTAACTGAGTATTTGACAACTCCCCTCTCTTTTTGAATTAGATAATGTGGTCACCTTAACACTGATACTTCAATTATATGCGCCTCCATGACACTGACGCCTCCAGGCCCTCATTTTTTTTTTTTTTTTCCTTTTCAATTAGTCGTTGGGGGGGAAATAAATAAAATCAAACTTGAACCTCATGTAGGACCTTGTATTGAATATACTGATTACATTGCTACTTGATTAATCAACCTAGCCTGGAGTGTGTTTTTCCTTCCCTTATTTTCTATAACTATATGTAGAGTTGGCAATTTTACTTTTTTTATTTTTTTATTATCTCAACTATGTACGCTTTACTTTGTAATACTGTTTTTTATGTAACTGTTTTATATGTGTCATGACTTCTCCCACTGTATGTTATTTATGTATGTATTCATTCCCTCCCCCTTCTCTGTACCTTCCCTTACCTGACCTTCCCTCCCTAAAATTCAATAAATACATTTTGAAAACTGGTCAGACGGAAAACAAATTTGGCCTGTTCATTAATGTGAACCTGTCATGTAAAACCTGTAATATCCTGCCAGTATGGGGTTAATCTGCAGGTTAATAGTGTTTGGATATTGCCAGGCGCCTGCACTGAGAGCCCCACTGCCGGGAGAAAAAGAGCCATAATCTTCCCAACAGTGATTGGGTTTCAATCAAGGGGGAGGTGCTGGTGTGGGTTTAGTCACTTCTGTCACGCTTGTAGAGACGATGGAGGGGGAAAATGGACCCACTGGACCAGGGCACCGATCTCTCACCTGTAGGAGCGTGCCTCAGTGACTACTGAGTCTTCTCTAGAGCTTCAGATGGACAGGATAGGCTTGTGCTGGCTGGTAGGTAGCTGTCAAGGGCAGCTCCAGGGAATCTCAGTATCGTGGCAGCTGGTGCCAGAGTATGGGGAACTGGAACAGGCTCAGGTGCAGGTAGGACAACCAGAGTAGAAGGACGGCGAACACAGGCGGTTGCTGGCTGGTATGGCCAGAGTTTAGGTAGGCAAAGCGGGCTAGGCAGGTACAAGCAGGCAATAGCAGGCACAGCAAGAGCACTGGATGGAATGAGTGCACAGTCATTTTAATATTTTTCAATTCTGAGGTAAAATCTGTATTTAATGAAGACTTTCCCATTACTACTGTAAAATAGGAGATGGCAGCTGTTACTGATAAGGTTCTATGTAGAGATAAGAGAGATGAGTGGGCGGAGCTCTGCCTTTAGTTCCTCCCTCTGCCTTTAGCTCCTCCTCTCATCATCAAAAAATCTCATCAGTAACAGCTGCCATCTCCTATCTTAGTAATGGGAAAGTCTTCATTAAATACAGATTTTACCTCAGAATTGATAATTTTGATGATTGTGATGTTCCCTCCAGATATAATTATTTTCATTTGTTCAATTTACATTTAATAGAAAATAAGTACGGTATTACATTTGTTTATTATTATTGCTTAACTCTGCTACAGTGTTTCGCTATGCTTCTGTCTGCTGGCCAGTGCTTGGATGTCGCTTACTTTTATATGTTTAAACTAGCTGTACTACCCGGCTACACCCGGGTTAATAAATAACTGCTGTTAGCTATAACAAAATAGAATTTGAATATGTCATATTAATGACCTGTAGGAAAATAGAAGCTGAGCTGTGTTTGGTTGCTATAGGCAGCCTAATAAATCTCCAGCCAACAGTAAACCCACCCCCTGGCCGGGCAGTATATGTTACCTCACACATACACATAATAGGCAGCTCTTGTGACTGACATCTGCCTTAATTCCCTATATGGCACATGTGTTGCACATTGGCTGTTTTTAATCAGATGTTTATGTTTGGAAAATAAAGATAGCACACGTATGAGGCGAGTTGTGTGAGGTGATTTGAGCACATCTGTGTCTGACTGTGTGGTGTGTGTGTCCCTGGGGTGTGTGTATGTGTGTGTCCCTGTGGGGGGGGTCTGTGTGGTGTGTCTCTGTTGTGTGTGTCTCTTTGTGGTGTGTGTGTGTGTCCCTGTGGGGTGAGTGCATGTGTCCCTATAGGGTGTGTATGCGTGTGTCCCTGTGGGTGGGTCTGTGTGGTGTGTGTGTGTCTCTTTGTGGTGTGTGTGTGTGTCCCTGTGGGTGAGTGCATGTGCCCCTATAGGGTGTGTATGTGTGTGTGTCCCTGTGGGGGGGTGTCTGTGTGGGGTGTGTGTGTCTGTGTTGTGTGTGTCTCTTTGTGGTGTGTGTGTGCTCCTCTGGGGTGAGTGCATGTGTCTCTATAGGGTGTTTATGTGTGTGTGTCCCTGTGGGGGGTCTGTGTGGTGTGTGTGTGTCTCCTTGTGGTGTGTGTGTGTCCCTGTGGGGTGAGTGCATGTGTCCCTATAGGGTGGTTATGTGTGTGTGTCCCTGTGGGGGGGGGGTCTGTGTTGTGTGTGTCTCTTTGTGGTGTGTGTGTGTCCCTGTGGGGTGAGTGCATGTGTCGCTATAGGGTGTGTATTTGTGTCCCCTTGGGGGTGTGTGTGTCTCTGTGTTGTGTTTGTCTTTGTGGTGTGTGTGTGTTTGTTCAGGTGTGTGGTGAGTATCCAATGTTGGTGCTGCACTTTAGCGACTATACACTTGCTGTTACTCTTTGTGTGCGTGTGGTGTGTATACATGTCCCCGTGCGTGGTGAATATCTCATGTTGGGGCCCCACCTTAGTGACTATATGCTGGTATGTGCTGTTAGTCTTTGGCGCTATCATTAAGCCCCTCTCGTTCACAACTGTCAACTGGTAACTGTCACTTTTTCCCCATTATGTAAATAGGGGCAAAATTGTTTGGTGAATTGGAATGCGCGGGGTTAAAATTTCGCCTCACAACATAGCCTATGACGCTCCCGGGGTCCAGACGTGTGACTGTGCAAATTTTTGTGGCTATAGCTGACAGCTGTCGATTTTCCTCCAACACTTTTCCATTCACTTTTTCCCCATTATGTAGATAGGAGCAAAATTGTTTGGTAAACTGGAACGCACAGGGTTAAAATTTCACCTCACAACATAGCCTATGACGCTCCCGGGGTCCAGACGTGTGACTGTGCAAAATTTTGTGGCTGTAGTTGCGACGGTGTAGATGCCAATCCTGGATATACACACACACTACATACACACATACATACACACACACATTCAGCTTTTTATATTAGATTAAGTTTGTTCAAATTCAGCGTGTCATCACTTGGCAGTTGGTGGGTCACTGGCTCCAAGCGGCCATTTTAGCCCATGTTGTTCTGAGGTTAGAACCACATCTACTGCGCTTATAAAGGCAGCCACCGATGTCAGTGACTACAGACAGCTACAGTTTTAGACCATCTACTATTTTAACTTTATCCAGGATAAAAAAAAACAAGTTTTTATTTGTACCACCGTCGTGGTTAAACATTTGAGTCTATGGAATCTGAGTCTCTACAGGTCCTGTCCGTTCCTCGCTTAAATACAGAGGTAATACACTCTCACAGCACAGGCAGTGCCAAACCGCTAATCACCTTGTGAGGAGACAGAACGGTAATGCCTCACCAATTCTGGCAGAGAAAGAAGCTCATTTCTCTGATAAGATATACTACAAAGTTGATTATTTTTTGTACTATTTATTTAGGAAATAAAAATTAAAACGGAAATGGCAAGGCTGTGAAATCAGTAAGCCAAACATCCGACTCCTCAATTTCCCTGAATCCGACTCCAACTCCATCTAAAATGGGCACTGAGTACACAACCCTGGGTTATGGTATAACTCCTTCATGACATATAATTATAAGTCTCTGCCTTTAATGCGGGCTCACACACTGAGCCTGTATCTTTCCCCTGCACATGATAGCTGATTTCATCGGCCATTATGTGCCTGTAACAGTCGTGGGTGAATCGGAGATATGCTGTTGCTGTTAGCCAATTAATGGGATGTTTTTTTTTTTATTTCCGCTTCCTTCAGTGGCCCCGTGATTCCAGGGTAGTGATGGATTGTCATGACAGCTGAGTGTCAGCTGATGACCCCAGTCTGTCCTTATGATCCTCCTGTGAATGTCGGTTGTGAGTCGCTGTTCATATATTGTGATTTCTGCTATACAGAGTCGTGCTGATGCATCTCTCTGTACAGCACAAGCAATAAGATGATTGTAGCGTGAACTTCCCAGAGGGGACAAGAAAATACGTTAAACATTAAAAAAAAAAGGTTTTAAAAATGTACAGAAAATGCAAAAGTTCAAGAGCCCCCCCGCCTTTTTGTCCCATTGAAGATAAAACAATTAAAAAAAAAATTAATAATACACATATTTGGAATCACTGCGTACCGGAATGCCCGATCTATCAAGATATAAAATCAATCAGTATATAGAGAGAAATCAGGTGGCACTCACCAAGATATATCTTAATGTGTATACGTATTTTTTTATTCCATAGTTTGCTTGGAATCGGTGGTTACGTCAATGCTGGGAGGGGAGGGTGTGCAGAGTGGACGAGGGCGCCCTGTTTCACGGGTTACCGCTTCAATGACACTGATGTCAGTTCCTCTCCTTAAACAGGCAAGACTTGACTCGTCACTGAAAATAATTAAAATGTAAATCTAAAAACAACATCTTCTTAGAGAAATGCATTAATAGCAATAGCATTATATATCGACCTTATCGGAATAATGGAGCAAACCGGACTAAATCATCTTTAACATTATACCTAGGGGTGCGGTATCAAGAATTTTCCAAGATCAACCAAACATTAGTAGATTGCATGATACCAGAGGCGGCCTATAGGACTGCGTCTCTTATCAACCTTCATATGTGCGGACGAAAAGAACATGGAGTGCCTTGGCGCGACTCGATACCCACATAACCAAGATTTATAAAAACACCGCCATATTCCAATTTGTCATTTAGCTCTAAGGGCTCTTGTGCATTTGTGGATATAATCCACCGAGCCTCTTCTTGTAACAGTGCTCTGTGCGTGTTCCCACACATTGGGAGGGGAGGTCACACTCAATGCCTGCAAAAGACAATACATCAGGGTTATTATCATGACAATTTTTAGCGTGCTGACTCAAGCGCTGTAAACCTCTACCTGAACTTATGGAACTATGATGCTCCCCGAACCTAGTGAACAGACACCTAATCGTTTTCCTGATGTAATAGCTTTTGCAAAGACAAAATATAATGTAAACTAGCCACTTAAATCTACAAGTGATGTGGGATGTTACAATATAATTCTTACCCCCTATCTCCAAACACCGCCCTATTTAACACCATGGACAATCATAACATCTAAAGTTGCCGTCAATAGGGTTTGCTGGCAACCAAGTTTGTGTAGGAATAGAATTGAGACATTTGTGAATCAAAATATCGCCCAGATTTTTACTTTGGCGATCAGTGATGATCGGGGGAGCTGCTGACCGTTTACTTAGATCTTTGTCATTATCTATGATGTGCTGATGTTTAATGATGGAGGATTGTGTCACACATAGGACCGTATTTAAAATTAAAATGAGAATTTTTTAACGAGATCAGGTTTCGCCACTTTCGTTTTGGGAACTGCACTGCAAGATTCGTTCTCTTGCAGTTTTTAGCACGGATTGTGGATATCCGCATTGTAATAAGGCAAGTTCCAAATATCAGCTTGTGTGTTGTAAACATCTATGGTTATTAATCCTCTTCAGGCGCAGAAATTGACTGAAAGGCAGAGCTACTCTAGTGTGTAAAGGATGAGTGCGATTGTAAGGCGGCTTCACACCACCATTTATCCCTGTCAGGTTCTGTCTGGTGTTTTGCAGGATGCACTGGACAGAACCTGACAGCCTTAGCAAACAGAACCGAGAGGCAAATATGCCATTTGATGCTGTTTTGTGCCGGAATCCTCCCTAACAATGTCCAGTGCTGAAATTTCAGCGGTGGCTCTTTTAGCTGCGCTGTCCAGGTGCTGAACGAGTGTGGCTTGAATTTCAGAGCGGTCCGGGAATGGATCATTTATCTGCCGAATCCGGTGCCCATAGACTCCCATGTTATAGGCACCGGATCGCCCCGGATCCAGTAGGATACGGTTTTGTTCAATTTTTGCCCCGGACACAAAAATTGCTGCAAGCTCTGATTTAGTGTCTGGGGCAAAAAACAAAAAGAGCAGGATCCTTCCGGACAGACACCAAACCAGATGGCAAATAACTGCTATCAAGTCCCATCTGGCACCATAGGGATACAATAGGGGCAAAATCAGATCTGGGGCTGTCAGGTTCACACCAGAGTGCCCCGGACCCGAAAAATCATGGTGTGAAGCCAGCCTAATGCAGATAAGCATTGGTCGCCATGCCTTTCTTATGCACTGACCTATTAATTTAATTGTCAACTATTCTGAGTGACACATCCATAAAATCTAGCTGGGTACCCCAAAGACTGAGGTAAAAAAACATGTTTTAAGATACTGAACAAAAGAGCAGCAATGGTCTTCATTTCCGTCCCATAGTAGCAGCACATGGTCCACATAGCGCAGATAAATGCTTTATAAACAGGTCAGATGTGGACTTCACCATCTCCTCCTCAAATAAAGATAATAAAACAATCTTTAAAATATGAATAAAGCACAGATTTGTCATCACTGTGTACAGAACTGCCCGATCCATCAAGATAGACAATGCATCAGATCTGTGAGCTGCCTGACAAGGGAAGAAGGGAAACAGCAGCAGGTTTCCTTGGGCAATAAGAGGCCATTAAACATCACATCTACCCAAGAAACACACCTCACTACGCTTTATGACCTCACAACACTTTATGACCTCACTACGCTTTATGACCTCACTACGCTTTATGACCTCACTACGCTTTATGACCTCACTACACTTTATGACCTCACTACCTTTATGACCTCACTACACTTTACGACCTCACTACGCTTTACGACCTCACTACACTTTACGACCTCACAACACTTTACGACCTCACTACGCTTTACGACCCACTACGCTTTACGACCTCACTAAACTTTAGGACCTCACTACGCTTTATGCCTCACTACGCTTTATGACCTCACTACGCTTTACGACCTCACTACGCTTTATGACCTCACTACGCTTTATGACCTCACTACACTTTACGACCTCACTACACTTTACGACCTCACAACGCTTTATGACCTCACTACGCTTTAGACCTCACTACACTTTACGACCTCACAACACTTTATGACCTCACTACGCTTTATGACCTCACTACGCTTTATGACCTCACTACGCTTTATGACCTCACTACGCTTTATGACCTCACTACGCTTTATGACCTCACTACACTTTACGACCTCACTACGCTTTATGACCTCACTACGCTTTATGACCTCACTATGCTTTATGACCCACTACACTTTACACCTCACAACACTTTATGACCTCACTACGCTTTATGACCTCACTACGCTTTATGACCTCACTACACTTTACGACCTCACTACACTTTACGACCTCACTACGCTTTATGACCTCACTACGCTTTATGACCTCACTACACTTTACGACCTCACTACACTTTACGACCTCACAACCTTTATGACCTCACTACACTTATGTTTTTTTGCAATTCTCAACTGTGATTTCTTTCCATTTCAGCACACTACATGCAAATCAATAAATGTCACTTTACGACCTCACTACACTTTACGACCTCACAACGCTTTATGACCTCACTACGCTTTACGACCTCACTACACTTTACGACCTCACAACACTTTACGACCTCACTTCCTTTATGACCTCACTACGCTTTACGACCTCACTACGCTTTAGACCTCACTACACTTTACGACCTCACAACCCTTTACGACCTCACTACGCTTTACGACCTCACTACCTTTACGACCTCACTACACTTTACGACCTCACAACACTTTATGACCTCACTACGCTTTATGACCTCTAACTACGCTATTATGACCTCACTACGCTTTATGACCTCACTACACTTTACGACCTCACAACACTTTATGACCTCACTACGCTTTATGACCTCACAACGCTTTATGACCTCACTACCTTTACGACCTCACTACACTTTACGACCTCACTACGCTTTATGACCTCACTACGCTTTATGACCTCACTACACTTTACGACCTCACTACACTTTACGACCTCACAACACTTTATGACCTCACAAGCTTTATGACCTCACTACACTTTATGACCTCACTACACTTTATGACCTCACTACACTTTATGTTTTTTTTTTTGCAATTTCTTCACACTTGTGATTTCTTTCCCATTTCCAGTCACTACATGGTAAAATCAATGATGTAATTGAAAAGCACAACTCGTCCCACAATAAACAAGCCTCATATAGCTATACTGAGGGAGAAGTGAAGGAGGTAAGGCTCTTAGAAGAAGGGGAGGGAAAAGCAAACATGGTCTGGGGGTGAAGGGGTTAACTCTGTAAATCTCTCTGGGCCAGAAGTTGTTGGGCAGCCGTGTATTTCCATAGAGCGCACACCGCCCCGCCCACCCTGAATACAGGGGAGTGACATCACCCCGCCCCGCCCACTCACTGGGACAAGTGCGTGACGTCACTCAGCCTCGCCCACAGCCCGCTCACTCGCTGTATACAGGCGTGTGACGTCACTCCGCCCCGCCCTCTCATCTCCCGTGTAAATAATCCCACGTCCAGTGCGCGGCGCCGCTCTCCGCAGCTGTCACTTCACGTAAACTCGCGCTCGTTTCCAGGCTCGCACTTTCCACAAAACAGAAAGTCTCCGCCTCATCACGAGAAAATAAGTAAAACAGAAATAAAATATCGTATTATTTTCTCTCCCTCCCGGTAATGAGGCGACGCCGCCGCCATGTCTGCGAAGAGGGCGCGTGTGTTACCCAGCCCCCGTGTGGAAAGTGCGTCTGTAGGCGGGATGACCAAGATGGCGTGTGTGCTGGAGCCTCCGCTCCGGATGAGCGTGCTGTCTGTGAGTATGTCAGCGGGGTCAGGCCGCACCCAGCCGGGCACCGAGCTCCGGAGGAGGGGAGGCCGGCAACACGGGGGCACCGGGCCTGCACTCATTACTGGGGGCAGAGGTGTAATGCCAGCACCGACCCCAGCCGGGTCACCTCACTGTCCGCTATGGGAAGTTACCTGAGCTGTCACCGGCAGGAGGAGCTGGAGGGTGTGTGTGACTATAGATGGAGGAGGGTGATAGGACCCTGAGCCAGGTGCATCATACACGTGCTGTGTGCTCCTACTCCAGTCAGTGATTGGAGTGAGCTCTGGTGTTCATCTGCTGCTGGATCAGGAGGTTGAGCTTCGCCCGCTTGTGCTTCATTCACTTTGGGAAAAGACATATTTGGAATTATTTGCTATTAATAATCTTGTGACTTTTCACAGTATTTTCTGGCAGTTTTGTGGTGTAAACACTGATGAGTGGGAGCCCTTGTGTGGTATAGCGGGGTGCCCCTTACCTTATTGACAGTTTGGACTTCTTGGTAAATGTGATTGTTATTTATAGCAGCAGTGAGTCCATGTTGCTGTAAACATTAGGGTCTGTGCACACGATCCAGAGACAGTCCTGGACGCAGTGTCTCCTCTCCTGCGGATGCTGGGTCTCGGGGTGAATGCAGCTGCCCCATACCCATAATCAGTGCTGTTTCCTGCATTCACCCGTCAAGATCCTCTAAATTGACATGCTGCGGATAAGAAGCAGCACAGAAAGCCGCCTGCATGTCCGTTAATGCCGCAGAGGAGAGAAGTGCTTATACTCTACAATGCAGCGTTATGGACACAGCGAAAACACACCGCAAACACTGATTGTGGGCACGGGCTGTAGAAGGGGTTACATACAAAATATAAATAACAATGAACAGTGACTGACTGGACAGAGGGGTGAGGGCCCTGCCATCATGGGCTCAGTCTACAGGCTCATAAAGCGGAGACGTTAGGCTGGGGCTGCGGCAGCATCGGTAGTGGCGAGGTGACAGTGGGGTTATGGCAGGCTGTAGACTTTCCTGAATTGATGAGATTTTTAGGTTCCGTATAAAGGTCCCAAATGCAGGAGGCAATTGGATGTGGGAGACATTAATTCCAGAAGATGGGGGATGTTTAGGAAAAATGTTGGTGCCAATTTGATGAGGAACATACAGGTCGTGTAGAGGAGATTATGTGACATTGTTTTGGAGATATATGTTGGAGACTGGAAGGCTTTGTAGGTCATTGTTAGGGTATGTGCCCACAGGCAGGTTTTGCTGCGTTTGAGTTCAGGTTTTGCCTTGGTTTTATATAAATCTATGCTAATCTAATCCTGAGTTTTTGGTTTCCATCAAAACCTACAGTCATGGCCAAAAGTATTGACACCCCTGCAATTCTGTCAGATAATACTCCTTTTTCATCCTGAAAATTGATTGCAATCACAAATTCTTTGGTATTATTATCTTCATTTAATTTGTCTTCAATGAAAAAAAACACAAAGAATTGTCCTAAAGCCAAATTGGATATAATTCCACACCAAACATAAAAAAGGGGGTGGACAAAAGTATTGGCACTGTTAGAAAAATCATGTGATGCTTCTCTAATTTGTGTAATTAACAGCACCTGTAACTTACCTGTGGCACCTAACAGGTGCTGGCAATAACTAAATCACACTTGCAGCCAGTTGACATGGATTAAAGTTGACTCAACCGCTGTCCTGTGTCCTTGTGTGTACCACATTGAGCATGGAGAAAAGAAAGAAGACCAAAGAACTGTCTGAGGACTTGAGAAACCAAATTGTGAGGAAGCATGAGCAATCTCAAGGCTACAAGTTAATCTCCAAAGACCTGAATGTTCCTGTGTCTACCGTGCGCAGTGTCATCAAGAAGTTTAAAGCCCATGGCACTGTGGCTAACCTCCCTAGATGTGGACGTAAAAGAAAAATTGACAGATTTCAACGCAAGATTGTGCGGATGGTGGATAAAGAACCTCGATTAACATCCAAACAAGTTCAAACCCTGCAGTCCGAGGGTACAACAGTGTCAACCTGTACTATCCGTCGGCGGCTGAATGAAAATGGACTGTATGGTAGGAGACCCAGGAAGACCCCACTTCTTACCCCGAGACATAAAAAAGCCAGGCAGGAGTTTGCCAAAACTTACCTGAGAAAGCCTAAAAACGTTGTGCAAGAATGTTCTCTGGTCAGATGAGACAAAAGTAGAGCTTTTTGGGCAAAGGCATCAACATAGAGTTTACAGGAGAAAAAAAGAGGCATTCAAAGAAAAGAACACAGTCCCTACAGTCAAACATGGCAGAGGTTCGCTGATCTTTTGGGGTTGCTTTGCTGCCTCTGGCACTGGACTGCTTGACCGTGTGCATGACATTATGAAGTCTGAAGACTACCAACAAATTTTGCAGCATAATGTAGGGCCCAGTGTGAGAAAGCTGGGTCTCCCTCAGAGGTCATGGGTCTTCCAGCAGGACAATGACCCAAAACACACTTCAAAAAGCACTAGAAAATGGTTTGAGAGAAAGCACTGGAGACTTCTAAGGTGTCCAGCAATGAGTCCAGACCTGAATCCCATAGAACACCTGTGGAGAGATCGAAAAATGGCAGTTTGGAGAAGGCACACTTCAAATATCAGGGACCTGGAGCAGTTTGCCAAAGAAGAATGGTCTAAAATCCCAGCAGAGCATTGTAAGAAACTCATTGATGGTTACCGGAAGCGGTTGATCGCAGTTATTTTGGCTAAAGGTTGTGCAACCAAGTATTAGGCTGAGGATGCCAATACTTTTGTCTGGCCCATTTTTGGAGTTTTTGTGTGAAATGATCAATATTTTGCTTTTTGCTTCATTCTCTTTTGTGTTTTTTCATTGAAGACAAATTAAATGAAGATAATAATACCAAAGAATTTGTGATTGCAATCATTTTCAGGAAGAAACTGAGTATTATCTGACAGAATTGAAGGGGTGTCAATACTTTTGGCCATGACTGTATGTGTGCAGGGAAAAGCTTTCACAAACACACTGTTTTTTTCTCTCAACAGAAAATGGAAATCCCACAGGTGTTTCCACTTTAGCAAAAGTTCAGCAAAGAATTGACATGCTCATTCTTTCTAAAACACAGCAAAACCTGAGATGTTTCGACTTTATTCACCAAACAAAAACCAATGTGTTGGGCAGCTAATCCTAGATTCATAGGTTTTGCTGGAAAACAAAAATGCAGCAAATACTGTGTTGTTTACACTGTCTCCAGAGAACAAAAATCAGTGTGTGTGAAAGCTTTTCCCTGATCACATAGGTTTTGCTGGAAAACCAAAAACTCAGGATTAGATTAGCATAGATTTACATAAAACCAAGGCAAAACCTGATCTCAAACGCAGCAAAACCTTCCTGTGGGCACACACCCTTAGTGATGTAAAGCACCACTCCAGTGGATTGTGTGTGCATGTGTTTTCTTTTTTATTATTGCACCGCCCCGAGTGGTGCTTTAACCCCTTAGTGACGAAGAAATTTGTCATTTTTCATTTTCGTTTTTTCGCTCCTCGGCTTCCAAGAGCCATAACGTTTTTATTTTTCCGTCAATATAGACATATGACGGCTTGTTTTTTGCGGGACGAGTTGTACTTTCAGATGCAATAATTTATTTTACCATATAATGTACAGGGAAATTGCAAAAAAAGTGCAATTACACGTTTGTTTTTTGGATTTTTTAGTCGCCGTGTTCACTATATGGTAAAACCGACGTGACGGTGCGATGCCTCGGGTCAGTACGAGTTTGTAGATACCAAACATGTATACCTTTATTGGTATCTAGGTGGTGGAAAAAAATTCAAAAGCATGAGAAAAAAAAACATTGCACTTTTTGCGCCATGTTCTGCGACCCGTAGCGTCCTCATTTTTTGGGATCTGGGGCTGGGTGATGGCTTATGTTTTGTGTCTCGAGCTGACGTTTTTAATTATACCATACTTGGGTGGATGCGCTGTTTTGATCGCCCGTTATTGCATTTTTTAGCATTGTTGCAGCGACCAAAAAAACGTAATTTTGGCGTTTGAACCATTTTTTGCGCTACTCAGTTTATGTCTCTAATTTGATTATTTATATTGATCGGGCGATTCTGAACGCGGCGATACCAAATATGTGTATTTTATTTAATTTTTTAATACTTTTATTGTGGATGGGAGAAAAGGGGGGTGATTTGAACTTTTATGTTTTTTTTTTTTTTTTTTTCAACTTTGTAAAAACTTTATTTGTTTATTAATTCTTAATTTTACACTGCCCCATAGAGAGGCACCCTGCTGCACAGTCCGATCACTTCTGACACATACAGAGGGAGCTGCAGCTCCTCTGTATGTGTCAGAATCGCGGACCTGTCATGGTTGGCAGCCTCTGCCAACCACAAGCAGGAAATGCTCAATGACAGGTTCCAGGGTCAAGCCAGGACCCTGGTCTGTGACATCAGCACGGGAGATTCCGCGATACTATCGCGAGATCTCCCCTGGAGCCCGGTAAGCGCGCGCTGCACGCTCCGGCTCCCTTAGATCCCGCTCTCAGAGATTGAGGGCGGGATCTAAGGGGTTAAACAGCGCCGATCGGTGGCGGGACCGATTGGTGCTGTTTCTCTCCCACATCTCAGCTAGTGAGATCAGCTGAGATGTGGGAGGTTTGGAGTGAGCTCCACGCCGGAGCTCACTCCAAACACGGGGGTAACGACAGCCGACGTCTAGAGACGTTAGGCTGTCGTCTAGGGGTTAAATCTAAGCCCCCTGTCAGGTATTTGCCCTCTGATGGCTTCATCTTCTGTCACTGCTCCTCCAGTCGGTGTCCTGTGATTTGTGACCTCCTGGCTGCTCCAGTGTTTCACAGTCTGTGCCCGAGTTCACAACTCAAAACAAGTCTGTAAGGACCTCCTTCTGTCTCTCATAGACTTGAACTGGGAGTTTGACATTAACATCTGATTTCCAGACAGACATTACAGGGACAAGATGGCGTCTCGGGACCGGAGCGACACTGCCATTGCCAGAGAATGAGTGTAATGCTGGGGACTTGCATTTAAAGCACAAATCCAGTTCTTAAAAAAACAAAAAAAAAGACAATGACACTGGAGTGGTGATCTAAATTGGATTCGTTGGTAAATTGGAAGCCACTTAAGGGATTGGCAGAGGGGGCAAAGGTGGAGGAGTAACGAAGGGAGAAGGGGATTAATGGGGCAGTGGATTTAACAGGGCTGTCCAGGCTTGGGGATAAAATCTGCAGTCAGTCATGCTTCTTTTTTGCTTACAGCAAGTCCCTATGATGGACAGATGCCTCACGTCTATCCTGACCCCTCTATTATAACGATGTTACAAGCAACATCGCTGAAAAGTCCCGGTTTCAGCGATGTTGGTGACATCGCAAGTGCGTTGTGCCGTGTAACAGCATGATGCAACTGTAATAAATCGCTGGATCGCAGTTGACAGGGTTACCAACATGTTGGTAAACCTGGCAATGTTGCTCCAGCGATCTGCCAACATCGCTCTGTGTGACATGGCGATAACAATTTTGCAAGCGATGTCGCCTATTCACAACATTGATGCGTATCACTCGCTGGGTTGCAATAGTGAGCGATAGCTGCTGCAACATCGTGGCTGCGTCGCAACATCTCTCCGTGTGACACCTCAGTAAGTGATGTCGGAAGCGAGCGCGCACCCGCGGAATTGCTGCCGACATCGCTTCAACGTTGCACAGTGTGACGGTACCTTAATACTCACTTTATAGTAAGACAGTTATATCTCAAACGTACTGAATCTTTATTTTTATTACCCATTTTCCTTACTTAAGATTAACTGTATTTTTCTCACAGAGAAATGGCTGCTGCTTCTCAAGGAACAGCATTTTATAATATATATGGTTGCAATCCCTTAAAAAAACTGGACACAACAAGAAAAAATCTTAGGCCGGTCCGAGATTGGATGTTTGATATGAATCCATCATTCAATGCAGCATGAACATTTGTGACAATTGTATAAAGCAACTTGCAAAGAGAAAAATCCTCTGCAGGCACAAAATTCTGAAGAACCTGTAACTTCCAACACGGAGGATTTTATATATCCTGATTTAACAATAGAGTATTTGAATAAATCACTTAGGCGGCCGTCACACGGTTCAATTTAATGCACGATATCGTTTAAGTGATCAGCTTTTTGATCGCTTAAGCGATATCGTTTGTGCATCGCTGCGTGCGATCAAGCGATTTTACAATGTAAAATCGCTTGATCGTGACATTGAAGATATGGGAGCCGGAGCTCATATCAAGCGATCATCGCTTGTTCAATCTGCTTCATCGTGGTGTGTGACACCACGATGAACGATCTCCCAGCGGCAGAGCCTATGCTGGGAGATGGTATCTATGGTAAACATCGGGTTACTAAGCGCCGCGCGGCGCCTAGTAACCCGATGTGTACCATAGTTACCAGCGATCTCGCTGCTCCACATCGCTGGTGAGTCTGTCTGTGTGACAGCTCACCAACGATGTGAACGATATTGTTAGCGATCGCGCGTGCACGTGATCGCTTACAATATCGCTCACGATATTGCAGCGTGTGACGGCCGCCTTACTAACATCGAAGATAATTAAGATAAAGAGGTGGGAGAGGCATCACTTTTCTCAGAACAGTATGGGCTTTCATTTGATATGTCACAAGACTGTTTCTTAATATTTTGTTAATAATTTTGTTATATTTTGTGAATATGATGCCTCTCCCACCTCATTATCTTAATTCTAGCCCGAGATATGATAAAAAATGTGAAGCCATACCAGGCCAAAATTTGCGCTTTTTTTAAAACTTTAAAAATCTGTAAAAAAAATTAACTGATGAAGAAAAAAATGCAATCTTCTCATTTGTAATTACCGTATATACTCGTGTATAAGCCGAGTTTTTCAGCCCAAAAAATGGGCTGAAAAGTCCCCCCCCTCGGCTTATACACGGGTCAATACGGTAATCCTATGGTGGGAGGGGGTGGGGGGGCGCTGCGCAGTATTTCTTACCTTGTCCCCCATTCTGCAGTGCTTTCCGGTGTCCTCCGTGCTCCGTTCCCGGTCTGCTGGGCCTTGTGGTTCCTCCTGGTTCCTCATCCTTCGGTTCTATCATGGGGGCTGCCATCTTGGTGTCTTCTCTCCGCCCCCGGCCAGTGATGTCAGAGCAGGCCGCGCTGTGATTGGCTAGCACCCGTGACATGTGATCACGGGTGCTAGCCAATCACAGCGCGGCCTGCTCTGACATCACTGGCCGGGGGCGGAGAGAACAAGCAAGATGGCAGCCCCCATGATAGAACCGAAGGATGAGGAACCAGGAGGAACCACAAGGCCCAGCAGACCGGGAACGGAGGACACCGGAAAGCACTGCAGAACGGGGACAAGGTAGGAAGCTGTGTATGTGTGTGTGTATGTGTATATATGTGTGTGTGTGTGTGTGTGTGTATATATGTGTGTATGTATGGGTATGTGTATGTAAGTAGGCTGGCTGCCAATATAAGCCATACCTCTGGGGCTGCTGTATATACTTCTGGGGCTGCTGGATACTTCCACTGGGGCTGTATATACCTCTGGGGCTACTGGATACTACCACTGGGGCTGTATATACCTCTATGGCTACTGTATACTACCACTGGGGCTGTATATACTTCTGGGGCTGCTGGATACTACCACTGGGGCTGTATATACCTCTATGGCTACTGTATACTACCACTGGGGCTGTATATACCTCTGGGGCTACTGGATACTACCACTGGGGCTGTATATACCTGTGGGGCTGCTGGATACTACCACTGGGGCTGTATATACCTCTGGGGCTGCTGGATACTACCACTGGGGCTGTATATACCTCTGGGGCTGCTGGATACTACCACTGGGGCTGTATATACCACTGGGGAGGCTGCTGTATACTACCACTGGGGCTGTATATACCTCTGGGGCTACTGGATACTACCACTGGGGCTGTATATACTTCTGGGGCTGCTGGATACTGCCACTGGGGCTGGATACTACCACTGGGGCTGTATACCTGTGCTGGGGTCCACCCTCGGCTTATACACGAGTCAATAGGTTTTCCCAGATTTTGGGGCAAAAGTAGGGGGGTCGGCTTATACACGGGTCGGCTTATACACGAGTATATACGGTAACTAAAGTTGAACTTCATATAGAAAATTTTTTCTAAAGATGTCAGGTAAAAAAATATTAATGTTTTGATCTCTTGATATGGAATGACCCATTGCCGCTATAATGGTTAAATATTTTAAAATATGATCCCATCGCGATCCCAACTTGAATTTTGGTACAGATGTGGCTAAGAGCACAGCAGACACACTGGCACTTTTGGGAATTTTTTAATTATACGTTTTTTTCGGGAAGGCGTTTTAAAATTTTGCGTTTGCTTTCGCATGGGTAAAATATTAACAAAGATCCTCTTGTGACATATCTAGTGAAAGCCTGTACAGTTCTGAGTAGAGTGGTGTTTATTTTGTCTCTCTATCTTATTTATAGCCTGAATTATGAGGAGAAATGTAAAGGCAGGCAACACCGAAATTCACACTTTTTCCAAACTTTGAAAATCAATTTAAAAAAAAAAAAATTTTTAGAAATTGTTTTTTTTTCTCTTCACATTTTGCATCATCTGACATTCCATTATCAAATAACAAAATCTCAAAAGAATTAAAAATATAGAGGTAATAATCACTGGTTCACTTGACATGGACTGACCCCAGCCCTGTTTTTCTTCAGAAATGCAACAGTGGCCTTAGATATGTTTTGTATCATTGTTATGTTGGGAAAAGTCCAGATCTACCAAGGGTATGTAGTGACGGTAGATGTATGGATATGTATAGAGGGTATGTAGTGATGTTTTATATAGAGCAGAACATCTGTGAATTCATGATACCAGCAGCGCTCATACAGCCCCACATAAGGACTCTGCCACCACCAGGTCTCACTGTAGGCAACAGGCATGATTTTTTACTCCTCACTTTTCTGTCCCCATACAGATTTGAAGCTGTCAGTTCCAAAAATGTCCCAGTAATCCTCTTCTTTTTCAGCATGGGCCCGAGCAAATTGTAGGAAGCAGTTTTTGCATGGTCTTTAGGAAAGGCACTTTTCTTGGACAACTCCCATGCATGCTGTAGTCTGGCGCGGGAAACACTCGTCCCTGTTTAGATCAACCCTTCTCTCCGGTAGATGCCTGTGTTAGCTGTTACCTTCCATGGTTGGGTTGGACATTTTTGTTAAAATTTTGCATCACTTTAGCTACACCGTTCTAAGTAAAGCTTTACTGATTGTCTTGTGTCGTTCACCTATCTTGTGTGAAATCATTCTTTTCTCAGGCCTTGTGACCTTTCTCTTCCATGTAGTACCATTGCTGACAGCATGAACTGGTCCAGGCTTTCCTTTCAGTATGGCCATCTTCTAGTCGCCTGTCTGCTGGACACCTGATGACTGAATGTTTTGTCTTACCTTTGCTTGAATTCTTGCTAATAAGAGTTTTGTAGTCTAAACGTTGGCTTTTCTCCTAAGATTTTCATTGTGGTGTATTCATTTGGTCTTGAATGCTTTTTTTAAGGAACTGTTTTGGGATGTGCAAAATAACAAATCTTGTTTGCAATCAATGGCCCGCATTATTGTACATTGTGGCATGCGATCCCATAGAAAATGTTGGTCCTGAAAGGAAATGAAAGGTTTTCTGACAAATCTGTAGGGGGTGTTCTCAATTGTTGTACTTTGGAGAATTATAGTAAATTGTGGGTATGATTTTCTTTAATCATTTTGCCAAGTTGGGATATGAAAAAAAAGATTTTTTTTTTTAAGAATATAATATTTTATTTTCACAACTCATTGGTAAAGGAGTCTGTCAAACACCTGTGGGGTCAAAGTGCTTACAATAACCCCAGGTGAATTCTTTGGGGGATAGGTACTTTTTGGGAGTTACAGCTTTTTAGGCAACTGTACACCATCCTAGTGATATCTGTGCTCCATTACCTGTATGGTGCATCATCTTTTTGGGGCCCTCCTGCATGCACAAATGGTGGTAAACCACCCCATAAAGGGCATTGCTGTACTCAGAAGAAAAAGCACCCACAATTGGTTTTCCATTTTCTTCTATTACTTGTTGTGGAAATGAGAAAAATTATGCTAAGGTAACAATTAAATGGGAAAAATGTTAATTCCTTTTAAACACCTTAAGGGTTTACAAAATGTTTCAAATAAATGCTGTTTTAAGGCCGGCTTCACACTGCGAGTGTGATCCAATCCGTGCCTGTCCGCTTGAAGCAGAGAGCCGGGACCGGATCAGCACACAGGACTGGGGGGCTATTATGCCCTCCGATCCTGTGTGCAGCGCACACAGTTCCTGCTGCTGATAAGTCAGGATCGCGGATGCCGTGGTCCTGACCTGTCAGCGGCTGTACACAGGATCGGAGGGCATAATAGCCCCCAGTCCTGTGTGCTGATCCGGTCCGCGGCTGTCTGCCTCAAGCGGACAGCTATGGATCGGATCACACACGCTGTGTGAAGCCGGCCTAAGAAGTTCAAGTTGTGCACTGTTTTCAAATCGGTGTTTTGGTTTTTTTTCTAATAAATAGGCCACTTAAAGGTTCTTGACCTGAATTGTAACCGTCTTAGGCCTCTTTCACATCAGCGTTTTTCGCTGATTGCGGCATATGCAGCAGATTTACCACATCTGCCGCCTGACAGTCGCACTTGCGGCACGCTTGCGACAAGCCCCATGTATTGTCTATGGGTCTTGCGGCAGGTGCGGCATAGCCATGGTTCCGAAAAAACGCAACTGCTGGAACTGCAGCTATACTGCACTTGCCGCACCTGCCGCAAACACCATTGACAATGCATGGGGCTTGCCGCCATTGTGCTGCAAGTTCGACCGTTAGGCGGCAGATGCGGTAATTCTGCCGTATCTACTGCAATCAGCAAAAAACGCTGATAAGAGGTGATAGGGCTGCCCCCTTGCTTCATTAGCTATCTTCTTGGCAGCATTCGCCCTATAGCCTAGAAAAGAGGCATGAATGATTACCGTATATACTCGAGTATAAGCCGAGTTCTTCAGCACAGTTTTTGTGCTGAAAAGTGATATGCACTGCATCCCCCTGTTGATCAGCAGTGGGGGAGCGATGCACATTACAATACACTTCCGAAACTGTACCACCCCCCCCCCCCCCATCACTGATACATGATACCCCGCCCCTACTGGCCCTCACAATAAAGTAAAATAAGATTTAACTCGCCCTCCGTTTCTTGTCTGCAGGCTCCGTGGTGTCCTCCGCTCTTCCTGGTTGGTGGTAAATCATGTGACCGGTGCATCAGTAATGTCATCGCTGCTGCACTGGTCACCTGATTAGAAGCCGAGGGCAACACGGAGCCTGCAGTCAAGCGTCAGAGGGTGAGTTTAAGTCTTTTTTTGTTTTATTGTGAGCACCAGCAAGGGGGTCAAGTATCAGTGATGGGGTTGATACATCTCCGATAGGGGCCATGTACCACTGATGTGGGCCCATAAACCAGTGAGGAGGCCATGTGCCAGCGATGGGGGGGGGGGGGGGAGGCCGACCCGAGTATAAGCATGCGTACAAATCACACAGGAAAATGAATGGGAGCACACGGTCATGCGCAGTCAAGCGCAGCACCATGCGTCCCCATTATAAACATAGGGGCTTGCGCTGGCTGTGCTCACATGGCGGTTCCCCTCCGCAGAACGCTGCGGATGGGAACGCAGATGTGAACCTTAGGGTGAGAGCAACACTGAAAACAAAACAAACTGCTGGAGTGGTGCAGTAACACTTGTATGGTAGGACTATCTGTTTTAAGGTCGCACATTACAAATCAAAACTCTTTCAATTTTCCTGTAAATTTTAAGTTTGTTTTCCATAAACTTAGAAAACAATGACCTAAATCTACTATAAAATGCAATGTGTTCGAAAAGTAATTTGCAGAACCACTTGGATACTTATGAATGCATTGCAAAGTCATTACTACATAAAGTCACACATGTCAGAATTTGAAAAATAGGGCTGCCAAGAATAGGTTAAATGTCACACCAGTGGATCCAGTTCTGTTAGTGCAGCATCAGTTGTCATAATTTTGCTCTAGGCATTTCTAAATTGTCTTCATATTGTACTTTTATACTGTTACCAACAGTCACTTAAGGCCACTTTACACACACCAACTTCTGTGTCCAACTTCTGAACAACTTACTGGTTGCAGTGAAATCATGGACACATTGTTCCATTTTGTTGCTGTGTACAAATGGAACAATGTGTCCATGATTTCACTGCAACCAGTAAGTTGTTCAGAAGTTGGACAGATAAGTTTGTGTGTGTAAAGTGGCCATTAGACTTTCTGGATTATTGAATGACTAGCTGTAGAGCCCGCATTGCCTGGGCATAGTAAGGAACTGTGCTTATTTATAAAAAAATAGAATGATTATGTTGCACATAAAAGCATTTCATATCATATATTCAACACTACAGATTTGCAACACAAATTAACTAAATGACTGCCTAAGTCAGGGTGGGGAACTCCAGCCTCGAGGGCCACAATCAGTGCAGATTTTCATGATTTCCTTAGTATTGCACAGGTGATACACATAATCACTTGCACTGGTGATGATTCCAATCCCTGTGCAATACTAAGGAAATCGTGAAAACCTGAACTGTTTGCTGCCCTCGAGACTGGAGTTCCCCACCCCTGGCCTAAGTAATGATGGTAGAAAATGGCGCACACTGGGACATGACTCTGTGAAGCAGCAGCCACATAAACCCAAAATCGACTAATACACCTCTTACCTATTCTTTTACCAACCTGCCGCACATAGCCACAGTAAACAGCAGGAGCATGTAATGATGCTTAGGTGTAATTACATTAAAGGAAACCAGTCAACTAGTATATATCCCTCCACCCCCCAGCTATCACTGTCTGTTCCTGCAGCTTCATAATACTATTCTAATCATCCCTGTCTGAGCTCATAGTGCAATGTTATATGTGGAAAAAGGCATTTTTACTCTTACATTTTCTTATGTAAATGAGGCATTGTGTTGACATGTTGAGAGACATAGACAATGTGACAGGTGAATAGTTAACTCACTGCTAGCTTCTATGTATAATGAGACCTGTGTGATGTCACAATAATGTGACCATAGTGGGTGGAGCTAAGCAAGCAAAATCGTTATGGAGACTTAGCTTTGCCTATTGTCACATGATCGTGACATCACACAGGCTCTGCGGGATCTTGTGAAATGCAGCCTCATTGTCAGTGTTGGCCAAGCATAGTAACTGTTATAACAAAATAGAATGATTATTGTAGTTAAAAGTCAGAGAGTAAATAGGGGCGTGGTTATGATGGGGCGGAGCTATGTGGACATACAGTGATAGGCTTTTTTTTTGGTGAATGATTGTAAGGCGCGGCTTTTAATTTTTTTCCCCAAAACATAGTGATAGACGTTCCCTGAGTCATATGAGGTGCGTGCAAAATTTTGTGACTGTAGATGCAATGGTTCAGATTCCCTTAGTGGACACTCTCAGACACTCAGACACACACATATATTAGATGGACTGGTTCTTCATGACATGGACTGCAAATGTATTTATCTACTTACACTTATTAAGGGCTTGGATTATTCTGAGACATTGTCAGTAAAAGTGGAATCTGAGAGTCCTCAGTGGTTGATACCTTTTAATGGCTAACTGAAAAGATGGTAAGCATAGCAAGCTTTCAGGACACTATGGCCCCTTCATCAGGCTGATAATGACACAAATTCTGAAGACACATACGGTACATATATACATAAGCAGAGTGAGATAATGCAGTAAATGCGACAGGTGACATAAAGCGGAGTCAGGCTAGGGAGGGGAAGAGAAGCTGGGAAAATAAAGTCAAAATTCTAAAGCTGGCTTCACACCGTGATTTTTGGGATCCGGGTTGTCCGGTGTGAACCGGACAGCCCCGGATCCAATTTCGCCCCTATTGTATCCCTATGGTGTCGGATGGCAGCTATTTGCCATCCATTTTGCTGTCTGTCCATTTGCCATCCATTTTGCTGTCTGTCCATTTGCCATCCATTTTGCGGTCTGTCCATTTGCCATCCATTTTGCGGTCTGTCCATTTGCCATCCATTTTGCTGTCTGTCCATTTGCCATCCATTTTGCGGTCTGTCCATTTGCCATCCATTTTGCGGTCTGTCCATTTGCCATCCATTTTGCGGTCTGTCCATTTGCCATCCATTTTGCGGTCTGTCCATTTGCCATCCATTTTGCGGTCTGTCCATTTGCCATCCATTTTGCGGTCTGTCCATTTGCCATCCATTTTGCGGTCTGTCCATTTGCCATCCATTTTGCGGTCTGTCCATTTGCCATCCATTTTGCGGTCTGTCCATTTGCCATCCATTTTGCGGTCTGTCCATTTGCCATCCATTTTGCGGTCTGTCCATTTGCCATCCATTTTGCGGTCTGTCCATTTGCCATCCATTTTGCGGTCTGTCCATTTGCCATCCATTTTGCGGTCTGTCCATTTGCCATCCATTTTGCGGTCTGTCCATTTGCCATCCATTTTGCGGTCTGTCCATTTGCCATCCATTTTGCGGTCTGTCCATTTGCCATCCATTTTGCGGTCTGTCCATTTGCCATCCATTTTGCGGTCTGTCCATTTGCCATCCATTTTGCGGTCTGTCCATTTGCCATCCATTTTGCGGTCTGTCCGGCTGGATCTGGGGGATTTCGTTTTTTGCCCTGGACACAAAACCAGAGCATGCAGCAATTTTTGTGTCTGGGGCAAAAATCGATCAAAACTTGATCCTCCCGGATCCGGAGCGATCTGGCGCCCCATAACATTGGAGTCTATCGGCGCCGGATTCGGCAGCAAAATTATCTGGTTCCCGAACGCTGGGTGTTGAGCCAGCGGCGACTTTGAAATTCAAGCCGCGCTCGTTCAGCACCTGGACAGCGTAGCTAAAAGAGCCGTTGGCTGAAATTTCAGCACGTGGAGAGCTCCACTGCTGAAATTTCAGCACTGGACAGCGGCAGCCGCGCGCAGTGATGATTCTGGCACAAAACAGGATCGGAGGGCATATTTGCCCTCCGGTTCTGTTTTGTCTAGGGGCTGTCAGGTTCTGTCCAGTGCATCCTACAAAACACTGAACAGAACCTAACGGCAAATAAATGTTGTGTGAAGCCGGCCTAAGATAAGAGGAACAGGTTGTATTATTGTTCTATGATTAGTGGCCTGTGGAGACCTGAAGATTCCTCAGAGGGCCATAAATCGAAGCGGGACAGTTCACATAAGAAGTGTCAAAAGTTCATTGTCCTCTAACTTGAGTCTGTTGCAAGATGTGATATCCCCAAATGTCCTTTCATTTGATATAAAAACGCATGAATCCATGTGAAACATTTAATCCTGTTTTGAATGTGTCAAAGGTTATCAATTTGTATTCTCAAATTCTTCTCTCTCTGAGATTTGAAGTTGCTTTTAAAAAAGCTACTAATCATAGAACAATAATACAATCTGTTCCTCTTATCTTAGAATTTTGACTTTTTATTTTCCCAGCTCCTCTCCCGATCCCTAGCCTGACTCTGCTTTACATCACCTGTCATATTTACTACATCATCTAACACTGCTTATGTATATATGTATGTGTCTTCAGAATTTGTGTCATTATCAGCCTGATGAAGGGGCCATAGTGTCCCGAAAGCTTTCTTTGCTTACCATCTTTTCAGTTAGCCATTAAAGGGAACCAACCATCAAAAAATACCTATCTAACCTCTAAATATCTGTCCCTGGGGCCCTAAATGACTATTCTAACCATCCCTGACTGACTAAATCTAAGTAACTACAGGCACAATAAATCCCTTTTATACTTCCCAAATTCTTGTCGGCTGGGCGTTCCTCCAGGCTCTGTCAGCGAGGCGGATCTCCTCGCTGCTGTCCGTCTTCTTTCCAGGGCGGCATCTTCTTCCCACGGATTCAAATTGCCCGCCCATTGCGTCCTCGCATTGAGCGGGTCACGTGCTGCAGGCCCCGCGTCACTTCCGGTCGCCGCGTCACTCGTACGCTCAGGCCGGCTTCTGAGCATGCGCAGATGGCATGCTGAAGCCGGCCTGGGCGCGTCACAGGTACAACACGGTACAAACATTTTTTACCTTATCAGTAAAAGTGGTATTTTGTGCAGAGTTTGAGGTATGAAGGGTGTTGGCACTTTCTCTTGTTGGTGCAGTCGTCTTCGCTCACTGACCCCACTCCTGTACATACAGTGGCTGTAGGTGGAGGAGCAGTGACCAGATCTCTCCATCAGTCTCCTGCAATAATAAATCAGTGTTCCCATGTAAGATGTTGGATGAGCTGATGGGCGAGTCTGGTGTCTTGTTCCTCCACCAGCAGCCATAGAATGGACAGAAGTGCTGGTCAGTGAGTGAGGAAGGTTGCACCAACAAGAGAATGGGGCTGACCTCTTTAAATTGTTCTTTTTGTTTATTGCAAATAGCAGAAAAATTGTAGATTTTTTCTAATAAACCTAATTTGTAATGGGATTGAATGAGGTGAATGCAGCTCTGTGCTGTGTATAGCACTTGTATATCAAGGTGATCATACACATGTCCTTGGCATCCAATCCTGTAATGAGGCGTAGGGATTGCTCTGATATTACATAAGAATTGGGATTAGTAGATTACAGCTGTAAAATATTCTTTATGCTGAAATGATTTTCCTAACTATGAACGGACAATGTTAACTTTGTGAGGGGGGTAGTAGTCTGTCACTTTTATAAGGGTGAGGGCCCACAATCAGTGTTTGTTTAGGACACAGTATGTTTCTGCTGTGTTGTACAATACAAGCACAGAGGATGTGATTCATAGAAATCTGCCCACTGTGCTTCTTTTTAACGCTGGGTAAATTGATATGTGGCACGGCTTCCTGGGTCGTAACATGTCAAATTGTTCTTGCAATGATGCAAGTGTTCTCAGCAGGAGAACAGCGAAAATACTCTGAATCCTGATTGTGGGCACGGAGAGGGTGTTCTCCCACACAGGACACTAGGGCCTCCATGTGATAAGTGGCACTTTTTTCAGAATGCAGACAATGCTGATCATGGGTACTTACCCATCCACTATATAATCTCCTAATGTTCTCTGTCTGTCACGGAAATTGCGCGCCAGCGCTCATTGGTCGCCGGCAAAAGTATGCCATAAAACGGCTCTCCTCTAACCCCCCCGCTCCTCCTGCCCTGTCTGCTCTCCCTCACCCCGCTCTCCTCCTGCCCTGCTCACGTCCCCTGCATCCCCCTGCTCCTTAGGGCTACTTCACCACCACCACTACTACTACTACTACTACTACTACTACTACTTTAGTGATTTGATTTCGCAGTGCATTATACACTGTGAAATCAAATGTAAAATAAAAACAAATGTATTAAAAATAATAAAGATTGTTATACTTACCCTCCGCCGAGTGCTTGGTAACCGGGAGCAGTAGCAGGCAGTGTCCTGCTAGGACCTTGCATGATGTCAGAATGACATCGGCGTTCGGCGCTGTGATTGGCCCGCTCGCGGTCATGTTATATGTGACGCGCACATCACATGACCGCGAGCGGGCCAATCACCGCGCCGAACGCCGATGTCATTCTGACATCATGCAAGGTCCTAGCAGGACACTGCCTGCTACTGCTCCCGGTTACCAAGCACTCGGCGAAGGGTAAGTATAACAATCTTTATTATTTTTAATACATTTGTTTTTATTTTACACTTGATTTCGCAGTGTATAGTGCACTGCGAAATCAAATGGAGCTGTGACAGATGTCCCAGAGGGGAGGAGGAACAGGATTCCTCCTCCCCTCTGTGACATCACTAAAGAAGTAGCCCTAAGGAGCGGGGGGCGAGGACAAGGTAGGAGGAGTGGGGGAGGGGAAGTGAACGCGGGCAGGCCACCATCCTGCTCCGCTCTCTCCATCCTGCCCCCCCCCCCCTCCCCGGCTCTGCTCGCTCCATCCTGAAAGCCTCCAACCCCCATGCTCTGCTCGCTCCATCCTGACCCCCACCCCCCGACTCCGCTAGTTCCATCCTGCCCCTCCCCCGGCTCTGCTCGCTCCATCCTGCCCCCCCCCCCCCGCCTCCATCCTATTTAATACACGTACGCCAAGTGCGCTGATTGGTCGCTGCTAGCCGCGACGACCAGTCAGCGAAGTGGAGCATGGCTTGGTATATTGGTGCGCAATTTGAACTGCCGCTCCTAGTTTAACGCGGTTCACTCCTGTTTTACAAGGTATTCTAGAATACCTGATGCGTTAGAATCGGGCCACCATCTAGTAGACCATAAGTATTAGTAAAAAGCAACTTGTAAATAAGCAGCAAACAGCTAATTTCTTGGTGCCTTGGATGCTGAGATCTGGCACTAATTTTGGTATAACTATAGATTTATAAAACCTGGACAAGCTCTACATCAAGTCTAATCTTAAAGGGAACCTGTCACATAAAAAAAAAAATGGATATTTAACCCATATCTGCAGGTAACCTGCAGGTTGTTATTTGGGACCTGCCTGACATCTGCACTGTGAACCCTGCTGCCTGGAGGAAATGAGCTTTATTCCTCCCAGCAGTGTTATAGGTTCAGTCGCTGCTCTATCAATGGTGGCGGCTCTATCCGGCACTCCCACCCCACCCCTCCCTTCCCCCATACTGATTGATAACCGCTCAGCATTAGAGAAACAGTCATTGCGGGAGCTGTTACATTCGCTGTGTTCTGATACCTGTGACTGACACCCAAACACTGCATAGAGGTTTAAATTTCATCTCCTTATTGCAACAGGGTTTAATGTGCAAATGCTGTTAACCCCTTCATGACAGGCTTATATATATATAAGCCCCTGGCCGTGTCCCTCCCTTTGATGCAAGCTCATGTGCTGATCTTGCATCATCCCCCACACATCTCAGCTGATCTGATCAGCTTACGTGTGTAGCTAACTACACCGATTGGATCAGCAATCGGATTGGTGCTGTTAACTGACAGCGTGATCCAAAGCACTGGGGCCGATTGCGCTATTCCCAGATGGCATCGGAGATCCCGTGATGCGATCACTGGACCTCTGATGGACACTTTGACAGCCAGGGGTCCTGTGATGACCCCAGATGCTGTCTGTTATGCCTTCCTGTGGATGCCTGGCGAGGGTCGGCATCTACAGAAAGTGATGACTGAAGCATCTTTGTGCACAGCAGAAGCGATCAGACCGTGTAGCACTGAGGCCCCCTAGGGGCAGTGGGAAACAAAGGAGAAAAATAATTTTTACATATGAAAAAAGCAGAAGTTTAAATCTCCCCCCCCCCCCCCCCCTTCCCTTTTGCCCTATTGAAAAAAAAAACTATTAAAAAAATACACATATTTAGTATCACTGCGATCAGAAATTCCTGATCTATCAAGATATAAAATCAATTAATCAGATCTGTAAACTGTAATGAAAAAAAGTCCAAAAGCCAAAATTACATCTTTTTTTTCTTTTTTTTGTTGCCGCAACATTGCAATTAATTTCAATAACGGGTGATCAAAATGGCACATCCACCCGCAAATGGTATAATTAGGAACGTCCGCTCAAGATGCAAAAAAATAAGCCGACACAGAGCCCCAGATCCCGAAAAATGAGAGTTACAGGCCACAGAAATGGCGAAAAAGTGCAGTTCTTTTTCTTTAAAAACTTCAGAATTTCTTTTCACCGCTTAAAGGGAACCTGTCACCTAATCTATGGCCCCTAAACTATCACTACCTGCCCCTACAGACCCTAACTAGCTCCCTAACCATCCCTGGCTGACGTAATATGGCTTTATATAAGGTGAAATAAACACTTTATAAACTTACATGATCAGTGCCAGTGGGGCGTTCCTGACAGTAGGGCGGGGTCCCCAGAGCCGCGCTCCCCCCGCCTCGCTCCCTTCCTAACGCCCTAATGGGCGGCATTATCGATTTGAAGAGCGGGGAAGCCCATTGGAATCTTCCCGCCCCGCTCTTCATGACGCGGCCGGAGACCGCGTCATTTCCGGGTCCGCGCATGCGTAGTGCGCCGGGTGAAGCTGAAATGCGCCGGGTGAAGCTGAATATGAAATGTGCCTAATCAAAGTGAATGTATATATGTGTGTGTGTAATCCATATGTACATGTGGATTACACACACATATATATGGGCTGGTTTGGGAGGGGGGGGGGCCGCCGATACTCACCTTCCGAAGACGCCGGTCGTTGCCTAGCGACGCTGCGATTCCGGTCAGCTTCACCCGGCGCACTACGCATGCGCGGACCCGGAAATGACGCGGTCTCCGGCCGCGTCATGAAGAGCGGGGCGGGAAGATTCCAATGGGCTTCCCCGCTCTTCAAATCGATAATGCCGCCCATTAGGGCGTTAGGAAGGGAGCGAGGCGGGGGGAGCGCGGCTCTGGGGACCCCGCCCTACTGTCAGGAACGCCCCACTGGCACTGATCATGTAAGTTTATAAAGTGTTTATTTCACCTTATATAAAGCCATATTACGTCAGCCAGGGATGGTTAGGGAGCTAGTTAGGGTCTGTAGGGGCAGGTAGTGATAGTTTAGGGGCCATAGATTAGGTGACAGGTTCCCTTTAAATAACAGTAAAGTATACATATTTGGTGTCTACAAACTCTTACTGACCCGAGACATCATACTGACACGTCCGTTTTACCTAGTGAACATGGTGAATAAAAAACCCAAAAAACAAATGTGTATTTGCACTTTCTTTGCAATTTCACTGCAGTCGGAATTTTTTTTTGCCATTTTCCTGTACACTAAGTGGTAAAATAAATTGTCATTCAAAAGTACAACATGTCCCGCATAAAACAAGCCTTATATCTCTATATTGATGGAAAAATAAAAAACGTTATGGCTCTTGAAGGAGGGAATAACGGAAAACTGAAAATTGTCCGTGAGTGAAGGGGTTAACCTGCAGATTAACCCCATATCTGCAGGTTAATAGTTTTTTCACAATTCAGGTTCATTTAAATAAATAGGCCTGACACTGTGTGCTGTCCTGTGACATTAATAAGCTGACTGCAGTTCAGTGTGAGTGCAGTGTGCTGCAGCCTCTCCTGCATTCAGGAACCTGTGATGGCTCCGTGCTATCAAAGACTACAAGAAGCGTGCAGAGAGGACGTCATCTGTCACCCAGAAATCCTCTGAGCAGATCATTGCTAATATTGATCTAGCGGGCATTGGATCACGCTCATCTGGGCAGCATATAGAGAATTACTGGGATTGCAAATGTCCTGTTATCCCAGCTTCCTCTCTTATTAGGATATTGATGGGTTTAAAATTATCACCGCAACGTTTAATTTTTTCAATTAAATTTCCAAAACACGTTTTGGTGAGCTATAAGGCTATGTTTACACGGGGCATTTTTTGCTGCATTTTTTTACTGCAGCAAAACCTCATTCTCTGAAATATGCAGGTTGAGATCAGCGTAAACTCACAGAAATACCACCAATCACCTCCTCCATAGCATGGCTGGTCACAGGTGCCACAACCGCCCCCAGTGCTTGGCTGGTTGTAGGAGATTGAGCATCGGTATTCAGACACTTGTGTTACTTCTCAGTGGAGCTGACAGCCTTCTGCTGGGTGCAATGGAGGTTTACATCCTTTTTCGGTGATTTTTTTTCTGAATGTTTGGTGGTTTACCACTAAACAAATATATGGTTAGGACTCATAAGCGTGAGGACCCTTGACGGTGGGTTACAAGCTTACGTATTTTGGCCAAAATATCCAATAACGCCTCACATTTTCATCTATAGTGTTTATTGCACCTATGTATCTGTTGCAGTGTGTGGCTGAGCCCTGGTGGGGGTCGTCTGTCATTTGTGATGCATATACATGGTGCAGAGCAGCCCGCCTCATCTAATAGCGTTGCGTGACCAATAGGCTGCAATCTCACAGTTATGTCACGTGTGTGGATGACTGATACCCAATGGTAAAATTGTGTCTACAAATACCACCAATCACCTTCCCCATAGCATGCCTGGTTGCAGGTGCCACAACTGCCCCCAGTGATTGGCTGGTTGCAGGGGATTGAGCATCGGTATTCAGACACTTGTGTTACCTTTGATGGTGGGGTTACACGTCCCGATATCGCGGCGATATCGGAGGCAACGACGCGGGAGCGCGCATTTAGTGCACGTTTCTCCCTGCATCGCATCGCCAGTTTACACGCCGCGATATCGGGATGCAACGTCCCTCCGATGTCTAAGCCCACCAACCCAGGAACGACCAGTTAACATGGGAGTTAATGGGTGACGTGAGCGTACACATCGGAGTTGGGCTGTCACACGCAGCGATGCTGGTACAACGGCCTTGCGATATCGGCGAGTTGAATAGCTTTGCTATTCAACTCCGATATCGTTTTGGCATCGTTCCAGCATCGCATTGGATGCTAAAACAATACAACGCGCACCCGATATCGGCTCCAACTCGCGACCCACGTGACTTTTTGTCGGAGTTGGACGCCGATATCACGGCGTGTAAACCCACCATCCGTGTAGCTGGCAGCCTTCTGCTGGGTGGAATGGATGTTTACATGGCTAATTTTCTGAGTTTTTTTTTATTTTGTCTTTTTTCGGTTATTAGATCAGCGTAAAACCAAGGTAAAAACCAGGGCTGTGGAGTCTGAGTTGATTCCCCCTTTGGTGGAGTCGGAGTTGGAGTCTGTATAAAATTCCAACTCGTAAAATATGTAATAAATTGAGTACAGTTGTTCAATGCAGAATGTGCTGAATATTATGAATTATTACGTTCAATGTAAATATCTTGATTATTGTATGCTAATAGTGATTACATCCTAATGTTCACATTGTACTACAATAACTTCATCACTTAAACATGAGCTGTGTATGAGGGAGTCAGAGGTGGGGAAAGTGAGGAGTCTGAGTTAGTGGTTTGGCTCACTGACTCCACAGCCCAGGCAGAAACACAATGTGTGAATATGCCCTAACTTGGGTGTTTCTGCAGAGCTTGCTTTTTCAGGGTGATTAGAAGTTTTTATTGATATATTTTGCACTACAGAGCACTTTTGTTATATCTTTATTACAATTTTTGAAGTCAGAATGAAGACAGTGTAACATTAACAAATTCTTTTTTTAGTCTACGTTCACACGCTGCGTATTTCCTGCGCTTTTTTACTCAATGGTTTTGCTTAAAAGCGCACCTGTCTGTTTCCTGCCGGTCAGCTGATTCAGGTCCTTGCAGCGATTGGACGCCTTCCCCGGACAGTCTGCGAAGAGGTAAGTGTTTTTTAATTTTCTTTTTTAAACCATTACTTTCTTTTATTTTGCTTTAGCAGTGCATGTACATACGCTGCTAAAGAGAAACTACACAGATGTCACATGGCACCAGGATTATCCCTGCCCCCGTGTGACATCACTTCCTGCGCTTTTGGGGGGGAAAATGCGGCCATAAAAGAAGTGACGTGTAAACGCACTGCTTTTTTTTTTTTTTTCTTCTTACTGGCGCTAAAAAGCTCGGCCACCTGATGTTATGATAATCAAGGCAATTGAAAGACTGGTCATGTTAAAATCCAGCATGCCCATCATTCATTACCTTGTGATTAGATTTTGGGGGACTGTTGTGCTGCCCTCATGGATTTCTGCTAATGCTGAGCCTTCTCGCACTATAGACTTTGGTGATGTATGGAGACCAGGTGGATTTTCACATTTTTGTGCTGTGGATGTGTAGAATCCTCATGATCCTCTAAATGTGCAAATGTGCAAATCTCCCCTGTGTGTCTATCTCCGTGTGCTGACATCACTACTTTTCCATTCAGCTCTTTGTCATTATTCAGACATTGGTTTAGTCACCGGCATAAAGAATTCTAGAGAGCGGCGGACTGTACTCATCACTCCCTAATGGGAATCCATGTGATGGGGAACACACTTTACACTCTCTTCCTTCTCAGGATTTGCTCTTCTATTTTTAGTGTTTGGGGCTATATATTTTGTTTGTCTATTTTTTAACACCTTGATCTGACTTAAAATAGTAAGAAAAGAAAAAAAAAAAAGTATCAAAATCCATCAATTTGCATAGTGCACAACTGGATCATTCGTAATGACAAATCTCAGCAGTGCTCGATGGACCTGGTTAATGATAAGGGTGGCTTCACACCACGGCAAGATCCGATCCGGGGCTGTCAGGGATGAACCTGACAGCCCCGGACCGGATCAGCACACAGAACCGGAGGGCTAATATGTCCTCCGGTCCGGTGTGCAGCCGGACGCAGCTGCCGCTGATGATGATTCAAGACCGCGGCTCACGGGGAGCTAGCCGCGGTCCTGAAATAACAGCGGCGTGCAGCCGCAGGTGTCCGGTTCTCGGATCCTTGCGAACCGGGGCAAACCGGCCCCATAGTCTCCCATGTTAGGGGAGATTTTTCTCCTGGACACACAAACGTTGCAAGCAGCATTTTTGTGTCCGGGAGAAAAATCCGAATTCTTCCGGATTCTTCCAGAGAGATGGAAACCACCAGATGGCAGAGAGCTGCCATCCGGCTCCATTCGGCCCCATAGGATACTATGGGGCCAAAATCCGGTCCAGGGCTGTCTGGTTTACACCGGACAGCCCCGGATCGGATTGCGCTGTGGTGTGAAGCCAGCCTAATAATAATCATAATAATGTTATATGGCACCATTAATTCCATGGTGCTGTACATGAGAATTGACTATAGTGGGGCTCTGTGTATTCTTGTCTCGGTTTCTGGCATTTCTTGGACCATACAGAGCAGCATCAGCCTGAGCCTCCCATACTACTGTGAACACCCAAACCTGACAGTTCTTTCTTAGCATATTAATATTTTTTATGCAGTTAATTATTCTTTCCGTGGGTAGAAGCTCTGAGTATTTTCTAACCCCAGAATTGGTATCACCGCAGTTTACACCATCGCTCTTCATGTTACAGGTGGGTCCAGGATAGTATATGGAGGCCTCTAGCATCCAGTGCCCTTTAACCCTGTCACCCCCAGCCTGTTTTCTCCTTCCTGACTAGGCCATTTTTTTTCCCAATTCTCACATGTCACTATATGAGGTGATAACTCTGACAACTGATCCCAGGGATTCTTACAGTGTTCGTTTTCCTGACTTCATTTTAGTGGTAAATTTTGGGCGCAATGATTTGCGTTTATGAAAATATCAATTTGCCAAAAATGGGAACATTTTGCAATTTTCAAACTTTAGTTTTTATGCCTTTAACGTTTTCATAGGGGTCGTGCTAAAAACGTAGGTATTGGCAGCCCTGACGCCTTGTTGCTGCCATGGTAACACGGCGTCAGCTGTTGTGAATTCTGCTTGTGGGCTCCTTCCTGTGGTTGTGGCTGGTAATGCAGTTGATCCTGTTTTGCACTCTTGGTCAGGTGAATTGGATAATTGCAATTCTGACTGGGGTATTTAGGTTTGCTGAAATTCCTCAGTCCTTGCCAGTTGTCAATTGTCCTGGAGGTGTTTCACCTCTGCCTGGTCTCTTCCTGCTCTTCTGCAAAACTTCCAAGCTAAGTGAATGTTTGGTTTTGTTTTCTTGTGGCACACCTGCTGTGTGCTTGCTTTCAAATTGTCTATTTTTGCTCAGAGTGCATGTCTGTCTTAACCTGCTCTCTGTTAGGACGTTTTCTTCCTAGGATTTAAGTGCTATTCATTTGTTGTTGGCTTGTTCAGCTTTTGATTGCATCTGCATATATTTAGCCTAGTTGGATTCACAGGAGTTCTGCAGATTTAGAGGGCGCTGAGTCTTGAGTAGACTCGGGGGTATTTTTTTATTATCTGATGTGGATATTTTTGAAAGGATTTTTATACTGACTGCAATAGTATTCTGTCCTGTCTTTATCTAGGTAGAAGTGGCCTCATTTGCTAGATTCTGTTTTCTGCCTGAGTGTGTCTTTTCCTCTCTTACACAGTCAATATTTGTATAGGGCTTTCTATCCTTTTGGGGTTCTACTCTGAGGCAAGATAGAGTTCCTGTTTCCATCTTTAGGGGTAGCTAGTTCTCCGGCCATGTTGAGGTGTCTAGGGTATGCACAGTCACATCCCACGGCTACTTCTAGTTGTGTGGTTAGATCAGGAACTGCTGTCAGTATAGGTACCACTTACTCCTGTGAAAAATATTCATGCGGCTCCAAGGTCACCGGATCATAGCAGTCAGCGCTGCCAATGCTTACCTATGGCGAAGCGGCCACCAGTTCGAATCAAATGCCGGCATCTGAGTGCCGGAGTTTGAAATCTTGTGCTTTTTCCCAGCGCGAGCAAAGATGCTTCTGAAAGCGTCTTTTCTTGCGTTAGGAAAAAGCGCAAGATTTCACTCAATGCCAGCTTTTGAGCTGAGCTAGGGGCCGCGTCTCCATAGGTAAGCATTGGCAGCGCTGACTCAGTATTACCATGGTAGTAACAAGGTGTCAAGGTTGCCAAAAGCTATGTTTTGGACGCAAGCCCCCTGAAATGTTAATGTGACAGTAGCCTTAGGGCATGTGCACAAGATCCGGAGACACCAAGTGATGGACGTCTCCTCGCCTGCATTTTTTTTTTTTTTTTTTTTTTATATTAAATTTTTAAAACAAACGGCGTGGGGCTTCGCCATATTTTTGGTCCAGCCAGGTACAGCAAGCAGCTACGGACTGCCACCAACCCCCACTGCCTAGTTTTACCTGGCTGGAAACCAAAAAAGATGCGTGGGTTTCACCATATTTTTTGGCCAGCCAGGTACAACTAGGCAGCTGGGGGCTGGAATCCTCAGCGTAGGGAGGCCCAAGCTTTCTGGTCACCTAGCATGCCCCCATATGCTATAACAGAGGGCACTGTCCCAGGGGAATGATGGGTCATTAACTCTGCAAGTTCATGACCCATCACAATCTAGGGGTCACACAGGGGCTAAGTGTGTTCTTCATGGTGATCTGTAAAGCAGTCACCATGAAGAACAGTTAACCACTATGTGACCCCAGGGGAATGATAGGTCATGAACTTACTGAGGTACACTTACTGAGGTACATGTTATCACTTGATCAGATGGGAGAGAAGAGAGATTGCTGGGGAAGGGGGGGGATTTTGGAGGTGCAGGGGCCGTAAGTGCTGGGGGGAAATCGGATGGGGCTGAGGGGCACTGGATGGGACTGGGGGGGCCACCAGGCAATGTCATTTCCATGTGATCTGGCATGTATAGCTTTTCAGATCGCATGGACATGCAGGGGACGCGGCGGCTTTCCCACCCACGGCCATTTTGAGATAGATCGGTGGAGAGGTTGGAGGAAGATCCCCTGATACCGGGGGTCTTCTGGGAGTTAGGGGTTAATGCTTTACTCACATCCGACATGTGTTTTCATGTCGGATGAAAGTGTAAGCATTTTTTTTCGGCAGTGACCTTTTTTGTAATGTCATGACTGGTAAACGGTGTTTGCAGGTCATCACATTACCGGCACTGGTGGTAAAGCCCCCGATCCAGAATCTGGAGGGTCTCAACTACCCCCGGTAACTGAAATCCAGGAGGTTTTCGGTCACCGGGGGGCGCTACAGACTTATTCCTGGTACGTCTAAGTACCCTTTTTTTCCGACTTCTCTAGACGTTAGTCTGTCGTTATGATTTTGTGTGACCAAAGAGTTGTAAACTAGAAATGTGGCAAATGCTATTAGTGATTTTCTCCTTCGCCTCATTGGGGGACACAGGACCGTGGGTGTTATGCTGCTGTCCACTAGGAGGCGACACTAAGCAATCTGCAAAAGAGTAACAGTGGCTCCTCCTCCTCAGCATACACCCCTGGGGCAGGCACTGCCTCCTCAGTTTTTTGCTTAGTGTCGAAGGAGGCACACGTCCATTTTCCTCTTGGTGAATTTTCATCATAAAGAAGAAAAGTGGGTCCGGTGTGACCCCCCCGGCATGCTCCCTCCTCGGCCACCCACTGTTGGGGCGCTGGGTTGAGGTTGAGATTCGTTACATATGCCGTACTCCTTTCTCGGCCTCCCACTGTTGGGTTGCTGGGTTAAAGTTGAGACAGCCCAGCATAACATCCACCTTCCTCATTCCCTGCGGTCTGAGGTGAAGTAGAGATGACTGCCTGCCAGATGACGTCCCCCTAATCACCCCTGGGTGTTTTAGGCAGTGGCAACACCAGGTATCAGCAGCACAGGCTGCATGGGCTGGAGACTGCATGACTGCCTGCAGCAGCGCAGGCTATGCAGGAGCCTACACAAGGGATGCTGGGCTGGATGAGAGGGCACTTACTGCAGCCAGGCCTCAGGCACAAGGCTGACAGGGGCACAGCAGCTGGACACTTGCAAGCTGCATCCAAGTGCAGCTTTGCAGCTCAGTACAGATCCTCTGCTATACTGGCGGTTCTCCGCCAATGCCAAGGGGGGACATCACATTTCCCCCGTTTTTCTGGGCCCCCCAGCGGTTTTTTCGCGCCTCCGCGCCGGCCCCTCACTATTTCCGGGGACCTCAACTAATTGAGGCCCCGGCTTGGGCCTAGTGCGGAGGTCGCCGCCCCTGTGCCGCCCCCGTCCCGCCCCGCTGGATGACGCTGACCGCGCGTCATAGCGGGGGCGGAGCCGAGAACGGGCGCGTTTTCCAGGCCGGATCCCGCCCGTTGAGCTCCGCCCCTTCCTCCTTCTCCTCCACGGTCGCCATTACAGCACGTGGAGCGTTCAGCCATCCAGGGGGGACACAGGATCCGGGCGGCCTGTTGGACAGCGGCGCTGGGACTGGTAAGACCTCTGCAGGGATCTGCTCTGCAGAGGTTCTCTGTCCCTCTCTCTCTCTCTCCCTCTACTCCACATCCCCTCCTGCAGCAGGCACTGTTACAGGGGAAAGTCTCCACAGTGACCCTATTCAGCCCCACCACTAAGGGTCCAGGCACCTAGCTGGATAGCTAGAGAGTGCCTGTTTACTCAGGGGTCTCCTGGTTATCTCTATTTCTGTACTATAGCCCATACCACAATGTCTGGCAGTAAGAGTAAGAAAGGCTCCAAGGCAGCCAGCACTTACTATGCTACCTGCACTATTTGTCAGGCTGACCTCCCTGCAGGATGCACCTCGCCACATTGTGAGAGCTGCACGCAGGCTGCAGATACTGAGACCCTCACTGCCCGGACGGCTACCAGTGCCCCGGACCCTACCCCTGCATGGGCCGCAGTTATGTCTCAGAATATGACGCAGTCCATTGACAGATTGTCTGCCACACTGCTGCAGTTTATGCAAGCCCGTTCGCCTCCTGAACCCGCCGTTCAGGCTTCTGCGTCTCAGCCAGAAGTCTTGGAACCGCGACATACTGCCGACCCTGCCCCGTCAGTCTCCGACTCTGGCCGTAAGAGACCTCCTCCATCTCCAGAGTCCCCTGCGGGATCTGCATCCCGCAGGCGTCAAGATGACGCGCAGGAGTCCGAAGGTCTCTGTTCTACGGACTCAGAGGGTCACTTAGATGAGTCCCTAGACTTAGATGCGACCGATACGGTGGCACTGGTGGAGGATTTGATTACTGACATCAACCAGGTCCTGGAGGTGTCAGACCCTCCGGCTGATGTGCCGGAGCACAAGGTGTCCTTTAAAAGAGCCAGGAGACCACACAAGCATTTCTCGGACCATCCAGAGTTCCAGGAAATTCTTAAAAAGCATAGGTTACATCCTGACAAACGGTTTGGTAACCGTAAGGCTCTGGAAACGCGTTATCCTTTTCTGCCTAAGGTTACCCAGGATTGGACAGATCCGCCACAGGTGGACCCGCCCGTATCCCGTCTCGCTACCAAGACCCTCCTGTCCTTACCGGACAGTTCATCCATAAAGGACGCCACTGACCGTCAGGTGGAGCAGATGGCGAAGTCCGTTTTTGAGGCCTCAGGCTCTTCTCTAGGCCCAGCCTTTGCTTCAGTCTGGGCCTCTAAGGCTATTATGACTAGAGCTAATTCGGTACACTCGGCTCTTCGGTCCTTACAGGCCGACCCGGCCTTGTTAGACCAGGTTACTCAAATTGCGGTTACCGCCGAATATTCTATGCATGCTGCCTTCGATTCGGCTAACTGTGCCGCGGCTGCGGCTTCCAACGCCATAACTATTAGGCGAGCCCTCTGGTTAAGAGAGTGGAAGGCAGACGCAGCGTCAAAGTCGCTCACATGTCTTCCGTACAATGGTGGCCGTTTATTTAGCGAAAAGCTGGATCAATTGATTTCAGGCGCCACTGGGAGTAAGAGTACCTCTCTTCCACAACGTCAGATTAAGCGACCCTTCACTCGTCGCCAACAAACCCGTTTCCGATCCTTTCGGAACTCCTTTGGTTGGTCAGTCTCGAAGCCCCCAACGGCGGCCAATAGGTCCCCCCGTAGGGAACGCACCCAGACGACACGGAAGACTGGCGCAAACTGGCAGTCCCATTCTCGCCAGTCCAGATCTAAGGGCTCAAAGCCTAGCAGATTCTCTTCTTCCTGACTCTCCCCCTTCGGGAGACACTATTCAGGTTGGCGGCCGACTTTCTCGCTTTCGTCAGGTCTGGCTCTCTTCTACCGACGACAAGTGGGTAAACACCTTGGTGTCTTCCGGATACACCATAGAATTTACGGCCCTTCCTCCAAATCGTTTTTTTCTGTCAATCCCACCTGCTCATCCGCCCAAAGCTCGCACCTTCTTTCAAGCGGTAAATTCCCTCCTGACAGCCGGTGTCATCATACCGGTACCGCCAGCCGAACGCTTCCAAGGGTTCTACTCAAACCTTTTTGTGGTACCCAAAAAAGGAGGAGCGGTTCGCCCCATTCTAGATCTAAAACAGTTAAACTCCTTCGTGAAGGTTCGGCATTTCCGCATGGAGTCACTGCGCTCCATCATAGCGTCCATGGAGAAGGACGAATTTCTCGCGTCCATCGACATACAGGACGCTTACCTTCATATCCCAATCGCGGCAATTCACCAGCGGTTTCTCCGCTTCGCCATCAACCAGGACCATTATCAGTTTGTGGCCCTCCCGTTCGGCCTAGCGACGGCTCCCAGGGTGTTCACCAAGGTCATGGCGGCTGTCATGACCATACTGCACACAAGAGGAATGGTAGTCCTCCCATACCTAGACGATTTGCTCATCAAAGCTCCCTCCTTCAGGGAATGTCAGCAGAGTGTTTCCATCACGGTGGACACCCTGCGTCGTCTAGGCTGGTTGGTGAATCTGCGGAAGTCGTCACCAGTCCCGTCACAATGTCTAACATTCCTCGGGATGCGCTTCCACACCCCCAGGGGTCTGGTCCTTCTCCCTCAGGAAAAGGCGAAGGCCCTTCGACAGGGAGTCCACACCCTCCTACGGCCGTTTCCTCAATCGATTCGGTTCGCCATGCGAGTCTTGGGCAGGATGGTTGCCTCTATGGAGGCGGTGCCGTTCGCTCAACTTCACCTCAGGCCTCTCCAACGGGCGATTCTGACTTCGTGGAACAGGAACCCTTCTGCCCTGGACAGATTATTCCGGTTGTCTCCTGCAGCGAGGAGCTCCCTCCATTGGTGGCTCAAACCTCGTTCCCTCACAAGGGGAAGGTCCTTTCTACCGGTTTGCTGGAAGATAGTCACCACCGACGCAAGTCTCAGTGGATGGGGAGCGGTACATCGTCATCCCACGGCACAGGGAACATGGTCCCCAGCGGAGTCGGCCGAACCCATCAATCTCCTGGAAATCCGAGCCATATTTCTAGCTCTGAAGGCTTTTCATTCCATGCTGGCAGGAACACAAGTCCGGATTCAGTCAGACAATGCCACGGCCGTGGCATACATCAACCATCAAGGCGGAACCCGCAGTCTCCAGGCCATGCACGAAGTGCAACGCATTCTACACTGGGCAGAATCGACGAACTCAACGCTGTCAGCAGTTCATATCCCGGGAGTGGAAAACTGGGAAGCCGATTTCCTCAGTCGCCAGGGCATGGACTCGGGAGAGTGGTCTCTACATCCCGACGTGTTCCAGCAAATATACCGTCGCTGGGGGACTCCGGACGTAGATCTGATGGCATCTCGGTTCAACACGAAGGTTCCCATGTTTATAGCCAGATCTCACGACCCGCAAGCTCTAAGGGCGGATGCCCTAGTTCAGAATTGGTCTCAGTTCCAGCTGCCTTACATCTTCCCTCCTCTGCCTCTCATTCCCTGAGTGGTGCGGAAAATCAAGCAAGAGGGCATTCCAGTCATTCTCATTGCCCCAGACTGGCCCAGACGGGCATGGTACGCCGATCTCGTGCAGCTCACGGCGGACGTTCCCTGGCGCCTCCCTTGTCACCCCGACCTCCTGTCTCAGGGCCCGTTTTACCACCAGAATTCAGACGCCCTGAATTTGATGGCGTGGCCCTTGAGACCTGGGTACTAACCCAAGCAGGTTTCTCCTCTGCCGTTATTCAGACCATGATCAGAGCACGGAAGTCGGCATCGGCAAAAATTTATCATCGCACCTGGAAAGCCTTTTTCGCGTGGTGCTCTTCTCGGGATCAACCCCCTCTTCCCTATTCCTTGCCGTTAGTTCTAGGGTTCCTTCAGTCGGGGTTAGAATCTGGTCTCTCCCTAGGTTCCCTTAAGGGTCAGATTTCAGCTCTTTCAGTACTTTTTCAATGCCGCCTTGCTGTAAAGCCACAGGTTAAAACTTTTCTCCAAGGAGTCAATCACATTGTCCCTCCGTACACACGCCCATTAGACGCATGGGACCTTAACCTGGTACTTTCTCCTTCGCCTCATTGGGGGACACAGGACCGTGGGTGTTATGCTGCTGTCCACTAGGAGGCGACACTAAGCAATCTGCAAAAGAGTAACAGTGGCTCCTCCTCCTCAGCATACACCCCTGGGGCAGGCACTGCCTCCTCAGTTTTTGCTTAGTGTCGAAGGAGGCACACGTCCATTTTCCTCTTGGTGAATTTTCATCATAAAGAAGAAAAGTGGGTCCGGCGTGGCCCCCGGCATGCTCCCTCCTCGGCCACCCACTGTTGGGGCGCTGGGTTGAGGTTGAGATTCGTTACATATGCCGTACTCCTTTCTCGGCCTCCCACTGTTGGGTTGCTGGGTTAAAGTTGAGACAGCCCAGCATAACATCCACCTTCCTCATTCCCTGCGGTCTGAGGTGAAGTAGAGATGACTGCCTGCCAGATGACGTCCCCCTAATCACCCCTGGGTGTTTTAGGCAGTGGCAACACCAGGTATCAGCAGCACAGGCTGCATGGGCTGGAGACTGCATGACTGCCTGCAGCAGCGCAGGCTATGCAGGAGCCTACACAAGGGATGCTGGGCTGGATGAGAGGGCACTTACTGCAGCCAGGCCTCAGGCACAAGGCTGACAGGGGCACAGCAGCTGGACACTTGCAAGCTGCATCCAAGTGCAGCTTTTCAGCTCAGTACAGATCCTCTGCTATACTGGCGGTTCTCCGCCAATGCCAAGGGGGGACATCACATTTCCCCCGTTTTTCTGGGCCCCCCAGCGGTTTTTTCGCGCCTCCGCGCCGGCCCCTCACTATTTCCGGGGACCTCAACTAATTGAGGCCCCGGCTTGGGCCTAGCGCGAGGTCGCCGCCCCTGTGCCGCCCCCGTCCCGCCCCGCTGGATGACGCTGACCGCGCGTCATAGCGGGGGCGGAGCCGAGAACGGGCGCGTTTTCCAGGCCGGATCCGCCCGTTTAGCTCCGCCCCTTCCTCCTTCTCCTCCACGGTCGCCATTACAGCACGTGGAGCGTTCAGCCATCCAGGGGGGACACAGGATCCGGGCGGCCTGTTGGACAGCGGCGCTGGGACTGGTAAGACCTCTGCAGGGATCTGCTCTGCAGAGGTTCTCTGTCCCTCTCTCTCTCTCTCCCTCTACTCCACATCCCCTCCTGCAGCAGGCACTGTTACAGGGGAAAGTCTCCACAGTGACCCTATTCAGCCCCACCACTAAGGGTCCAGGCACCTAGCTGGATAGCTAGAGAGTGCCTGTTTACTCAGGGGTCTCCTGGTTATCTCTATTTCTGTGCTATAGCCCATACCACAATGTCTGGCAGTAAGAGTAAGAAAGGCTCCAAGGCAGCCAGCACTTACTATGCTACCTGCACTATTTGTCAGGCTGACCTCCCTGCAGGATGCACCTCGCCACATTGTGAGAGCTGCACGCAGGCTGCAGATACTGAGACCCCCACTGCCCGGACGGCTACCAGTGCCCCTGACCCTACCCCTGCATGGGCCGCAGTTATGTCTCAGAATATGACGCAGTCCATTGACAGATTGTCTGCCACACTGCTGCAGTTTATGCAAGCCCGTTCGCCTCCTGAACCCGCCGTTCAGGCTTCTGCGTCTCAGCCAGAAGTCTTGGAACCGCGACATACTGCCGACCCTGCCCCGTCAGTCTCCGACTCTGGCCGTAAGAGACCTCCTCCATCTCCAGAGTCCCCTGCGGGATCTGCATCCCGCAGGCGTCAAGATGACGCGCAGGAGTCCGAAGGTCTCTGTTCTACGGACTCAGAGGGTCACTTAGATGAGTCCCTAGACTTAGATGCGACCGATACGGTGGCACTGGTGGAGGATTTGATTACTGACATCAACCAGGTCCTGGAGGTGTCAGACCCTCCGGCTGATGTGCCGGAGCACAAGGTGTCCTTTAAAAGAGCCAGGAGACCACACAAGCATTTCTCGGACCATCCAGAGTTCCAGGAAATTCTTAAAAAGCATAGGTTACATCCTGACAAACGGTTTGGTAACCGTAAGGCTCTGGAAACGCGTTATCCTTTTCTGCCTAAGGTTACCCAGGATTGGACAGATCCGCCACAGGTGGACCCGCCCGTATCCCGTCTCGCTACCAAGACCCTCCTGTCCTTACCGGACAGTTCATCCATAAAGGACGCCACTGACCGTCAGGTGGAGCAGATGGCGAAGTCCGTTTTTGAGGCCTCAGGCTCTTCTCTAGGCCCAGCCTTTGCTTCAGTCTGGGCCTCTAAGGCTATTATGACTAGAGCTAATTCGGTACACTCGGCTCTTCGGTCCCTGCAGGTCGACCCGGCCTTGTTAGACCAGGTTACTCAAATTGCGGTTACCGCCGAATATTCTATGCATGCTGCCTTCGATTCGGCTAACTGTGCCGCGGCTGCGGCTTCCAACGCCATAACTATTAGGCGAAGCCCTCTGGTTAAGAGAGTGGAAGGCAGACGCAGCGTCAAAAAAGTCGCTCACATGTCTTCCGTACAATGGTGGCCGTTTATTTGGCGAAAAGCTGGATCAATTGATTTCAGACGCCACTGGGGGTAAGAGTACCTCTCTTCCACAACGTCAGATTAAGCGACCCTTCACTCGTCGCCAACAAACCCGTTTCCGATCCTTTCGGAACTCCTTTGGTTGGTCAGTCTCGAAGCCCCCAACGGCGGCCAATAGGTCCCCCCTAGGGAACGCACCCAGACGACAAGGAAGACTGGCGCAAACTGGCAGTCCCATTCTCGCCAGTCCAGATCTAAGGGCTCAAAGCCTAGCAGATTCTCTTCTTCCTGACTCTCCCCCTTCGGGAGACACTATTCAGGTTGGCGGCCGACTTTCTCGCTTTCGTCAGGTCTGGCTCGCTTCTACCGACGACAAGTGGGTAAACACCTTGGTGTCTTCCGGATACACCATAGAATTTACGGCCCTTCCTCCAAATCGTTTTTTTCTGTCAATCCCACCTGCTCATCCGCCCAAAGCTCGCACCTTCTTTCAAGCGGTAAATTCCCTTCTGACAGCCGGTGTCATCATACCGGTACCGCCAGCCGAACGCTTCCAAGGGTTCTACTCAAACCTTTTTGTGGTACCCAAAAAAGGAGGACGGTTCGCCCCATTCTAGATCTAAAACAGTTAAACTCCTTCGTGAAGGTTCGGCATTTCCGCATGGAGTCACTGCGCTCCATCATAGCGTCCATGGAGAAGGACGAATTTCTCGCGTCCATCGACATACAGGACGCTTACCTTCATATCCCAATCGCGGCAATTCACCAGCGGTTTCTCCGCTTCGCCATCAACCAGGACCATTATCAGTTTGTGGCCCTCCCGTTCGGCCTAGCGACGGCTCCCAGGGTGTTCACCAAGGTCATGGCGGCTGTCATGACCATACTGCACACAAGAGGAATGGTAGTCCTCCCATACCTAGACGATTTGCTCATCAAAGCTCCCTCCTTCAGGGAGTGTCAGCAGAGTGTTTCCATCACGGTGGACACCCTGCGTCGTCTAGGCTGGTTGGTGAATCTGCGGAAGTCGTCTCCAGTCCCGTCACAATGTCTAACATTCCTCGGGATGCGCTTCCACACCCCCAGGGGTCTGGTCCTTCTCCCTCAGGAAAAGGCGAAGGCCCTTCGACAGGGAGTCCACACCCTCCTACGGCCGTTTCCTCAATCGATTCGGTTCGCCATGCGAGTCTTGGGCAGGATGGTTGCCTCTATGGAGGCGGTGCCGTTCGCTCAACTTCACCTCAGGCCTCTCCAACGGGCGATTCTGACTTCGTGGAACAGGAACCCTTCTGCCCTGGACAGATTATTCCGGTTGTCTCCTGCAGCGAGGAGCTCCCTCCATTGGTGGCTCAAACCTCGTTCCCTCACAAGGGGAAGGTCCTTTCTACCGGTTTGCTGGAAGATAGTCACCACCGACGCAAGTCTCAGCGGATGGGGAGCGGTACATCGTCATCACACGGCACAGGGAACATGGTCCCCAGCGGAGTCGGCCGAACCCATCAATCTCCTGGAAATCCGAGCCATATTTCTAGCTCTGAAGGCTTTTCATTCCATGCTGGCAGGAACACAAGTCCGGATTCAGTCAGACAATGCCACGGCCGTGGCATAAATCAACCATCAAGGCGGAACCCGCAGTCTCCAGGCCATGCACGAAGTGCAACGCATTCTACACTGGGCAGAATCGACGAACTCAACGCTGTCAGCAGTTCATATCCCGGGAGTGGAAAACTGGGAAGCGGATTTCCTCAGTCGCCAGGGCATGGACTCGGGAGAGTGGTCTCTACATCCCGACGTGTTCCAGCAAATATGCCGTCGCTGGGGGACTCCGGACGTAGATCTGATGGCATCTCGGTTCAACACGAAGGTTCCCATGTTTATAGCCAGATCTCACGACCCGCGAGCTCTAGGGGCGGATGCCCTAGTTCAGAATTGGTCTCAGTTCCAGCTGCCTTACATCTTCCCTCCTCTGCCTCTCATTCCCAGAGTGGTGCGGAAAATCAAGCAAGAGGGCATTCCAGTCATTCTCATTGCCCCAGACTGGCCCAGACGGGCATGGTACGCCGATCTCGTGCAGCTCACGGCGGACGTTCCCTGGCGCCTCCCTTGTCGCCCCGACCTCCTGTCTCAGGGCCCGTTTTACCACCAGAATTCAGACGCCCTGAATTTGATGGCGTGGCCCTTGAGACCTGGGTACTAACCCAAGCAGGTTTCTCCTCTGCCGTTATTCAGACCATGATCAGAGCACGGAAGTCGGCATCGGCAAAAATTTATCATCGCACCTGGAAAGCCTTTTTCGCGTGGTGCTCTTCTCGGGATCAACCCCCTCTTCCCTATTCCTTGCCGTTAGTTCTAGGGTTCCTTCAGTCGGGGTTAGAATCTGGTCTCTCCCTAGGTTCCCTTAAGGGTCAGATTTCAGCTCTTTCAGTACTTTTTCAATGCCGCCTTGCTGTAAAGCCACAGGTTAAAACTTTTCTCCAAGGAGTCAATCACATTGTCCCTCCGTACACACGCCCATTAGACGCATGGGACCTTAACCTGGTACTTACGGCTCTGCAGGAACCTCCCTTTGAACCTCTTCGGGACACCTCTCTCCTCCTTCTGACTCTGAAGGTGGTTTTTCTAGTGGCTATCACTTCCCTTCGCCGAGTGTCGGAACTCTCTGCGCTTTCTTGTAAGCCACCCTTCCTGGTTTTCCATCAGGACAAGGTTGTACTCCGTCCGGTGCCGTCATTCCTGCCTAAGGTTGTCTCCTCATTTCATTTGAATGAGGATATTTCATTGCCCTCCTTTTGTCCGGCTCCGGTTCACAGGTTCGAACGAGCTTTGCATACTCTGGATCTCGTCAGGGCGCTTCGCATTTATGTGTCTAGAACTGCGCATTTCCGTAAGTCAGATACTCTGTTCATTCTGACGGAAGGCCCTCGTAAGGGTATGCCAGCTTCCAAGGCTACACTGGCTAGGTGGATTAGATCAGCTATCCAAGAAGCCTACAAGATGAAAACTACTCCTCTTCCAGTGGGGATCAAGGCACATTCTACCCGAGCCGTGGGGGCTTCTTGGGCCGTTCGGCACCAAGCCTCGGCTCTCCAAGTGTGTAAGGCGGCCACCTGGTCGAGTTTACACACTTTTACCAAGCACTACCGTGTTCATACCCAGTCCTCGGCGGACGCTAGTCTGGGTAGGTGCATCCTTCAGGCGGCAGTTGCTCACCTGTAGGTATTTATCTGTTTACTGACTTGTTCAGTATCATTAGTTCCATTGTCTTTCCCACCCAGGGACTGCTTTGGGACGTCCCACGGTCCTGTGTCCCCCAATGAGGCGAAGGAGAAAAGGAGAATTTTGTATACTTACCGTAAATTCCTTTTCTCTTAGCCTCTAATTGGGGGACACAGCACCCACCCTGTTGGCCATACGGCCTTGTTTCTAGTGGTTTTTGTTACTCTTATATTGTTACGTTATGGCCTTGCCAGGCTTTGTTGGTATTGGTTAACCTTGTTACTTCTCCTACTGCTTTAGCACAAAACTGAGGAGGCAGTGCCTGCCCCAGGGGTGTATGCTGAGGAGGAGGAGCCACTGTTACTCTTTTGCAGATTGCTTAGTGTCGCCTCCTAGTGGACAGCAGTATAACACCCACGGTCCTGTGTCCCCCAATTAGAGGCTAAGAGAAAAGGAATTTACGGTAAGTATACAAAATTCTCCTTTTCCGTGACATCAGCACAATTTTTGCAACCTCAATTATTTTTGCGTTAGTAAGTTATAAGTCCCTGTGCCCACGCTGCGTAATTGATGCCGAACATTCTGTATCCGTTTTGCAGGAAAACACGTTTTTGGTCTGTTTTGGTGCATTTTTGACAGTCCCGTATTTTATAATGAAGTCAATGACTGAAGGGCTGAAAAACGCTGTAAAAAAAGGATCACTAATTAATATGCTGCAGAGTTTCCGGCATCCGTATACTGCATCATATATGCAAGGGAAAAATATTCAGCACAACACATCAGAATTCTCTTAGCCTTTGATAGGGTAAGGCTAGACATCCGTGCAAAATGTTCTGCACCAAATACAAACCAACTACACCGCGTGGGCACAAGGCCTAAAGCTGATCAGCAAGTTCTCATTTTTTAATTTACAAATCCATTTTTTCGTATAGGGCTCACATCACATTTGAAGTGGGTTTGACTTAAATACCCAAAAGTGACACGATTCCAAAAACTGCAGCCCTCATGCTGCTCAAAACCACATTCAGGACCTTTATTAACCCTTTAGGTGCTTCCCAGGAAGGAAAAATGAAAATGTAACTTTTTTCCTCAAATGTTCCTTTTAACCCCAAATTTTTCATTTCCCAACAGTACCTGAAGAAAATGCACCATACAAATTCTGTTGCAATTTCTCCTGAGTATGCTGATGCCCCATATGTGGTGGAAAACTACTATTTGAGCGCACGGCAGGGCTCAGAAGGGAAGGAGCGATATTTGACAATTGGAGTCTAACATTGGCTGGAATAGATAGCCATGCTGCTTTTGCCCCTGATGTGCCTAAACAGTGGAAACCCCTACAAGTGCCCTGATTTTGGAAACTAGACTCCACAAGGAGTTTATGTAGAGGTGTGCTGGACACCTTGAACCCCGCAGGCGCTTCACAGAATTTTATTATGTTGTAAAAATAAAAAAAACCTCAATAAAAATTGTTGCTTAGCCCCCAAATGTAGGACACTGTAATATAGACTAATACGATTATACTGTGGTATTTGGAAAAAAGGAAATGGATTCAGGGTTTACGATAATTAACATTAATTGCATCATTCGTAAGGAATTTCTTATATATAGTTTGTGCTTTGTCTTTGGTAGATTTTATTTTTGACTTTTTTTGCAAAAAAAAATCTCCCATCTGTAAAATGATTGATTCCATGATCTCATGTTCCCCAGCCGCTTTGTGTGGTTTCTTCTGGTTCCCTTTCCATATTTGTAACCACAGGACTGCAGCATTTCCTATACATACGGCGGCTTGAACAGGAAGATCGCGCCTCTTTGCTAACGGACATGTAATAAAATGATTGATTGCGGCCGTCACAGTAAATTGCTGATCTACAACCTGCTGTTGAGAGACCACAACTCCCAGCCTGCCCATATCTGTGCTCGAGTATCATTAGAGAGCTCTGCTGTACACTTCAGGAGCCTGTTATCCCACAGGAGACACTTCCACTTTATCTGAAATGTGAGATAATGCGCAATAGGGTCTTATCCTTCAGACAGGTAATGGCAATAAAACTTATTGAAAACTGCTCACCTGATATGGTTGTGCAACCCACAACCAAGTACAATCACCCAATACACAGCTGCTGCACGGTCCGCACCTCCACGGCTAGCCACGGTGGAGACTATCAAGATGAAGGACGAAGTGCCGCTCGACCTGCGCTGCTGTAAAAGACCACCAGAGACTTGGGATATCTGGGATAAGATGTAAACCAACATCTTATCCCAGATATCCCGAGTGTCTGGTGGTCTTTTACAGCAGTGCAGGTCAAGCGGCACTTCGTCTTTCATCTTGATAACTTCCACTTTGTGTCATTCAGCAAGAACTGCAGTGGATAGTAACCTGAAGGCTTTGTTGCATTTTTTTTTTTTTTTTTTTTTTTAGGAGCATTGCCCACCTGGCTTCTGGGGATTGCCTTGGCTTGGTGGATTGCAGAGCATAACCCAAAGCCCCAGTTTCGCATGAGAATGTGTTTTTGAATGGAGCTAGTAAAACACACCAGCCTGTCTGATATCTGCATATTTTAGTAAATAGTATGTATTACGTCACTTCAGAGACTCTTTGGGGTACATGCAACAATCCTATTAAGAATGACTGGAACAGAGGTGGATATGTTCTCAGGAATCGTGGGGTATCCACAGTGATCAGGAAGTTCTTTTATCCAGTGGAAAGGGATAACTTCACATTTTGTTACAAACCCTTTAAAGGAGACCTGTCACCCCCTTTGGACATTCTGAACTGTGCCCACCAGTTTTAACATTATGTAATTGGGGTTCTTGTAACCCCTCTATGTGCCCAGACATCCCACTCATACTTGAGAAATGAACTTTTATTGTCCCCCGCGCTGCATCTTAAAAGGTTCGGGAGGTCTGCTCTCTGGTCTGGTGTATTTGGGTCCCTGCCTGCAAAATCTGCACTGCTGTTTCAAAATTGCCCCCCTCCTGTTGACGGTCACTGATTACCAGGCATACTTACACCTGTGCAGTGGCGCGGGTCACTGTGCTCCTTTATTGAAGATACACAGTGCGCGAAGTCTTGCGAGAGGAGTTAATCCTTGGGAGCAAACCAGAGAAACTGGAGGAAACCCACATACACTCCAAGTATACACTGATGGGGAATGGAATATAGTTTGTGAGCCCCTATGGGGACAGTGATGATGATGACTGTAAAGTGCTGGCGAATATTATGGTGTTATAGAAGTGTGTAACATAAATAACAAAAAACAAAACAGCATATTTGGTTCACAAAATGAAATGGCCCATATCTCTGGAGCAAAGTGGAAGATGGAAAAGGCAAAAAAAAAAATATCCGGGGAAGCAGCTGGAACAAAATATGAGTGAAAACTGCTTTTGACTTAGTGACAGGAGCTCATTAAAGGGGTTGTCCGGGCTTTTGTTATGATTAATATGTGTATCTAGGCTGCAAAATGTTGACAGTTTCCAATATACTTGCTGTCAACATTTTGCAGGGTTTCCTAGATATCACATATTTTAGCTGGCAGGGAACGTTTAGGGGGCGTGATTGTGCATGGAAATGGAGAACTGGTCGTTTCCTCCCAGTCTTCTACAATCGCGCCCCCTCCCCTATTCCCCGTATGGACAGCTACCCCCAGGTTGTTGCAGGCCCGCCCCCTCCCCACTCTCACTATGCCCGATTACCCCCAGTCCCTAATGTCACCACCCACCCCATTGTCCCCACTGCACTCACACACTGTACCAAATCGGCAGCTGTGAAGGAGATTCGATACAGTGTAACAGTGCAGGAGGGACCGCTGCAAGAGTGTGCTGCTCACCCTGTCTGTGGGCTCTGTGCCTGGAGCCGGGTGCGCACTCTGCCGTTCCGGTCTCTGTGCCTGGAGCCCGGTTCTCTGTGCCTGGAGCCCGGGGCTAGGTCTGCTCTCCAGTCCTCCTGGTTTAGCCGGCGGCGGTATAGTGAGGACCTCTCTGTTCCCGTGCGCTCTATGGTACAGGGGCTCCCGGCACAGAGACCCGGGCTCCCGGCACAGAGACCCGGGCTCCCGGCACAGAGCCCACAGACGGGATGAGCAGCACACTCTTGCAGCGGTCCCTTCTGCACTGTTACACTGTACCGAATCTCCTTCACAGCTGCCGATTTGGTACCGTGTGTGAGTGCAGTGGGGACAATAGGGTGGGTGGTGACATTAGGGTCTGGGGGTGACCGGGCATAGTGAGAGTGGGGAGGGGGCGGGCCTGTAACGTCCTGGGGGTGGCTGGCCATACGGGGAATAGGGGAGGGGGCGTGGTTGTAGGAGACTGGGAGGAAACGACCAGTTCTCCATTTCCATGCACAATCACGCCTCCTGGACGTTCCCTGCCAGCCGCAAATATGTGATATCTAGAAAACCCTGCAAAATGTTGCCTGCAAGTATATTGCAAACTGTCAACATTTTGCAGCCTAGATACACACAGTAATTATTGCAAAAGCCCGGACAACAGCTTTAAGCAGGCTATAGCCATTAGTGATAGAAAGCTGCAGCTATTGTCCCAAGAACAACATAAAAAAAATGTAGACGTTGGATAACCCCAATAAATAACCTATAAAAGAACCAAACCGATGCTGATGTTGGGAAAGGAAACACAACTTACTCTTCACCCCAAGGGTTCTGGATTGTGTTTTTTTTTTTTTTTTTTTTTTTTTTTTTTTTTTTTTAATTACCATATATACTCGAGTATAAGCCGAGTTTTTCAGCACAAAAATTGTGCTGAAAAATGGCCCCCTCGGCTTATACTCGAGTCAGTGGTACTGTTTCAGTGTGGGGGCGGTGTCCGGGTGCTAGAGGAGGCAGGGGGAGGCTGTAGTATGAGCGGCCGGTCACGTGGGGACTCTCATTAGTGCAATGCAATATGCACTGCATCCCCCTGTCCATCAGCGTCAGGGGGAGCAGTGTATATTACATTGCACTGTGTATGCGCCCCCCCCCCCCCTCACAGGTTACTGCCGCACACCTTAAAATAACAAAGCATTTATTCTCACCCTCCCATTAAGCAATGACGTCATGGCTGCTGCGTCGGTCACAGCAATAGAAGCTGGCGAAGGCAGGAAGAAGCAGGGACAGGAGGACGCAGCAGTGACAGAGCGACGGAGGGTGAGAATAAATGCTTTGTTATTTTAAGGTGTGCGGCAGCATGGGGGGCTTGTATACTACTCATGGGGGGCGCTATATACCACTCATGTGGGCTGCTATATACCAGAGATGGGGGCGCTATATACCACTGATGGGGGCTGTATACCACTGACGGGGATGACTGTATACCATAGACGGAGGGGGGACTGTATACCAGTGAAGAGGGTACAATATACCAGCGATGGAGGTCCTATATACCAGCGATGGGGGACTATATACCAGTAATGGGGGGGGCCATTTACCATGATGAGAGTTGGCTTCATTTCTCACCCTAGGCTTATACTCGAGTCAATAACTTTCCCTAGTTTTGGAGGGTAAAATTAGGGGCCTCGGCTTATACTCGGGTCGGCTTATACTCGAGTATATACTGTGTTTTTTGTTTTTTTTTTTCTTCTTGGAAGGAGATGAGGTTAACGTGAGGAAAAAAAAAAAACGTATTCCAATGTCTTAATTATTTTTTTTCCTATACTATGTATCTTGCACCTCTTAATTAGATTTCCATTTTGATAAGATGGGAAATTTACAGTAATTGCAGTACCGGATATATTTAGATGATATCATTTTTTTTTACTTTTTAAATTTCTTTGAATGTGTTTTTGAAGTTTTAATTCTTGCTTGTTTAGTCCCCTTAGGCTGCCTTCACACTTGCAGATGCATCTGCAGCGTATTGCAGATGCATCTGCAAGTATCAGCATGCAGACCGCGGCCGCTATGTTTATAATGGGGCGCACCGCGGTCTGAAAGCACTCATTCATTCCTATATGTGAACCGTCCGCAGGCGGATGCCTGCTTACAGATCACACACTCCCGCCCGCACCATGGACGCGACATCTCGCGTCCATGGTGCGGGCGGGAGTGTGTGATCTGTAAGCAGGCATCCGCCTGCGGACGGTTCACATATAGGAATGAATGAGTGCTTTCAGACCGCGGTGCGCCCCATTATAAACATAGTGGCCGCGGTCTGCATGCTGATACTTGCAGATGCATCTGCAAAACGCTGCAGATGCATCTGCAAGTGTGAAGCCAGCCTTAGTGGACTTTGAACCTGTGTTTACCTGATCGCTTATACAACGTTGTATAGTACAGTATTCCAGTATATGGAGAAAATAAGGGTCTCCTATGTAGTACCAAGAGGGCAATGACGTGCCGTCTGCTGTCATGGTCACCTATCGAAGGACCGCAATCCTGTTGAGAGCGGCCGATGGCGGTGTAGTGGTGATTGCTCCACTTGCGTGCAGCAGGTAGAGATTTACTGAGGCATTTAAATGGTTAATGGCAGCGGTCAGAGCTCGGCTCGACACTCTGCACTTAGAGACTGATGTAGACTATGTATATAGTCACGTTAGCATAGACGTTTGTGACTTTTTCTGTTAAGGGGTTAACATTTCAATGGGGAAAAAGAAATAAGCTGCTGTCAGTCACAAATGCATATTAGATTACATATATTGAAAGAACTGCCTGAATGTATTGAGTGTATATGATATCCATATAGGTGTCTGGACTGTGAGACTGATTTTAATCTTTCATTTCTTTTAGGAGGTTACAGCCAGCAGCCGCCATTATGTGGACAGACTTTTCGATCCAGATCCAAAAAAAGTACTACAGGGTGTTATGTAAGTATGGATGTTCATTATTGGGGCTTTTACAGTTTCCAAAATGTCTTACACTCTTTCCCACAGCACATTGTATTATTCCAGCACTAGGGTGGTGTGCTGGTACTATCCGCTGTCAACTGGATCACAGCTAAAGGGAATCGACCGGGAAGATCAACCTGGCCGCCCCCCAAACCGCACATATGGACATGCAGGACTTCTATCTATCTCACGCCTTTTATATCCTCTATCTGTTGCCACTCTTTGATATATATATATAACTCAGAAACGTGCGTTTAATTTATATGCAATAAAGGTGTTAAGTGCTGTGGCGCCAACACGGTGTGCTTAAAGGAGTTATGCCTCCATTGGTTATTTATAGAGATAAATTATTAGTCCCCCGCCCAATCTCCCTCCCTCCCCCCACCTTTTTTCCTTTTTTTTTTCTTCTTTCTTTACAGTTCATTCCTATTTAAAAATATTGAATGACTATAAACATATTTATTGTTTTATTATAAGGTAGGTGTTCTAGGGCTAGTAATGTTGCCTGCCTGCTCATTCTTTGTGTATCTGTTCCTTGGCTGATCATGAGTCTTTGGGCCTGATTCAATGAAGCTTTCATGCCAGAACCCTTTTGAAAAGCCGCAAAATGTAGGTGCAACTCATGATGTGCCTAAATGCTGCGACTTTTGTTGTCACAGAAGTTTCTACCAAATTCTATAAAATGAGCAGAACTGTGACTGGACGCGTCTGACACCACAGCTCATAGACTTCATCTTACCTGTGGCATTCCCTTCCCCAGAAATCTCACTCCAGTACCTGAGTAGTTGTGTGCGCTCATCAGACACTGCAGATTCATTAACAGGCGTGCACCTCCCCATAAATCAGCAGCACCTGACTCCAGAGTGCCGCCTTGTCAACAACCCCATCCTTGATGAATCGGGCCCCAATCTTTTCATTATTCTCACTGCACTGAGCTGTAAGGATATAATCCTCTGCTCCAGCCAGCTTTTTAATATAGCAGTTAAAACAAGGGACAGTATATGCAGAGCCACCCAGAATGGAGTAATTGTGTGACCATAGTCGCCATTTATCAAAGCTTCCTCGACCATCTCCCTTTTGTCACAGTAGTTGCACAAAGCTGTAAATTTGGATTTCTCCGTCCCACTGGCTCTTTATAAATTGTCCTCTGCTGTGACCCCCAATAGTGACATGAGGCGGGGTTGTGTCTCTCTCTTTGGGTGCAGGGGTCACACATTTATTCATTCATTGTGTATGGAGCTCGTACAGATGGCAAGGGCTGTACTCTGCTTTCCTGTCTTTCTTGTGATTGGTGGGATTCCCAGTGTTGCGACCCCATAAATCAGATAATTATCACCCATCCTTTGTACAGGTGCTAAATGTTAATCTTGGGATTACACCTTGTGGGTATGCTGGAGGCAGTATATTAAACACAAGACATTCACTCAGTTTTGTATAGTATTGTATAGGTTTTAATGATCTTGCAGTCATATGAAAAAGTTTGGGCACCCTCTTTATCTTTCTCTTTTTTTTGTTTGTTTAAAATTGTTTTTTTGCAACAGCTATTTCAGTGTGATATATGTAATAACTGATGGACACAGTAATATTTCAGGATTGAAATGAGGTTTTATTGTACTAACCGAAAATGTGAAATATGTATTATTTCAAAATTTTGACAGGTGCAAAAGTATGGGCACCTCAACAGAAAAGTGACATTAATATTTAGTAGATCCACTTTTGCAAAATAACAGCCTCTAGTTGCTTCCTGTAGCTGTTAATGAGTTGCATATTTCACATTTTCGGTTAGTACAATAAACCTCATTTCAATCCTGAAATATTACTGTGTCCATCAGTTATTACATATATCACACTGAAATAGCTGTTGCAAAAAAACAATAAAAAAAAAAAAAGGTAAGATTAAGAGGGGTGCCCAAACTTTTCATAAGACTGTATTTCTCTATACTTAAAATTGTATAAAGAGCTGTGTTTTTTATATAATTTTTTTTTTTTTTTTTTTTAAGTTCTTGAAACAAATTTTTTTTTCTCCCTCCCCGTTTTGTGTACCATGTTTTTTTTAGGCTTTTTTTTTTTTTTTTTTTTTAACTACTCTCTTGACTTCAAAACTCATGTGATTCTATTAGGAATCTTATAATCTAAGATCTATAAATCACATGGCTCATGATGGTAAAACTGCAAGAGAAATTGCAACCCGAAAAGGCCGGAACTAAAACACATTAATTATTAAAAATGCCACCAGAAAGTTTCTCTAGGAGTTAAAGGACCTGTCAGCTTGTTTTACCCCCAAACCTATCACTACCTGTCCTGCACCTTGCTACTACATCCCTAATCATCCTGTCTGACCTAAAACTGTCTGTAATGATTGTAAAAATGACTTTGATAGTGACATTGCCATATGGTAATTGGTCTCCTTGACTACATATGTAGTCAGACTGGGTGGTCTCCACGGTCCATTCTCCCTCTATGCTGGATCATGCCTAATTACCATACGGCCATGTAAGTACTAACTCCTTATTAATAACATTGTAGAAAGTTTTAGGTCATACAGGATGGTATGGATGTACTAGGAAGGTGCAGGGACAGGTAGTGATAGGTTTGGGGGTTAAAACAGATGACAGGTTCACTTTAAGATATAGTGGAGTTGATGGTACCTGTTTTAAGATATATTGAGTTACAGTCTGTCCTGATTTTCAGGACTTTTTTCCTATTATTACTAATCTAAATTTTTATTTACAGAGATATGAAAAATGCGGTTATTGGAAACAACAAGCAAAAAGCCAACTTGATAGTTTTGGGTGCTGTGCCAAGGTACAGTCTTGTGCATTGTTTTTGCTTTTATTTTTTTGTGCTTGCGCTAACTTGTATAGAGTTAGAGCATGTTGTTACCTCGAGGGTAATCTTTATTTTATGAGACAATGTACCTTATGGGAGTGATGTGTGCATGGTTGGAAAAATTAGACTTAATTCAGAATTTCCATATATTTTTTTAATAGGAAAACATAACTGTTGGACATCAGGTGACTGGAGTACAAGACCTCAGTTCAGCAAGTCCTATTTTTTTTTTTTTTTTAAGTGACTTTTTGTTTTTAGCTTTGTGATATTCATTCCCATATTTTTGACAAAAGGAGCTGCCAGCAGCAGATCTTGATGAAATGCCCAAGTGCATTTGTAGTAGCAGAATGTTACTTCGACAACCATTACTAACCACATTGATAGCAGCCAAGGCTGTAAGTGTGTGAATTTCTGCTCATGACACTCATTCTCCATACTGAATAAATTGAGATGGTTTTTAAATTTTGTTTTCTTAATTGCTTCATTGGGGGAACATAGGAAGATCTTGGGTGTATGCTTGCTGCCACCAGGAGGCTGACACTATGCAAAAAAAATACAAAAAGCAACTCTTCCCCAGCAGTATACGCCCGCCTACTGGCAAGAACACAACTCCGTTTTTAGCTTAATGTCATAGGAGGCAGACACGGGTCTCTCTGAGCCCATATTTACCAAGATTTTTTATTAGTTGGTTTTAGCTTTTTATTTTTTCATATGAAGAATCGGAAGAATTAACCAGGAATACGGAGCAGTTGAGCCAATCGGTCACCCCAAAAAGAGATCGATAGTCCAGTGTACGTTGGTTGCACTGTTAACTCTTCCTCTCTGGATCAGGGTCTCCCCTCACACGGAGTCCTGGAGAACTCAGAGGTTGGACGTTGGTGCCTGCCCTGGCCCATCTGCTCCCCTTCCCGCTCGCCCCCACAAGAGCCAGGCGGTAGGGTCATCAGATGTCCGGACCCCACACTGTATAGTGTGATCCTCCTAGTTGAAAAGCGCACAGCCTGCGACTGGAGGCCAGCACCACACAGGACGAGGTAGGGATATGTGCAGACAGCCCCTCTGCCTGTGGCATGGCCACCTACCCCCAGCTCCTCTATATAAGCTCATTGTTCGCACACAGATTGTGTTCCTCTCTGGGCACACACTGGGCTTCATTTAGGTCCCTTGGCCTCTATTCCTTCAGGGCCCCTAGGCTGTGCTCAGTCTAGGGCTGCCCTGGGAGCAGCACACATAGCTGCAACAGGAGTTTGCCTGCAACTTTTTTCCTGCGTCTTCCACATGCGTTTTTGCTGTGGTTGTATGTAACTGTGTGCTAATATGCATACACATTTGGGCTTTCTAGCAAAACCAATGTGTTTCATAGAACGGCTGTGCTCACACATTAGTTTTGGAGGTCTGCTGAAAGTGTTAAATAACCCAGTTTTTGCTGCGGCTGGGAACAAATGAGCAAAAACGCTGAAAAAAATGCAGCATCCCAACCGCAGCAAAAATGGGCAAAAAAATGCAGGTCATGAACACCGCAAATCTCATGGCCACTACTGGTTTTGCTGCATTCTTGACTGTAGCATAAACATCCTGTGGGCACATACCCTAACAGAAGATTCTTCAGATACATGAGGAGTGAGGAACCTGCTCACAAGCTACAATCTGAGGACATAGAGGAGGCACAAATGCTGTCATACATGGTCCAGCCATCAATATAATAAATGGGGGGATTCATTTAACCCCTTCATGACCCAGCCTATTATGACGCTAAAGACCTTGGCATTTTTGTCAATTCTGACCAGTGTCCCTTTATATGGTTATAACTCTGGAACGCTTCAACAGGTCCTAGTGATTCTGAGACTGTTTGTTTTTTCATGACATATTGGGCTTCATGGTAGTATTAAATTTAGGTCAATAATTTTTGCGATTATTTGTGAAAAAAATAAAAAGTTTGGCGAAAATTTAGCAATTTTCAGATTATGAATTTTTATTCTGCTAAACCAGAGAGTTATGTGACACAAGAAAGTTAATAAATAACATTTCCCACATGTCTACTTTACATCAGCACAATTTTGGGAAAAAAAATATTTTTGTTCGGAAGTTATAAGGGTTCAAAGTTCATCAGCAATTTCTCATTTTTCCAGCAAAATTTACAAAACCATTTTTTTAGTGACCACATCACATTTGAAGTCTCTTTGAGGGGTGTACATGACAGAAAACACCATTCCAAAAACGGCACCCCTCAAGCTATTCAAAACTACATTCAAGAAGATTATTAACCCTTCAGGCGCTTCACAGGAACTAAAGCAGCGTGGAAGGAAAAAATGGACATTTTAATTTTTCCAACAAAAATGTTCTTTTAGCCTCAATTCTTTCATTTTCACTTTGCAATTTGACTTTTGGAGCTAAATTTCAATTCAAAAAGTGAAATGGCGCTCCTTCCCTTCTGAGCCCTGCCGTGCGCCCAAATAGTGGTTTATGACTATATATGAGGTATCGGTGTACTCAGGAGAAATTGCCCAACAAATTGTAGGATCCATTTTATCCTCTTACCACAGCAGATTCTGGTCAGACGACCATTACACTCAGTGCTGTCTGCAGCTTTGCCCAGGTTATAACTGAAGGCATTATGAATGCAAGACACCAGCCCCAATCACTAGCAACCTCCTTTCACACAGAGGGAATGACCACTGGTTGTCCTGCACACACAATGGGCTCCATATAGGGCGCAGTTCACACAGGCCTGCACAGTGAATGCCCAGCCTCTTACATAAGCCCCCATTTCAGTAGGCGGGCTGTTGTGGCATTCAACACCGCTATCTGCGCCGGAACAAACGCACCCATACTGTCCAGCTACACACAGCAACAAAAGAGTGCAAGAAAAAAACACAATGACAGAAAACTGAAATTATGGAAATTTACTTTTCTTATAGTTTAAATCCATTTTATCCTGTTCCTAATGTGAAAAAGAAAAAAATTAGGCTAAAAGAAAATTTTTGTGGGGGGGAAAAAAAAAAAAAAAAAAGTACTTTTTCATTTTTACGGATGAATTTGTGAAGCACCTGGGGATTCAGAATTCTCACCACCCATCTAGATAGGTTCCCTGGGGGCTCTAGTTTCCAAAATGGGGTGACTTGAGAGGGAGCTCCAATGTTTAGGCACACAGGGGCTCTCCCAACGCGACATGGTGTCCACTAACAATTTGAGCTGATTTTCCATTCAAATTGTTAGCGGACACCATGTCGCATTTGGAGAGCCCCAGTGTGCCTAAACATTGGAGCTCCACCACAACTGACCCCATTTTGTAAACTAGACCACCCCCAGGGAACTTATCTAGATGCATAGAGAGCACTTTGAACCCCAGGTGCTTCACAAATTGATCCGTAAAAATGAAAAAGTACTTTTTCCTTATTACGGATCAATTTGTGAAGCACCTGGGGGTTCAAAGTGCTCAGTATGCATCTAGATGCATTCTTTGGGGGGTCTAGTTTCCAAAATGGGGTCACTTGTGGGGGAGCTCCAATGTTTAGGCACACAGGGGCTCTCCATACCAAACATGGTGTCCGCTAACAATTGGAATTCAGGGATCGCAGGTTTGAGAACATGTTCTCAAATCACACGATCAACGATCAGCCAACCTGCTATATCGTTGTGTGTGACACCGCAATAACTATGTCATTTACGACTTCACCCATTCATAGCAATGAGCAGGTATCTTTTGCTGGGTTGTGCGAACGATACCTGCTCACTACATCATTGGTGAGTCATCCACGATATCTAGACATGTGACATCTCACCAACTATTTCAAAACGATGTCGCAAATGACCGCGCACCCTCGAGATCGTTAGTGACATCGTTTCAACGTCGTGCCATGTAACGGTACCTTTAGTTCATTAGCGCAATAGAGGGAGATAGACAGAGATAAAGGAGGAGATGCAGGGTAGTGCAGAACTGTGGAGCGTATGGGCAGGTGATAGACAGAGCTGAACAGGAGATGTGCAGAAACTGTTAGAGGATCTTTCACCCCCCTTCCTGGTGCTTGGTAAACTGAATGCAGCATGTCTGCTACATTCAGGAAAAGGGCCCCCCATGTCTCTATTTCCCCTGTAAGCTTTAAAAAAGACTTTTAGAAACCTTACAGTTAAGAGGTCCCGTGGGTTGGGTCTTATTAAGAGGTCCTCCCTGCCTCCTCGTTTGTTCCGCCCCCTCTGTGTCTCCCGCCGCCTTTTCTTCTGCTGGGTCTGCCCTCCTCTTCTGCTCCTGACCTCACACCCAGCAGGAGCAGAAGAGGGCAGACCCAGAACAAGAGGCGGCTGCGCAGAAACATAGAGGGGCAGAACACACTTGGAGGAGGCTGGGAGGGTTGTGCTAGCAGCCCAGGACCTCCTTAATCAGACCTGACCCACGGGACCTCTTAACTGTAAGGTTTCTGAAGTCTTTTTTTTAAAGCTTACGAGGGGGCTACAGACATGGGGGACCTCTTCACTGAATGCAGCTGACATGCTGCATTCAGTGCTGCATTCAGTTTGCCAAGCACCAGGGGGTCCTCTTTAAGGGCGCTTTGGGTGGGAGTGATAACATTCTATTGTACTATGTAGGGGATGGAATGTATTAAAAGGGTCCATTGTGACTCTTTCGTCCAGTGTCCTTGAAAACCTGGAGCCGGCCATGGTCAAACCCACCGATGTTTGGGTTTCGTGGATCCAGACAAACTTTAAAGAAAAAAAAAAAGTCTTGGTTCAGGACTGGACTTGATCTAAACTTAAGTCCAAACCCAAACTTTAAAGTTATGAAGTGGTGGCTAAGGAGGCTGTGAAAAAAAAAAAAAAGAGCAGAACAGTGATTAAATATCAGTTATGCTTACCGAGGACCGCACACCTGTGCCTGTGCTGTCCATTAACTTCCTGATTTATTTACTGCACTGGCTTCAACAGCGTATCACAGACATGCTGTCTGTGACCTTGTCTGTGATTGGCTGTTGTGCCCCCCCCCCCCTCACCCGTTATGCTGGGCGCTGTGATTTTGTCTGACATTAATTAGTAGTATAAAAAAAATAATTGGAAAAAAAAATGACGTAGGGCTTTGCTGTATTTTGATTTTCAGCACAGATAAAGTGGACAGCTACGGGCTGCTACCCCGAGCTGCCTGGCTTTACCATGGCCAGGAATCGAAAATACAGGGGAATTTTTTTTTGTTTCATTATTTAAATAACTAAATTTGTTGCCTTCACCCTATTTTTGATTGGCAGCCAAGGTAAAAACCAAGACCTCTGGGGGCTGGTGTTCTCAGTGTGGTGACGCACATAGTTATTGGGCTCCCCATGCTAAGCGTAGCATGCTGCAGCCACCCTGGAAATTGGCGCATTTATTAGAAGCGCCAACTTCTTGTGCTTTACCCGGCTCTTACCGATGCCCTGGTACGAGAGAAAGAAGGGATTAATGACAGCTGAGTATTGACAGCTTGTCATTAAGCCCAGATTGATGATGTTCAGGACTCGAGACCTGCAGCATACAGGGATGCATCACACAGGGAAAAATCCTTTATTTAAAATAAATCGCACAGACAGCCCTCATTTTCCCATTTTTCAAACCCACACATGCCCTCCAACAATAGTCCCACAAAGCACTCGATCCTGGTTCTGCTTCATCCAAAGGTTACAGTGATTGGAACAAGGATCCTCTTTCTGCAGTCTCTGCAATCACACTAACTGCACGGTGAACGGTGACATTGCTCATTGAGGGCTTACTGCAGTAGTGAACTCAGGTGACCTCGCTACCAGATTGTGTAACATGGCAGCTCAGCAGTATTATTTTTACAGCCCTCCACTGAACCTGAACAGTAACACGGATTTCTCAGGGAAGACTGTGTTCTGGATCTGTGCCCGAACAGTAGATGTTCAGTACAGACCCCGAACTTAATAGGTCAGGTTCGCTCATAGGTAAAGTAAATAACATTTCCCTCATGTCGGCTTTACATCGGCCCAATCTGTCAAATTTTCTTTTATTTTGTTATGATGTTAAGAGGTTAAAACATGTAAAATTGCTTCTACGTTTTTAAAGTCCCTTATTTGGCCGAGAATTGCCATAGCAACCATCAGGACCCCACAATCATGATGCCGATGGTATTAAACTGGGAGCCCCACAATCTCTTAACCCTCTATTTGCCATAGTCACTAATGACTGCAGTGTCTAAGGTGTTAAGGCCCTGTCTCATATAATGATATTGTTAGAGAGATCGTTGTAACTGTGATGTTACAACCATCTCTCCAGCGATGTCGTTCTATGTGACACTTTGCAGCGATCAGGCCCCTGCTGTGAGGTCGCTGATCATTACAAAGTGCTGCGGGTCATTTTTGGGTTGGTTTCCCGCATGTAAGCAAGCATCGCTGCGTGTAACAGCGAGAAACCAGCGATCAGTGACCTCACAGGGCTGGTAACCATGGTAAACACTGGGTATCTAGGCAGCGCGCGCTGCCTACATACCCGGTGTTTACCACGGTTACCAGCGTTCTCCCTGTTTAGCCCTGCCTCTAAGCAGGGAGAACGCTGGTAACTATGATAAACAGGGGTATCCAGGCAGCGCGCACTGTCTGGATACCGCGCTGTTTATCATAGTTACCAGTGTTCTACCTGCTTAGCGCTCTATAAGGCGCGCTAAGCAGGGTGCGATGTGGGAGGTGGCTCCCATGGCCTGATCGCTGGGGAGATCTGCCTTGATTGACAGCTCCCCAGCGATCAGGTAATGATGCTCCAGCGATCCCAGCAGGTCGTTATCGCTGTCGGGATCGCTGGAGCAGTCGTTCAGTGTGACAGGGCCTTTAAACAGCCAATGTCCTGCCAACACTGATTGTGGCCAATGCTGCAGGGTGGTAGTAGATTAAGAATATGTTCTTCATTTGAATTTTTAGGAGGAGCTATTCTGAAGCATTTTTTTAACCTTCTAATTGGTGCAGCATAGTGTCTCAGTGGTTAGCACTGCAGTCTTGCACGCTGGGTACTGGGTTCAATTCCCACCAAGGACAACATCTGCAAGGAGTTTGCATGTTCTCCCCATGTTTGGAGTGTGGGGGGAGGACACCGGAGTACCCTGAGGAAACCCACACAAACACATACTGATAGGGATGGAGATTGTGAGCCCTAATGGGGACAGTGATGAAGTTTGTAAAGTGCTTTAAATATGATGGTGCTATACAAGCAATGCTAAGTAAATAAAATAGTCTGGATTGGAATCACTTTGATGCTGCCGCCACCGCCATTAGCTAAGCTCAGCGGCTCTGTCCAGAGATGGATAGGCGTGCATAGGCCAATCTGAGTTCTACTTGACAAAATGGTACTATCACTAAATCGAACTACCTTCTGAATATGGAAATTAATGAGTCATGATGGCTCAATAATGAATAATCATGCAATAGAATTTGGGCTGCAGTGGATACTTAAATGTAACCACCGTTTAAATTTTTATTTAATAGTAATGTAGAGCAAGTGATTATAATCAATTTTCAAATGTACTTTTATTAATGAAATTCAGGAATGAAACGCCTTTAAAAAAAAAAAAAAAAAACCTCCACAAGATGTCCTCAGTAGGCTGATTCTGAACCACACGTTGTTAGGCAGCTCCGTCTTCAGGGGGCGTTGCTAACAGTGTTCACAATACAGCTGATAAGATTGTCATGTTACCTCATGCCGGCACCCTGCTGAGCTCAAACAGCTGCTGTGAGATCTTATCTGACTCCTCCATTAACATGGCTCTGCTCTGTGATAACAAGGAGCAGAGCCATATGAATGCATGAGGTAACTTCAGTCTTATCAGCTGTATTTTAACACTGTGTAGGCCACGAATACTGAAGACAGATGTGATTGAGAATGAACTTGTGGGGACATCTTATGGAAGGTTTGTGAATGGTTTCCTTCTATTCATTAATAAAGTATATTTGAAAGGTGATTATAATCACTTGCTCTACATTACTATTAAATGAAAATGTATATGACGGTTACACTTTAATGTTGGGTCTAGGGAGGATGAATAAAGCACAGCTTGTATTTTCTACAACAAACTGCAGCCGGTGGAGAGGATTTTTTTCAAAGTGGGAAACAAAGACTTTTATTTCTTTGCTTATTCCTGTGTTTGTGATCTAATGTTCTCGTCTGTTTTGACAGATTATTATATTTACTCCAGCAAGAGACGTCAAGCATAGAACTGAAGACAGAATGTGCTGTGGTCCTGGGCAGCCTGTCTATGGGTACAGAAAACAATGTGAAATCCCTTCTAGACTGCCACATAATCCCAGCCCTTCTACAAGGTAGGGCTGACCGACTCTGCGGCTTACATGTTGTACTGACCTGCCAGGCATTGCTCATTCTGACATACCCGTTGCTCTTCATTTTTTTAGGGTTACTGTCTGCAGACCTCGGTTCATTGAAGGTTGTTTGCGATGTCTCCGTACAATCTTCACCAGCCCCGTCACTCCAGTAGAACTATTGTACACAGTAAGAGCTTCCCTTTAATCTGATTCGGTGTGGAGCGTGGCTGTGATGACCTTGTAGAAATCAGACGTAAAAATATGTCCCTAAGGCGGCCGTCACACGCACAGATATCTATAGCGATATTGTAAGCGATCACGTGCACGCGCAATCGCTTACAATATCGCTCACATCGCTGGTGAGATGTCACACAGACAGACTCACCAGCGATGCGGAGCCGCGATCTTGCTCGTTACTATGGTACACATCGGGTAACTAGGGCCGCGCGTCGCTTAGTTACCCGACGTGTACCATAGTTACCATTTCCCAGCATAGGCTCTGCGCTGGGAAATCGCTCATCGTGGTGTTATACACCACGATGAGACAGATCGTCAAATCGCTCATCGCTAGATCTGAGAACCGGAGCTCAGATCAGCGATGTCACGATCAAGCGATTTCAAATCGTAAATCGCTTGATTACATGCAACGATTTCTTGCCCGATATCGCTTAAGCGATCAAAAAGGAGATCGCTTAAACGATATCGGGCAAGAAATCTGTGCGTGTGACGGCCGCCTAAGAAGCACATGAGCTTCCCAGTTTATATTCTCCAAGATCAGGCAGGAATGTCTGAAAAACTGAGATGGAAAAAACTAATGTTTGCTGAAAAAGAACTGAGATGTCATACAAAACTTCTAAACGTTTCAGTATGGAGATGGGGTCTAAACTTTGTGCAGTTAGATGATCTGTCACGAAATGACATGTGGACGCCTTTATTTTTAGGTGCCCTTATGCCCCTGTGATTCTTTGCCTATAGTTACAGCAGCACAAACACTATTCATAAAGATACATTCTCACAGAGAAGATCCAAAAAGCTTCCTGATAAACATGTCCTACCATTGCTACTATTCTCTTAACTAAGTTATGTTATAAAATGATGCACAATTGTTGAAATACATATACATTATTTGTTTAAAGGGAGTAGGCCACCCCCAAAATGCATTTTAAATGGGCTATGCAGTGTTGTAGGGGACTTAACCCCTATAACAACCATACTAGTATTGTACCTGTTACTGGTACATAAGAAAGGCAACTTTTAACTCGTATACTAATGAGGGCTTCGGTGCATCCTTGTGTGGCCTTGAGTTTGGTGCAACGTTACGCCTCCTTATTTGCATATATTGGGAGCCTTTCTCTACTTCTGATTGACAGTGGTCGCTTTGCAGAGTGAGCACTATCGGCATGCTGCCGAGTGCATTCTCCTCCCTGTCTCCTTTTTGATTCCACTCGCTGTACTTCCAGGTGCTTTGAGTGGCGTCAGAAGAAAGGCGACCAGAAGAAGAATACGCCCCCCGCAGCATTCGGGTAGTGCTCACTCTGTGAAGTGATCAGAAATGGCGGAAGACCCCCCCCCCCAATATACAATTAAGGAGGTATAACTGTACACCAAACTCTTGCCCACACTAAGGGTGCACTGAAGCCTAGTCATTTATATACAAATTAAGTTCTTTTCTGTGGCACTGTGCAAGTAACAGGTACAGTTATGGCCAAAAGCATTGACACCCCTGCAATTCTGTCAGATGTCTCAGTTTCTTCCTGAAAATGATTGCAATCACAAATTCTTTGGTATTATTATCTTCATTTAATTTGTCTTCAATGAAAAAAACAAAAGAGAATGAAGCAAAAAGCAAAACATTGATTGTTTCACACAAAACTCCAAAAATGGGCCAGACAAAAGTATTGGCACCCTCAGCCTAATACGTGGTTGCACAACCTTTAGCCAAAATAACTGCGATCAACCACTTCCGATAACCATCAATGAGTTTCTTACAATGCTCTGCTGGACTTTTAGACCATTCTTCTTTGGCAAACTGCTCCAGGTCCCGGATATTTGAAGGGTGAATTCTCCAAACTGCCATTTTTAGATCTCTCCACAGGTGTTCTATGGGATTCAGGTCTGGACTCATTGCTGGTCACCTTAGAAGTCTCCAGTGCTTTCTCTCAAACCATTTTCTAGTGCTTTTTGAAGTGTGTTTTGGGTCATTGTCCTGCTGGAAGACCCATGACCTCTGAGGGAGACCCAGCTTTCTCACACTGGGCCCTACATTATGCTTCAGACTTCATAATGCCATGCACACGGTCAAGCAGTCCAGTGCCAGAGGCAGCAAAGCAACCCCAAAACATCAGGGAACCTCCTCCATGTTTGACTGTAGGGACCGTGTTCTTTTCTTTGAATGCCTCTTTTTTTTCTCCTGTAAACTCTATGTTGATGCCTTTGCCCAAAAAGCTCTACTTTTGTCTCATCTGACCCGAGAACATCTTCCAAAACGCTGTAGGCTTTCTCAGGTAAGTTTTGGCAAACTCCAGCCTGGCTTTTTTATGTCTCGGGGTAAGAAGTGGGGTCTTCCTGGGTTTCCTACCATACAGTCCATTTTCATTCAGACGCCAACGGATAGTACGGGTTGACACTGTTGTACCCTCGGACTGCAGGGCAGCTTGAACTTGTTTGGATGTTAGTCTAGGTTCTTTATCCACCATCCGCACACTCATGCGTTGAAATCTCTCGTCAATTTTTCTTTTCCGTCCACATCTAGGGAGGTTAGCCACAGTGCCATGGGCTTTAAATGTCTTGATGACACTGCGCACGGTAGACACAGGAACATTCAGGTCTTTGGAGATGGACTTGTAGCCTTGAGTTTGCTCATGCTTCCTCACAATTTGGTTTCTCAAGTCCTCAGACAGTTCTTTGAGCATGGAGAAAAGAAAGAAGACCAATGTGGTACACACAAGGACACAGGACAGAGGTTGAGTCAACTTTAATCCATGTCAACTGGCTGCAAGTGTGATTTAGTTATTGCAAACACCTGTTAGGTGCCATAGGTAAGTTACAGGTGTGGTAATTACACAATTATTGAAGTATCACATGATCTTTCTAACAGTGCCAATACTTTTGTCCACCCCCTTTTTTATGTTTGGTGTGCAATTATATCCAATTTGGCTTTAGGACAATTCTTTTTGTGTTTTTTTCATTGAAGACAAATTAAATGAAGATAATAATACCAAAGAATTTGTGATTGCAATCATTTTCAGGAAGAAACTGAGTGTTTCTGACAGAATTGCAGGGGTGTCAATACTTTTGGCCACAACTGTATATTGCTAGTATAGTTGTTATAGGGGTTAAGTCTCCTGCAGAACTGTATGGCCCATTTTAAAATACATCTTGGTGACTCCCTTTAAGGGTTTCAAGCCGTTGTCTAGACTGACCATAAGGGCCACTTTACACACACCAACTTATCTGTCCAACTTCTGAACAACTTACTGGTTGCAGTGAAATCATGGACACATTGCTCCATTTTGTGGCTGTGTACAAATGGAACAATGTGTCCATGATTTCACTGCAACCAGTAAGTTGTTCAGAAGTTGGACAGATAAGTTGGTGTGTGTAAAGTGGCCCTAAGAGATTATGATGTAAATAGAATGTTGTTGTGTGTGTGATTGACTTCATAGTTAGTTATCAGGTTCTTAAGGGGAAGTCTAATTTTGAAATATTGTTTTGTAAGGCATAGGTGCATTTAAAATAAAACTGTGGCATACTTGCATTCTAGTGCAGGTCACTCTGGAGGTCTGCGCTGATCCAGAAGTGATGCCCGCTCCTTTCTGATGTCATTGGTGGCAGCGGTCTGGTGACTTGAAAGGTGGATCATCACCTCTTCTGATGCCGCCTTCTTTTCACCTGATGTCTGCAGCTGTCCTCGGACTTCAGAAAGAAACTGCCACAAAGCTTCGGCGTGGTCTGCATTGATTTTGTGGGTGCGCTGGATGGTGTGTATGCCACCATTATTATTATTATTGTAAGCTTGTAAATATTTTTTTTTTAAATCTCTGACAATCTCCTCAAAGGCCGTATACACATTAGCTGAAAGTCAGCTGGACAGCCGACCATCTGACATGTATGCGGGTCCCCTGACATGAACTCTTCTGTAGAGATGGGGATCAGGCAGTTGGAATTTCAATGCTCAATCTCATAGCCCTGATGAAGTGGCAGATTTAAAGCCACGAAACGCATAGGCAAATAAACCAGAGCCTGATTAACCCTTTACTGGACTGGAAGTTTCTTGAGGCCAGCGTGGACTACAAAGCCAAGCTTTTTCTTTGGTGGAAATCAATGCTCAATCCCGAGCAACTTTCTCCCCTCTGCCCATTGAAAGCTTATGAACACTCAGCTGAGCTCTCATCTGTAAGGTGTTAAGAGAGATGGTTGTCTGCTGGAAGAACGTGTATGCCAGCCTAAAGGCCTAGTTACACACACATCTGTGCCGAGATTGTTTGCAGATCTCTGGTTGCAGTGAAATCATGGACACATTGTTACATTTGTACACGGCCACAATATCTAACAATGTGTCCATGATTTCACTGCAACCAGAGATCTGCGAACAATATCTGCACTGATATCTGTGTGTGTGAGATGTGTTGGCTTTAAATTGAAACCACATACAGATTTTTAGTTAGCTGTCTTTCTATAGGTGGAAATGTACATACAAGTGTCTGTGCCTAATATTGCAGTTTAGAGGGAATCTTTTGTTAAGTAATCTGACAGTAGCATAATGTATCAAAAAGACAAGAGGTGGGGGAACAAGAGGCACAATAGTGCCTCATCACTCAAGACACTCAAAGTGTGGGTGGTAAAACAAGGTTCACTCACCTAGCCCAGTTGTGAGACCCACAACTGGTTTGAAGGCAAAGTATTTTATTTGGCTGCTGCAGGACCTCCACCGACCACTCACACGTGGAACGACCATCAAAGGATTGGATATCCCTGAGGAAGGTGCCAGGAGAGGCATCGAAACGCGTAGGAAAGGAAATAAAGAAGATCTTTTGCTATCCAAATTGGATTCCTGGTGATTTGTGGGGACTTGGCAGCGCGGACTGTAACACACCTCGCTTTCCCAATCCTTTGATAGTAGCATAATGTAGGGGCAGATACCTTTTATCCCAAAGCAGGAGGACTAGGCAGCACTAGACACCTTCACCTCCAGTGATAATCGCCTGCTGATAAAACATTTATTTTATTGAAACGGCAACACAGCCCAGCAAGTGACATTACTGGAATCAGGATTTCTGCCCCTCTATTATGCTGCTCTTGATTACACAGCAAAAGCAGCTGACAGATTCCATTTAACTCATTCAAATAAAGCAACATCTTTACTTATCTGTCCTGTTCTTGTTCTGATCTGATCATTGGCTTTCACACATTGGTGGCAATTCCAGAGCTAGGCAGTTGTGTGAAAGCCCTTGACATCACCTTTAATAATTGTTGCTGCAGCTATACTAACTGCCCCTTGTTGTTATTTCTCCTTCACCTCATTGGGGAACACAGAACTATGGGTGTTATGCTGCTGTCCACTAGGAGGCGAGACTAGGCAGAATCTGCAAAAGAGTTAAGTGGTTCTTCCTCTGCAGTATACACCCTGGAGCAGGCATTTCCTCCCCAATTTCTCCTTCGCCTCATTGGGGGACACAGACCGTGGGTGTTATGCTGCTGTCCACTAGGAGGCGACACTAGGCAGAATCTGCAAAAGAGTTAAGAGACTCCTCTGCAGCATTACACCCCTGAAGCAGGAAGTGATTCTCCAGTTTTTGCTTAGTGTCGATAGGAGGCACACACAAATTTTATTGCTCCTAAAAATTTTTTACTTTTTGACTTTTTTACTTCAAGAAGAAGAAAAGTGGGTCTCTAACGAGACTCCCGGCATGGTCCCTCCTCGGCCACCCACTGTTGGGGCGCCTGGTTGAGGTCGACTTTTCCCCCCACATGCCACTCCCTCCTCGGCCCACCACTGTTGGGGGTGCCTGGTTGCGGTTGAGATGATGGTCTTCCTTCCCCAGCTCCCCACTGTTGGGGACCCTGGGTTGAGGTCGAGGCTACACAGAAGCCCTTGGATGATGGACTGCAGCATCCCTCCCTAACCACCCCTCATGGGGCTGATAGGTTGAGACACCGCAGGTAGGGCACTAACGTGCCGTGTGGTCGCAATCCAGACGCATCGGTGCTGCTGAATGCTTCTGATGGGCACGGGCTGCAGCACTGTGCCAGACTGCAGCACCAGGAGCCACAGCTCTGCTAAGTGCTCCTAAAGGGTTCAGGGGACAAGGCTACAGGGTCAGCTGCATTGCGCAGCACATGCAGGAGACCTCAGCCTGGATGATACTCCCCAAGAGCCCCAGTCCTGCCGCCACGAGACTGTTCCCTGGGGGTCCCCTAAAGGCTGCAGCAAACGTCCGTGTAACTCCAGGAGATCAGCTTTTGCTGCTCTCTCCTGAGAGGGAAGGGAGCCCATACTGCAAGTGGGAGCACCGGTTTTTCTGGGCTCCTTGCAGGGTCCCCACAGTCCCTGGATGCCGGGAGACCCAGTTTTCTGGGATCTCCTGATGGGAGCAGCCACCCTACCCCTGAATCCAGGAGACCCAGTCCCCTGGGTTCTCCTGCTGGGGGCTGCGCTGGGCAAGCGCGCATGTGGCCACAGCTCCTAGGGTCCGGCCGGGTCCAGATCTGTTCCGGTCCCGGACCGGACCTCCGCGCCGGCCTGCCGTCATTTGCGGCTTCGCTGTTTACTTGAGGCCGCGGCTTCGGCCTAGCGCGAAGCCGCCGCCTTATCACCGCCTCCCGGCCCGCCCCCGGATGACGAGAATGACGCGGACAGCGTCCTAACAGAGGGCGGGCCGGAGCTGCACAGCAAAGCAGGGGGCGGGACGGAGGATAACTGGCGCGAAGCCTATGGCACGCCTTAGGTTTCTGGTCCCACCCTGCTGTTAGCAGTGGCGGCCATTATCCACAGGGCACAGTGGAAGCAGGGTTGAAAGCACAGTGCACAACCCTTAATGCCAAACTAAGGCTGGATTGGGCACAGCTCCGCATTGGTACCAAGTACTGTGGCCATGACAGGGCTTCATCCCTGCTTGAAGGGCTGAAATGAACTTGGGCCAGCGAATATGTGCGGTGCAGGACCAGATAAGGAGCTCAGGAAGAGCTTCCTGACTGCCTCAGCCCTTAGGACACTGCTGCCAAAGGTCAGGGAGTTCAAGGCAGCCCTCAGGACGGGCAGCTGGAGCCAGGGGTCAAGGAACCCAGCAGGGCTCCCTGCCTGCGGCAATACATTACTAAGGCCGCTTCCAGGGGTTCCGGAAAAGGCCTACAGAGCCTCGCTCTGTGCCAGTTCCCAATAGCGACAGCAGGACAACCAACAATGATGTCCTGCTGCATTTAGTCCTCACGCCCAGTGGCGTAACTTCAGGCCTCGGGGCCCCGATGCGAAAGCTCCGAGGCCCCCAATTATTGCAAATCTTTAGTTCCCCTGCACCTATTGTAGTTACGCCCCTGCTCACGCCACAAGGAACCATGTCATAATAAGGGGCAGTGTAAATACGTCAGGTGATCAGTACTGCCCTGTCCTACAGTATTAAAGTTACCTGACAGTACACCTATCACTACACCTACTGGCCAGACATTACGCATGCTTCTGCTTTCTATATTGACGCACAGACAGCACGTAGGTCGTTTTTATGACATTCTCCAAAAATCATTGATTTCGTCCCGATAACCGGTTTAATAACTGTAAGGTAATCAAGATACGGATTCAATTCCGTCAGGCACTATTGTTTCCTGCCCGCCGACCATACTCTGTGGCCCGGACGGCTCGAGTCGTTACCTCAGGACTATCTGATACATAAGTCCTGGACGCTGCCAATTGCTCTGCAATAACAGCGTCTACTGCCATCGCCAGTAGACGTGGCATCGGGTTACGTGGATGGGAGGCGGAAGTGGTCGTAAGGAGACCATCACAGGTCTCCTATGCCTCACTAGACACCTGTTTGGAGAATTTCTGTACACCTCAGGCGCTAAGGAGGCTAAGATCGTTTTCCACCCCCAGAACACATCAGGACGGTTTTTTATCCGCCGTTGGCATAACTGATTCCTGTCCTTCGGAAGTGTTAGGGTTGGTCGGGGCTTAGGCTACGTCTGACAAGGGATCGGTCGCCACGCAGGGACCTTTTTTTAGTGGCGGACTTCCTTCAGGTTTAACTGACAGATCCTTCCTCGGGCCCCCACTGTTGGAGAGCCCAGTTGAAGCTGATATAACCTGCAATTACCCGACAACAGTAAGGCGTCCCAGGACTGCTCACCAATTCTCTCCAGACCCCACAGCTGGAGCTCCGGTTGGCGGTGACGACAGCCAAGTCTCAAAAGACCCAGGCTGAAACACCGTGATCCGCAGTGGCACGGGAAACTGAGCTAAGGGTCTCTGGAACCTACGACCCATAGCATACTCCTTCCTTGCCTCCCCACTGTTGGGGACTCGGGTTGAAGTTGGGACCGCACAGGGTCTACCCGGCCTCCATCCCCGGACTATTAAAACGAAACTCTATGTTGCAGAACGTGGAACACGAGCCCAGCGGCCAATCTCCTCACTGTACCCATATTAGGTACTTGGGTGGAGATAACACGCGTAATGCCCTCTGCTCAGTCCGCTTCGAAGCAGGACCTCGCAGACTCGCAAATGCATTAACCCAATGGAGGGGCCCCTCCGGTCTCCCGTGTGGCTGTGGCCTGAACCTTCTTCCACGCAGTCAGTCTCGTCTCAGGAGTTAAAAGTGACTACCGTGAGACCTAAAGCTCATAAATGCAGCCTGAAGTTGGAAATGTCTATACTGCATCTCAGGAGTCTCCCATATCGGGACGACTTATTCATCAATGCATGATTTTCGGAGTCTGCGAACGCTGTCGATTTCACTGGACACGTTAAGAAGACTCGGTTGGCGGATCACCCTCCATGAGTCTACCACAATGTCAGAGCACATGTTCCAACACAGCACACAAACTCAGGGAGTCCTATATGTCTTCCTGATGGCCACATGCTGCAGCATCACATATGGAGTATCAGCCATATTTGTTTTTCCCAGATAAGGCACGGATTCTTCGTCTGGGAATTCGCTTCAGCGGTCTCCTCAATCTTTCACAACGGCTATAAGAGTTCTAGACAGGATAGTGGCAGCATGGGAGGCAGTTCCATAGCCTCAGCTGCACCTACGGCCTCTTCAACTATCCATGCTTAGACATGGCCCAGAAACAGGATGTGGTGCGATGTACTCCCATCACAATGCACGTGCCAATAGTCCCGCCCACACACGAGGATGCCCCCAATCTACAAAGATTCGGGCAGTATTTCTAGTACTGGAATCATTCAGTGATCTTCTGGCAGTCGGTCTTGTTAGGATATAGTCAGACAATGCCACAGCCGTGGCATATGTCAACCACCAGGGTGGAACCCACAGTCTCCAAGTGATGACAGACGTTCGCCACATCCTTCCCCGGGTGGAATCCTTGAACGCTGTACTGTCAGCTGTTCTCATACCAGGCTAACCCGCCAAGGGACGGACTCGGGGAAGCGGCCCCTTCATCCAGATGTCTTTTGTCAAGACTGCCAGCGCCAGGAGACTACAGATGTGGACCTGACGGCCTCACGTGTCCAATGCTAAGGTTCCATCCTTTCTGGCCAGGTCCTAGAACCTACAGTCAATAGGACAGACATACCAGTCCTAGATGGGACCTGTCTCCGTCTCCCTATATTCTTTCACACTAACAGAATAGTGCGGAAGGTCAAACAAGACGGTTGCCAGATCTCCCTGTATTTTCAGACTGGCCCAGATGCGCTTGGACGACAATTTCGTCCAACTCATACCAGCAGTACCAGGACAACTAAAAAGACAGTTCAGACCTGCTCTCCCTCGGAATTCCTCAACTCTGAAAATAGTGGTGTAGCCTTTAAGACCTGGAATTTACCCATGGGTCCTTTCCCCGGATGTTGTAGCGACCATGGTCGTAGCGAGTAAACCAGCCTTACTCGACGATATACCATGAGTGTAATCGTTTTGTTTTTCTTTATCTCCGAGCACCTCTAGGGGTCATTCCCCTTACCCTATTTCATGCAAGGATCTTTCGTTTCTTCCACTCAGACCTAGACTCAGGTCTGTCCTTGGGGTCTCTCACACAGCAGGGTTTCAGCCTGTTTCACCTTCCAAAAAAAAAAAAAAAAAAAAAACGTGTTGCCACCAGGTCTCTAGGAAAATCCTCCCTTCAAAGGGTCTCCCATTTAAGGTCTCCATACCACAGGTCTACACCTGCGGGACCTGATCTTCGTCCTCATGGCTCTACAAGATCCACCTTTTGAGCGTCTATAGGTTTATCCTTAGCATTCTCATCCAAACAGTAATGTGTTTTGGTGGCAAATTATTTTTCTCTGCAGAGGTATCGGTACTTTCAGCGCTCTCATGTAAACCATCTTTTCTGGTCTTCTACCTGAACAAGACTGTTCTACGGCTGGTTCCATCCTTCTTAGGCGGTATACTCCTTCCACCTCACTAAAGACGTCTCTCTGTCATCGCTGTGACCGACTCCAGTCTGCCTGGTCGTAAAGGACCTACATATGCAGGACCTTATCAGGTCCCTACGCATCTGAGTACCCACAACCAGTACCTCTCCACAGGTCGGATTCTCTTTCTCCCTTCTTCCAGAAGGCAGAATTAATGACATATCAGCCTCTAAGGCTCCTCTAACCAGGTGGATTCGTCTAACCATCCAAGACGCTTATACCGTCAAAAATCTCATCCCTTCCGGCAGCGGCACGGCACATCTACTATACGGCCGTGAGGACTTCCTGGTCTGTTTGGCACCAGGTCTCAGTCCGACAAGTGTGTAGACAGCCAAAAGGGGTCAGTCTACACACATACTCAAGCCACTATAGGGCTTGACGTGCCCTCCAGGCGGCAGCAGGTCTGCCTGTCGGGGCATAGTTCTTCACTGACCATGCTCGGTGTCACTAGTTCCATTGTTCTTTCCCACCCAGGGACTGCTTTGGGACGTCCCACGGTCTGTGTCCCCCAATGAGGCGAAGGAGAAAAGGAGATTTTTGTGTACTCACCGTAAAATCCTTTTCTCTTAGCCTCTAATTGGGGGACACAGCACCCACCCTATTGCCCTGGTGGGCCTTTTTTTCTACAGTTATCACATAGCTTCTCAGCTGTTACATGGTTAACATGTTTACACATGGTTGCCTATTATCACTCTGTTGATTGTTTAAACTTGTGCCTGTTTAGCTCCAGGCCTTGTAGTACTGTGAGCCTGTTTAGTTACAGGCCCTGTTGTACGATTATTGCTTTGTTAACTCTTCACTGTTTTCCACATGCGCCTGCTTAGTTTCAGGCCTTGTGGTACTAGTATTACTCTAACTATTAACTGTTTACACACGTGCCTGTTTGGTTTAGGCCTTGTTACACTGTTATTACCTTGTTGACTATATTTGTTTACACAGGTTGCCTGTGTAGACTTCCTGTGTCACTGTTATCTGTTAACTCTCCTACTGCTTTAGCACAAAACTGGAGAATCACTTCCTGCTTCAGGGGTGTAATGCTGCAGAGGAGGAGTCTCTTAACTCTTTTGCAGATTCTGCCTAGTGTCGCCTCCTAGTGGACAGCAGAATAACACCCACGGTCTGTGTCCCCCAATTAGAGGCTAAGAGAAAAGAATTTTACGGTGAGTACACAAAAATCTCCTTTTTTGGTTAGTGTCGTAGGAGACACTCCTAAATTCTGATCTTTTCTTTCAAGAGAAGAAAAGTGGGTCTCTGTAGAGAGTCCCGGCATGTTCCCTCCTCGGCCCCCCACTGTTAGGAGCGCCTGGTTCAGGTCGACACTTTTCCCTCACATGCCGCTCCTTCCTCGGCCCACCACTGTTGGGGGTACCTGGTTGAAGTCGAGACGAAGGTGCTCCTTCCCCAGTTCCCTCGGTTGGGGACCCTGGGTTGAAGTCGAGGCTATACAGGAGCCCTCTAACGATGGACGGCAGCATCCCTCCCTAATCACCCCTCTGGGGCTTTTAGGTTGAGACATCGCAGGTAGGGCACAAACCTGCTGTCCAATCCAGACGCCTCAGCTCTGCTGACTGCTTCTGATGGACATGGGCCGCAGCACTCTTCAAGCCTGCAGCACCAGGAGCTACAGCTCTGCTGAGTGCTCCTGAAGGTGCCGGGGGACAACTCTAGTAGGACAGCTGCACTGCATCTGTCGCAGCACACTCCAGACGGCTCAGCCTGGCTGAGTGCCTCTGATGGACACCCCAGGAGCCCCAGTCCTGCCGTGGCCTCCTCAGCCTACCACTGGAATCTAGGACCAGGAGACCCAGTTCCCCTGGGTTCTCCTGATGGGGGCTACCACTCTGCTGCAGCACCTCTTTGCAGGCACTCACTCCAGGAGATCAGCCTTCGCTGCTCTCTCCTGATGGGGCAGGGGGTCCATACTGTGAGCAGGACCACCAGTTTTCTGGGCTCCTTACAGACAGCACAGTACCTGGACACTAGGAGACCCAGTTCCCCTGGGTTCTCCTGATGGGGGCTGCCACTGTACCCCACAGTTCCAGGAGACCCAGTCCTCTGGGTTCTTCTGACGGGGGAGCTGCGCTGGGAGAGCGCTCATGTGGCCACAGCCCCTGGGGTCCGGCCGGGTCCAGATCCGTTCCGATCCCGGACCGGACCTCCGCGCCGGCCTGCCATCATTTGCTGCCTCTATTTTTTTTACTTGAGGCCGCGGCTTCAACCTAGCGCGAAGCCGCTGCCTCTGTTTCCGCCCCCGGCCTGCCCTCTGGGTGACAAGAATGACACGAAAACAGCGTCATGCAGGGGGCAGACTGGGGCTGCACAGGGGGCGGGATGGCTCTTCCTGGCGCTTCTCGCCCATCGCGAGATCTCCTGCGCCCCCTTTGGACGGCAACCCTCCGCCCATACAAGCCCTGAGCCTTGACTGCGGCGCTCGGGGTGTTGTGCTGGGGGAGCTGTGTGAAGCCTCTCTAGCCTGATGCAGGCAGAGGCTGAGGCTGAGGTGGAAAGGGGGGCATCAAAGCCCTGATACACAACCAGGAGCCCCTTAACTTCAATAAAGACTCCCCTACAGCGCCCACTTAAGCAGTGGCGGCCATTACAGTAGAGAGGTGGCCCAGCAGGCTAATGCATGTATAAAATTATTTTCACACTGCACACCCTCTGCAACGAAGCCGAGCAGGGCTCCCTCCCTGCTGCAGCTCCGCACGCTTTACCCTGCGGCACAAAGCATTGTAGCTCTGCTGTGGCTTCGCACAAAACGAGGGCTCCACACTGGACATAGGACAGCATTCACAGCCATGTGATGTGGGCAATAATGCCAGAGTAAAGGCGCTACAGGTTGCACGGAACAATATTGGCGGTGCTGCCCTGGCTAATAGGAACATTCCTGAAGTTTAAGCATATTGTTCTGCTGCTTGCATTATATGCAGCTCCCCTGCCTAGTCCTGCCCTAAGAAGGCCAGTTTAACCACAACTCAGACCAGGATCTAGAGCCGCCAGACTCATGCTCTAGTGGAAGATCTAAGGGCATCCATTAATCAGGCCCTAGATATCTCTGTAGCCTCAGTCTCTCACAGGCCTCCCATATTCCAGGGACGTCTGTCCAGAAGACAACTGGTCACATTGCTTTCTGATGCCATGGGAGACACAAGCATTTCCCTCGCTTAGCGCACAGCCAGGCGGTCCTTCAATTGCCGTCAGCAAACTGCATTCCAATCGGAATTCATTCGGCTAGTTCATGTCTAGACTGAAACAGACAACATTCGCTTCAGTCTAGGCAGCGACCGCCATCATGGCATTAGCAGGTCAACCGCACTATATTGAATGCCTCGTCCAACGACCCTACTCTGACGACCCAGGCAACTCGAGTCGCCACCTCAGCTGACTACCTGATGCATGCAGCCCCGCACGTTGCCAATTGCTCAGCAATAGCAGCTCCTAATGCCGTTCCCATCAGACGTGCCCTCTGGTTATGTGAAGGGAACGGATCACGGATCTTCCATTCCTCTGGTCACCTGTTCAGAGAACAGCTGGACAAGTTAACCTTAGATGCTAAGAGATGCAATAGCACTTCCCTCCCTCAGTGCAAACCAGGACGACCGTTCCTTTCTGATTCATTAAGGTTGGTCAAGACTTAGACCGACACTGACGAGTACTCTGTCGCCACGCAGGTACCTGTCCCAGGCTACCCAGAAAGGTAGCTCATCCTGACAGAGCCAGTCTCGCCAATCCGAGACCAAACTGTCTCCACTGCCTAAAGGCCCAAGCATTTTTCCATGCAGTAAAGTCTCTCCTCATTTCAGGAGTCGCTGTACCCGTATCAATCGAAGAGCGTTTTCCAAACTATCCGTGGTTTCCAATCAGGAAAGTACAGTACGATCCATACTGGACCTAAAACAACTGAACTAACATGTCTGAACAAGACATTTACGCATGGTATCTCCACTCCAAGTTGCTTCCAAAGAACAAGAAATATTCCTTGCGCCCATAGATATACAGGGTGCTTACCTGTATATTCCTATGTAGCTGCTGACCAAACGTTCCATCAGATTTGCATTCAAATAGGAACACTACTAATTAGTGGCAATCCCGTTCGACTTAACTACATCTCCCTAAGTGCTCACAAAGGCAGGGCAGACGTCATGACAACCCTTCACTCCAGGGGTGTCGTCATCCTTCCGTACTTGGACGTTCTGCCTATCAAAACGCCGATCCTCGCGGACTGCGAACATAGTGTCTCCAGCACTGTAGACACTATAAGAACATGGGAGGGCCTGTCAACCTCCACAATTCTCTCCTGCTCCAACAGTTCAGTATCTCACAGCTGCATCTCGGACCGCCTTCACTCTCCATTCTCAATTCATGGAATAAGAACCTCAACCACTTGACAGGTGTTTTTCACCTGTCGTCTGAAACCAAGCGGTCTCCCCCCTGGTGGTTCCGGCCACACACACTCTCACTCAGGGAAGGCCTTTCATTCCACCATGCTGAAAAGTTCTAACCACTATCACGAGCCTGACGGGATGGGGTGTGGTGTCCCCCTAACAGAACACACGGCAAATGATCCCGCCCGGAGTCAAAGATGCCCATCAATATACGGGAGAATCTGCAAATAGTCCTAGCACTGAAGTCCTTCAACCACCTTTTTTAGCAGGCTGTTACATCGCCATACAGTCAGATAATGCCACGGCTGTGGCATATGTCAGTCACTAGGGCCGAACCCGAAGTCTCCAGGCAACAGATGACGTTCATCACGTACTTCACTGGGCGGAATCCACGAACTCAGTACTATCAGCCAGTCACATACCGGCTGTAGACAACCGGGAAGCTGATTTCTTCAGGTGCAAGGGGATGGCATTACGGGAGTGTTTCCCACACCCTCATGTTGTCCCACGAATCTACCGGTGCTAGGGAACCCCGGATGGGGACCTCATGACACCCTCCAATGCCAAGGTTCCAGCCTTCATGACTAGGTCTTATGACCCACAGTCATTAGGACCACACACAGCAGCCGTACCATGGCGCTTGCTAGACCGTCCAACCAGACAGTCCAGACTTACTCTCTCAAGACTGGTTTTACCATCAGAATCCTCAACTCTGTATTTGACGGCGTGGCCCTTGAGACCTGGGTCTTAACCCAAGCTGGGTTTTCTCAGGATATTGTAGCGAACATTATCAGAGCGAGGAAACAGCTTCATCAAACAATTACCATCGCACATGAATATTTGTTTTTGTTTGCTTGGTGCACCTCTAGAGGCCATTCACTTTGGCCCTATCCCTACCAAGAATTCTCAGTTTTCCTCAGTATAGGCCTGTCCTTGGGTTCTCTTAAGGGGCAGTTTTCAGCCCCTTCCACCTTCTTCCACAAATGTTTTGCTCCCAGACCTCAAGGAAATCCTTCCTTCGAGGGGTCTGCCATTTCATTTCCCCATTCAACAGGCCACTACACCCGTGGGACCTAAACCTTGTCCTCCCGGCTCTACAAGAACCATTCTTTGAACCTCTAGCAGACACTCCCCTTAGCATTCTCATTCTAACAGTGGTGGCTTTTGGTGGCAATTACTACTTTCTGCAGAGTATCGGAACTTACAGCGCTCTCAGGTAAACCACCTCGTCTGGTCTTACACCAAGACCAGGTTGCCCTTTGGTCGGTCCCGTCCTTTCTTCCACTGGCTGGGTACTTCTTCCACCTAAATGAAGACATCTCTCTGCCATCTCTGCGCCTGGTTTCAGTTCATTGGGTCGTGAAGGCTCTACATATATAGGACCTTGTCAGGGCCTTGCGCATCTATGTATCCAGGACAGCACCTTTTTAGTAAGTTGGATTCTCTCTTCCTTCTACCAGAGGTCCAATATAACGACATGTCAGCCTCTAAGGCTACTCTAGGTAGATGGATTCCACCAACCATCCAAGGCGCTTATACCTTCAAAAACCCACCCCTTCCTGCTGGTGTCGGGGCACATTCTACTACGGCCGTGGGGGCTTCGCAGGCCGTCCGGCCCCAGGCGTCACCACAATTAGTGTGATAGGTAGCCAGATCGTCCAGCCTACACACATCTACAAGTCACTACAGTGCTCACACTCAGTCCTCGGCAGATGCAGTTCTGGGTAGACGTGTCCTCCAGGAGGCATCAGCCCTCCTGTAGGTACATAGTTCTTCGCTGACCATGTTCAGCGTTACTAGTTCCATCGCTTTTCCCACCCAGGGACTGCTTTGGGACGTCTTATGGTTCTGTGTCCCCCAATGAGGCGAAGGAGAAAAGGAGATTTTTGTGTACTCACCGTAAAATCCTTTTCTCTTAGCCTCTAATTGGGGGACACCGCTCCCACCCTTTTGGGCCTTTACTACAGCTCTCATGTTGCTTCTCAACTGTTACAGGGGTAACTGTTTACACAGGTTTGCCTGTTTGGTTACAAGCCTTGTACTGTTATTAGTATTATTACGCTGTTAATTCTCCTACTGCTTTAGCACAAAACTGGGGAGGCAATGCCTGCTCCAGGGGTGTATACTGCAGAGGAGGAGCCACTTAACTCTTTTGCAGATTCTGCCTAGTGTCACCTCCTAGTGGACAGCAGCATAACACCCATGGTTCTGTGTCCCCCAATTAGAGGCTAAGAGAAAAGGATTTTACGGTGAGTACACAAAAATCTCCTTATTGTTCTGCTATATAAAGAAGTGTTTTTCCCATTCTGTTATTCACTGGTGTATCTTCATGTTGTATCCCCCTTTCTTAGGACGCTACTGTAATCCCACACCTTATGTTGTTGCTCAGCAGATCTTTGCACTCACAGGAATATATCTGCCAGATCTTCGCTCACTGCTGCAAAGTAATGTTTTTTCTTGTTCTTTCATTCCATGTTTTTGTCCTTTTCATTGAAAGCTGCATTGTGTTGGCTGAATACCTCTCTGTTTGTTGCAGGCTCCAGATCATCAGACCATTTTATTTAATCATGGAGTGGTCCAAAATATTGCACATCTGCTTACATCAGTGTCATATAAAGTAAGTTAGAGGCTTCTAATCCCAGACAAAACCAGAGGTGAAGTACTGCTTCTATTGGTATTAAATGGGAAAATGGTCATAGTGTTACTGAACTTGATAAGTTGGCAATGTTAATATTGGACCATGTTCATAATCTTCCAACGCACAAGATGACTAAACCGTTCTCTCTTCCTCAGCTCTTTAATTCTATATTAGCTACTTAAGGTTAATCCCAGAGAAATTTATTCAAAAAAGGTTTTTTAGTGTATGAATTAAGTAGCCAATGTGACCTATGTAAAAAGACTAAAGAAGCAATATATAATATGGTAGATAGACAAATATTCCTTTTTGTAAGTACCGTAGTTATATTTGGGGTGAAATTTATGGGAAGTATAAAGTTCTTTCTACAGTAATATTTTATCATGACAGTATGGCATTTAAGTAGAACCATACTATGGGGATTTCCTCATGTCAAACAATGTATTTAAACAAAAGCCAACAACAGTGGTGGGTATAACCCCTTCAAAAAATCGCAGTGTCTCAGTGACTTGTGGCAACGACGTTTCATGCTGTTAACAAGTCTAGTTATTGTCTGCTGAGGCATCCCATTTTATATGAAGGGGGCCTTCAGGTCATTGAGGTTCTGGGGTACAGAGTTACGAGCCTCTACACAGCACCTCAGCTGATCCCATAGGTTTTCAATGGGAGTCAGGTCTGGAGAAAGTGCAGACCGCCCCATTTGAAGTACGCTTAGGGTTCCGTTACACACAGCGATGTTTCAGCGATCCCGACAACGACAAGTATCACTGGAACATCGCTGTGTGGTCACTGGGGAGCTCTTGCAAACAGGCAGATTTAATCAGCGACCAGGGATCCGACCTTCACATCGCTGGAAGCGGGAGAACGCTGATAACCATTGATCAATTTTTGGGGGTCGTCTTGGTCTCATGATGTGAACAGCATGATGAGGAGGACTGGTAAAATACCAATTCTAATTGAACCATGAAGTTTATTGGGTGATTCATGGGTCAAACACATGTTGTCAATTTTGCCATTACGCTCCATGTTTGAGAACAACAATTTGTGCGAAAAGTACTGAAATATTGAACAGTTGTACATGAGTCTTCAAAAGCTTAGAGGAGGTTACTTTAGGTTTACCTGAAAAGGCCAATCATTTTTTGTGAGTAGTGTATATTTGAGCATTATCAAGCCACGTAAGGGCCCTTTCACATCAGCGGTTTTTTCAAATCGCGGCAGATGCGTGAAAAAACCGCATCTGCCGCTATTACCGCATACCGGCTGCACTTGCGGCGCGGTTGCGGTAAACGCCATACTATGTATAGGCGGACTTGCGGCAAGTGCAGTTTTGGCACTTGCGGCAGGTGCAGCCGCGAAAAAAACCGCGTCTGACAGTATTTTTTTTCGCTGCCGCAAGTGCCAAAACCGCACTTGCCGCACCTGCCGCAAGTCCGCCTGTACATAGTATGGCGTTTACCGCAACCGCGCCGCAAAAACCGCTGATGTGAAAGGGCCCTTAGACACATGTTCAGTGCACAATACGCTTACCCCGCAACATGTTGATGAAACCTGAAAAAGTCCACCAACGTGCGTTTCGCTGCTTATGCAACTTGGTCATGATGTATATAGTCAATAAGAGGGAGAATTTTCTTGTTGAAATTTAATTATTTACCTCTAAATTGTTAAATTTAACTAAATTCTTTGTTTCCCTAGGTACGTATGCAAGCATTAAAGTGCTTTTCAGTTTTAGCATTTGACAATCCCCAGGTATCAATGACCCTTGTAAATGGTAAGTGGTTGTATTATTGCATACAACAGAGACATGTTTTACTTAGGGCCACGTCTCACACACAGATAATTGTGCAGATATTGTTGGCAGATCTCTGGTTGCAGTGAAATCATGGACACATTGTTCCATTTGTACACAGCCACAAAATGGAACATGTGTCCATGATTTCACTGCAACCAGAGATCTGCCAACAATATATCTGCACAATTATCTGTGTGTGAGACGTGGCCCTTAGATCTCCATAGCGCTTTCATTTCTGTAGATAGGTCAGTTCTTATGTGCAGGCTCTCCTGAGCCTTGCTCTATACAACATATACATTTTTAATTTTTTTCTGTTTAAATAAATGTTGTTATTTCTCTATCGCCTCATTGGGGAACACAGGACCTGGGGTGTTATGCACAAGTTACCTCCTCCTCTGCAGTATACACCCCTTGGCTGGGCCAGGCCACACCAGTTTTTGCTTTGTGTCAATAGGAGGCACATCTCTCTTTTAACTTATCCTATTTTTTTTCCAGAATCTTTTTCCACATGAAGATATTAGACAGGTGGCGGCACCCTAAATGCCACCGCTCTCCCAAGACCACCAACAGGCGAGAACGTGAAGTGTCGCATCCTTGTACCCCCTTCCTGCAATGTTGGATTCATCAGAGTTGCGCTTTTGAGGATTTTATGAGCAACTGTTCCCCTAAGGGCACCGATTTCCCACAGCAAACAACGGAAGGGCACGCGGAGTGTCGCCTCCCCGTATTCCCTTCCGCACTTGGCACAGACCCCAGTATCACGGACTGATGACCGGTTCTCCTCAGCCTCCCTCACAGGGGCCTGAGTTGTAGACATACAAGCCTACACCATCCTACTCTGAGTTGATCTCACACTGCAGCAGCTCATGGCCTGCACAGGACACGCACCTGCACAGCATCAGTCACACAAACACTGGGCTCACCAGCCTCCCACAAGGCAGCCTGGGTTGAGGCAGAACATCGAAAATCTGACAGTTCCCAAGGTGAGATCTTCCCACCCGTCGCTGGCAAGGGCTCATCCATGGCTCCGGCGGAGGGCTCACCTGTTTTTCTGTCAACCCCCGGTTACCTTTCTTTGTTCGCGGTGTTTTCACACTGCTGGGACCGCAGCTTTATGCCCTGGCTTGCGGCCTTCTCCATTCACAGGCCCCGCCTCTTCTCTGACGCTGTGCCATTGGGAGGGCGGTGAACACGCCTTCCGATGTTGCGTAGGCCTGATTCTGGCCCAGCACTCCGGTCATGCCCCTGGAAGCGCGCACACCAGTTCCACAGCATTCGGCTTCGCCTCCCCTGCTTTCCCGCTCTTAGCACATTGGGAAGCTGGCATAGATACCACAGCGCACGTGGGCCTCAATCTTGGGACACAGGATCATCAGTCCGCATCCCTCCTGGCAACGGCAGGCACTGGACACCATACACGGGGCTGCATAGTCAGCTTTAATAGTACAGACTGCTGCTGAAGCTGCACTTGGCTGCTCCTCTGCTCTCAATACATCGACCCTCTGCAGCTCCCTTTGCCACTTCAACATGCAGTCCTCAAAGGTCTTAAAGAGATCTAACCCCCATACGGCCTATTATACCTCCTGTGTCACCTGCTACTCTGACCTACCGCGCAGCAACACCATCCCTCCCTGTCAGGCCTGTACCCCCGTTGAAGCCCAGGAGCCCTCCTCCGCCAGCATAACACCCAGTGCCCCGAGTCCACCGGAATAGGCATTTTTCCTTTCCCAATCAATGGAAAAGCTGTTCCAGAACCTGGTCCAAGCCATGCAGTACCACCCCCGAGCAGCACTGACTGCCAGCACCCCCGAGCAGCACACGCAGATGATCCCTCGCTGGAGGGTCCATCAGACGAAAGTAGAATACGTGCCACATCCGCAGTCGAGGTCAGAAAAAGGTCTCGCAGAAGTGTCACCCGTTTCTTCCCGTGGTTGTCATGCTTCTCCCACTCGAGACCATGCTGTACCCTATTCGACGAGCTTCAGGACGGTGAATCCGAACCTGACTTGGATTACTCATTTGACGTAGATTTCTCAGACGATCAGGCGTCAATTGACTCCTTAATATCAGTTGTAAACCACACAATAAAGGTCGACGGCATCCTGACCACTACATCCGACCACCCAGTGTCCTTCAAACGGGCCAAAAGGCCACAAAAAATCTTGGCGGACCACCCTAAATTCCAGGCAATTCTGTCTAAACAAAGTGAGAAACCTGATGAGCGCTTTGGTGGCCGCAAACCCATCGAAGCACAATATTCTTTTGCCTCAGCACTTTCCAAAGACTGGGCGGATTCACCACCGGTTGATCCCCCAGTATCTCGCCTGACTGCAAGGACTTTACTATCCCTGCCAGACGGCTCTTCCATGAAAGACCCGACTGACATAGACAGGTAGAGCAACTCGCACGCTCGGCCTTTGAGGCAGCGGGGTCTTCCCTTTCGCCCTCCTTTGCATCCGTATGGGTGGCTAAGGCACTTATGGTCTGGACTGAAACCCTAAAATATTCCTTACAGGATTCTCACCTTCCTCAACAGCTCACAGACCTAACCACTCAGATAGCCGCGGCAGCAGACTACCTCATCCAGTCTTCCCTGGACTCTGCCACCTGTGCTGCATTCGCTGCTTCTAATGCCATCACTATCCGCAGAACCCTTTGACTCAGACAGTAGCGTGCTGATTTAGCCTCAAAGAAGTCACTCACCGGCCTCCCTTACCTCTCCGATAGGCTATTCGGCGAACATCTCGACAAACTCATTTCGGACGCCATGGGGAAAAAAAAAAAAAAAAAAAGAGTACCTCGCTTCCCCAACACAAACCAAGACGTCCTTTGTCAGACGACAACATACTGCATTTCGCTCCTTTCGTAACTCCTTCGGTTGGTTGGGTGACCTCTCAAGCGCCCCCCTCCACTACTCGACCTCCCTGAAGAGACAGATCCACACAATCGTCATTCAAAGCAAACTCCACCTGGCAATCAAGACCAAGACAGTCTAGGCTCAAGGAGTCCCGATCCCATCGGTTCTCCTCTTCTTAACTCCCATGTCTCTCCAGACGACACTCCCATCGTGAGCGGTGGTCTACGACTTTTCAGTCAGGTCTGGCTATCTGCAACAAACGACAGATGGGTAAAAGATTTGGTATCTCCCGGTTACAACATAGAACCTCCCGTCCACCATGCTGATTTTTTTCCCCTCCAACCCCGCCAAAGTCACCGAAAGTTTCATCTTTTTCCAGGCAATCTACTCACTCCAACAGGCGGGGGTCATCGTCCCCGTACCAGACTCCGAGCGTTTCAGAGGTTTCTACTCGAACCTCTTCATGGTTCCCAAAAAAAATTGGTCGGTACGCCCCATCCTGGACCTCAAACATCTGAACAGCATGTTTGCATTTGTCATTTCAGGATGGTGTCTCTGCGAACCATCATTGCTTCTGTGGAGGAAGGATAATTCCTCGCCTCTATAGATATGAGATGCATAACTTCATGTGCCTATTGCTCAGGCTCACCAACAGTTCCTACGCTTCGTGGTACGCGATCATCACTTCCAATTTGTAGCCTTGCCCTACGGTCTCGCTACCGCACCAAGGGTCTTTACAAAGGTCATGGCAGCCGCCATGAGTATCCTTCATTCCAGAGGAGTAATCATCCTGCCTTATCTGGACTACCTCCTAATCAAAGCCCCCTTCTTCCCGGCCGGCATGGAAAGTGTCCAAATAACTGTAGACATTTTGTCTCGTTTAGGTTCGCTGGTGAATCTGACAGTCTTCGCCAATCCCTGCCCAGTCAATCTCTTTCCTAGGCATGACTTTCAACATGTACCGAGGCTTGGTCTTCCTCCTTCGGGACAAGGCAACAGCACAGCGACGGGCAGTGCGCACTCTCCTCCGTCCCCTCCCACATTCCACACGTTTTCGAATGGGACTCCTGGGGAAAATGGTGGCAGCAATGGATGCTGTTCCATTCGCCCAATTTCATCTACCGGACACCCTCTGTGAGGCGAGCACTTCTCAGGTGGATTCGACAAGCTTCTCTCTCCAGGGGCCGGTCCTTTCTCCCGATGGATTGGTTGGTCCTCACCATGGATACCAGTCTACTGGGCTGGGGTGCAGTATACCGACATCATTCTGCCCATGACTGCTGCTCCACGCAGGAATCGACCTTACCGATCAACCTGCTGGAGATCCGCGCAATAGCACTGGCTCTCAAATCGTTTCACAACCTTCTGTCGGGCCGCCATATCCGCGACCAGTCGGACAATGCCACAGCGGTGGGGCGGCACTCGCAGCAAAGCGGCGCTACGCGAGGTAGAACGCATTCTCCACTGGGCCGAGTTAACGAGTTGGTCATTTCGGCCGTACACATTCCAGGGGTGAAGAATTAAGCGGCGGATTTTGAGTCACCAGGGTCTCTCCGCAGGAGAATGGTCCTTCCATCTGGATGTGTTCCACCAAATTTGCTGTCGCTGGGGGGCTCCGGATGTGGAGCTGATGGCATCTCTGCTGAATGCCAAAGTTCTGGCGTTCATAGCCCGGTCACACGACCCAACGTTCATCGGAGCCGACACGCTAGTACACTCTACTGTAGGTGTCAGTTCCGTCTGCAATAAATCTTTCCTCCTCTCCCCTTACTCCCGAGGGTAGTCAGGAAAATCAAGTAAGAAGGAGTGCCAGTTATACTCATAGCCCCAGACTGGTCCAGGTGCGCCTGGTACGCCGACCTGGTACAGCTTATCGCAGACGTCCCCTGGTGCCTTCCAGATATCCTGATGCAGGGTCCCATCTGCCACCAGAATTTGAGAATCCTGAATTTGACGGCATTGCCATTGAGACCTGGGTCTCGATGCGTGCTGGGTTTTCCCCGGACGTCATCCGCACCATGATCAGAGCCCGTAAACCGACCTCGTCCCGCGTTTACCCCCGTACGTGGAGACAATTTTTTTCGTGTTGCAAAGACAGAGCATATCCACCTCTTCCTCTGTCTATTCCTGTGGTTCTAGGTTTTCTCCAGTCAGGCTTACAATCGGGCCTAGCCCTGAGCTCATTGAAAGAGCAGGTATCTGCCCTCTCGATTTTTTTATTTTTTTTATTTTTTTAACCAACGCCGCCTTGTAACGAAGTTATAAGTTAGAACCTCCCTCCAGGGAGTATCCTGCTTGGCTCCTCCTTACCGGAGGCCTCTGGAATCCTGAGACCTTAATTTGGTCTTGGACAAACTTCAAAAATCACCTTTTGAACCTCTGAGGTCTCTCTCTCTCTCTTGTCCTGAAAGTAGTTTTCCTGGTGGTAATTACGTCCATCAGACGCGTCTCAGAATTGGCGGCATTTGTTGCCGAGAGCGTTTACTTTCCTTTCATTAAGACAAGGTGGTGCTGCGCCCAGTCCCAACTTCATTCCGAAGGTGACCTTTTCTTTTGACCTCAATGAAGGACATCATCCTGCCGCCATTCTGTCCGGTGCCGGTGCACTGGGTGGAGAAGGCACTTAACCTCTTTAGGGCCCTCAGGTATTACATTTCAAAAACAGCCTCCTTCGAAAGACGGACACTCTGTTTGTTCTCCCTGAGGGTCCCCGAAAAGGACAGGCAGCTTCAAAAGCTACTCAAAAGCTCGTTGGATACGTTCTGCCATCCAGGAAGCCTATCAACTAAGGAATGTACCCTTTCCCAGTGGTCTACGGGCTCACTCCACTCGCACGGTTGGGGCATCCTGGACCATTAGGCACTAGGCCACAGCGGAACAAGTGTGCAAGGCCTGGTCTAGTCTGCACACATTCGCAAAGCACTTTAGGATCCATACCCAGGCCTCGGCTGATGCTAGCCTTGGTAGACGGATCCTTCAGGTGGCGGTGGCGCACCTATCTACGTAGGTGGGTCAGGACGTCTAGGACTGTTCCTTCCTGTTTGGGTTGTGGTCCTTTCCTGCCCAGGGACTGCTTTAGGACATCCCATGGTCCTGTGTCCCCCAATGAGGCGATAGAGAAAAACGGATTTGTGTGTATTCACCGTAAAATCTTTTCTCAGAGCCATCATTGGGGGACACAGCATCCACAATGTTGCCTATTCAGGCATTTGTTCTCTTTTAGACTTTTGAGTTTTTGCATGTTAACACTTGGTTGAACTGTCTGCTTTTTTGTTCTCCTACTGCTTGTTCACTAAAACTGGTGTGGCCTGGCCCAGCCAGGGGGTGTATACTGCAGAGGAGGAGCTAACTTGTTTTCACATTTGCTTAGTGTCAGCCTCCTAGGGATAAGCAGCATAACATTGATGGTCCTGTGCCCCCAATGATGGCTCAGAGAATATATATATATATAATAAAAATTCTATGCAAGTTTGGTATTTTTATAATTACACTGACCTGGAGAATCAAGTGAATGTTGTCATGTAAAAATGCTATAGAGGGCTTATTGAACATGGTATGATAACATGTAGATGTGGCAGGAGTGGCATAATCATTCTGACAGACAGGAGCCATCTATATATTCCATGGCCGGTCCTCTCTACACTCTGCATATAAGGGCCCTTTCACATCAGCGTTTTTTTCACTGCATCTACCGCGATTTGAAAATACCGCTGATGTGAAATGGCCCTAAATGCCTCAATCTTTCAGCATATGCTGCACAGTTATTTTATTTATTTTTTAAACCTGGCAAATCAGTTTACATTACAAGAACGACTATTTTGAAACCTGAAGCTGTTTAAATTCCTGATCCGGAATAGCAGCGTTTTGGACGCAGCGTCTCAGGCCCCTTTCACACTGGTAGATCTGGCAGATTTACCGCATCTGCCCCCTACAGCCGTACTTGCAGCACACTTGTGGCAAGCCCCATGCATTGACTATGGGGCTTGCGGTCGGGTGCGGCAAGTGCTGTTCTGCTAGTTGCGGCAGATGCGGTACTTGCGGCGGTGAAGAAAAACTGCGGCTGACCGTGGTTTTTTTTTTTTTTTTCGCGGCCGCATCTGCCGCATCCAGCAAAACCACACTAGCCACAAGCCCCAGACAATGCATGGGGCTTGACGCAAGCGTGCTGCAAGTGCGGCAGATGCGGTAAATCTGCTGGATTTGCTGCAATTTGTAAAAAAACGCCAGTGTGAAAGCAGCCTTATTACTGATTCCAAAACGCTGCTTTGAACAGTGGATGGGATTTCTAGAAATCTTCTGCCCACTGTGCTTCTCTCCACCGCAGCGTTATGTCAGCAGCACTTCCACATCTCAGCAGCATGTTAATTTATTGATGCGGAGTTGGATGCGATCTCCAGCAGGTGAATGCAGGGAGAAGCCGCCCTGCACCGAATGCAGATCATAGGCACACTGTGGCTGCGGTCTCCCACTTTCACCCGCAGCTTCCCTCAGATCTGGAGGCAGTGTGTCCCACACGCACTGCCTCCAGATCGTGGGCACATACCCTACTAACTATAATGACTATAAACTATTATGTTTATCATTTACAAGCACACTTGTTTTTTGTTTTTTCTTAGTATTGGTCGACGGGGAGCTCTTGCCACAGATTTTTGTGAAGATGTTACAGCGTGACAAACCAATAGAGATGCAATTAACAGCCGCAAAATGGTAAGGATGGATGGCAGACGTGCATATTGTCTTTATGTAATGCTCTGCAAATGTAGAAATTAGACAACTGACCCCATCGTATTCAGGTACTCTTAAGGGCCCGTTACACACTACGATATCGTTAACGATATCGTTGGGACGTCACGGCTTTTTGGGCGGTGCAGCGACGCCATAACGACATCGTTGGGTGTGACACGTAGGTACGATTCACGATAAGTCGTTAGATCGCTGATCGTTGGTTTATGAACATGTCATAAATCAGTCGTTCATTCCACCTGCAACATCGTTGTGTGTGACCCCTTTCCAACGATCTCGTTTACGACTTCGCCTGTTCAGAACTGAAGCACGTAGGCGACCAAACGACCGCAAGTATCGTTCACTTGTCGCGGAATCGTTGCTGCGTTCTTTCAATTTATCTGTACGTGTGACACCTCAGCAGCGTTCACTAAACGATGTCCCAGCGATCTCGGCCAGGTTGGATCGCTGAGACTTTGAAGCGTGTAACGGGCCCTTAAGGCCCAATGTCACAGACACACAATCCCTTACAAATAAACATTTATGATTCAAGTTGACTAAAGCAAAATACAGACTCTCTTTGCAGATTAGTGCATTACTATTTTAAAAACTGCTTTGCAATACCTGTACACTCAGTAATTAAGAGGCCATCCCCGGCAAACCGTGCGGACTTGTTCCAATATCAGCACATCATGCCATGCTGGTTGTTTTTAAGCTTTGCCACATTCTTAACATACTGTATTCTTATTTATTATATTTCTGATAAACAATTATAAATGATGTAGATCATACAGAATCTTTACTACAAATATTGTTTTCTTTCAGCTTAACGTATATGTGCAGAGCAGGCTCTATAAGAACAGATGACAACTGCATTGTGTTAAAAGTAAGTTATATGGTTATTTGTTGATTAATGGATAAATACTATGCATGCTTCCATTTTATGCTTAAGAAAATGAAGGGAAGGGAGAAGCTGAATTTATTTGCACACATTTTGGCAATATACAGGTAAATAGTTTTAACCCTGTACAACAGCCTAACTGGAAGTGCAGCTGAATGGAGAAAATTGTCATATTCAACCCCCCTGCATTCTCTAATTTTCAGTCATTGGGGCTGCAGCGGCATGCTCCCAAATAGTGACTGACATTGCACTCTGTACACATGCTGGATAGGAGAGAAGCTATTAGTGTGCTCACGGTTTACTGTCCCTGTTTTTATTCTCTCCCTAGAGCCGAACTTCCAGCAGTCTAAAGCTTGCCCCATGCTCTAATATCCTTCTCTGCAGCATGTGCAGAGCGCAGTGTCAGTCAGTAAACGGTGATTACAGTGCATTCACTTTGTAGTAGGGGTGACTGCTTACAGCCCCGGTGCCACACAGGTGCTGGAAGTGATTGGCTGCAGGATCAGTATAATCTCCTGTTCTTCCTGTAGCCCGACATTCAATTAGACAGCTGCACATGTTTAATTGGTATTTATCCGCTGATTACTACTAGGACTGTACCTAAATACTGCCTTTTTTCTTATATGCAAGCCAGGGATGTGCATTCACTTTACTGCAACCTTACTATAACATTTTTATGCTGTTTGTTGTTTATTCACATGATTGTGTTTAGAAGGGAAGCGTCAACAACAAAAAAACATTAGTCTAATAATTTGACACAATGTTTAAGAATAAATGTGCATTTACACTGCAAGCTATGAACAAGTGTTCTAAAAAAAATAAAAAAATAAAAAGTATGCTTATGGTCACGATCATTGGGGAAACATTTTGAACATAATTTTTGTTGAGTTTGATATTTTTTGTGGAGGTGAGGATGCTGACCGCGCCACAGGCTGCAATGTGAATTTGGCCACCCAGGACAGAAAGTCTCCACAGAAAAGGGACAGCAACTGTTTTGGCCTTAGTACAAGAAGGCTAATAGGTTCTAGACAAAAGAGGACAACTGGGGCTCTTTGGTCCACATCAGAGAACTAACATTAAGATCATCTATTTTTACTAAGGGACATAAAATCATCTGAAGGGCAACAGAGGGTATGACAGTAAAAGTTTGGACTCTGGGACTGTTGAGACGTCTGGAGGTTTCCCTGGGATCCATCAAGATCTGTACTGATCATTTAGTATCAGAAACGAAAGAAAGGACCCCTCTGTGGGTGTGAGACCTTCACATACACATATAGGAGCAACAACCAAAAGCCATACTCCATCGGAAACAAGGGAAATAACCTGGGTCCAGAATTCACAATACGGGTGACCTGAATATCATAAGGAACCCGTTCATCATTTGATGTATTTTACCATATATCCTGATGCATAAGCCCCTGAAGAGCCTTTAAGTAATAAGAAAGGCGAAATGCGTCGGGCGTTAAAAGACCTCAACCTGTGGTCATATATGTGTATACATCGTCTACTGTATAACGTGGATGTTAAATGTATGATAATAGATGTTATTGATCACTTGGAGACCTGACCCTATACGCATTGATTAGGGGACTCCGCATGTGATTTGAACTATCAGTGACTGCAATTGACAGACGGACCATTAATACCTATGTGGTTTTGAGCCTGGAAATTCTGTATCCAGGCAACCCATTAGGAATTAAACGTGACATCAGCACTGTGTAGGTGACATTTATGAAATCACCATTTCTCCTTAATACAATAGATATTGTGTTTTTCTTGGGTGTGGGGGAGGGTTATATGTAATTTGTATGTTTCACACTAAACACTGTGACACTTGTCCACACAGGACGTTTTAATACATAATAAAAACTATCGAATAAGAGTTAATCCTGTAGTATATTGGGTTAAATAGATTTGGATATCTCTGTATCTACTTAAATCGGTGAATTAGGACTCAACTCACCATAGGTTCAGAATCCGTGGGAGCACTGGGCTCGTTTTCCTACAACCAGACAGTTCCATCTAGGGACGATGGGAGACAGTGACACCCGAAGTGTGTTCCTTATGTCCAGTCTGCTCCGTAATCTCGTTTTTGCTGTTGTCATTGCAGGAAACCCAGTTTCACAAAGATAGGATGTTGGAAATGGAAGCAAAGCTTTTAGTGCTTTTGTGGCAATCTCAGGACATTCTGTCTTGACTTTAATCCAGAACGTTGTGAGATTTGATGTCTCAAACATACTTTTAAGGCTGCCATCATTTGCAATCTCAAGCAGTTGGTCTTCATGTATAGGATAAGGTCTATTCACCTGGCTCATTCACAAATGGGTTGCAAATCCATTCCTTCCTCGTTCGTGGATCTTTTGTGGTTGGAAAGTAACGCTCAAACTCTACTGAAAGCTGATAAAGGTGATCATGCAGCAACTGGGAGACTGAAGGCTCAGGCTCGGTCTCCTCTAAAATTCCTGCAAAAGTTTGAAACATGTCAAATATCCCTATTCTCACTCGCCGTCCCCACACTTCCAGTTTGGCTTTGAATGCAGCAACTTTATCTGCCAACTTGAAGGCAGTTGTTATTTTCCCCTGAAGTGACACATTTAAGTTCATTCAACAAGTTGAATATGTCACACAAGTAAGGAGGTTTTGTGACCTATTCCTTGCTACTGAAATGTGCTGCAAGTGGCGATTCTTTTTCTAAAAGAAATCTATGAAGCGGTTCTCATAACTCAAAAACTCTGGCTAGTGCTCAACCTTTTAGAAAGCCATCTAACTTCTATGTGTAGGAGGAGACGTTTGTGCTCCGCGTCCATCTCCTCACAGAGCTGCTCGAACACACGTGAGTTATGGGCGTGTGCTTTGATGTGATTAATAACTTTAATCACATCTTGCAAAACGCTGTTAAGTTCAGGTGACATTTTTCGGCTTGCCAGCATTTCTCTATGGATGACACCGTGCGTAGACTCCCATTCAGACGCAGCCTCTTTGACACGAGTAGTTAAACCAGAATACCGTCCAATCATAGCAGCTGCTCCGTCCGTGCATATACCGACACAAAATGATAAAGACTTAGAAGGTTCTTCACCTGCGGTGTTGGCTGGTAACAATAATGCACATAACATACCCTCATGCACATCCTCTTGAAAAATATATCGCACATAAAGAAGCATCATTGCCTTGTTGTCAGTGTCAGTTGACTCGTCAACATGGATTGCGTACCATGGTGACGCATTAATCCGCTCTAACAGTTGTGCCTCGATGTCTTCAGCTATTTCATTAACCCATCTTGTTAGGCCACGTGCACACGCTGAGTATTTGATGAGTTTTTTACCTCAGGATTTGTAGCCAAAACCAGGAGAGGTGATAAATACAGAAGTGGTGCAGGTGTTTCTATTGGACTTTTCCTCTGATTGCTCCACTCCTGGTGTTGTCTACAAATCCTGAGGTAAAAAACTCATCATATACTCAGCGTGTGCACGTGGCCTTCTGGTGGTAGCTGAAAGAGGAACCTTTGCCGCCGTTTTAGCTGCATCCTCTCCTAAACGTTTGTGGCAAATGTCCTGAGCAGCAGGCAGGATCAACTCTTCACCAATAGTGAAGGGCTTCTTAGCCTTGGCAATGCGGTTAGCCACTAAAAATAATGCTTTCAGTGCAGACACACTTGTGGTGGTCTTCAGTAATTGCTTTTGTCCTTCATGTTCACGTTTTTTTTCTTTAAAAAAACGCCAAAGGCTTGTCTTTTGATGCAGGGTGCCTGGTCTGTAAGTGGCGAACTAGTTTTGAAGGCTTCATGGTCTCATTGGACAGCCGTTCGCCACATATCAAGCAGAGTGGGCTCGGGGCCTGTGAATCCCCTGATGCGATGAACCCATAATTTAAGTAGGAGTCATTGTATTTTCTTTTAAATGTGGTCGTCTATTTTTTTTTATTTATTTTTTTTTATAGCAGTCATGGAGTCTTCTTCTGTCTCATCAATGGTTCTTTCTCCCTTTGTAAAGAAGCTCTTTAGCAATGTTTGTTTTTTACTCCTTTTACAAGGGTATTGCTACTGGAGATGGGCACTGTTGATAATGATGACTGCTACCAGAGATGGTCACTACTGATAATGATGCTACTGGAGATGGGCACTGTTGATAATGATACTACTGGAGATGGGCACTGTTGATAATGATGCTACAGAGATGGTCACTACTGATAATGATGCTACTGAAGATAGGCACTGTTGATGACTGCTATGATTTTTACCTCTTTCTTCTTTTAACCAGAAATTCTGCTGCTGGGCTGCACCACAGGACAACACCGCTCCATGTGTCACATGGTTGGGACAATGGACATCATATCTTGCTGCCCATGAGCATCCAGAGCTCCTCCCCCTCCAACTCATGCTGAAGGGGAAATAGAGCTGGACACATGACGTTCTGAGGCCAGCCCATCACCCTGCCCCTGGCATATCCCTCAATGTTATCTGCTTGGGAGCACATCACTGAGGCCAGCCCATCATCCCGCCCCCAGCATTCCCCTCAATATTATCTGCTTGGGAGCACATCACTGAGGCCAGCCCAACACCCCGCCCCCAGCATGCCCCTCAATATTATCTACTTGGGAGCACATCACTCGCCCCCAGCATGCCCCATATCAGCTTTTCTCTATTGCAACTTGGTGCCCAGGCCACTCGTAGCGCGTCCCTCCATCTTTGTTTGTGCCGGAGGTGCCGCCGCCGCAATCTTCAAGGATTATATGACAGCCCGGAAAGGCGGGGCTATGGCTGATATCTCATCCGCAACATCAGACGTCACAGAGCAGGGCTGTCCCACAACGGCCGAGATGATGATTAGAGCTAGTCTGTGGCGGTGCCGCCGCGGACCAGCACAGGGAGCCCGGCGGCCTGGTGCAGGGCCGCGGAACCGGCAGTTGGGAACTCCTGCCTTACAATACCACTTTCACACAATTTGGGAACCCCTGCCTTACAATACCACTTTCACACAATTTGACTTACAGTAACAATATATCTTTTGTATGAACAAAATGGTTTTAAATAGACATTACATTGTTTTTTTTTTTTTATTGCATTCATTTCTTTTGTATGGTTTTGGAGACAAAACTGAGGTTATCTTGTAGCTTTAAAGGCTGTGATAGAGAAAAGATGGGTCACTTTTGGATTAAGCAGCCAAATGTTAGTCAAAATACAAGGGTCAGATCAAATTCAACAAAAATTTGTGTTCCCCAGTGTTATCTTTGAGTGTAAACAGGCCGCCGATCACCCTATGAACGAGTAAAACACTAAAGGTACCATCACACGGCAATATTGCTTGCAATGTCTCTGGTAATTTGCTGGTTGCAGTGAAATCATTGTACACGGCAACAAAATAGAACAATGTGTCCATGATTTCACTGCAACCAACAAATTGCCAGTGAAATTGCATGCAATATTGCCACGTGTGACGGTACCTTCATTTTTCTGGTGAAATGATCTTTTGCACAGTGCAAAAAAAAGATCTCAATGGTGTATCATTCTGTGTGAACAAGACTCTCATTACAGAGAACAATGGCATCATTTACTTTTGGTAAATAAGCTTTTTGCTAAAAGTAACAATTCTTACAAAATCTTTCAGACTCTTCCCTGTTTGGTACGAATGTGCAGCAAAGATCGGCTTCTGGAGGAGAGAGTGGACGGGGCGGAAACGCTAGCTTATCTTATTGAGCCTGACGTGGAGCTGCAACGGATCGCGAGCATTACCGACCATCTGATCTCCATGTTAGCTGACTACTTTAAGTATCCAAGCTCCGTTAGTGCCATCACTGATATCAAGAGGGTGTGTATAGAACTAGTTTTCAAGTAAACCAATACAGATGTGTATTATTTGTTATATTGTTTACATCAACAGTATTTTTAGGCCTCATTCCCAAAACAGAAGTAGAATTATTCCTGACCATATCCCCTATGGGGTACACTGGGAAACCACTATCAGTGTCACAGAAGGTGGTCACCAAACACGGCCCGACCATGTTGCCCTTACATGAATGGTCCCCGTGTAATTGCACATTTCTCTCACACCAGCTGATGCAGAACAAATGTGCTGCCTCCTACAACTTCCCCGCAGTGATAACCGCTGATCTCCAGTGGCTTCACCTGCAGGACCTGCAGCAATCAGCTGATCTCCATTGAAACGCTTGTTGGATAAGTGGTTGTCTGCATGAGACAATGCTTATCATTGCTCTTCTGTGTACTTCCAACCAATATGTTGCTCCAGTACATCTACCATAAAAAATAAACCACCTTTGCAAACCTTTTCATTAAAGATTATTGGGCGTATTTATCAAAATTGTCCAATTCTTAGACAGCGCAAATGTAAACTAAACAGTCTTAAAATGCGCAAGTCAATCACCAGGATTTATGCGGTTTGTCAAAGTTTACACCATATGTTAGTTGACTTATTTAATTGACTATTTTTGGAAGATAGAGCTGCACTTTAGGGCATGCCTGTTTCATCGATAAAGTGAACCCGTCAGCAGATTTTTACCATATATAACTTGAACAGCTTTTATTATATTTGCCTGTATAGCAGTCTGGTCCGATGGATGTTGCAGGTCTTGGTTAGGCGCCTCCTTTCTTCCTCTGAATGTCATCCTCTTCTCTGCTTCAGCGGTTGACTCTTCCTATGTCACTAGCACACAGTCTGCTCCTGAACATGAGTACTTCACCATGCCCTTGCTGAGGGCAGAGCAAAGTGTTGTACTGCACAGGCACATGGAAAAGTCATGCATACTACGCGGGCATTTTTTTGACCTTTCCCTGCGCAGAACAATACTTTGCTCTGCTCTCAGGAGGGCAGGAAGGAGTATGTGTATGCAAAAGCGCAACGGAGAAGACTGTGTGTGGATGATCTAGGAGGCGTCACCAGCACAGAGTAGGGGACGGCATCCACATAAAGAATGAAGACGCCTGACCGAGACCTGCAACATCCATCGCACTGGACCAATCTCCAGCTAAGTGTAACATAAAGCTGTTTCTTTTTTTGTTTTTTTCTTTACATTATACACAACAACCTGGGGACTTATATACAGTATTCAAGAATGCTGTGTATGAGGCCTCACTGGTGGTGGCCACAGCTTATAGGGGACAAATACACTGCTGACAGGTTCACTTTAACCAGAGGCTGTTCCCTCTTGTAAGCCAAGGCCCAAAAAGTATCTCACAAAAACATTAATACTGTGAAGGAAGGACAGCTGTGGTTTAGTTTTTTTTTTTTTTTTTTTTTTTTAGTACAGATTGCAACAAAATTCTCACATTTAGATTTAAATTGTTCCCTTATGTCTCCACATATGCTTGCTCTCCCCAACTTAGAACAATGCAGTCTAGTATTACCTAGTATTACTTTGTCTTATTTGTACCACTAGTTTGGTTACCAACACGCAGGGCTCTGATGGAGGACACTAACTCCTGAATCAGACTGGGCATAGTCTGTAACCATGAAAACAGTTATGCCATTTACACACAATAGTATTTTATTTGAAAACGATTTACAAAGTGGCTTCTTTTGGTTTGCACTGGAGCAATAAAACAATTAAGCAAGTTGTAGACATGGAGGACATTTTTGATTTGCAGTTATGCCAGAAACTGACACAAAAAAAGTTGCAAAATATGGTGCATCCCATATTTGATATGAATTGCAATTTTTTTTTTCTTTCTATTGCTCACAACACTTATCCAAAGAATTGTAAAATCTTAGTGGAAGGGGAAGACCAAAAGCAGACTGACAGTTACTATTAAGTCAGAAAGTGTCATATATTCTAGTGCAAATTAAAGCCAGCCAATGGCTCACATGCATCCCACTTGATTTAATAAGAGGGGGTTTACTACAAAGCATAGCGGCCACATCAATTTAGAAGTCTTTTCCCAAACACCGTGTATTGTGATTTCTGCCTATGAGCGGAGCTATCGCTGTCTACTCATCCCCATCACGTGACCCCCGTATGCAGCGGCTTTTGATATCTGGTGATATATCAACTCCCGGAACTGAAAATTGACCCAGCATCACTGAAGCCGGGACCTAGTCTCCCGGAGTGACTGGGCTGTGGGGGAAGTTTCACCGCACGTCAAAGCCCGGATTGTGGTAATGAAAGCCTTGAATGAGAGAGCGCTGCAATGCTGGGCTTTGACGTGCAATAAAACTTCCCACACAGGGTCACGTGATGGGAATGATTGGACAGCGATGGCTCCGCTCACAGGCAGAACTCTCATTACAAGGTATTTGGGAAAATACTTATTTCACAGCTGTAAACTGATGTGCCTGCTATGCTTTGTAGTGAACCCTCTCTTTAATAAGAGGCATGCATGCACTAGCATGCTTTTTGTTATGACCGGCATACAGTATGCCAGTCTTATTATATCTCCCCCCCAATCTGTTATTATGTTATTCATCTTCGAAATCTCTCCCTTCTATATGCAACATTCAGGTAAAAGGTTGCGGAAATCCCAGTTTTTGTACCCTCTGATAATCTTTTCATAGTAGATGAGCAGAGAGACACCCTCTAATGCCCCTCTAATCCATCCAGTGGATAAGTGGGGACCGATCTCATTTCCCAGTCTCTTTACTTCCCGTCTATTATGCCGTTCCCTTGTATACAAACATACTTCTGTATCCTCCCTCACTAGGTCCAGCGCGGAGTATCCACCACTTCTGCTAATATCATTACGTGTGTGGTGCCCTGATTTGATGTTAACAGCGCTGTGGACAATCAGTGAGTTGTGTGTCTCTGTGCCGTCAACTCCAGAGCCGCTGATTAGCGGCAGCACTGTTGACATGATGCCAGCGCTGCAGACAATGACACCAGGACAAACCCTGCACTGGACCTGGGGAGGGCGAGTCAAGTGCAGTTCAATAAACAAGCTACAGCCAAGAGTGCTCAACATTAGGATAGGGCATTTTAAGAATTGGGAGCCTAATCATTCTTGTATGCCCGCCCATGGTCTACACAAGCTGGCAGGAGTTATTATTGCCTTCAATATAAAAAAGATGTGAGTGGCAGAGCAGTCCATGAAGTTATTAAAGCACTAGGTGTTTCCTCATCTTCCACAGTTTGCAGAGGTTTTTGCTTATTTGTGCTTGTATGTTTAGACTGCAGTGCATAGAGGGTACTCTTTAGTCCCCTGGGTTTCTGCTCAGTAGTCTGCACAAACCTGTCCTCTTTCCCCCTCTTCTTTCCCTGGTGTTTTACAGCACCATGAAACAGAGCAATCTGACACTGAGGACACAGACTCCAGAGGGGCTATAGAGGAGTCCCAGTGCACTGCAGCCTTTCTAACCTTTCCACTGTCACAAATGACCCAGCAAACACCACTTGTCTCACCACCGACTTCAGATGAGAAGGTAAGTATATGTTGTACAGTGTGATAGGTAGGTGCTTGAGTGTATGTGGCATCACTGCAGTGTAAACTATGCTCCAAGAAAGCATTGAATGGTAGAATCTGGCACCTGTGGTCTGCAGTATGTGATGAAAGGGCATCTGTCTATGGCACAATGTGTAGTGTAGGAACCCAGGCAATGCCGTATGGTACGTTACAAGCACACTTTTCCTTAGTTTAATATCAATTGGATTGAGAGCACGAGTGCTAAATTATCCCCTGCAGCCTGTCTGTTTTGTGTTCACTTTAAAGATCCACTTGTCAGACACTTTGATATAAATAATGAACCTAGCAATTTAGTGTAGTAACAATTTGCTCCATTCACAGCACATGATGATTTGCCTTTCCCTTTGCTTCTAGGCTTCATTAGGCAGGCACGTAGAAAAAGCAGCATATGGTGTGGACTCGTACTCCCAGCATTATCAAAAAGTGCTGAGCACTGTTTTTCCAATACAACTGCATATATGATGCAAGTAGGCGGCACACATCTGTATGTCTACATATGTCTGTCCATTTGTTTAAAATCTAAAAAACGAGTGCGCATAGGGTCTTATCCTAATTAAGACATAAATCTCATACAGTCATTAGAACTACTCACCTGGTTCGGTTGTGTAGCCCACAACCAGCTTGATCGCTCAAACACAGCAGCTGCAGCAGGGACCGCACTTCCACAGCGTTGGGGGTGAAACTCTATCAGGGACCAAGTGTCTTACAGTCCGCGCCGCTGCTCCAATAAAGTATCAAAAACACCGGAATGTTTTGAACCAAGTAATCCTTTGCTTTATTTTCCCACGCGTTTCGGAGCTAATACCACTCCTTCTCAGGTCATTCCCTGAGAAGGAGCTGGTATTGGCTCCGAAACGCGTCGAAAAATAAAGCAAAGAATTATTGGTTCAAAACCAGCTCTTCCTCAGTCATCCTGAGGAAGGAGCAGGGTATTAGCTCCGAAACGCGTCGAAAAATAAAGCAAAGGATTACTTGGCTCAAAACATTCCGGTGTCCATTTGTTTGGCAGCTTTTGTTGATGGACTTCACCAGTTTTGCAGCCATCTTTTGTTGAAATTGCAAAAGAAAAGTTTTCCTCTATTGCACAAGACACTTGTTCCTTCGTGCTCGACCTGTCCATAGTTTGGGGGGTCATTAAGGGGAGTTCAGCAGGGCACTTAGGGATTTTTAGTTTGGGAAATTAAAGTGATAGATTACATGAAAAAAGGTAGATTAATGAGATTAAGCATTCAACACTTACCTTTTTTATTTTATATTCAACAAAATTTGGCTGCACTTTAGGGAGGACCTTTCACAATGTTTCATGTTGAGCTGGACCCATAATGTAATAAGCGCGGCATAGCAGTAATAAAATGTTTTGTTTTGGGTGGGGGGAGTTGCCCTTATTACAAAGATATTACGAATTTAGAACCTAAGCAGTTTATTTTATTTTATTTTTTTTTACATCCAAGTTAGCATTACCAAAGAGATTTAATTGGGGGCGTGGGGGGTGTACTTTTTTCCTATTTCTGATGCTGACCAATGATAAGCTGGCAGTGCTCCAGCACATCATCCCTCTGCAGTGAGAGCACACGGTTTGTCAATGCTATTGTGGGGGCATTTCTGCCTGCATCAGACGTTCACACCCCAGTGTTGTCTCTTTGATGACACCCACTTGGACTTTAGAGAAAAAAAACTGTTTAGGTGCAAAATCCAGTTCAACATGAAAAAATTGGTGAAAGGATCTCTTTAAATGTGAATTAACTTAAGATGCTATTGAATTGTACACCTTTTTCAATGTTGAATAAGGTGTGGTTCTGTTAATACAAAGGGGAATGGATCCAAGAAAAGGAAAGGCATAACTAACACAGGCATGAAAGTGATTAGTGTACTGCAGAGGAGGGTGTTCCACATATCAGGTTTTCTGATTTGTCTGCTCTGCTTTGTACTGGATAGCTCACAGACCTATTACAATCAAATGTGCTTTTTCACATTTTCCTTTTTTTTTTTTTTCTTAAACATTTTTTGTTATTGTCCATAAGTTATTTATGGAGAGAGATCCAATTTTTGTTCCTAGTTTGCAGTTAAAAGTTGATCATTCAGGTGTATTGTCTGTGCCCATAAAAAGGGATAGCACTCCGATGCCATTCATGTGTTATCAGAGTTGACTATATAGGTCAGTGATGGCGAACTCCAGGCCTCGAGTGCCGCACACAGTGCAGGTTTTCAGGATTTCCTTAGAGTTTGGCAGTTGGTAATTTGATTGTCAACTGTCAAATGCAATGGAAATCCTGAAAACCTGGACTGTGTGTGGCACTCGAGGCCTGGAGTTCGCCATCACTGATATAGGTGGTGGAAAACGAATGTCACACTGATTGTAAAAGCTGAAAAAAGGACGAGCAGACTAACTAAATAGAAAAACAAATCTGAGTGAAAGTGGCCAAACTTGGTTTCCTTGATAATGCTGGTGTGAGCCTTCACATCAAACAGGTATTATAGGTATTATGTCCATTCAATCTAAGCTTTTTTTTTTTTTTTTTTTTTACTTTTTATAACGGAACCTTTTGGTTCTCCTGAACACCCAGAACCATGAGCAGTTCTGTGCCCATCTCTCTAATCCCTGCCTGATAGTTCCAGCATATAGTCTCATACATAAACTGACCTTTACAAAAAGACTGTTTGAGATGATAATTAGGACTTTGACTACTCAAGGGAGTGTTAGTTCACCTGTGGGCGTGATAACATGCTTTCCATAGCCAATGTCCTCTGCATCTCCATACAAAGCCGCGCGTGCACAAGGCTTTCTATCTTTCAGCATTGAGCTTTTGTGTGCACCCCCAGCTTCAGTGAGGCTCACTGCGCATTATTGGAAGTCATCTGCTTTTCAGTCATGAGCACTACTCTGATGCTGGGTGTTGGCATTCTGGCTTAAGAGAGGGTTATTGTGTATGACCAGAAGAGCAGATGATGTCCGATCATGTGTAGTGAGCCTCTCTGAAGCTGCGGGTGCATAAGCCCAGCTTCCGAGACGCTCAATACTGAAAGGTATAAAGCCGCGCATATGCCATGCTATGTTCATAAGAAATAAAACCAGGACTGGAACTAAGGTGAACCTATGCAGTGGTGCAAGGTCACACTGGCCTCACAATAGAAAAAACTAAGAAAAACAACAAGTAAGCAAATGCCCTAAAATGATAAAAGTAAAAAATGCTAAACTGCAAGAACAAGGGTACCTGGTGACATTTCTATGATCATATTAATGTGTAAGCTTTTCCACCAGCAACAGGGTGACCCATCAGGACACTCCTGCGATAACACAGTGCTATTTTATTTTATTTTTTTAACATTACATTTGCAAAATAGCAGTAGGTAGGAAATTTTGGCCTGCTGATAGTTTAAAGGGCTTATGGGACCTGACAGGTTCCCTTTAACCTTACACATCCTACACTACTGAAGACCAGCAGTAGATCACACCTCAGGCCTCTTGACTCACATTGTGCCCATGTTTTAATAACTTGCTGCATTTGAGCAAAGCAACTTTCTATTGGCAAATTAAAGCATTGCCCCCTCTCTTGCAGGAAGCACTAGTAATATTTGGATATTCTGTATCTTCTGCCTGCCTGCCTTGCCTGCCTGTGTGTGTGTGTGTATGTGGGGTATCTTTTTCTTTTTAATTGCAAGTGTTGTTTGCTTTGGCTGATGTCCATACAACCATTTTTCTCCCTGCTTGGTGGGGTATTGCATCATCTTGACGTGTTGTGTACAAGGGCAGTGACATTTCTAGTACATATTAAAAGTGTATTTGCTGGTTTTATTATAGTCACTTGCTCTACATTATTATTAAATAAAAATTTACTTAAAGTATATTTTAAAGTGAAATCTGGAAGAAAACTTTGCAGAAACCTTCCACAAGATGTCTCCCCTATGCTGTTTCTGAACCACACATATGCTCATTCTCAGTGAGATGCTCCACACACTGAATACGACCATATAAGGGTGGAGGGGGCGGGGCCTCCACAGCATTCTCAGCTGATCAGTCGTCGGGCACAGGACGCTCCAGGCTGTCAGCACTCAGCTGCTGTGATCTTATTTCCTGCATTCACACCAGATGCTCCATGTTCTCAGTGAGAAGCTGTGTGGAGGCCATCAGATGTTAGCACAGAGTGATCTGAATGCAAAGGAAATAAAATGGCAGGAGCCTGTGCACTGCTGACAGCCTGACGAGCCTCCCTTTGTCTGAGGTAACCTGACTATACACTGATCTCCTGTACTCAGTCACGCTGTGTTGGCTCCACCCTTATGTCTGGTTTAGAAATGGCACATGGGGACATTTTGTGTAACATACGTATAAAGTTTATTAAAATTGCTTACTCTACATTATTTATTATTATTAATAAATAAGAACTTAAATGGCATTTACACATTGTCGAAACACTGCTGAGAACCCCACATTACTGACCTATCGCTATAAAATTGTTTGTGTGGATGTCTTGTCAGATTTGTAAGTTCTCTGTTAGACTTGAGTTCCGCAGACTGTCTTACGGTATTCTTTGTTATCCTTTATTTTTCCTAATATCAGCTTGACCATGATTTAAAACATGCCCACGAGCTGCGCCAAGCAGCCTTCAAGCTCTATGCATCCCTGGGAGCCAATGATGAAGACATCCGGAAGAAGGTGAGTCTGGGAGAGGGACGACCCCCAGTTTTGTCTGCCAGCAGACACAGTGTGAACCCCACCTGAGAAAAGTCTCCAGAAAGAACATTAAGTGACTGTCGTGTGACCGAGAGGGTAACCGAAAAATGAATTGCTGGTTGAAAAGTACACTAGTGTGTTGGTGAGAGGAAAACGAATGCCTTTCATGCCCTCTGTACATGCCACATGAGCCTGTTGAAGTGCACCTTTGACTGAGGAGGTTACGGTTCGTAGTAGCTCTGAGTAATAATTATCCAAACCTACTGCTGCCAGGACAAAGCTTCATTTTCTATAGCATATGGACCTGTAAGTTGATCTTCCTAGCTGACATACTGTTTCATGCCTTCCCAATCCATAATGGAGGTCTTGGGGATGTTAATGATTTATATAGTAAATTGGTAGGCTTTCGGTCACTTCCATGTAAATATCAGCAGAAATACATAATCAGCATTTCACTAATTATCAGTATTTATTCAAAAAGATCAAACATTGCATGCATTCTTAAGAATTTCTTAAATGGGTGTCTGGACCGATTCGTAGAGGTGAGATACAATAGCCAAAAACAGCCCCCACTTACTGTATGAGCTGTGGTGCTCCGGCTACAGTATGATCTTCTGGACCCTAAAACAGCTGCTTATTGCTGTTGCACACTAATATATTTTTGATCCTAACAGGCATCCTTGCATGCATTGTGTTGACTGTCATCCCATGATGGATTCTGAAAGTTTAAAACTAGTAATAGAAATTTTTTTAGACCAAATTTTGCATGTTGATCTTTATGGCTTCACTCCTAATATGACTGTGCAGGCCTTCATTTAATATCTGCTGTAAAGCTTACAAAACTGGACTGAACCCGATGTTTAAGGGTATGTGCACACATGTCGGGTTAGGGTCGGTTTAGCTGTGTAAACCGCCGGTCGGTTTACATAAGTTTTATGTAAATTTATGTTAATCCAAAAGCGGCTTTTTGGGTTAACATTAAAACCTATGGAAACCGACACCCGGTGTGCACACACCGGCGGTTTACACATGCTCATCTGTTGCTAAACCGCTGGATTCCCAGCGGGTTAGCAACGAATGTGCATGTTCTATAAACCGTCCGATTCTGCAGCGGCTGCAAGCAGAATCATGTGCTGCTTCCAGCCGCTGCATAACCGCCGCCGCTAACCCGCTGTGCACCCCGCCCAGCCGCCGCCGACCCTAACCCGCCCACCGTGTGCACATAGCCTTAAAGGTTTGATAGTATTGTGGTATAAGGTGAAGGCAATCAGTATTGCAGTACATGCTGAATATAATGGTCTCTTGTGAAGTCCAGCCACAGATTTGGCTTCATAGGAAGACCAAGATGGCAGCAACAGGAGCCTTCAATAGGCACCCATCTGTCTTAGCAACCCATTGCCACCCCGCAATCACTTCAGAATGGGATGCCTTCCCCGTCTCAACACTCAAGTTAATTGTTGGCATTCTATGTGGTAGAGGCATATAAGTGGTTAAAGATTAGTATTTCAAGCTCCAGTTGCTGGTTTATAACACAGCCAGCACCCACCATATTTGGAGCTTCACATCAAGCACAGCGGATGTTGAGACAGGTTTAATAGGTTTTTCTGGGTATGCATTCATGACGACTGGCAGAGGGAGAATTAATGCACAACTGCTCCTTTACTGGTAACAATCTAAACCTTCCTGTAAAACCTTGGACTCTACTTAACAAACATTGGCATACATGTATAAGCAACGGCCGGACATTTGTGGGCGTGATCAGCTTAGGTGGTAGGTGTGGATTAGCATTAGAGGGCAAGTTCGGCATTTCCATTTGCAGAAGTAATCAACATTAATTTTTAAGTCCTCATGGTCATGGAGTTCATAATAGAAGCAGAGGTCGGGGGTAAGACCACCTAGTCAAGGAGGTTCAGTTAAAGGGATCCTGTGACCTACAAAACGCCTCCTAAGCTATCAAAACATGTCCCTGCAGCATCCCATCACTAATCTCACACTCCTTTTGTCTCCTAAAAGCATCTTGTGAAAGTGGATAAAAACGTTTTAATACTCACTCATTATTAGTGATTATAATTAGCAGGGGCCATATTCTTTAGTCACCAGGGCGGGCTGTTTTGCAGCCTTGACGATCCACCCTCTCTGTCTGTGCTGCTGGATGTGCAGCTGAAGGCAGGACTAATGATTTGCATTCTTAGAGTGATAGAGAGAGGGAGGGTAAAGCCTGCACAAGTAAGAGCAAACACAGAGACGGGGTGGATCCTGGAGCTGCAAAACAGCCCGCGCTGGTGACTAAAGAATATAGTCACTGCTAATTATAATCACTAATGAGTGAGTATTAAAACGTTTTTATGCACTTTCACAGGATACTTTTAGGAGACAAAAGGAGTGTGAGATTAGTGATAGGATGGTGCAGGGACATGTTTGGTAGGTTAGGAGGCGTTCTGGAGGTGACAGGATCCCTTTAAAGCAAACTAGTGCACATGACCGACTTAGTTGATGGATGTGGAGACGTAGACGGCAGCGCACTATAATTGATTATGCAAAGGGGAGGCAAGCCCCTGCACCCCTCCTGCCTGGGGGGTCCTACCCCCAGACCCCCGCTTCTATTATAAGCAACTCCATGACCACGTGGACTTTGAAAATTAATGTTTATCCCTTCAGGAAATGCCGGGTCATGCCCACTGACGTTGAAACACTTCTACCACCTAACCTGGTAGTGCCTGACTGACTTCAGGCCATCCTTTCTACATGTATGCCGGGAAGCTTGACCATACAAGCATAGGCTTGCTAAAAGGAAGGGAAAGGTTTAGTCTCAGGCTTAAATGTTACTGTCAAAATGCAAAAATGACCTAAAAGGTTTTATTTAGGACATCGAAACAGTCACTATAATGAAAGGGTTACGAGGGTTTGGCTATTAAAGACACATGATGTGTGTAATTTGCAAGGCTTGCTCCACTACATTCCCATCGGGAGGTGAGCGGTCAAGTGACATCACGTGTACTCATACCAGTTTTGAACATGTGTATGATTGGCATGTATAGTGCACCTGTGCCATTCTACATGACTGGTGGCCCCCTTCACACATTTGTGTAACCACAAGTACCTGTAGCCACGGTCCGTTTTGACCTTCAGTGTTACATTTTACTCGCTTATCTGTGTGTACATTTTTTTTAAAACAATGTTGTGCTCCATCCTTGTGTTTCCAGTGTGGATCTAGGAAATGACAGAAGTATTAAAAAAGAAAAAAGGAGGGAGCGCACATAGGGCTTTATTGTGGTAATAGAATTGCTACTATGTGGAGTACATATAAGAAAATGGCCACTGTGGCTCCCATGTCCAATAAAACCAATAAGAAACTGGGTATGGTACCGCGCCAACTGAGGAGACAATCCAGATACTTATAATTCCTTTATTCGTGCTGACGCGTTTTGTAGCATCTGCTACTTAATCAGGGCCATAAGGTACCTTATGGCCCTTATGAAGTAACAGATGCTATGAAACGCGTCGGCACGAATAATTATCAGTATCCGGATTGTCTCCTTGGTTGGCGTGGTACCATACCTGGTTTCTTATTGGTTCTATTGGATTAACAGAAGTATAGGAGAAGACTTGGAACATGTGTGGCACATCGATGCCATGTATGTGTTTCATGGACCTATAGACTTGTATTGGCCTTTGTCATCTGTATTGCCCGCAAAAAAAAATAAAACTATGTCTCCATGTGAGGAGTACCAGAAGTTATATTGGGTTTTCCATGGATGTGACACGTCCTGTAAAAAATGACACATGAAGGGGCCTTAAAGGGATCCTGTCACCCCCAAAACACCTCTAAACCTATTAAAAGCTGTCCCTAGAGCATAGTAACACTTACCCTACACTCCTTTTAGCTCCTAAAAGCACCAAGTGAAATAGGAGAAAAATGTTATTATAGTACCTCATTATGGATGATAATGAGTGACTATGGTATTCATAGTCACTCTGGCAGGCTGTCCCCCTTCATGATATCACGCCTCCATAGGCCTGATCTTGTAATCAGATTAAAATGCGCGCCTCCCCGCTCTGTGCTGTCTCGGCCTGGGCTGCAGTGTGCGGCTGGGTGACGCGAATCGCGTAATTTCCGGCGCCGGGTGACGTAGTACACCCGCGCCGCTGTTGGCTTCAAGACCCGCACTGCGCATGCGCAGTGCGCGTTTTGAAACTAACAGAGCGGGGGTGACAGGATCCCTTTAAAGACAGCAGATAGCAACTGTGAAGACCAGAACCATAATCCTTAATATTAGTATGGTCAGTCTAATATCAGGTTGTCCTAACCAGATGATCGCTTTATTGATGACATTTAGTCATCTGAGTCTTCCGACACGTGGACCAGCGCTTCATAATGGAGAACAGCCTATCCTTTTGTACGCAGAGCATAATATAATATAATATATATTTTTTATTCTCTAGTTTTCTGAAGCAGCCTTGGACAGTTGTGATTGTAGCGTTAGTTTATAGGTTTGAAGTAAGACTTCTTATACAGTAGAGGGGGATTTTATAAGATCTTATGTATTCTTTTCAGCACTAGGCACTATAATATTTTTCATATAAAGTTCAGCGGCACTCACCCTTTTGATGCTCAGTCCTTTTATTTCACTCGGCCAGGATGGCTAGAGTGATTTGAAGGAGGGAGAGGGAGTGGGGGGCGACGGACGACAGTAACAGTTTTGTGGTGTACTACCGCTTCTACGGGAACAAATCAAGAAGCGGTAGTACACCGCAAAGCAGTTACCGTCGTCCGTCGCCCCCCACTCCCTCTCCCTGCTTCAATCACTCTAGCCATCCTGGCCGAGTGAAATAAAAGGACTGAGCATCAAAAGGGTGAGTGCCGCTGAACTTTTTTCCTACATTTATATGAACTTGTTTATGGTCTTATTGAAGCGTGCAACACCTGTGCACAGGGAATAGTGAGGCTTCTTAAACAAGCCGGCAGGGCCCACTTCTGTCTCCCGGAGTTGCCCGGTTAATCTCCGTACACAGTAACTATGATCTTTTTATACAGTATGATCAGTATCTGATAGAGATCTGCTTATTATTGTAATGTGTTATGACAACAGAAACATTGTATTGTAAAAAGTGCAGATATGTGACCTCTGGTCTGCTCTTTCCTGGATTTTTGCTTTGTTTGTGAGGAATTTTAATATTTTTTTGTTAATATTTAATGTGCAAATAAAAGTTGATGTTTGTGAACCAGTAATGGAAAGTGTTTGTATGTGGATTTGTAGCAACACATAAAATGTGCATTATTGTGGTTTTTCTTTTGTATCCTGCATATCTGTTTTGCTTTTTTTTTTTTCATAGTTAATGTTGCCATTTATATTTTCAATTACCATAAAGTGCTCTACAGACCTATTATCCACTGTCTGAGTAGGGATGTCTGCAGACTTTCTGATTCCCGGGATACAAGGCGAGTGGGGCGTAAGAGCCTCGAGTGAGATTACACTGTCTACATGGAAGTGGCTGTGTAAACACTGTATATGCCAATGTCCCGTCATGTACAATATACTGGAGTAGAGGCTGCTTGGCAAACACTAACATTGACTCCCTATTACATTGCCCTGTTTTGCTACTTAGGGCAAAGCAGCCTGTGATTTTTTTTTTAACACTTTCCCAATTCTCCTCATCTCCTTGTTTGCTGAAAATGCACGAAAAAGCTATATAGTCCTGCAATGCTTTTTACATCCTAAAAACCAAAGGGATGTTAAAAAAACAAAACAAAGTCCCTTTTTCCCAAGAACTCAATATTTGCAGCAGGTCTTCCTCTATTGTACTCAAACGATTGTGCCATGATAAGGAATAATAATAATAATAATAATAAAGCTTTATTTATATAGCGCCAACATATTCCGCAGCGCTTTACAATGTAGGGTTAGCGTACAGAAAATATACAGTAAGTAATTACAATAGAGAACAAATAAAGCTTGCATGAATGGTCATCAGTCTGTGTAGACCTTTATGGTTTGGTGGAGTTTGTAGAAGAATAATGTCCAGAGGATAGCCCATTCACTGTCTACAGTACAATGGACATGTTAGGGAGTACGATAGGCCGTCTTAAAAAGATGCGTCTTTAGGGATCGTCTGAAGCCATGCAAGTTTTGGATAGTCCTGATTTCTTTGGGTAAAGCATTCCAGAGGTTTGGTGCAGCTCTGGAAAAGTCTTGGAGCCGGGAGTGGGAGGATCGGATTAGTGCAGATGTTAGTTGAAGGTCATTTGAGGAACGTAGAGAGCGGGTGGGGTGATAGACAGAGATGAGGGAGGAGAGGTAGGGGGGAGCTGCACTGTGAAGAGCTTTGTGGGTGAGAACAAGCAATTTGAATTTGATCCTGTAATATACGGGCAGCCAGTGCAATGACTGGCACAGAGCAGAGGCATCTGAGTAACGATTGGCCAGATGGGTGATCCTGGCTGCTGCATTAAGGATGGACTGGAGGGGAGAAAGTCTGGTGAGGGGGAGGCCGCTTAATAGAGAGTTGCAATAGTCAAGGCGGGAATGGATTAGGGCCACGGTGAGGGTTTTTGTTGTTTCCAGGGTGAGAAAGGGCGGACTCTAGAGATATTCTTCAGGTGTGACAGGAGCGGACGAGAGCTTGCGTGTGGGAGGAGAAGGAGAGATCGGTGTCAAATATAACACCCAGACAGCGAGCCTGCTGTCTAGGCGTTATCGTGGTGCCGCACACTGAGAGAGAGATGTCCGATTTAGGGAGGTTAGTGGATGGGGGGAGCAGAAGAAGTTCAGTTTTGGAAAGGTTTAGTTTCAAATAGAGAGTGGACATGATATTGGAAACTGCAGCTAGACAGTCATTGGTGTTCTTTACTACCGCAGGGGTAAGGTCAGGGGCTGAAGTGTATAGTTGAGTGTCATCAGCATAAAGATGGTACTGGAAGCCAAATCTGCTGATGGTCTGTCCAATCGGGGCCGTGTAGAGAGAGAAGAGGAGAGGGCCAAGGACTGAACCCTGAGGGACCCCAATAGTGAGGGGAAGAGGGGGGGAAGTGGAGCCAGCAAAAGATACACTGAAAGAGCGGTCAGAAAGATAGGAGGAGAGCCAGGAGAGAGCAGTGTCCTTTATGCCAATGGAGTGCAGCATAGAGAGTAGGAGCTGATGGTCGACAGTGTCAAAAGCTGCAGAGAGATCAAGGAGAATAAGCAGAGAGTGGTCACCATTACGTTTTGCTGTCAGAAGGTCATTGGTCACTTTGATGAGGGCAGTTTCTGTGGAGTGAAGGGGGCGGAAACCAGACTGTAATGGATCTAGAAGAGAGTGAGCGGAGAGGTAATGGGTGAGGCGGGAATAGACCAGGCGCTCCAAGAGTTTAGAGATGAAGGGGAGATTGGAGACTGGTCTGTAGTTATTTGTGCAGGATGGGTCGAGAGTGGTTTTCTTTAATAATGGAGTAATGATCGAGTGTTTGAAGGAGGAGGGGAAAATGCCAGAAGAGAGGGAGAGATTGAAGATTTTGGTTAGATGAGTGGTGACGACTGGAGAGAGGGACTGGAGCAGGTGTGAGGGAATGGGGTCGGTAGTGCATGTGGTGGGACGAGAGGAAGATAGGAGCCTGGAGACTTCTTCTTCTGTGACTGGGTCAAATGTGGAGAGTGAACCGGAGGGGATGTGAGGAAGAATGGGGGTGGCAGTGCTTGGAGGCTGAGAGCTGATTTCCTGGCGGATGTTGTCTATTTTATCCATGAAGTAGGAAGCCAGGTCATCAGCAGAGAGGTCGGTGATGGGGGCCTGCACTTTAGGACTGAGGAGAGAGTGAAAGGTGTCAAAGAGTTTTTTTGGATTGTTGGATAGTGAGGAGACCAGGGTGGTGAAGTAGGTCTGTTTGGCAAGGTGAAGGGCAGAGTTGTAGGTTTTGAGCATGAATTTATAGTGGATAAAGTCTCCTGGTGAGCGAGTTTTCCTCCATAGGCGTTCAGCACTCCTGGAGCATCGCTGGAGGAATCGGGTTTGTGATGTGAGCCAGGGCTGTTTTGTTCTCTGTTTGGAGGTTCTGCGGGTGAGGGGCGCTACTTGGTCCAGGGAGCTCCTGAGAGAGTCATTGTAGTGATTTACTGCCTGATCTGGAGAAGAGAGTGAAGAGATTGGGGACAGAGATGAGATGAGGGAGTCTGTGAGTGCTTGAGGGTTAATGGCCTGTAGATTTCTGGATGTGTGATAGGTAGGCTTGGGCTGTGTTGGCCGAGGGTTAGTGAGTGAGAAGGAAAGAATGTTGTGGTCAGAGAGTAGAGTTGAGTTATCCAAGGGGGAGGATGAGCAGAGCCGGGTAAAGACAAGGTCAAGGGTGTTACCGTTTTCGTGTGTCTTAGAGGTTGAGAGCTGTGATAGGCCAAGAGAGGTAGTTAGAGATAGGAGCTGGGATGCAGATGGGGAGATGGGGCTGTTTATGGGAATGTTAAAGTCTCCCAGAATAAGGGTTGGTAAATCTGAGGACATGAAATGCGGGAGCCAAGCGGAGAACTGGTCGAGGAACTGGGTGGGTGACCCTGGGGGGCGGTATACCACTGCTACTTTGAGGGGGAGGGGATGGAATAGCCTAATGGTATGGACCTCAAAAGAAGGGAATGAGAGTGATGGGGCTGGAGGAATGACCTGGAAAGTACATTGTGGGGACAGGAGGAGGCCGACTCCACCGCCACGTCTGTTCCCAGGTCTAGGGGAGTGAGAGAAGTGTAAGCCACCGTAAGAAATAGCAGCAGGGGAAGCAGTGTCTGAGTCCTGGATCCAGGTTTCTGTGAGGGCCAGCAGGTTAAGAGAGTTGGTAAGAAAGTAATTGTGAATGAAAGGAAGTTTGTTGCATACAGACCGTGGATTCCAGAGAGCGCAATTAAAAGAGGGAGGTGAAGGTGTGCAGGTGATATTAATAAGGTTAGTGGGGTTTCTGTGTGAGGTGGGAGAGGGGTTGAAGTTAGCAGATGGCGGACCAGGGTTGGGAGAGATATCACCTGAGAGGAGCAGCAGTAAAAAGAGAGGAGCAGATAGTTTTTGGGATTAGGACATGATTTATTATGACAGACTTTGGAATATGATGGGCTGAGAGTCTTCAGTAAACTGAAGATAGCATGGGAGCTGTACATAGAGTAGGGCAGGAGAGAGGGGCTGATGTGAATGAGTGGTGATGGAGGGGGGATGGGGTGATAAAAATTGGTGGCGAGAGCACATAAGAAAACAAACAGTGAAATACAAGACATGGTAAAGATTAGTAGTGAATGGAGTTATGCACAGTGTTTGAGTGTCCCTCTATGTCATTGTCTTCCAGCAAGAGCGCATAGAACAATAGATGGTGAAGTAAAGGACATGGTGATAGGGAAAGGAAAAGACGTTGTTTTTTTTTTTTTTTTTCTCCTCTCCCTGTTAAATAGAATGGCTTACCTGACTCCTGCCCCGACTAACTGCCATGAAATAACTGCATCCACTTAGCATTCAATGCCACTTTGCATGAGATGCCACACGTGTCTGACCCCCCACACGTGTACCCCTTAAGAGTGAACTACATTTATAGGGCACACTACCAGATTCAGATGAAGGGGATTGTGGGAGGGAACATGGTATCAGGTAATTAACAACTACAAGGAACAGCAGGGGTGAAGTAGGATGAGGGCAACAGACATTAGGCAAGACTCCCTCCACACTATAACACCTCCAAAGAGATAGCATTTACAACTGTGGCAAATTGTCATATACTTTTGAGTGAGGAATGCATAAACATACAGATGACACAGGAAACATTGCAATCAGTGCAGAGATGGAATATTACCATTACACTATCATTCAAGCTGAAGTTACAAGGAGATCATTGCAGCAGTCACAGATATATTTAACATGCACTGGTACAATGGGTTGAGAAAGTAGATGACAGCAAGCAGTGTTGGAATATTACCATTACACTATCATTCAAGCTGAAGTTACAAGGAGATCATATTCGTTTCCCACATCCGTTGCAATAACGGAGCCCTCTATGGATCAGCTATAAATGTATGAGATGAGACAATCCTTATCACAACTATGAGACCAATAACATTAGCCATTATGTCCTCATATGCCCTTGAATCAGTCCTGCATCATAGTTCAAAGGGTAAACCGTGAAACCAAATTCTACCCCGTTCTTTGTTGGTGCACACAGATTTGAGGGCTGTCAATGTTATTCCAATGAATCAAACATCAGACAAAGTAGATATATACCCAATAAATGTTATTGAGATATACAACTACACAATAAAAATAGATTTTAAAAGTTAATAGATAACATTAGAAACACTGAAAGCAATGAGAGACCAAGGAGCAACACAAAATAATGAAAATAAGATTACAATACGAAGGGTAGCCACCAGATGGCAGGATACTATCAAGGAATAATAAATAGAAGGTATGTATAGGCACTTATTGTATATCTTTGTGGACATACATACAACCCCAATGGGTTTCGACTCCCAGATGAAGTAGGGTTGAAACGTGCGTTGGGGTCTGAGCTGGAGGCCTATGTGGTGTCAGTCTATTCTTTTGGCTATGTTGGATTATAATCTTTTTTTTTTTTTTCACTATATTACTTTTATATTTTTTTTGTGCATTGCGTTGCAATATATACAGGGTGGGCTATTTATATGGATACATCTAAAATGGAAACAGTGGGTGATATCAACTACCTGTTTGTGGCACATTAGTATATAGCAGGGGGAAAACGTTTGCCACAAACAGGACGTTGTTATCGCCAACCATTTCCATTTTATTTAGGTGCATCCATATCAATGGTTCACCCTGTATAATATATATTCTGCCTATTCTTACCTGTCATCATTCTTCCCTGGTAGTATTCCGCCATCTGGTGACTACCCTTCATATTGTAATCTTATTTTCTTTATTTTGTCACTCATAGTCCTCCCCATGCCTTCATTGTTCCTTGCTTTTACTATTAATCCGGCCCCATAGGCTCCCATGTTAGGGAGGACCGGATTACCCCGGACCTGGGCGAATCCGGGATCCGGCTTGTGTTTCCAGTGTGGATCTAGGAAATGCAACATTTTTGTGTCCGGTGAGAATAATCCGAATTCTTCCGGATTCCACCGCAGAGATTAAACCGGATGGCAGAGAGCTGCCATCCGGCTCCATCCGAGCCCATAGGCTACTATAGGGCCAAAACCCTGTCCGGGGCTGTCTGGTTTACACCGGACAGCCCCGGACCGGACCTTGCCGTGGTGTGAAGCCAACCTTACACAGACCTTGATGCGTTTTTAATGGAAAGTGGATTTGGAAAAAACGCAGCAAAATTGTCTGTGAATGGAGCCTAAAAATCTGTATTTATAATTTTAAACCAGAAAGAATTTAAAAAACAAGAGGTGTACGTTGTTTTCATTACAAGTTTTTTTGTGTAGACCTAGAAGTACGAATGGGTAGACAGAGGGAGCCTCCTCCTTCTGTCTAACGTCTTAGATGGTCAATGATGCATGCAGTGTCTAAGAAGTTAAACAGCTGGGATCAAAGGCTTAATCAGGGTCAAGCCTTGTCACTTTCTACTTGGTCCCTCTGTTGATTGCTGGAGAGGAGCACAGCTACTATGGGGCTATGCCATGACCTTGATGAATATGTACTTTGAGGAACCTCTAGGTAAGACATCACATGACTGACTTATGTCAGGATGTCTATAATTTTATTTTCTCTGTAAATCAAATGTCAACATGTGCCGATTTTCTAGTGAGCTCGTGCTGGTACTCAGCTGTCGATCTTCATACATAAAGCTGCAGTGTAAAGCATAAGGGTTTGTGCACACAAACAGACACTGCGTCCTGGATGGGATGGGTAAATCTCATCCATTGTGCTTGTACTGCACAATGCAGCGTTATGAACACAGCAAAAACCCGCCGCATCCATAACGCTGCAAACATGGATTATGTGCATGCAGCCTAAGGAAGGGAGAGCACAAAAACATGAGCCCAATATAAAAGACCTTAGGTCTGTTTCCGAATGCTTCCTAATTGGCATCTTTGGCTACCATTTAGCTAACTTTTACACAGCCGTTATAGTTTCTTTAATGAAAGTCATAGAAACCAGCCACCAAAATCAAGAAAATGTCATTGGCACCTGAAATGCTGAGTTTAAGGCTGCGTTCACACATTGCGTATTTTGCCGCGTTTTTTTACGTGCGCTTTTCAAAATACGCAATGTGCCTTTTGTCTGCCTGCAAAGTGAATGGGAAATTCACTTTGCAGTGCAGACATTGCGTAAAAATACGCAGTGCGTTTTCCAGGAGAAAACGCAGCTGCGTAAACAATTGATATGTCAATTGTTTACGCAGCTACTTCTGCGTATTCTCCCAGAGGGGAGGAAGAATCCTGCTTCCTCCTCCCCTCTGTGACAGCTGTGGCCGCCCATTAGACTTCACAGTGTATTAATATACACTGTGAAATCTAAATTAAACAAAAGCAAGTGTGTGAAAAATAAAAAAGTATCAATACTTCACCTCTCCGACGTCTTCTCCCGCTGTTCGATCCCCGGTTCTAAATCAGATCTCTTCTGACAAGACCTGTGGTGACGGCAGAGGGGGGCGTTCCCGGGCACTCGCGGTCATGTGATATCACATGACCGCAAGCAGCCAATCAGCGATGGGACCGCCCCGGGAACGCCCCCCTCTGACGTCATCACAGGTCCTGTCAGAAGAGATCTGACTTAGAACCGGGGATCGCACAGCGGCAGAAGGCGTCGGAAGGTAAGTATTGATTCTTTTTTATTTTTCACACACTTGCTTTTGTTTAATTTAGATTTCACAGTGTATATTAATACACTGTGAAGTCTAATGGGGCGGTCACACATGTCACAGAGGGGAGGAGGAAGCAGGATTCTTCCTCCCCTCTGTGACATCACTGCGCTTTCTGGGGGAAAGAAAGCGCAGTGTGTGAAAGCCCCTGCGTATTTTGCTGCGCTTTTTTGCGCGGCCGAAAAACGCGGCAAAAAGCGCGCGCAAAAAAGCGCAGTAAAATACGCAAATGTGTGAACGTAGCCTAAATCCAAATTAAGGATTTCCTGAAGATATATACCGTATGTTCAGTAAATATCACCATATTTCTAACATAAGCAGAAGATAACATGTTGCATTCACCATCAAAGATGAAAAAAAAAAATGATTTAGGCATATCTGGCAGAGATTACAGACTAGAGTCTAGACAATGGATTTGCATGGCTTCATTAATGTCTGGCAATGTTAAGTGAGTCAACACTTTATCTACACCTGGATGAAGCATTAATACTTGTGAAATCTCCCCTGGCCGCCTTTATGTACCCTACTAGATGTTGGCCCGATTCTACCCATCGGGTATTCTAGAATATGTATGTAGTGTGTTTATGAAGATTTAAGAATAATGCAGTGAATACACAGGATTTGCCGTGTAAAATATATATATTATCATTAAATGTTATTGCTTGCGCTGTGAGTGGGGGTTAAATTCCACGCCAATATCACAACGGCAATGCTGGGCGGCCACGACCAGTCAGCGACGCGGCTTGTTGAATATATCTGCACATGTAACACCTCACCAGCGATCAGTAAGGTTCCGTCACTTTTGGCGACGCTCCAGCGATACCTACAGGTTGTATAGTTGTTGGGATCGCTGGAGTGTCGCCAAGTGTGACTGTACCTTTACTGATCGCCACGATCGGCGATCTGAGCGTGGGCCTCGTTGCTGCATGTCACACAAAGCGACATCGCTAGCGCCGGTCAGGGTACTTCCGTTGTAATCAGCAGGGAGATGACCAGCTAGTGCAGTCATCTCCCGGCTGCGTCACCGCTGTCCTTCGTATCGTTGTTGGGATCTTTGGAGCGTTGCCATGTGTGGCTGAGCGGCCGGTCATCTCCCAGCTGCGTCGCCACTAACCTCCATGTGGCACACTTGGCGAGGCTCCAATGATACCTACAGGTCGTATCGTTGTTGGGATCTTTGGAGCGTTGACAAGTGTAACTGAGCAGCTGGTCATCACCCGGCTGCGTCGCCGCTGACCTCTGATGCGGGTAGGCGGGCAATGGTGAGCCCCTCAGTCACACCTGGGCCCTGGCATTTGGCCGGGTGCTGACGCCGCCCTGCTCCACAGCTCCGCCATTTACCGCTGTCGAGATGCCGGGGAGTAGTGGGCGGGGCCATCTGAAGCTAATTCTGTCTGTTTCTCTGTAACTGAAATCCCACGTCACTGATTGGTCGCGCCCGGCCGCGTCCAATCAGCGACGTGGGATTTCCGTTACAGAGAAACAAACACGATAACACGATTATATAGTAGGATGTCTGACATGCTTAAATAAAAAGGACCTTTTATTGATGGTGAGTACCACATATATTCTACCACTTTTTCTGCGTTCCACTAGCACTCTAAATGTGCAGATCACCCTTACTAAACTCTCTATAAGCAATTTGGTCTCCAGATTGTAGGCCAACGCTGTTGCGAACGTCATTGACTCACAACTTATAGCAGTGTCACACTTTCTTTATATTTTTTTTTTTTTTTAACATATATGCAGACCTCCCAAGTGTCCCGGATTCACCGGGACAGTCCCGGATTCACCGGGACAGTCCCGGATTGCTGACACTGCCACGGTGTCCCGATCGGGATCTTACATTTCCATCGCTGTGCACTGAAACTCAGTGCCACGCCCCCCTCTGATGCAATCATGCAGGTCTCAGTGTCTGCCGATCAAGCCCCTCTTTCCAGCCACGCCCCCTCTTTCAGCTGCCCACACGCCCTCTCTGAAGATAGTACGGTACTTGCCTCGCTCATGGTAGACCACGCCCCTCTATATTGGCCACGCCCATATTGGGCTGGCTAGACATGCTGAAGATTAATTCAATGGGCCGATTCAATTAATTCTCTGCTGCAGGCCAAACCCCATCTCTGTGTTATGGCCACGTCCCTTTGCCTCCACTGCTACCCAGGAAGAATCCTCACACACACAAGTGACCCCAGCTCATCTCCACATCGCCTCAGTGAGAAGTCTCCAGCAACCTGAGGTAATAATCTGACTGAGCAGCAGCAGCAGCAGCCAGGTCCTGTCAGGTCACTGCAGCGTCAGGTCACTGTGTCTCAGGCCGGTCACTGCAGTGTCGGGTCACTGTGTCTCAGGCCAGTCACTGCAGTGTTAGGTCACTGTGTCTCAGGCCGGTCACTGCAGTGTTAGGTCACTGTGTCTCAGGCCGGTCACTGCAGTGTCAGGTCACTGTGTCTCAGGCCGGTCACTGCAGTGTCAGGTCAGTGTCTCAGGCCGGTCACTGCAGTGTCAGGTCAGTCTCTCAGGCCAGTCGCTGTCTGTCGCATCAGGTCAGTCTCTCAGGCCGGTCGCTGTCTGTATTGTCAGATCAGTCTCTCAGGCCGGTCGCTGTCTGTAGTGTCAGGTCAGTCTCTCAGACCGGTCGCTGTCTGTAGTGTCAGGTCAGTCTCTCAGGCCGGTCGCTGTCTGTAGTGTCAGGTCAGTCTCTCAGGCCAGTTGCTGTCTGTAGTGTCAGGTCAGTCTCTCAGGCCAATAGCTGTCTGTAGTGTCAGGTCAGTCTCTCAGGCCAGTAGCTGTCTGTAGTGTCAGGTCAGTCTCTCAGGCCGGTCGCTGTCTGTAGTGTCAGGTCAGTCTCTCAGGCCAGTAGCTGTCTGTAGTGTCAGGTCAGTCTCTCAGGCCAGTAGCTGTCTGTAGTGTCAGGTCAGTCTCTCAGGCTAGTTGCTGTCTGTAGTGTCAGGTCAGTCTCTCAGGCCGGTCGCTGTCTGTAGTGTCAGGTCAGTCTCTCAGACCGGTCGCTGTCTGTAGTGTCAGGTCAGTCTCCTAGGCCGGTCACTATCTGTACAGTCAGGTCAGTCTCTCATGCCAGTCGCTGTCTGTAGTGTCAGGTCAGTCTCTCATGCCAGTCGCTGTCTGTAGTGTCAGGTCAGTCTCTCAGACTGGTCGCTGTCTGTAGTGTCAGGTCAGTCTCTCAGGCCGGTCACTGTCTGTAGCGTCAGGTCAGTCTCTCAGGCCGGTCGCTGTCTGTAGCGTCAGGTCAGTCTCTCAGGCCGGTCGCTGTCTGTAGCGTCAGGTCAGTCTCTCAGGCCGGTTGCTGTCTGTAGCATCAGACAACGCACAGGAGGAGAAGACAGCGCACAGGAGGAGAAGACAGCGCACAGGAGGAGAAGACAGCGTGGGGAGAGGAGACAGCGCACAGGAAGAATAGACAGTGCGGGGAGAGGAGACAGCGCACAGGAAGAATAGACAGCACACAGGAAGAGTAGAAAGTGTGGGGAGGGGGGACAGTGCACAGGAGAAGAGGACAGCACACAGGAGGAGAAGACAGCACACAGCAGGAGAAGCCAGTGTAAAGGGCAGAGGACCGCGCACAAGGCAGAGAAGACAAAGGATGGGGGTTAGAAACAGTGCACAGGGGTAACACATCGGGCATTGCATGAATTAAGGGGTTAATTGCCGCAACACTTATCCTGATGTATAGGAACAAGCATATGGCTATGTTCAAGGCTATGTACAGCTAAGGTGGCATATATGATGATGGAACACAGTAAATGCTGCTATAGAATATAAAGAAAACATGAGTCTTAGTAGCTTCAACAATGGCCATTGGGGAAGAGCCCGGTAACTGCGCCAAAGTGCTCTCATCCTACCGGGTCCTAACGCACTGTTGCTTCATGCCGTCTGTAATTGCTGGTCTGGGATTTTTATGCAGGTTTTAATTGCAATCCACAGGCATAAAAATCCCAGACTAGCAATTGCAGACGGCATGAAGCAACAGTGCGTTAGGACCCGGACATGCGGCTGCACACCAGACCGGGGGGCATATTAGCCCCCCAGTCCTGTGTGCTGATCCAGTTCTCGGCTGTCTGGGGCATTCCAGACAGCCCCGGACCGGATCACACCGCAGTATGAAGCGGCCCTAATGCTCCTCATGATTTCAGCAGATATGCAGAAAAATAAGTAAACTATTCTTTAATTCCTCCCATTAACCAAAAGCACAATATTGTCAAAGATAATTTAATAGAGTGGAGCTGTTCTGTAATCTGCAGCTTTTACATTCTAATTGAAAAGAAATATTTTTACCAAGTTTGCATTAATACTTTAATTCATTTGTAAATAAATTTATTTTTTTCTGTTTATAATTATTGTTTATGAAACAGTGTGACCAACAGTGCTGAATGGGTGTGGTTTGGGCGTGGATATGGGTGTGGCTAGTTGTGAAATGGGTGTGGTCAGGGGCGTGGCCTAAAATTTGCCGCGACGCGCAGAGCGCGCCGCACATATTGTCCCTCTTTCTCTTCTTCAAAAGTTGGGAGGTATGCATATATGTATTGGCCTATTAAATGCTTTTTTTCTGATGGCCATTCATCTTCATCAAGCAGACCTCTGTGCAGATGATGATGTAAATTCTTGCTCAAATCATCAGAAAAATTTGCAACTGATAAAACAAGTGATTGTTACTCGAAGGCTATTATACCAAATGTGGCATGTTTCCAATTATTTAAATTCACCTGTGAATGCAAAATAAAGCTCCCGTTCTAGAAATGGGTTTAGTAGGGTAATGTCTTAAGGCCCTGTTACACATAGCGATATCGCTAACTATATTGCTGCAACGCCACAGGTTTTATGACATTGCGGCGATATCGCTGCGTGTGACACGTAGCAGCAAGCGGCCCCCCCCATAGTCTGTCTCCTGCTGGGCATGCTGCATCTGTGTGACGGGAAATGACCAACGATTTCCATGTTGCGCCCATGACAGTGACAGATCCCAGCGACCGTCAGGGGTCGCCACATCAGTGAGTAGATCTGCCTTTGTGGCATCTCACCAGCGACCACTTAGCTACGCTTCAGCGATCCCTGCCAGGTCGTATCATTGTTGCGATCGCTGGTGCGTTGCTAGGTATAACGGGGCCTTTAGCATGGTTTAATTATATGGGATAAAAACGAGCAGGTAGTCCGGGTAACACGAGAGCAGGTGCATGGACAACTGTATGCAATAATGATAAAGAGCTAATAAAACCCAGCTCCCGCCATCCAATAAAAAGGCTTTATTCAACATTGCACAGAAAAAGAACACAAGAACAAAATGCGCAACATGTTTTGGATCATTTAAGATCTTTTTGGCAAGGATGGAATTTTGAATAAAGCCCTTTTTCTAGTTTATTGGATCGCGGGACATGGATTTCCTTTTTCTTCATTTCCCTGGGATTACATGGTATTATCATGTTATACTAGTTTGTCCTATGCGGAGGCAGAGTGTATTCTAATAAATTGGGTAGCTAAAATCAGTCCAGTGTATACCCTCGCCCAACTCCTGTTATTTTTTTCAGACAAATATCACATTTTTTTTCTTTAATCATTAATGTTAAATTTGTTAGGAGGGAAGAACCGATCTTCAGGCCACCACTATGGGGTGGCAACATAAGTTTTCAGGGTGTTTTATTCCGTAGCTTCTTAGGTAGAGAAGTTCCAAGGGAAGTTAAGGTCTATAAACCCTTGGTACCTTTTACATTCCTAGAGCTTCCTGTCACCTGAAAACTGATTATTACTGTAGGAAAAGCGATTTAGGATATAGAAACATGATATTAAGCCAAAAAGCTAATATTTGGGTGTTTTTTCTTTTACAACTTGGAGATTATATAATATGTTAATGCCTTTGCTAAATTAATCGGATAATTTGGTATTTAAAGGGATTGTTACACTTGAAACTATGTATGGAAGCAGCCTAGAGGCTTTCATTACACAGACTAAAGGTGGTACTATGTAACTGAGGCGGCTATTCAATTTAGATGGGTAGACCCCCTGAAAATAAAAATTTCACATTTTTTCTAATGGATTTAAAATGCAAGACTAATGGATTCACACAAAATGGCTAAATGAAGTACGGTATTATGGTACTGAAATGATAATGAAAATTAGATGTTCGAGAAAGCCAAACAAAATATACAGGATATCAAACAAGATAAAATAAACCTATAATACTCAGCCTCCACATTTCGAGGGAGCCCCTCTTTACCTGGTCTCAAATGGGCGGAAGAGTAGACTTTCCATCTTGCAGTATTCAGTTGGACTCAACTCTTCCTTTGTGTAACATAGAACATTCTACCCTTCAGAGCTTAAGACTGCCTCTTTGCATAGTCGATTGGTCTTATCAGTACACCCTGAGATCAACACGTTGGAATGTCTTTGTCCAAGACGTGCCTATGTACCATCCTCTCCTTAGTATCCAAAGGCTAAATCAATGCTGAAAATAGGAATATTAAAGTGGTGGAATCAAAGTGCGCCATTAACCCTATACTAATGCAATGTGACATCAATTCAACATAGCAAGCATGGGCTCTCAGCATAACACAGGAAGTTACGTAAACAAATCCAAGAATATCTAAAATACAAGTAACATTGGAGGTGATCTGTAAGTAATTCTCAAAAAAGTGACAACGGGTGTTGGCATGGAAATGTCAAAATACTTGGTCTCCCCCATGTTTCCGTCACTTGACACATGCTTCCCAAACCATGAACCACATGTATGAGCCACCTGCTGTTTGATCACAGTCAGGTATGTTTCAGTCTGGAACACTGTGGCATGTTAAAGAAAAACACACTGTTAATAGCCACCGCGGAGCAAACCTCACTGTGCACTAGTCATACATGTGAGTCCCCGGCGGCTTCTCCCAGTCTTCTGACTGTGACTGACAAGCCTCTGCCTATATGCGTATGTAAGCAGAAACCAGTGTCGTTTCTGCAATTCTGGGGTGAAATATTCACATTCACTTTTGTTGAAAGTGAGGCAGCACCATTTATGGAAATTGGAATTATTTAATTTTTGTTTTATTTTAAATAAAATAATTGAGAAGAAAAACTGTGATGGGTTAAATTCTTCATTGGATAGCTGCACCACATTCTGGTTGAAAACATGGTAGAACCCATGGATCGGAGACCTCTCTAGTAGGAATAGAAGGACTCACATTCAGCTTTCTCTTTTTCCTGCTTTTCCTTTAGAGTTGTAAAAAGTTTTTGTTCTTTCTTGCTATGAGATGTTTATTAGATATGGTAAAGTAATGTTCTTTTGAGGCATGTTAGAAGAAATAATTAAAGAAAAAAAAAAGAAAAAATTTGGTACCATGTCAGCCAATTGAAAAAAAAATGAATTGCTCTCAGTGGGAGAAAGAAGATAATAATCTTGTAGTTGTGATACCTTTTAATGGCTAACAAAAATAAAGTACCGGTAATTGATGTTACAAAGCAGCAAGCTTTCGAGACTTCTCACGTCTCTTCATCAGGCATGTTATAACAAAATGTATACTTTGTGATAACCTGCCTGATGAAGAGACGTGAGAAGTCTCAAAAGCTCACTGCTTTGTAACAATTCTTTTATTTCTGTTTACTTCCATGTACATAGTTTAGTGCTATATGGAGCTAATATTGTAGAGATGAACATCTGATGCATCACCTGAATCTCTAAGGGCCCCTTTACATGCGGCTACATTTCTTGGGTGGCTACAGGTAACTTACTCGTTGCAGTGAAATCATGGAGACAAGGTTCTATCTTGTTGCTGTGTACAAATGGAATAATCTCTCCATGATTTCACTGCAACCAGTAAGTTACCTGTAGCCACCCAAGAAATGTAGCCGCGTGTAAAGGGGCCCTTAGGTTACTGTGGACATTCCAAAGTGGAAAGAGAAAGGACTTGTTTATAGGCAGAAGTCTGAATCTTTCGTCTTGAGTAATTACATCACATTAACTATTCAGTCTTCTAAGCCATCGACAGTGAGGCTCCAGTGGGGTTTGTGAGGTCAGACCTTTTTGTCAGTGCATGAAACAGTTTGTTGTGTAGCACTGACAATGCAGCCAGAGGTATATTACATAGCTGTGACTTTCTGGAGCTCATGTAGAGCTTCACTGTATAATCAGACCTATTTTACAGCCCCGTCTGTTGAGTCGGCTTTGCTTGCTCTCTCTCTATGGGCACCAAAATGGATTATCTGAAGAAAGTAAATCTTTTCTGGGAAAATGTGTTAAATAGAAAGGGGTTGTCCCACAAAAAGTATGCTCAAAAAACTACAGCTTTTCAACACAAGTGTATTTTTAAAGGGAATCGGTCAACTAGATTATGCCCCTCCAGCTATCCCTATCTGTACCTGCAGCATCATAGTCCTATTCTAGCCATCCCTGTCTGAGCGTATAGTGTAATATGAAAGTAAAAAAAAAATGCATTTATACACTTACATTTTCTTATGTAAATGAGGCAGTCAGTCTACATCTTGGAGGACATAGACTGTCTGGCAGGTTAATAGTTAACATTTCAGCCAATTGTCAGAACATGCTGGGAGACCTGTTGTGAGGTCACAATTATGTGATTATAATAGGCGGAGCCAAGTCTTCATAGCACATAATGCGTTTGCTCGCTTAGCTCTGCCCACTATGGTCAGGACATCTCACAGGTCCTTTAGACAGTATAGAAAAAAACCCGGCACTTAGTAAACAATTAATGCAGTAAATGAAAAACGCACAAAGTGATGTATACTGGTTGTCCATATTTTTATTATCTTGCAGTATTGAGCACAAAGTCCATATATCAGTTTAGTGTAACGTTTCGGCATATTTCGCCTTCATCAGACAAACTGAAGTTTCTGAATACATGAATATTGACAATAAAGCTATGTGCACATCTGACGTTTGTGCATCTCTGCAGAACGTCCAAAAACCTGGGGTTTTTTTAGCAGAAACTGAGTTTTTTGTGCTCAGCAGTGTCCCTCGTTTTTTGCTCGTTTTACGCCGGGTTTTCCAGCGTTTTTCTCGGCTGTTTTCTCGGCTGTTTTGAAAACTGAGTTTTTAGTGCACTTGATCAGCTGGAAGCGCTGGAAAAACGGAGGAAAGAAGTCACTTGCTCTATTCTTTGAAAAACGTTGTAAAAACTCAGTTTTGACTGAAAAAACTCAGTTTTGACTGAAAACGACCAGAAGAAAAACGTTCTAATGAAGACAGCGTATTCTAAACTCCATTGAGTATCATGTTAACCCAGCCGGTGGCTAGGATTAACATAAATTAACATAAAACTCAGCAGAAAACGCCGACGTAAAACGTCCAAAAACAGCCCAGAAAACGACTGATGTGCACATACCCTAACAGTCATAAATGATACAGAACAAAGATATTAGTACATATATATCCTGTTGCAAGAAAAAAATATACAGTAACCTAATGTGAAATATCTTTCTTCGATAATGTCCACGTTTAATACAAATGTGATAAATAAATACTCGTACCTATATGGATTGTGCTTAAACAGAATACTGCATACAAGTAGCTGGCTGGGAACCAGTGAGAATAATCTGTGTAATGGAACAGCCAATTGTTACATCATAATTGATATTACATCATAATTGATGTTCTTCAAGGAATTCTACATTTACTAGCTGCAAAAGTATAAAGTAAAAAGAAAGAACAAAGAGAACAAGAGCAAAGGGAAGCTGGAAAAGGGGGTGTAGCAAAACAAATGGGGGTAAGGAAAAGGGAATTGAGGAGAAGGAAGAGAGAGACATTGGCTTACCAAAGAAGAGTGTGGAAAGAGCAATGCCTGGGGCAATTTTGTCATCCGTCAGGGGATCCCTGTGCCTCAAATACCGGATAGGTCTAATGAGCCCATATAGTTCTAACTGTTGGGTGAGATATCGTGTAAAAAACTGTGCTATATGTCGTGCCCCAACCACCATGACATGTATAGAGAGATTCAATGTTATGTTGTTACCTTGGTATATATGCTATAATTGGCAAGGAAACTATAAGGAGACACCCTCAGGGTTTCTGTAAGGGAATAGAAGTATAAATTGATATGGTGATATAGCTACAGCTATATGGTGACTAGATGCAGAGATAAGGAATAATAAGTACTTAAGGTATTAGTAGTAACATAAACCATACTTATGAGGTAATAGTTCATGACTATATGGCATGTACTGGTAAGCCCATATCAGAGGAACCTAAGGGTTAAATATGAAAAGTGCTACTGCTGAATTGCGGTCATGAAACAGTGACAGTTTTAGGCAGACATATGGAGGACAATGTGATCACCTTAGAATATGAGGAAGGTTGTGTCCCTGGTTTAAAGAGTTCCCAAGTAGGCCGAAGAGCTCTAAGGGGAAGTTATTAAATGCCTATAACGAAAGCAATAAACACATTATCAAATATGGTAATATGTGTGTGACTGGGTGTACGGCCCCAGTGGTGATAGTGCATTTACCTGGTGCAGAGCAGCTGTGCAGCGGTCTTTTCTAACATACCAGTGGGGGATTTTTGAATTCAGGAACATTTTAATAAGCTATCCCCAAAAGAGGCAAGTGTTTGCGAATAATGCCATGTTAGGGTCCATTGAAGGGATGATGGGTATTAACAAACACTACTCAAGGTGATGCACTAGCAATTTGTCTTGGCTGTGCAGGTTGGGGAGCCACGTACCGAGGAGGGTGCCCTCTGGTGATAAATTTATGGGTCATCTCTTCATGTCTTTCTTTTAATGTTTCTGAATCCAACACTATCCGTTGTACCCTAATATGTTGAGACTTGTGTAATGACTGCTTCATATGTGGGGGGTGAGAACTCTTCAAGTGAAGGAGGCTGTTGCGATCTGTGGGTTTCGTATATAGGTCTGTGGGTAATCTGCCTTCTGAGTCTAACAGGACCATCGTGTCCAAGAAGTTAATGCGTGACTGGTGGTGGTGTAATGTAAAGGTTAAGCCAGTGACTGATGTGTTGATATGGTGGAAAAAATTCATAAATCTGTTTACCAGTACGTGCCATATAGTCGTGAGCTAATACCTTATAAGTATGGTTTATCTTACTACGAATACCTTTGAGTACTTATTATCCCTCATCTCTGCATCTAGTCACCATATAGCTGTAGCTATATCACCACATTGATTTATACTTGTATTCCCTATATAAACCCTGAGGGTGACTCCTTATGTATTTTTCTTGCTAATTATAGCATATATTCCAAGGTAACAACATAACATTGAATCTCTCTGTACATGTCATGGTGGTTGGTGCACGATATATAGCACAGTATTTTACACATGATATCTCACCCAACAGTTAGAACTATACGGGCTCATTAGACCTATCCAGTATTTGAGGCTCAGGGATCCTCTGACGGATGACAAAATTGCCCCAGGCATTGCTCTTGCCACACTCTTCTTTGGTAAGCCAATGTCTCTCTCTCCTTCTTCTCTTCATTCCCTTTTCCTTACCCCCATTTCTTTTGCTACACCCCCCCTTTCCAGCTTCCCTTTTGCTCTTGTTCTCTTTGTTCTTTCGTTTTACTTACTTTATACTTTTGCAGTTAGTAAAAGTGAATTCCTTGAAGAACATCAATTATGATGTAATATCAATTATGATGTAATAATTGTCTGTTCCATCACAGACTATTCTCACTGGTTCCCAGCCAGCTACTTGTATGCAGTCTTCATTTCCTTTTAAGCACAATCCATATAGATACGAGTTTTTGTTATTTATTACATTTGTATTAAACATGTGGACATTATTGAAGAAAGATATTTCACATTGGTTATTGTATATTTTTTCTTGTAACATGATATGTATGGACGAATATCTTTATGTATTATTATGACTTTTTGTTATTGTCATTATTCATTTATTCAGAAACTTCAGTTTGTCTGATGAAGGCGAAATATCCGAAACGTTACACTAAACTGATATATGGACTTTGTGCACAATACTGCAAGATAATAAAAATACAGACAACCAGTATACATCGCTTTGTGTGATTTTCATTTACTGCATCAATTACGTACTGAGTGCTGGTTTTTTTTTTCTATACTGAACACTTTATTCCCCCCGTGGCACCACCACACAGAGTAGCCAGGCTTTTTAGATACTAAGGTCCTTTAGACAGACTAATAATGAGTTAACTATTAACCTGGCAGACAGTCTACCACCTCCATGGTGTAGTCTCACTGCCTCATTTACATAAGAAAATGTAAGTGTATAAATGCTTTTTTTTTTCAACTTTACCATTACACTATGAGCTCCGACAGGGATGATTAGAGTAGTACTATGAAGCTACTGGTACAGATAGTGATAGCTGGGGAGGGGTCATAAAGTAGCTGACAGGTTCCCTTTAATATAGAGTTATTAGAAGCAGTGTAGTTGTATTCCCTGGTTTCTCATGTGGCGGCCTCACATGCCTCGTACCTTTTTGCTCAATGCTGACTACCGGTAGTGAACCCACAGTGAACTGGCCAATGCTAAGCAGTAATGTGAGGAGACCTGGAGCATCTGCAGTGGTAGGAAAGTGAGTTGGATGCATAGGCAGTAGTAGAGAATAGATGGGAGTTAAATGATAAATTGGATATTGGCCATTTATTAGGCAATTGCTACGAATAAAAGGGAAGATTTTCTTTTCAGGTATATATGACAGGGGTATAAATAGTGTGTCCTTTTCATTTATCCAGTTGCACATGTGTTGTTTAGATAGAGCAGATGGACACATACAAAAAATACACCTTCAAACCACATGTAAAAATTGGATTATTATTCATATCGAAAACAAATAAAATGACAGAATTTGTTTGTGAAGATTTTGGACCGATCTGTTCCAGTTCCTCATATTTTTCATAAATCAATTGTGCCCCTGGTAGAACATTTCCAATTAAAGCTCATGAATAATAACGGTTCACTTAAGGACTCTGACAAATCCCCCATTGGACCCACAGCCATCTCAAAGGACCGAAAGAAGGAAATAACATAAATAGCATTTATAAACACTTAAGCTTTCATATGAGCGGTAATTTACAACTGCTGCAAATCCAGCAGATTTTGCTGTAACGGCTGTCTTGCAGCAAGCCCCATTCATCATAGGGATTTGCGGTCAGGTGCGGTTTTGCCGGATCCAGCACAGCTATCAGTGTTTTCATCGTGCGGCCGAAAGTGCCAAACCCGCAAAATCGTATTTGCCACTCCTGACCGCAAGTCCCATAGAGAATGAATGGGCCTTGCTGCAAGACTGCTGTTATGTGGCAGATGCGGTGAAATCTGCCACGATTGTAAATTGCCGCTGATGTGAAAGGTCCCTTAGTCTACTGTCACATATCTGGGTATAGTGTCACTGGGCTATACAATTTTCCTCTTTCGGACAGCTCAGAGATCCATGTCCCATTCTGATGCTTAAAATCTGATCAGCACAGGACATGCTGCGAGGTTCACAAATCTCACTGTCAGATCCATCATTTTACTGGATGTCTGGATACATCCAAGCTACTCGCTTGATCCATGTGCCATCAGATACAAATCGAGCAACACTTTAACACTGTATTCACACATGTGACATCCCTGTGCCATGTTTAAGTGATCAGATAAAAGTTGCGTTTTCACTTTTTGCCTCCCATTATTACATGGTCCCTGCCATTCGGGGGTGGGGTCAAGTTTTATTTTTCTGGTAGGATTCCCCATTACCTGTAACTTGTACAAATGGCAGGCTGCAGGACTGCCCGAAAACAGCCTTTGATCAACGGGAACCCCGTGTATAATTTCAGAACTGGGTTGGGCGCCTTCACTCCAGGCAGCTTCTTTGATTGGGAAAATAAACTTTGACTTTGCAATGGACGATGATTTTCCTTTTCTCAGACAAGTTTGATCCAGAAGCTTCATTATATATTGGCTACTACTAGTTAAAAGGTGTTTTTTTTTTTTGTTTTTTTTTTAATGTTGTCTCGTGCACAAGCTCCAAATTGTATGGAGTTGTACTGTGAGTCGAGTAGATGTCTATGGGGGCCATACTGTACACCGCCCATAAGCTGTAACATGTATTTCAGGTCATACATTAAGATGTACTATCCAGAAACCTAATGCACATAAAATACATTCCTTTTTGCCAAAGCTGTGCTTGTAATTTTTAGAGCATCAAAAATGTTTAGCTTTACGAATAGCGAAGTTAATTATTTTAGATCTTGGCAAACGGGAGAATTGAAAGATGTCCAAAAAATACACCTGTTCTGGAAATAATTCTTATTTAAGATCGAGGGCTGTAAAACTCGTGTGACTGAGCCCATACAGTTGTAATTGCTGGCAAGTCAGTACCTCTGCTATAATTACAGGACACCCTACTCTATTCGGGTCAAAGGGTCCAAGCAAGCAGAAACTCCATGACATAATGTTTGAACTGGGAACAAACAACTGTGCTCCATCCATTTGGCTGTCATATAACCTTGCTGTTTTGTTCTTAATTTTGTATAATACCACAGTTATTAATGCTTGCCTTGCATATTGTCCTTTTTTTATGGATTTTACTGTTTTGTAAATCGTAAAACAAATCTTTGTTGATTTATTAATTGTGTCATTGTATGTCCGAGGAAGATGAAATAAAGCGTGATCTCCACTACATAACTTGCTGGATGTCTTGTGCTTTCTCTATATTTTCCCCAGATATTTTCAGTGTAGATGTATATTATGGTATACTAAGCAACACGAGCAGCAAACGGACACTGATGTGTGTATATATGCCAATGTACCTTCCAATTAGCAAGGTTCTAGTAGAAGTCTCTGCCATGGTGCTCTGAAGTACAGGCCATGGTGATTTGGGACACATCCAGCACTCCTTTACTCCAACAATACATTTTCACCTAGTTTTTGGAAAAATTCAATCTCAATTAGTGATGAGCGAGTAGTGCAATATTCGTAATTAACGATCCTTGCATTGCATAGCCTATAATTCTCCATACAGCGGTTGGTACTTTCCATCAGGAGAAACCTTTCCCTTTAGAGAGAAGTTTTCAGAACAAGCTGTCATATGTGTGCATGAGGCATAACACTCTGGCAACTATGATGCCATATCCTTAATGTTCCACAAGTTTGATCTTCTGCAGACTAGCTCTATTTTTGTCTCCGAGCTAGTGGAGAGAGCCTAGCTTCTCAGATCTGTCCATATACAGCACATGAGGCTTGCCCGCTTTTATTTCTCTATGTAGCCAATACTCAAGCAGCAACAGCCTTAAAGTCATTATGCAGCATCTAAGCAGTGTACCTTTGAATACAGTTCTAGGAAAAAACAAACTTGCTAATAAAGGTGATCGATATGTGTACTTGGTTCCCTACCCACGCAACACTCTGCTCCTCTGTCCTCCCTCCGTTCCACTTGCCATAGTGTATAATAGTAGTTGTAACCTGTACACTCAGCGAGCCATCAGTTTCTTACTTTAACCAAGACAGATTTGAACTGTTTGCTTAAGAGTGAGGGTGAGAAGAGGCTCTTGAGTGGAGAAAGACACATCACTCTAATAACGTATATTACAAAGTTTTTCTATTCACTTGCTTACATATCAACTTTGATACAAGCAGTGACCATTTAATGTGAACTTGTAGATTCTCATCTACTGTGTGGCCATTTATAATACTGAAATCTTCAAATGTGGCAGACACTGGGGCTCGGCTGTGACTACTCTCATCATAGCTTCTATTGCTTTGTCTGCCTGCGTCCATTCTTCTTGACAGTAAATGCCCAGTCACAGCGCACCGACTCACCACCGATCGCGATAACGATGTGCAGAGATCGCTGGTGCGTCATTTTTCACATCGCTGGTAAGATGTCAAACAGGTATCTCACCAGCGATGTGAAAAACGACGCACTAGCGATCCAGAATTATACCGAGGTCGTTGGGAATTGTCACTACATAGCGTAGCATTGAGATCGTTTGTCATTGTCCCTGCCAAACACAACGATGTAGCGTTCCCAGCGGGAGCGCAACGACGTAGAAATGATCCAGAGCAGTGTGTAACGATCAACATTCTCACAGCAGGGGCCAGATCGTTGGTGTGTGTCACACAGAACGACATCGCTGTTGCGTCACAAAATTTGTGATGCAACATCGATCTCGTTAGCAATCTCGTTCTGTGTGACATGGCCTTAAAGCTGCTTAATATATTTCCAGATCTGGTGTCTAGATCTTGATATTACTCCGGAGATTAAAATCAAAGGACACAATGGATAAATCCGCTAATATTTGTTATTTTATTTTGTGGATAGTGTTACACAATGCATTATACGAATTACAACACAAGCTATAAAGAAACCTATTACAATTTAGCTTAAAGAAGTTACCGTATGTCTAGTTCTTATGTGGTTAACATTGCGACATGATTGTAAAAAAAAGAAGCCGCTTTGTCATTTATTTCCCATTCAAATCATCTCCATTTCAAGAACTGGGTTATCTTTTAAGTCTCTTGTGTGCAGATTATTGTATATAGATGTGATAAAGCCGAAAGCCGGGCTTCAATGCTTATGCTAACCAGAATAGACTGATTTGTAAAATAATAAACTTGGATCGGTACCGACCAGTTCTTTCTGGACGCTCAGAGAGAAAGACGCATCAGGCAGGTCTTCCTAGAGAGAGTCACACTCTTTATTAGAGGGGTGAGATTATATAGCATAATGAAGGACTCCAACACAATGGAACATTACCATAAATCATTAGCTACCGTCATTTTAGACATCTGCTTGCTGCACTTTATGCGCTCAGGGTCACAGTCCGCTGACTCTATGCTGACTCCATAACTGTTATTCTTCCCTAGGAAGACAAAGCGACAGTCTAGGAAGTGTTTAGCTATACTCCCATACCCATGTCTGCATATTTTTCTATGTTCTCATCCCTCAACCATTGCCATATTACATTACTAAGGGTATATGAATTTATAAAGGGATATTGGAAAGGAATAGGATGATGAACTAAAATGGCTCTTAGAAGGACAAAATGGCTGCCAATACAGAGTAGATACAAGTAAAAGACAACTTCTTTAACAATGTATGCAGATTGTATTGCTGACACATTGAATTTGAGAATTTAACTAATCCCAGTATCCACTGTATTAGTCTGTTCAAGAGATAGTTACACAATTGTATTGAACTCAAATAAATCAAATATTGCATATAAAAGGAAACCCTTCGGTTTTATGAGACCAAATTATCAAAAAAATGGGCAAAGGTTGGAAAAACCACCACATTTTTACTATACAGTTTGAAATGCACATGCTGCCATGTTAAACACATCTAACCACAGGCTAAGAACGATAAAAGACCTATAGACAAGGTGAACTAGCCGGGGAGTAGATACAAGAAAACACTAGCAAAAAGTAATACTAGACAAATGAATTGTTAAAATAATAAGGTTGCAGTGAGCTAAGGTAGTATGTAGCCTAATGTACTGTATAATCCTCATCACATAAGTATAACCAGGCATGTAAGGTTTCCATTAAATGGCTGTGACATACCTGTAAAATCTGGTGTCTGGTCCTATGTCCCTGACCCTGACGTGTGTTTTGTTGTTCTCATAACTTGTGTTTTTGGTGAAAAAAAACAAAAAGCCTTTATTTAAATTTGTACAGTAGACACACGCAACTCTAATCTACATCCAAAAATGCTACCTGCAATAAAACACCGGCAAAAGTGCTAAAGAAAACAGGCTTTTTGATTACAGCATTTTTACTACCAAGAGAGCAAAAATGCCCTGGGTGAACGTAGCTTAAACCTTTTTTGCAGCAGCAGCAAAATAACTTTTGTTTTCTTTTTTCCCTTTTTCAATGGGTTTTTAGATCAGTTGAGTAGCTGGAACCCCCAACACAGCTCAAACACTGGATCCCCCTTCTTGTAATTGGTGGAGGGTACACTCTAACTGGCCCCCCACATGTTATATTCATCGCATATGTGACCTACTCAAAGGGTTTTGTAAAAGAAAATTTACCGTAATTATTGGTTTACTGTAGTGTTTGCGTATTGGCTAGTTTTCAGTATTCCTTTTCTTTTTTTTATTGCTTGCTTCTGATTGTGCATTACATCTAACAATGTGGTTACAGTAAAAGAATATGTGGGTAGCGCCTCAATACCAAAAAGCTATACTAGAAATGAGTAATTAGTCTTGTACCTTCCTAACTGATTCATCACATGAAAGTGGATGAGATCACCTAAGCAGGATAGGACTGTGACCAGGAGTATGCCAGGATGTTATTGATGCTACATTAACATCTCCCTCTAGATCATTGAGGCTGAGCATATGATGGACCGGATTGTGAATGGCTTGTCTGAGACTAGCGTCAAGGTGCGATTAGCTGCCGTAAGGTATGATGTACATTGCATTTGCTCTTTACTTTGCTCATTTGTCTTTTGAACCCATGTAGCATGTTTAAGCCATTTTTTGGAATCCTTGTGAAGCCAGTTTAAATTTTATGCATCCGCATCCGTTTTTGGCCCCATTGACTATCAATGGGGCTGCAAAGAACCTGCGCGTGCATCCAACTCTTCCTGTCTCCCCCTGATTCGGGTGATCATGTTTTTTACGCACAGACCAAAATCGCAAGATGTTGTGATTTTGGTGACCTTGTCAAAAACCATGAACACCAAGAACCAGGGACTGTGGGTTAAATTAAAACGGGGCACTATGTAACCCAGATCCAGCAGATTATGGATCCGGACGCCGAAACCGGGTTTTTGAACTGTGCGTGCCGAGAATACAGTTCTAAATGTAATTTTCCACCGGATGCTGCAGAAAAAGGTATGCAACAGAATGCTCCTGTATTGGTATTATCACTGATCCATAAGACAATCAGTGTGGGTAAGACCATACTGGTGTAGGTGCATCCAGCTGCATCATTGCTGGGAAATCAGGGGGGATGCAAGTTTCATCACCTGGATTAAAAAATCCACAAGCAAAAAAACTCGTGCATTTTCGGTGCGTTTCCACTGCAAAAATGTACTACAAGAATATGTAATCTGTGCATGACTGTTCTAGTAAAGTCTGTCAAAGGCAAATACCAGCAAGTATCAAGTACAAAGCCCCATTATTTTAAACAAAACATACAAAAAAAGTGGAAAAAACGATGCCAAAAATACATTGAGAAAAACCTAATTTGCCTAAAAAGTGCAGAAATTCTGCAATACAAAAGACTCGCCAAAACTCATTGTGGGGAGACTGCCAAACACCTAATCTGCGCCCATATAGAGCAGTAACAGTGGATAACAGGACATCTCATCCACTTGGTAAAGAAATGTTCTACCCAGAAAATGAGCGGCAGTGTAGAATTGTAAATCATTAAAATGGACAATTTTTGTTTTGCCCCTTTTTTGGTTCAATCTCTTTTTATTATTATTAATATTATGAGAAGCAGATTAAGATATCAACATAACAATTTGGGAAATATTCAGATGCAACCGATAAGACCAAGACATTAGAAAGATGTATAAAAGGTGTCAATAGGCCCATGTCTATCATAACCCAAATCACTTTATCAGCGTACGGTGTCACCTACACCCCTTAGGGCCTGCACTTGTGTCTCAGTATATGTAGCGGTAAACTTTGAATCTTAGTGTCCATCACGTACTGTAGAGGACATCCAACTTCCATCTTTTTACTTGGGAAGTCGCTGGCTATAAAATTTAAACAACATTGAATCGTACGCAAACAACTACTGTAATGAGGGAAAAAAAAATAAGAAGGGAAGTAAAACTATAAAGCGAAACTAAGAAGCAGGCAAGATAGAAGAAATGTTCCCTATTCAAATTATGAAAAAAATAAGGTGAGATATAATATTGTAGGAACATATAAGATTGTAGTGCACATATAAGTATGCTAGGAGACATATAAGTATTGCTAGGAGACATATAAGTATGCTAGGAGACATATAAGTATTGCTAGGAGACATATAAGTATTGCTAGGAGACATATAAGTATTGCTAGGAGACATATAAGTATTGCTAGGAGACATATAAGTATTGCTAGGAGACATATAAGTATTGCTAGGAGACATATAAGTATTGCTAGGAGACATATAAGTATTGCTATAAGTATTGCTAGGAGACATTAAGTATTGCTATGAGACAAAATATGCTAGAGATATAAATGCTAGGAGAATATAAGTATTGCTAGGAGACATATAAGTATTGCTAGGAGACATAAGTATTGCTAGAGACATATATATGCTAGGAGACATATAAGTATTGCTAGGAGACATATAAGTATTGTAGGAACATATAAGTATTGTAGGAGACATATAAAGTATTGCTAGAGACATATGAGAAAAGAGTACAAGGAAAAAGAAGAGCGAGAGAGAAAAAAAAGGGGTGGTGGGTAAATAAGGGGAGGGGGCAGGTTAGTCTTCAGATCTACCTGCCGACTCACACCTCACCCAAAAGTTGCCAAGGAATACTCCATCACAGAAGTATGTCCTGAGAATTTGGGCATCTTTGAAAAGGCTGTGCTTGAAGACTCAGTAGCCTGTACTGCTGATAGGTCTTATTGTGGTTATTAGAACCACAATAGATCTATCAGCAGTACAGAGTATGGAGCATTCAAGGTGACTAAAAAGTATGCGCTGGATCTAGAATTCTATTATAAAGCACAACCTATTTTTGAGTAATAAACACACGAGATTTCCTCCCAGATCTTCAGCGGCAACTTATTAGGGTGGGGTGATAGTGGAAGGAATAGACTATCAGCCAAACACCCCCATAGCTGGCTCCGGTTTAATATCATTGTTTTAATACATCTTTGAAAAGGATCCACTCAATCCAGGTCACTGAGAATCTATCAGGGGAGTTTGAGGCTTCTTGTTTTGCCCCTTTTTTGACAGATTTTTTTTTCTCCCTCATTCAGCATAAAAGGGAAGTCAAAATCCACGATTTAGAAATCCAGTTGCCGCATGTTTTTTATGGATTGCTTGTGGATCCGCAACAAAATGTGCAGGATCGGACAGTGTTGAATATCTTTACAAACTTTTTCAGCCCCTGTGGTAATGCTGTCTTGAGGCGTTATCAGTTTCTGTAACCTGGCTCTTACTAGTGATCTATCTCGTATATGTGACCGCTGCAAACAGTCAGTCTTCACTAGTAATCAAGCTACCATTACCATGAGAGTAGAAAGAATTAGGAGGGTGGAGTGTAGACTCTTTTTTTTGTTGTTGTTCTTATTTTTAGCCAAATAACAGCTGCTCAATCACAAAACCAATCTGCCCTGCACATTTTAAAGGGAAGCTGTAAACATTTGTTTGCTACCTCATCGAAGAGCTGCATAAAGTAGGAGGAGAAGAGACCCTGAATCCTGCGATGTATTACTTTATTTCACAACTTCTGCACCCCATAAACTGAGTTTTTTTGATGTAGCAGAGCTCGGAAATCTGACCCTACCCACACGCCGGATTAGCAGCTTTTTGTGTATGTTGTATGTTGCAAGTAAGCTGCTAATGAAGTCAGGTTGGACCAAGTCTCACCCAGTGATGATCTCTTGTAAAACATTTGTTGTATTGCAATAACCGCACATAACGCATTACATAAGACATCACTAAAATCAGAGCCTAAGCCCCTACATTATGCTGTCCTCAGATTACATAGCAAAAACCTACCAACAGATTCCCTTTCCCTCCACTTTCTCCTGAATGTTGCTGACATTTTTTGCAGAAAATCAAGTTCATGTGATTTTATTCTAAGAACACTAGCTTCATGGCAAATATTACATGAGAATCTTCAATTTTCTTGAAGCTCACCAACATCTTTGAGTAAATAGACAAGGGTTGGCTCTGGATTTGGCCATTAAGTGCAATTATTAGGTGACTAGAACAAACATATGTGTCTGACTATTCGTTATAGCGAGGAGTTTGGATGTTACCCTTCTGGGAAGATTGTTTTAGACTGTATTGTCCTATAGATCACACTGCACCCCAGTTTATGAAATGTCTTCACCAAAATAGCGTAGTGGACACCTGGAGACCATCTAATTGCATATTTCTTTCTAGATGTTTACATAGTTTATCCAGATCAGTCCAACAACTTCGAACCAGTTTTCAGGATCATGCAGTTTGGAAGCCGCTAATGAAGGTAATTCACTAACGAGTTTGTATCTGTTTTCTTATAATCATATACTGTAACAGTTAATAAGACATGGCTATAAATAGGATGGAAGATTGTATCAAAGTAATCTTCCATTGTCAAAAGGTTTGATTTGTTGATTTATGCATTTCCTCATTCCATAAATTTGGTATCCAGTAAATAATAATTCATGAACGCAGTTTCTTTTTTTGTCATGTAGGTGTTACAGAATGCTCCTGATGATATTCTCGTGGTGGCTTCATCAACATTATGCAATCTTCTACTTGAGTTCTCGCCTAGTAAGGAGGTTTGTGATACATTTTCTTCATTATCAAACTGGCTCATAGCTAATTTAAAGGGAACCTGTCATGATGTTTTGTGTTTGTAAACTGCCCCCAATGTTATTTAGATCATGCACTGCGCATCACTAACCTGGTTTTATAAAATCCATGTATTTATCATAAAAAAGCTCTTTTGATGCTTATAAGTTTGGATTCGATACCTGCACAAACAGTCATCGAGATGGATACTTCAGCTGGCAATCGGTCACATCAGTCCACATTGTCATGCAGTTTTTTAAACATAGCCATGTCCACCCTGAAGTGTAATATATTAACATCACTAAGGATCTGCTGAAATTCACTAATAATGTAGAAGGACCTGTAGTAATGTCACAACCATGTAATGGGCGGAGCTAGCAGGCCTGACGTGAAGGTAATGTAGGCTTAGCACTGCCCATTAGTCACATGGACGTGACATCACCACAGGTCCTTCTACATCATTAGTGAGTTTCTGCAGGTGCTTAAAGGGAACCTGTCACCTGGAATTAAGTCCCTACACTATCACTACCTGTCCCTACACCTTCCTAGCTGCTCCCTATCGATCCTTATCTGTGTAAAAATGGCCCTATAAAAGATTAGAAAAATTAATTGTAACTTACATAAGTCCGTGAGTAAGGGTACTGAGAGGAGGTGCCAGGCTCCATGTAGCACTCCTCTATGCGGCGGTGCACGCCCCGCTGGGCGGCGTTATTGTTTCATCCTCTTGCCCCTCTATTTGGAATCTCCCGCCCTCTGGAAGCTTGTCATGCACTGGGCGCTACGTCACTTCCGGCCCGGTGCATTATGGGGCCGATCACATGATCAGCCTCAGTGCATTATGGGGCTGTTAACGTGATCGCCCGGCTTCAATAAGCGCATTGCACATGTGCAGAGTCGGGCTGATCATGTGATCGGCCCCATAATGCACCAGGCCGGAAGGGACGTAGCGCTCGGTGCATGACAAGCTTCCAGAGGGCGGGAGATTCCAAATAAAGGGGCAGAGAAAATGAAATAATAACGCCGCCCAGCGGGGCGTGCACCGCCGCATAGAGGAGTGCTACATGGAGCCTGGCACCTCCTTCTCAGTCCCCTTTACTCACGGACTTATATAAGTTACAATTCATTTTTCTAATCTTTTATAGGGCCATTTTAGCACAGATGGGATCAATAGGGAGCAGCTAGGAAGGTATAGGGACAGGTAGTGATAGTGTAGGGACTTAATTCCAGGTGACAGGTTCCCTTAAGTGATGTTAACCTATTACAATACAGGGAGGGGTGATGTTTAAACAACTGCATAACTGATTCCAGCTGAAGTATCCGCCCAGATGACTGTGCAAGCCTACAAGCATCTAAAGTGCTTTTTTTATGCTACTACATGCATTATTTTCAGTTTTTTTTAAACCAGCGATGCACAATGCATGATCTAAATAACATTGGAGGAGGTTTAAAAACAAAAAAAGGCTGACTGGGTCCCCTTAACCTCCAGTGCCAGGGGCTGAGCAGCCATAACTACTTTACTTTTTTTTTTTTTTGTTTACTTGTTATGGATGTATGAGCCCTTGCTTTATGCAGAACAAATGTATGTAATTTTTAGCTCTGTTTTGGGCACATACAAATTACTATGTAACCATTTTTTTTTTTCTTTAATTTTTGCATTTTACACTAAACCCATTGAATGAATTCTCCAGCAGGATTTTTTGCTTGCATGGATAATTGGATACTTTAATATCTGCAGGGTTTTTATATTTCTCCTGTGTACATAATAAAAATATTATTTTACAATAATTATATATAAAAAGATCTGAGGGCCTTTTTTTCCTTTTAACGTTCACTTTTTCTACTGTAACTGTGGTTTCTGGAAGAATCCCAGTTACAGAAAAAACTCCTTATACAGTGACCAAGGAAACTTGTAGAGCTGAGCTGCCTCTCCGATGCTTCTATTCACTACACAGTGCTTATTGAGCTTTCTGTATCCAGAAATCCAGTGGTTGTCATTAATGGTCTTCTTCCCGGGATCCTCAATCTGGGGACTGGAGCTAGGAGATGGGACAGCCTGGACCCCATCACTATGTAGGGCGTCACCGATCAAAGAGACAAAATGGAGCAATTCAATTTTGTAACTCAAAATGAACTAAAAGCAAAAACGCCTAAAAGGAAAATTTTATTGATACATTTAAAAGAACATCCAAACACAAGAGGAAACTGATACAATAAATACACTAAACTAAAATTAATCATCAATAAATACCTAATCACCTTAATAAGAGATAAGACAACTGAAGCCATCCAAATAAGTGAAATGAGCAAATACATATTAGGCAGCAGATGGTTAATGTTTAGACTAGACTGACTATACTCTAAGGCTATGTGCACACAGGGAGGTTTAGGGCCGTTTTAGCAGCGGAAACCGCCGGTCGGTTTCCATTAGGTTTATGCAAATTTATGTTAATCCAAAAGCGGCTTTTGGGTTAACATATAAACCTATGGAAACTGACCCCCGGTGTGCACACACCGGCGGTTTCCACATGCTCATCCGTTGCTAACCCGCTGGGTTCCCAGCGGGTTTGCAAAGAATGAGCATGTCCTATAAACCGGCCGGTTCTGCAGCGGCTGCAAGCAGAATCGTGTGCTGCTTCCAGCCGCTGCAGAATCGCCGGCGCTAACCCGCTGTGCACCGCCGCACACCCGCCCGTCTCCCGCAGCACGGACCCGACAGGAAGCCGGTGGACGGCTCCGGAGCTTCCTGTCGGGTCCCGCCCAGCCGCCGCCGCCACTAACCCGCCCCCGTGTGCACATACTCTAAGGGTACCGTCACACCTGGCGACGGCCCCGGAGATGTCGGCGACGGGCGAGAGCATGCACGTTTTTGGTGCCCTGGCAGCGTCCCCCCCCCCCCCCCCCCCCTGTTTACACCGGGAGACATCTCAGACGATGGGCCGGCGAGCTGAGAAGGCCACTGTGACACCGGGGTGTCTCAAAACCCCAGCGGCGATGCAGTACAATGGGAGCCTATGGCTCCCATTGCCTGTCAGCTCGCCAGCGGCCGCTTACATGGGGCGATGTGGACACATCACCCTAGGTCGGCTGCCTGGTTTCAGAGCACTACTCTGAAACCAAGCGACCAGTAAAAGGCGTCGCCATCGCCCCTTTACATTAGGCGACGCAGGGGCGATGCCGCCGCCGATAGGCCACGCCCCTACGTCGCCTATGTAATCGGCGGCGATGTCGCCACGTGTGACATGGCCTTGAAGGTTCATTATTACGATCAGTCAGTAAATCTCTCTGTGCAAATTTAACACATTCACACAATTCCTGACATCCACACTATTCCAAGGACAAGTATAAATAAATCTGTTGTCCCCAAATGTCATCTCATATATACATAGTACACATTGTATAAACCTAATGTGGTAATTATGTAAATCATATCTCCCATAGACCAAAGGGCCCGACCCATTTTCCCTCCCAATCAGCTGCAATAGGCGATTTTGTCATCACTTGACTGGATAACCACTTCAAATATCACATTGTTCAATTTTGTGATCTATATAGACAACTAGCTGTACTACCCGGCTTCGCCCGGGTTAATAACTGCTGTTAACAAAATAGAATGTGTTAACAAAAATTTATTCAGTACACAAAAACCACAAAACAAATCGATAGAAATGTAATTATTAAAAGGCAAAAACTAAGCTAATAGAAGCATTTCACAACATATATTTCAACACCACAGATATTCCACACAGATTTAACTAAATTGGCCAAGTAATGTGAAGTAATCTTCTACTCCTTATTCGAGAGGCTTTTGATAGACGACATTCTTAGTTCTTCCTTCAGGTGCAAAGACGAACAGATTTTTGGCTGTTCCAACTCTTGAACAGGCCACATAAAGTTGACCATGAGAAAAGCATGGAGATTGCAAATCAATTCCAACTACTTTCAAACACTGTCCCTGAGCCTTGTTGATGGACATAGCAAATGCCAGTCGAACAGGAAGCTGGAGGTGTTTAAAATCAAATGGCAAATCAGATGGAATAAGAGGAATTGTAGGAATGAAAACATCTTCTCCTGTGGCACTTCCTGTCAAAATGGTTGCCTCAATTGCATGTGGAAACAGGTTCTTAATCAAGAGTCTTGTTCCATGACACAGCTTTGGTGGATCCTCGCTTCCCTCTCCTCAGAAAGTTCATTGGCCCTTGAGGAAGTAGCTCTTGTTTTCATGTCTACATGCCTCGCTTCCCCCTCCTCAGAAAGTTCATTGGCCCTTGAGCTGCTGTTTTCATGTGTGTCAGCCTTGTTTCTCGGTCTTCACATTTTTCACTCGCCCGTAATGCAGCTTTTCTTTTTGCATCAGCTGACATTCGTGCCAAGGAACTCCTTTTCTTACGAGGCATTATTGTGGTAAAAATAGTCTAACTGGCAGTTTCTATATCCTCTCACACAGAGGTAATGTGACTGACATCAGCCTTTCCACCAACACACTCTAACTGACATCCTATTACCTCACAGACATCCTATTACCTCACAAAAGCTTTACTGACAATGTCCTTTGTTGTCTATATTAACCAATCAGAGCTCAGATTAACAGTAGCAAAATAGATGCTGAGCTGTGATTGGTTGTTATTGGCAGCCTGATAAATCTCCAGGCAACAGGAAACCCTCCCCCCTGACAGTATATATTAGCTCACACATACACATAATAGACAGGTCATGTGACTGACAGCTGCCGTATTTCCTATATGGTACATTTGTTTCTCTTGTAGTTTTGCTGTTTATTAATCAGATTTTTATTGTTGAAGGATAATACCAGACTTGTGTGTGTTTTAGGGGATTATGTGGCGAGGTTGGTGTATGTGTGGTGAAATGTGTGCTGAGGGTGGTATATGTGTTCAAGCACGTGGTAGTGTGAGGCGCATTTTGTGTGTGTGTTCATATCCCCGTGTGTGGTGAGTATCCTATGTTCGGGGCCCCACCTTAGCAACTGTAGGTATATACTCTTTGGCGGCATCACTCTCATTCTTTAAGTCCCCCTTGTTCACATCTGGCAGCTGTCAATTTGCCTACAACACATTTCTTTCACTTTTTACCCATTATGTAGATAGGGCCAAACTTGTTTGGTGAACTGGAACGCTCAGGGTTAAAATTTCGCCTCACAACATAGCCTATGACGCTCTCGGGGTCCAGACGTGTGACTGTGCAAAATTTTGTGGCTGTAGTTGCGACGGTGTAGATGCCAATCCCGGACATACATACATACACACATACATACATACTACATACGCACACACACATTCAGCTTTATATATTAGATGTGTGATCATTACTTGCCATTTACAATGATGAACAATACAAAATTATATTGATTCAACATAAACATGAGAATGGAACATACCCCAATATACTGATCATAGATGGATCTGAAAAACATATTGCCATTTACAACACACATACTATGGTGCCCTTTGTTATTCAGTGCCTTGTGATGTGTGTTCACCTATTTTTGCTGGTCAGACATGCTCGGTCATTCTGTAAAGTCATTGTTATTGCAGTAAACGGTTTGCGAGGCTGAAATCCTTTTTCTGTTGATTGTTCTGCAGTGAATGCTGGGAGCAGCCAAGCTGAAAAAACCACCCTCGAAAATAGAATAAAAAAAATTATAATCAGTGAAACATTTTTCCATTTGCAGATCAGATTGGATTTTTCTATGTGGTTTTAATTAGGAAAAAAAGTATTTGACACATTGTGAATAAACAACCACTGTATCGGGCGTTATTAGATATGTAGCTATAATGCCAACAAGCATCCTATCCACCCGTCCTGTGCACGTTATGTGCCCTTCACACACACTGGCTTCTTAAATTAATGTGTCTACTTTTGACGGACTGTTGTTTTGAGTCTTATGAAAAGATTATTTTTTCTTCCCCTCTAATGTTTCCTTTGGAAACCAAATTAATGTTCAGCTTCTTATCTGTATGAGAAATGAAGACCACATAATTGCTTTTCAAGTAAATGAGGTTGCAGTACCTGAAGCTCGCGCTGATCGCTGCTGTCGCTACCATGAATTACGTGGAAATTGTCAAAGTAATTTTTTTGCATCTACACTAAGGAGAAAAATCATGTTTACCACATTTACTGTTTTCATTATATGTAACACACGTAGCCTATTAGTTACACATCTCCCCGCAGATGCCCACCCCATTAACATACTACCATAATTACATTTGGTATCATAGCACTACTTATTTGAGTCAACTTCATATGTGGTGTCATAAGGCTTACAAATGAGATATTCTGGTCATATTCGGTATGATTCCTAATAAAACACAAAAGGTGTATAATATTATGCTAAAGAGGACAAAATGTTCTCACATACACTTTAGCTGTTGGCTGCACAGTTTTGGACCTACAGCTATCCGGCTCAGTTCTCCTTCCTGAGCACTCCTGTGCTTTTTAATAGAGAGCCGCTGCGGGCATGTTATTTGTACAGTATTATACAGTGTTATTTGAAGCAAGTGCAAAATAGGGTCTTATCATTTTATATAAAAGGCTGTGAAGCCGCTTAATGAAACTGTCACCTGTTCAGTTGTGTGACCACAACCAGTATCAATCACATAGGGTAGCTGATGCAGCCTCTCACTTTTACGTGCAATGTGGTAGATGATACTAGGATTCAATGGGGACTGTGTGTTTGTAGGTCCACGCTGCTGCAGAGACCACAAATTTGACTAGCAGTGCAGACCTACAACACACCGTCCCCTTTAAATCCTTGGCTACTGCATGTTATCTCTTCGAGAACAAAAGTATCGGCAGTCTGAAATTGTATCTTCCAGATCCTTATCTACCCCCATACAAATTACACAAATATCACTCGGTTTGGATGTCAGTCATCTAAGGGGTATGGGGGCCTCTGGAAACAATTTCCCTCATCATACTAGAGTGATCAGAGCCATCTCATTAAAGGGGTTGTCTGGTCTAAAATGCCAATTCTGCAGTTACTCTATGTAACTGCAGACTTGCCAAACCTCTCAGTGCCGCACTGTGCACTGCAAGGACCCATTGGTCTCTTAAGATGGGAACGGACCGCATTATGTGATGTGTTATTGTGCAGAACCCGACTAGTAGGAGCGACCTCGCTCAACACAAGTGTATAGAGTGGGCGTGTCTGACTAGTAGCATGGCCATCTAGTGGGTGTGGCCTTGCTCTATACACTTGTATAGAGTGAACTAGTCGGGTTCTGGTCGGGACCTTCCATATCGCATTATTGCTGGTTCCTGGTTAGAAATCGCTAATTTTTTCAGTGCACAGTGCGGGCCCTGGGAGGACTGATAAGTCTGCAGACACATCGAGTGACTGTAGAAATATAATTTTAGACCAGACAAAACCTTTACAAAAAGATTTAATATCAGTGAGCAATTGTTTAATTTATTTACTCAACAGACAACCCATTTAATAAAACAAAAAAATATGTCCCCCTCACCTTTAATGTTAAATAAATGTACAGGAGCTCATATCTGCACTGTGGCAATATACAGACCTATAAATCACGTTGCAACAGCATACAAGAACTTCAATATTGCTGTAAACGTTAACAACACCCAAGTACTTATCTGTTTTTGATCAGAGAGTCCAAAAGAAATCCAATCTCGTCAAGGTGTATGCACGGATGGTCCCTAACACTAAATTCCTACCTCTCCATGTGTACCCCTTTATTAAATCTAGACTTAAGGTGCTTTCACATCTGCGTTATTTGTAAAAATGGCAGATCAGGCAAAGCTGAACTTTTGATCTTCAGGTTTGCCTGATCAGTCATTTTTGCAAAATCAGCAGAAATTTAGCAAAAAGCAGATGCGTCCCACTAGCGCCAAGGTTGTGCTTAATGCATTGTAAAGGGTCCTTTGGACATGTGTGGAAACTGACATTTTCCCCGCACTTCCGAGGCATAACCGATGGCGCATCTGATTTTTGCAAAAAGGGCAAATTTCTGCCGGATTAGCAAAAATGCAGATGTGAAAGTACCCTAAGATATGTGATAATTTCCTTTTAAAATGACAGTATCTCTTGGTGTGATCTTTCTTCTGGGATGTGCAGTAGTTGGTAGATTTCCTGTGTGGCTGTATACATGGACCTATACATACACTGCTACTAAACCCAACAGGGGTGTATTGTACTTTGAGTGGAGCGTTTCTCCTCCGGACAGTGTCTTGAGACATGGGAATGTGAGGCTTTTCTGATTCCCTGTTTTTTTTTTTTTTAATCATCATAGAAAATAAAAAGCCATTTTTGTTTGATAAAAACTCCTATGAAATCCAAAGCTTATTTTCTGAATATTACAAAAGTATCTGGAGGAAAATTGGTTTGACAGTATAAAAAATTCACGACCAAGGTGAACCACATATCCCTGTGCTTTTTGGGAAGGAGCTGAAGGCATGACGCGTGTAGAGACCTCTAATGACTCCCCAATGAGCACTATGACTGCATCACCATCTTGATTTCCATTATTACGAGTAACATTCATCATGAAACATCCTGTACTTTTGTTTTTATCAGAAATTAAATTAGTGAATTGGGTAGGGAAAATTAATGGAAGCCATCTGTGTGAGTCAGCCGTTTCCAATTTAACCCTTTCACTAGTGTGTTCATTTACTATAGTCTCCACCCTGTGCAGCTGCTCTTATAAATCAATGCTGCATAGCAAGCTAATATCTTTGCATTACATGCTAATTCACTTTGCAACAAACTCAGGTTGTCTTACTTCAATGGTGACCAATCCAAAATGACCATTAGGTATCTGGTAACCTTGTTACCTCTCACACAGACACGTATGAAGAGTGACCATTCACATGTTACAATGCTCATGCTATCTATTCCAGCACAATTTCTTTTACTTTTATCCTACATGTTGTATGAAAGGATAGTTTCATTTTGCAGGTTACACAAGGATATCTTCTTTAAACATGGGAGTTGTTTTCATGAGTAAAGTTGCAAAACTTTTCCTTTATTTGCGACCAAATATACTAATCCAGAGCGTGGGGTATCCAATAGTAACAACCCTTCAGCTTGGCTTAGATGCTTACAAGGCACTATCCTGTTGTGCATTGTATTGTGTTTACTTTCAACTTTTTTCGACCTGTGTAATATTTTAGAGTTAAAAGGGACCTCCGGGGAGATAAACAATTTTGTACTGTCCCTGCCCTCCTCCATGATGAAGCAGAGCTGGGCCCTACAGTTCTAGGATCTATAGATCACTTATAAATCTATAAAATCATTTCTGTTTCTCAGTTCTCGCCCCTCCCTCAGTGACAGAGTAATTCAGTCATGCCTAGTGCTAAAGTTTCATGGGACAGCAAGCTAAACAGTTGATATGGGGGAAAAGAGTCCATGGCAGTGCTTTGCCTCTGCTCCTAGCCTGATACATGGCAGCACACATTGTGCATCATCATTCCATTGTACAGCAGAGGATCACAACGTCTATTTATATCTGCTTGGTGACATGATTGTTATTTGAAGAGAGAACAGCCCTGTTTTTACATTACATAGGATGGTGTATCAGGGGCAGGAATGTAGTTTGACCATGGGGCCGGCAGCCACGCAACCTGCCATGCCCCCTGTTTATACAGAAGTGTGAGGGGGTGGGAATGTAAGATGATCCTGGACCCCCCAGGGTCCATGCCCCTTACACACCTTCTTTCACTGCTCAGTACGAAGACTGTGTTTCTCTGTCCTTGAAGGGAGGGGTGAGTGCTGAAGAGCAGATATGATTTTATTGATTTAGAAGCGATCTATAGATCCTAGAACTGTAGTGCCAGCTCTCCATCATCATTTAGGAGGGTAGGGAAAGAACAAAAATGTTTATCTCCCCCGAGTTCCCTTTAAATGAAGACATTAAAGGGAACATGTCAGAAAGTAAAAAATCAATTTCTACCTTCAGCCATAGTGTTGGGATGCTAGTAAATGGTTATTTACCCCTTTCAGTCATGCGATTTACTGGTATGAATTATGCTGAAGGCTTAGGAGCTGAGCCTGCATCTTTTCTGGCAGATATTAAGTCATCATGTGCCTTTAACAGCCACCTGTGGGCCATGCTATTCTGATCGTCCATCAACTCAACTGTGTGCACAGACCGTTTGCTGAAATTCATGACAATACTTCTGTGAAAGCAGCCCATGTCTAGCCTTTAAAGACGACCATCATTTTCACTACCAAAAAATGAAAATGTTATGCTTTGCAGAAATTGGCGACACAACAAATTATTATTTAACTTCTTTGTGAAATTCCAAATTTTTTTACATCATATAATGAACGCTGTAAAAACATTTGCAGAATTATGCAATTTTTTTTTTTTTACAGTTTTGCCACCCTTTAAGTTCATTAATTTTACCATCTGATGTACTGGAAAATGGGAAAAATAAAGTCATGTAAAAGAACAACTAAGCAACCAAACGGCCCTTAAATGGCCATATAGATGGAGAAATAACAAGGTTATGGCTCTTGAAAGAAGGAGGAAAAAAAACACTATAATGAAAAGTCGCCATGTTAGCAAGGGGTTAATTAAACGTAGACTAGTCTAGCTGGACTGCATCTGCAGGGAGAAACTGCAGTTATATTCTCTCTACAGTGTGTTCAGAATAGGATCTCAATCCAGGAATGAAGGGAATGTTCATTGTTCTGCGCCCCATGGACTGGAAGCCAGCAGCTGCAGGGAGAATATCACTTCATTTTCTTCCTGCAGCTGCACTTTTGGTTAGAAAGCTGCATTTAAGGAAAATGTCATTCCTTTGACTTTAGGAGTGATTGTTCCTTTAAATCAGCAAGGAAAGCTGTGAAATGTGAGGTCGGTTAAAGGGAATCCTGCTGAATCAGTGCAGTATGTGGAAGCAGAACTACTGGAAAGCAATTTTTTTTTTTTTTAATTTTCATTTGATCGATTGTAACCTTTATTACATTGGCTAAGAGCAAAGTAGGTAATCAAATTACAGGGCTTGTTGCCTTAAAAAAAATTGTTTAATTTACTACTTAAAACTTATTGAACTACAAAATTTTAATGTACTTCTTGTCCCAAACTTCACATACAAGCTCCAGTCTCAGCAGCTCCTCTTCAATTTTGAGTCCTGCTGTCCTAAACTGGACCAGGACCAGAGCTGTGTAAAGGGGGCTGGCTTACTCCTCGTTTCAAGAACAAAGCCAGCCCCATTTTGTGTCGCAGCTAGTGTATATACAGAGACAGGGGCCGTCTTATCTTCTCAAATGAGGTTAGCCAGCCCCCTTCACTAGGCATACACCCACTTAACGGTGCTGATCAGTGGAGGTATTGCATCATTTTTGCACATTGAATTGTTTCTGTATTTTTGTTCCTACAGCCGATTCTGGAATCTGGAGCTATAGAACTGCTGTGTAGTCTGACGCTTAGTGAGAATCCAGCTCTGCGGGTCAATGGTATCTGGGCTTTAATGGTAAGTGCTTCTCACTAGTTGTGATTGACTAAACTTTGCATTTGGCCAACAATGTCTTGTGTCTTCTAGAACATGGCATTTCAAGCCGACCAGAAGATTAAATCAGACATTTTAAGAGGTTTGAGCACAGAACAATTGTTTCGACTACTTTCTGACTTGGATGTCAATGTGTTGATGAAAACATTAGGACTTCTCAGAAACTTGTTATCTACACGTCCAGTAAGTCTGATACTAAAACCTGTGTTGTATATCCACCACCGAGCTCAAAAAAAAACACATATACCCGAGCACAAAATACCTGCACCGATGGGAGTAATTGAAGGGTATCTTTCACCAGGTTCTGGCCACTTGATCTGAGAGTAGTGTAATGTAGAGACAGAGATCCTGATTCCGGCGATGTGTGACTTGCTGGGCTTCTCAGTGTAGTTTTGATAATTTGCTGCTGATTAATCAGTGATTTTATCATTAGAGGACTGCTTGGCCAAGCATATTCATAAGCTCTGTGTAACTCCACCTCGACCACTGATTGACAGATTTCTGTGTATACGGTATATGGGCAGAAAATGGCCAATCGGTGGTGTGGGCGGGGTTAAAGAGCACCACATTCAGGGAACTGCTAGATCTGTGGCAGAGAAAACCATAATTTTATCAAAATGACAGCAAGCTGCTCCGTATGTGACACATCGCTGGAATCAGGGTCTCTGCCCCTACATTATGCTGATCTCAGATGGGGCAGTAAAAAACCTGTTGACAGATTCCCTTTTTAAAAACAAAAAAGTTGAGGAAATTTAAATGACAGTAGCCCAATATTTTTTTTACAATTTATTTTTAAATATATATGTGTGTGTAAATATTTACATACTTTACAAGTTTAGAATATCTGCAATCTGATTATTACGCAAAATCATGTTACTAGCTAATTTTTACTGCAAATTGAACACCTTAAAAATAAAATTCTTAACCTGACATTGAAGAGAGTGGCTTAGGCTGGTTTCACTTTGCGTTTGTGTCTACATGCAAATGCAGCCATACTTGATGTGAACACAGCGGAGAATCTCCGCATGCGTTCACATCAGTATGCAGCCCGGCCAGCCAATCGGCTGTCTCGCCTGCGGCTGGGAGGCGGAGATTAGGGGCGGAGATCTTCTCCTCCTGGCCGCCGCTGATCTGACAGCTGTTTAAATCTCCCACGTCGACACTGAAGAGGTGATGTCAGATCAGCTGTTTCTCCCCGCTGACACCGCCGGGAGATTAGCAGCGGCCACCGGGAGAAATTTCGAAGAGATCCACAACGTTCTCCTGCGCTGTCATGTGGAGCACACTGCGGATCCACTGACTCATGCATTGTTTGTGCGCTTGCGGAGCTTGCAGATAAACAAGCTCCCGCGAACGCACAAAAAATGCAACATATTGCGTTCGGAGGGCGCATTTTTATGCGCATCCGAGCGCAGTCACACAGGTACTATGCATTCCCATGTTAAACATAGGAACGCAGTGCGCATGCGTTTGGCTTCGTCCGGTACGCTGCGGTTTCATACGCAAGTGTGAAAACCACCCTTAATTACTTAACAATGTTATGACAATTTTTTTTACTTTTTTCTTAGTATGGAGCATTACTGTTTTTTTTTTTTTTGTTTTTTTTCCTTTAACTTATAATTAAATGTTTTATAAATATTAATGCACAGAAAACCTAGTCCCAAGCAACTGCATCCGTACTACAATTAACACTACACGTGTATTAACCATGAATTTAATTACATCGGAGGATGTAATCTCATAACCTGAGGGTATTGGTGTGTTTTCATGCATGGAGTGTCTTCTTTAATTATTTCAGTCATTATAGTTGTTTCTGCAAGGCAGTGGATATAATGTAACCCCAGCACCTACAGGCCTTCTTTTCTTATTCATAACATTTTCCCTTTTTTTTATTTTTATGTTTTTTTCCTTTGTGAACTTTAAGCATATAGACCAGATAATGAGCACGCATGGGAAGCAGATAATGCAAGCTGTGACCTTCATTCTAGAAGGGGAGCATAATATAGAGGTCAAGGAACAGGTAAGTCATCACTTTCTGTCAACACTGTCTACGCTAAACTATAAAGGCTTTTTACGATCATGAAACTTGATATGGAGTAAAAAATTACAATGAAAACTTAATTTTACTGACTGTGGTAAATAGAAACAGGAGTACAGGAGTAGTGACTCTTGACCACTGAATAGGATTTTTCAGTTCAGGCCTTTTGACTGTAGGTTTACGTATTCTCATAAACAGATAAAATGTGCATGTAAAAAAAATAAATCAGCTTTGCAACTTTCACTCCTATCAAAAATCCTCCATTCTCAAGATTAGTGGACTGTTCAATTCTATTGTGTAACGCTTGTTGCCTAGGTTACCAACCAACCTGCAGTTTGTCAGGGGTGGCCGGTTACCTAGGTAAGCAACATGCATACTATCCAGCTCTTTGTCACAGAGCTTGTAAGCGCAGCTCTGATCATGTCCAAATTGCTGAAACTCTCCAGCTACAGTGTTCCCGGGCTCCTCTGCTAGCTGCATGGGAGAGGCCCACAGTTCAGGCCAGCAGTGTAACAATTTATCATTCAGGAGCACACTGACTCCCAGTAGGACAGGGGGCAATGCGCTCCTGAAGATAAAACCCTTAGAACATCCCTTTTAAAGGAAACTTGTGTCATTTTATGATATTAAAGGGGTTATCCGGGATTTATCAAAAAAAAAACTTGTGCCTCTGCACGAACAGGCAGGTACCTGCGTGTTGTGCCCGACACCATTCACTGCTGACACAGTGCAGTCTTAGGATCGCTCCTGTCAGCGATTTTGCCTTTTCAGCTGATGTCACGTCAACAGCGGGGAGGTTTCTCCCCATGTCGACGGGCACATAGCCAACACACTAATTGACAGCCGACTCCCCCCAATCTGAAGTGAGGAACCGGCTGTCAATCAGTGTGATGTCAGCTATGCGCCCACTTCTATATAGCAGAGCGGAAAAGCCGCCCCTGCGCTGTTTACCCCGCCATACTGTACCCGGCAGGAGAGGTCTGTGACGCTCTGTGCGGGGAGAACAATGGTGAGTGGTGCCAGTCACAACAGGCAAGTAGGTGGCAGCTACCTCTGTTAGTGCTTGGGCACATTATTTTTTTTTTTTTTTAAATAAAATCCCGGGTAACCCCCTTTAAACCGCCCCCAATGTGTTTTAAATGATGAAATGTGCATCACTAAACTGGTTTTCTAAATACTTAAAAAATACACTTTAAATGCTGAGGTGACGGCACACACATCTGGCTTCAGTCATGGGGGAGGTGCTTAGTGCTTTTGCTTTCTTCAGTCACCGTCACTCAAATTTAGCCATGATATTTTTTGAACTTCCTCACAAAGTTCATAGCAGAACTAAGTAAAGGACCTGTGGTAATGTCACAAACATGTGACCATAGTTGCTCCACCTATTACGCTCACATGTTGTTACATCACCACAGGTCCTTAACCCAGTTCTGCTATTCTGCACACCTGCAGTGAGAGAAATCCATTACAATATGCGGCAAGGGTGGGAGGGGACAGAGGTCACAAAATATCATGGCTGAATTTAAGTGACAGTGACTGAAGCAAGCAAAAGTGCTCCCCTTCCCCCCACTCCTATGACTGAGGCCAGGGTATGTAGTGGCATTCACCTCAGCATATAATGACTTTTTTTCGTTAAATCAAAGTTTGATTTTAGAACAGCATATAGAAACACCCAAATAACATCAGCTACGGATATCAGAGACATATCGCAGAGAAACTCTGCAAGTTAGAAAACATATCAAGACTCACGCAACTTAATACCAACAATATATCTGTAAACATGGAAACAGTGGCAGAGATTGAAAATAATCAGGGAATGCAGCTTGTATTATATATGTCCTTATGAGGTAGTATTCTGCCTGTAGACAAGGCCGCATAGAGAGAAAGTTCATCCTGATTAAGTATATTTTGCCTCATTGAGATAAAGGAAAGAAGAGTAGAAAAGAAAAGATCAGAAAGAAGAAAAAGGAAGTAATGATAGGGTGTTCTGCGTTAAAGAGGGCCTGTCACCCCCCCCCCATACATGCGGATCTAATTGCATCACTGAATGCAGCATGCTTTCTGCATTCAGGCAAGGGATCCCCTATGTCTCTAGCTCCCCTGTACCCCGAGATAATTGAATTTAAAAACTTATAATGTAGAGCCAATTAGGTGGGGTTTAGTGGCTGGAGCCACTTATCTTCACAGGGCAATTTCACGCCCCCTGTATGTTTATCCTCCCGCCACCGACTCCCTCCTGTCACTCATGGTTCCCTCTCCTGTGCCTGCAGCAGAAGAAAAGCTGGACGCAGGCGCAGAGCGAGGGATCGTTTTTGGAGTCCTGGCCGCCTGCCCCGCCTCCCGCAGTGACGTTACCGCCTTTCCCGCCCTGCTCTGTGGATAGCATGGAGCAGGACGGGGATAAGTGGTGACGTCACAGCAAAAGGCGGGGCGGGGGCCTCCTGCGGTGACGTCACTGCCTTTCCCTGCCCTGCTTTGTGGATAACATGGGTAGAGGGGAATTGGGAAAGGAAGAGGACCATACAACCATATAAAGCCAGTCCATCAGTCCAGAAAAGGGGCCGCACCCACTCTCCCAAGGAGATCTCTGTCAGATGAAAGTCCTGCTATCGATTGGGGTGCCACTCAATGGAAGCAGGATCACGGACATCTGGCAACTTCGGGCTCAACCAAGAATAGAAAAAATAGAGAGTAACTTGTGGTCTTATTAAACAGGGAAGCAAAAAATAGAGAACTTTTTCTTGGTAAACATAGTTCAAGGAGAGGATCCATGGGGAGTGCTCCATGGCGAACTCCCGCCATTTCGAAGGTGGGGGTGGAAGGCCAATCATGAAGATCCACATCTGGTAATCCAAAACTGCGCAGGAGTAATTGAAGGTCTCCCTTCTTCGGAAGGAGGCAGATTTACCATCCCTGCTTGCGACCAATTGGAAGGGGAAACCCCATCTATATGTAATGTTATCATCATAAAGCAAAGCCAGTTGGCGTCTGAGGCCTCTTCGCTTTTGCAGCATGCGCCATGCCAGATCTGGGAACAGGGAAATATTACTGTCCCTATAAGAGATTTGACCTTTCTGCCTTGCAGCCTGCATGATGGATTCTTTTATGGTATAAAAGTGCACCCTGCAGATGACGTCACGGGCCTGGCTTCACCTACAGGTCTGGGTACTAAAGCCCTGTGTACCCTGACTAGTTCAATCTCAGGATCCTCGGGTTTGTCCAAGATGATGTTGAAGAGTTGCTGTACCGGCTTTTTCAGCTCTGTGGGTGAGATCGATTCAGGGAGGCCTCTAATGCCTTTATTATTACACCTATTACGATTTTCCATATCCTCCTGTCCGTATAGGAGTTCTTCTATAACATTAGAGTGGGATTCCAGCAAAGATTTGTGAGCTTGTAACTCATTTAAGATGCTTCCTTGGCTCTGTTCTATAGCCTCCACCCTTGTGGTAAATTCTCCTTTAAGAGCCTGGGTCTTTCAGGCGGCTTGCTAATTTATCTAAGTCCCCTTTTGAAGGTAGACGTTGAGCAGGTCACTTAGCTCTGTATTTGGCAGGTTCTCCATGAGGGCAACACGGTCCACGTCGGCATAATGTCTTTTTTTAAGACAAATACGTGAAATTTTTTTGGGATTTTTTTTTAGAAAACCATGGCAGTCATGCACATTGCATCATTTACAATACATTTGGGGCAGTTTAATGTGCAAAATGAGATGATAGGTTCCCTTTAATGTGCAAAACTTGTAAAACCTTTACCTGCATTGTTTGTGTTCCAGACATTATGCATCCTTGCAAACATAGCAGATGGAACAACGGCGAAGACCTCATCATGACAAATGATGATATCCTACAGAAAATCAAGTATTATGTGGTAAGTAACACACTCTGGCAATCCCCCTACAAGGCTCTCCATCATAACAGTAATCCAGTGTTCAGATTTACAGTGTGACTGCTAATTGTAGCACAAGCCACAAAGCAGTACCGATGGCGTTCTACGTAAACCACCAATGTCCAAAAACATCTAAGGCCCATTAAGACCCACTTCACGCGGCCGTAAGTCCCTAGAAATAAATATTCATACCCCATGAACTTTTCCACATATTACACCCACAAACTTTATTGGGTATTTTCGTGATATGCCAAATGCTATGTAGCATTTTTATTCATTTTTATTGTATAACTGATAGCACAAATGAAAACAAGCAACTTCTATTTTATCAGAGAAATCTGCTTTTCTCTTTTTCTGGACTGATCTTACACTCTGATTTTGTAGGTGAAATGTGTTATCTGTGAAATCAATAGATTGTTACATTACTGAGAGGTGATGATTAGTGACGAGCGAGTGTAATCGTTACTATTCGCTACTTGCACAGACAGGACAGTATTCGATACTCATTACTAGGCGAGTATCACTGGTGCTCAGTGAGCGATGTGTCGATCATTAGCGATCTGACACAAATTGGCAGCTCCCTTCAGTGAGAGCAGATTGGATGTACGGCTCTCTGGGGGCACAGCAAGGTGTTTTATGCAGTACAAACGTAAAGCCCACCCTACCCCCGAAATACTCATTTTATGGCCAGATGTGTGTGGGCGGAGACTATCACTAATTGACTAACATTAGACTTGCTATTCGGACGAACATGCGAGTATTAAAAACTACTCATTATGAGTACAGAGAATATTTCTCTACTCGCTCATCACTAGTGATGATCAGGGAGGAGCGATCAGTAAGATATTCGGGTTCGGATAGCTCTAACCCAATACATTTGAATGGTTTCAGCATTTGGATCTAAGTGAGTTCCCCATTGACTTGCCCGGGTTTGTTACTCGTTCAGAGTATCTGGTTAGACCTATATGAACCCGAATATCTTACTACTCGCTTATCACTAGTGGTGATAGCTGCCATTAATAAGATTGTATATACACAGGAGAGGATCTCTGCCTCTAGTTTCCGTCACATAGTCTGTTCTGTAGTTTCTGCCATCTCCTATCTTAGGACTCAATTATTCTGTCTTCACAGAAAACCTTTTCTGAATGAATGATCAGTCCAGAAGGAGAAAGTAGCAGATTTCTCTGATAAGATATATTACAAAGTTGCTTATTTTCATGCGAAGTATTGATTTATGAAATTCTAGCAATTATAAATGAAGGCGCTATTCAGAGGAAAATGATTTCATGTTGTAATTTGTTTGGGCAGAATGAATCAATGACAATGACGCGCTAAGTAAGGATTGTGACTTTGTCCATTTTTGTTAGGAGATAGAACTGTATATGATTTGTGTTTTGATATTAATATTCGCATTCTATGCAGTTCTCTATCCATTCTCAATAGACGTTTATTAAGAAATGTGACCCTTTTACTGTACAAGATGAGCGGTTTGATGACCACTTACATTGTTATTTTGCTCCCTTCTCTCAGGGTCATTCCAACCTGAAGCTCCAGCTGGCTGCAATGTTCTGCATAGCAAACCTCACATGGAACGAAGAGGAAGGTAAGGAAGACCACGGCCAGTCCCCGCTGCCTTACACAGGGCTTCAGTAAATGTAAACCTGATCAGTTTATATTGGGACCTTATATTTGCACCACTCATCATTTTATTCTTTCTGCATGGCGGCAAAAGTTCACAAGTGCAGCCAAAAAATACTATGTGGTTCCTAGAATCCAATGACGCACAAATGTTTGTTTTCATTTGTAATACCTTAATGTCTTGCTGCATAAACCTAGATCAGAAGGCTGGTATTCTGGCTGCAACTAGGAGCGTGGAAGGTTTCTGTATACTGCAGTCATTCAGGGTCATGATACAACTGTGCACAATCCGCTTCTACACTCCCTTTAATAATGGCGGAAGGTAGCCTGAATGTACAGCACTTATTTTCTGTACACTATTTGGACAGGTACATTGTCTGGTGTAATGCTGATGTGGGTGTAGATGCTTTCTTACCATTTAGAATTTTGATTTAAGTTTAGCAACCAAAACATTATTGGTTTTTCAGCAGAAAAATGCTTTAAGCATGATTGTTGGCAAGAGAAACACTGCATGAAAGACACGTTTTTGCCTCATTTCCTTTGCATTTTTGCTACATCTTTACTTGATTATTTGCTGCTGATTTGGGGAAAAAAAAACTATTTTGAAGGTTCATATTTTGCAAGGAAAAAATGAGCGGCGTGAGATTCAGAAAGCTCATTCAACTTTACTGGTCCTGTGAAACGCATGGCAGAAACACAAAGTATGAACAAAGCTCTTAGGAGGTTTTGTTTTTTCATGTAAAGCTTGGAGCACGACTAATGATATTACGGTTTACAAATGAGATATATATTGAAAGTGCTTGACTACATTTTTTCGTCAGCTGCTAATTAACCTCTTTGCAATCTCTCTTAGGCGGCCGTCACACGGTGAGATATCTTTAGCGATATTGTAAGCGATCACGTGCACGCGCAATCGCTTACAATATCGCTCACATCGCTGGTGAGATGTCACACAGACAGACTCACCAGCGATGTGGAGCAGCGATCTCGCTCGTTACTATGGTACACATCGGGTAACTAGGCGCCGCGCGTCGCTTAGTTACCCGACGTGTACCATAGTTACCATCTCCCAGCATAGGCGCGGTCGCTGGGAGATGGATCATCGTGGTGTCATACACCACGATGATGCAGATCGTTGCATCGTTCATCGCTAGATCTGAGAACCGAACCTCAGATCAGCGATATCACGATCAAGCGATTTACCATCGTAAATCGCTTGATTACATGCAACGATATCTTGCCCGATATCGCTTAAGCGATCAAAAAGGAGATCGCTTAAACGATATCTGGCAAGATATCGTTCCGTGTGACGGTCCCCTTAAAGGGATCCTGTCACCTCCAAAACGCCTCCTAAGCTACCAAAACATGTCCCTGCAGCATAGTATCACTAATCTCACACTCCTTTTGTCTCCTAAAAGCATCCTGTGAAAGTGCATAAAAAAGTTTTAATACTCACTCATTAGTGATTATAATTAGCAGGGGCTATATTCTTTAGTCACCAAGGCGGGCTGTTTTGCAGCTCCAGGATCCACCCTGTCTCTGTGTGTTCTGCTGTGATGTGCAGGCATTGTCCTCCCCCTCTCTCTCACTCACAGAATGCAAATCATTAGTCCTGCCTTCAGTTTCAGTTTCACAATAGCACAGACAGAGAGAGGGTGGATCCTGGAGCTGCAAAACAACACCCCTGGTGACTAAAGAATATGGCCCCTGCTAATTATAATCACTAATGAGCATTAAAACGTTTTTATGCACTTTCACAGGATGCTTTTAGGAGACAAAAGGAGTGTGAGATTAGTGATAATATGCTGCAGGGACATGTTTTGATAGCTTAGGAGGCGTTTTGGAGGTGACGGGTTCCCTTTAAGCCTCTTTCAGACATCTGTCAAAAAATCGCACGTGTGAGGGGGGGCTGTTTTGTAAGTCCTGTATGTCATACATGTGCTATTTGTGTGACATCCGGATAGCACTTGGGCATCATAACTTTGTATACATGCTAGGCTCCGGCTCTGCTGTCACACACCTCTCGGAGTCCGCTGTAGCAGTCAATTCACTGAATATTCATGAACTTAATGAGCGACCCCAGAAGTGAGTGTGACAGCAGTATCACTGGAGCCAGATAAGTAGAACATTATTTTTATATATCTAAAAACTCCTTGCCCTGGTACCTGCACTCGGATGTAACACAGATGATATCCTTGTGCGGGACATTTTTGACACTGACCCATTCACTTGATTGGGTTAGTGTATCTGTGCTGCTGCCCAAAAACAGACATATCATGGGAAAACACAGACATGTGGAAAAAAGCATAGAGCAAAATGTGTGTGTCTCCAGCGGTGTAGCCACAGGACAGCACACTACTGGAGACACGGACATGTGAAAGAGGGTGAAATCACACAGGTGTTTGTTAGGGTTCTGGTATGAAATGAAGTGTTTAAAAAGATTACATCCATTAAAATGAAAAGTTTGGGTGTTTCCAGATACTTTATGGTGCATATTTTTGTAAATTACAATTGTTTCTGAATCTGCATTTATCCCCACATCTAGATATCTTCATAGAAGAAAGTGTCGGTTCTGTGCAGTGTCATCAATATAGTGTAACTCTTAAGGTACCTCACACGTAACGATATCGTTGCCGATATCGTTCAAAAGTCATGTGTTCTGTGACTCTTGAACGATGTCGAAACGACATCGTTGCGTGTGACACTACAAACGATGAACGATCAGTCAGCTGATCGTTCATCGTTTGATTTGAGGTCCTGTCCTCAAATCAATCGTCGGTCGTCTGGCGGACACGCAGCATCGCTGTGTGTGACACCGGGAGACGACCGATAAGCCAGTTCCCAGCGCGCCTCTGCAAGCGCTGGGAGCTGGTATCCAAGGTAAGCTGCGGGTAAGTAGGCAGCACATGCTGCCTAGATTCCCGATGTATACCTTGGTTACCAGCCTTCTCCACTCACCGGCTGGTATCCAAGTTACACAGCGGGTAACTAGGGTCCCTAGTTACCCGCTGTGTACCTTGGATACAGCGGTGAGGGAGAAGGCTGGTAACCAAGGTATACATCGGGTATCTAGGCAGGGCGCGCTACCTAGATACCCGCAGTTTACTTTGACAGACCAGCCTGCTCCCGCTTACTGCAGGCTGGCAGGGGAGCAAGACATTGTGGAAATGATATTTAAATCTTTCCATGATGTCTCTGGTCTATTGATCGCTGGTGAGTCTGCCTGTGTGACAGCTCGCCAGCAATCTGAACGATATTGTTAGCGATCGCGTGTGCATGTGATCGCTAACCATATCGTTCATCGCTGTGTGTGATGGCATCATTAGGCTGTGTTCACACGCAGTGTAATTTTGCGCTTTTGCATTTGCTGGCAAAGTGAATGGAAATTCACTTTTGCGTTCAGCCGCTGTGCTTTTTTTCAGCCGTGCCGTTAAGGTGCTGAAATTTGCATTGTCGTTCATACAATGCCTATTCCAGCGCCTATAATCCCGAGCACTGGGGGATGTGATGTCACACGGGGGAGGAAGAATCCTGTGTACATACACTGCGAAAACTAAATAAAAATGAACAAAAGGTATAAAAATAAAATAATAAAATACTTACCTCTCCGCCAGCTGTCTTGAGGAGAAGACGTCCGATTGCTGCAAGGACCTTAAAGATGTGATTGGCCAAAACCGATTAGCTGATGTGTCACGTGACATCATCAGCTGATCGTGATGTGCAACATCAGCTGGTCGGTTTCAAACGCCCACCAAAACCAAAGGTTTGGCGGCTGATTTAAACCGCTCAGCTGATGCTGTCACGTCACGATCAGTTGATAATGTCATGTGACTCATCAGCTGATCGTTTTTTGCAGGCGGTTTAAACCACTCAGCTGATGCTGGTCAGGTGACACATCAGCTGATCGGTTTGCTGCCGGTCAGCTGATTAAGGTCCTGTAGAAATCGGATGTGGACACCTCGCATCCCGGGACATCACTTCCCTCTGCGTTCCTGGGGGGAGAATGCGGCCCTAAAAAGTGTGTGTGCACTGCGTTTTTTTTACCTGCGCTAAAAAGTGCGGCCGCTAATCTTGGGAAAAAACGCCCGCATAAAAAAAGTGGCAATTACACCGCGCATGAACGTAAGCCTAAGACGGGGCAAACGTAGACCAAACAATCTCTAACTGAACCAGATTTATTACAGTGATCCCAGCTGTGTGGGAAAGCTGCCTAATATTCTTACAACCTAGTATAAGTTTAGTTGTATTGTTTTTTGGTAGAAATGTGCACCACAATCCTAGTGCATTCTTTGTTGCATGCTATAATGCTATGCCACCTCCTTTTCTGAGAGTCTCGCTTATTTCCAATATCGAGCCCTGTGTTAGACTAGGTGCAGAAAGTGTCTTAAGCATTACATAAACATGGTGCAAGTCATGCCACTTTTTCTGTGATTTGGCTTAATAAATCTCCCTAGCTTCTTCTGCTAGAACATTCTGTAACTACGCAGACAGCATTCAATATCTGCCATGTATTGTATGTCGGAAACAGAGATTCACTAATATTGGTGAAAACGTATTGATGGTTCTGTGAGAAGAGAGTGCGAAGACGGCTGAAAGTGTATCACAACCCTCAACTATACAAACATTTCACCTCCTCCATGAACATCTCACAAGTTTCTTGAAATGATGGCCTTATTTTATTGTTCCCGTCATTAAGTCACAGGACCCCAAATATGTTCAGAATATCTACTAATCTCATTTATGACTGTTCTGTATTCTTTCATTGGAAGGTTCACAAGACGACAAGACAAGCTTCGTGAAATCGGAATTGTTGAAATCCTCCACAAGTTGAGTCAGTCAACGGATCCAAACCTATGTGACAAGTAAGTAGCTCTCGGGGTGTCCACTGGAAAAACAAGAAAGCAGTCAGAGAGAGAGTCCATGGAGGGACAACCGGTTCACTTGGGGTAGTTGTGATGAGGCACAACCACCATCTGAAGCATAGACCTGGCTGCCTCAGCATCCTACAGAGGGTAGTCCAAATGGAGGTAGAAATGGAACGGAGCTGGATCGTGTTTCTTCCATGGCAGCACAGCTCCGCTCTATTTCTACATTCACATAAGTAGCTCTGCCATACTTAAGCTGTGCATCTGATACATAGCCGAGCATTTATCTAAAAGGCGACCAATTTGCAGGTACCATGTTATAGAGCTGAGGTGACTGATACATAGCTTCAAAGGAATAAAATGAATATAATTTGTTTTTTAATAATTTGATCCTCTGCTCATTTCTGGGAATTTAGGTTCAGTGGGTGGTCCTATCAGTGAATGACAGCTACCTCTGTATGTACACTTATACTATGAAAGCTGTCAATCACGGATAGGACTGCCCACTGGACTGAAATTCCATGAAAGAGCAGAGGTTTAGATAGTTAAAATAAAGATTATATTGAATCTTTTCTCACAAATCTATAGATCAACAATTCGTTCCTCTTTCCTGCTCTATAACCTGGTGCCTGTGGATTGGTTAACATGTTCCTGGTGGCAGATTCTCCTTAGTGACTGCCATATAATGCTAATGTACAGTATGGAAAGATACATTTCCTTATAAGCTACAAATCATCATTACATGTTAGAGAGGTCAGCTTTGTTCTGTAACAAGCAGTTTTCATTTACTTCTTTAATCTTTTAAAATACTTTAAATTCCAACTATGTTTTTTCCCCTTGAATGTGGGAATCATGCGTTAAAATAATGATGTATTGGCCTCCTTCTCTCTGAAAGTCTCTGAATTTTTGTTTTAGGGAAGAGAATATCGTATCTACTCGAGTATAAGCCTAGTTTTCAGCACATTTTTTGTTTTGAAAAGTGCTCCCCTCGGCTTATACTCGAATCAGTGTCATGTCAGTGGGGATGGGAGCGGTGACCGGGGACTGGAGGAGGCAGGAGGGGGCTGCAGAAGGAGAGGGAGGTCACATGTTCCCACTCATTAGTGTAATGGGATATGCACTGCATTCCCCTGTCCATCAGCGGCGGGGGAGCGGAACATATTACTTTACACTATGTATACACGCCTTCTCCCCCCCCATCATCACTGTATATGCCCCCATGCTGCCACACATAGTAAAATAAAAAAAAAACATTGATCATTCTCACCCTCCGTCGCTCTCCTGTGGGCACTGCAGGCCGCGACATATTCCTGCTTGTGCCGGCATCATGTAACCGACGCAGCAGCAATGACATCATCACCATCTACCACAAACAAGAAGACGCCACAGCCTGCAGTGCCCGCAGGAGAGCAACGGAGGGTGAGAATGATCAATTTTTTTTAATTTTATTTAGTGCGGCAGCACGGGGGCATATACTGTGATGATGGGGGAGAAAGGGGTGAGTATGCCAGTGATGGGGGCTATATACCAGGATTACCAGGATGGCGGGCTATATACCAGTGATGGGGGCTATATACTAGGATGGTGGTCAATATACCAGTGATGGAGGCGCTATACTTGTGATGTGGGGCTGTATACCAGTGATGGAGGCGCTATACCAGTGAAGGGGGTGATATAACAATGATAGGGCTATATACTAGGATTACTAGAATGGGGACCATATACCAGTGATGGGGGGCTATGTACTTTGATGGGGTGCTATATACCATGATGAGGGGGGCTATATATCGTGTTGAAGGGCTATATACAGTGATGGGGGGGACTATATACCAGGATGGGGTCTGCTGCATTTCCCACCCTAGGACTATACTTGAGTCAGTAAGTTTCCCCAGTTTTTAGGGTAAAATTAGGGGCCTCGGCTTATATTCGGTTCGGCTTATACTCAAGTATATATGGTATATCGGGATGCAGCACCAGTTCCTGATTGCTGCTTTGGAGGCATAGTTTTGTTAATCCCTTTAACAACATCCTCCATACATTACAGCAAATAAGTGCAGTGCAATATATGACTCAGCATGGGTGCCAGGTGGGTCATACAGCCAGGACCTGTCAACAACTGCAATTTAACATGTTAGTTACCGTGTCATGGCAGCTGAGGGTTTACTGAAGGCCACTGTGTCTTTCACGCTGTTGTATTTATGATGGAGATTGCCTTTATACAGCATTGCAGTGTATTGTAAAATTAACAGTCAAGAGAACCATAGGTTATAGTTAACATTTATATATACAACATATTGAATTTGTCTCCTTTACAGGATCATAGATCCTGGAAAACAGGACAGCAGATCATTGATGTGTGAAATGTGTGCAGCACTGTCACGTTTTGGGATGGTTGGTTTTTGTTTGTTTTTTTCCCTCTGTGGGCATGCATTTCGGCTGTAAGCCAAACCTTCCCCCTCCCTTTCATCTGTACTTTCGGTTTTGTCAGGCACCCTGTGGCTGGAGTGTAGTGACAGTGTGCAGGAGCCCGAAACTGAAAGTAGAGAAAAAAAGGAGGGGGAGATGGTGTGGCTTGTAGCCAAAAGGCATGCCCACAGAGGATAAAAGAAAAACCAACCCCAAATAGTGATGCGGGGCTGCACACATCAATCATCTGCTGCCCTGTTTTCCAGAAGTTTTATGACACTTTTCTTTGCAATCAAACATGTAATCATTGAAGTACAGGTATGATTGCACTCGGCATCCAAGAGCCTGTAAGACACTGGATTCACTTTTTAGCCCTATATCCTGCTGTTTACTTCTTGAACAATCCGCCGTTACGATTATAAATGGTGGGATCATCCATTCCAGTGTATGGACATTTCCAATATTTTTTAAGCAAAATTTTGAGTGAATCTATATTAATATCATGCATAAATTATGTTTCCTTCTTGTAGGGCAAAAACTGCACTACAGCAATATTTTGCATGATCTTGGACAAGAATGGTGTTCATTTGACTTTTTTCTTACATCGCCTCCGTGTCACTTTTTCACCTATGGATGAGCAAGAAACTAGTCTGTCTCCAGTGCACATTGTCACCTTGGACTGCTCTATGCAGCATGTAAAGTGGGTATACGCTGCCTCCGCAGAATGGACTACTTCATATATAACCACCCTGCCCAAGTGGGTTATTAGTAGTATTAATTTCTTTTTCTTTTATATTTTGGGATTTTCCGAGCTCCGGATTTTTAATGCTGTTGCTGCAATCTTTTGTGTGGCTAAATACCTCAACCCTTTAATTTCTTTCTTTAAAGTGCAAACGTCCTGAGACCCAACATGCAGGAACCGCGGACCCGCTCATCATTTTCCGTTTTCCAGTTTTCTTTTACCAGAGCAAAGAATTTGCTGTACAAAAAGACCTTTTAAGTTCTATACAGTTTGTAAAATGTTATTTAAAAAAAAAAAAGAAATGTAAAAATATAAATATATATATAAATATATACATGCACAGACGTGCAGGACAAGAAGTGCCCCTAAAGTTTATGTTAAATTTTTGAGCGTACAGATATTTGTAAGTAAACAATATGCATTTCTGAAGTGAGTCTTTGTATATATTTTTGGTTTTCTACAGAGACTGTTTTTGCCTGTTGAATTCATTAAAAAAATTTCTTGGTCTTTTTTTAATCATTTACTTTCTAAGCTTGTCAAAATAAATTGGAACCAGACACATTATTCATGACTATATAGTTACAATAGCTTAAGACTTAGAAAAACTAGATTTTATGTCTACCTACAGACAGACCAGACCACAAATGTTCAGTATTTGTGATGTATTACTACAGAATAGTTTTCCATATCCCTATATGATGGTGTCTGTCCACCTCACATGAGAACAGATGACAAATGATTCATCTCACAACATTTTTACCCTGCAAATCTACTGTTAAACACTGTGAATTCTCCTTCCCCCCCCCCCCCCCCAAAAAAAAAATTTTTGTTCTCGAATACCCCAGAAAAAGCAGAGATGGCGAAACCTTACGTCAGGCTTCATGCTTGACATTGCACTGGACATTTTATTTTCAATACATTACTACTTTATCTATATTATTTTGAACATCATTTAAATTTACCATACAAACAGTTTTTTAAGCATTGTATTATGAATCCTATGGTTTCTGTTCTGAGATGATGTAAGCTTAAACCATCAGATAGGGATTTGGATATTCATCCTAAAGTCATACTTTCCCCATATACTGAACATTTGTGATGTGATACATAATTCACTTATTTTAAAATCAACTTATCGGGACTCTCTTACATTTTTTTGGACCATGACGTACATTTGTTTTATAGACTTTATACCCTCGAGTCTTATCTGCTTCATTGGATTGAGCCATACTTAGGACTTAATTGTGAGAAGAGTGAGATTGAGAAGTTTTCTTCTCCTCTTCTCACCTGAGCTACGATTCTCTTATGCAAGAGACTCGATCTGGCTTGACTGACACATTCATCAAACTCATTAGAGTGTCATTTGCATAATCAGACCGATTTTTGCACATGAGAAAATCTACGGCTGTCTGACTGCAGCCTAAGGGCTGCTTCCACTTGCATATACAGGGTGAGTAATTTATATTGGTGCACCTAAATAAAATGGAATGGTTAGTGATATCAACTTCCTGTTTGTGGCACATTAGTATATGGGAGGGGGAAAACTTTTCCAGATGGGTGATGACCATGGCGGCCATTTTAAAATCAGCCATTTTGGATCCAACTTTATTATTTTCAATGGGAAGAGGGTTATGTGACACATCAAAATGATCGAGAATTTCTTAAGACAAACAATGGTGTGCTTGGTGTTAACATAACTTTATTCTTTCGGAGTTATTTACAAGTTTATGACCACATATAAAATGTGTTGAAAGTGCTGCCCATTGTGTTGGATTGTCAATGCAACCCTCTTCTCCCACTCTTGACACACTGATAGCAACACCACAGAAGAAATGCTAGCACAGGCTTCCAGTATCTGTTGTTTCAGATGCTGCACATCTCGTATCTTCACAGCATAGACAATTGCCTTCAGATGAGTGATGAGGCAAACTTTGTGAATGGTGAAGTTAACAAACAAAACCAGCGCTATTAGTCTGACACTAACCCACATGGATAGATCCCTCCAAGACTGCTGGAACACAAAAATTGATGGTATGGTGTGGTATATGGGGTACAAAGATAGTGGGGCCATTCTTCATCAATGGAACCTCAATGCCACTGGATATCTGAATCATGTAGCAATTTCAGATATCCAGTGGCAAGCAAGCCCTTAGGCTTTTCTCCTAACAGATTTGGTGCTGATTTAAATCTGGAGCATATTAATTCTTTCAGCATTTTTGCTGCAGATTTGGTCCATACAATGAATAGAAAATAATCTGCACCAAAAACATTGCATCGTTTTTCCTATCGAGAGATGCAGAACTTTCTGCACCAAATACTTTGTGCGTACGTACCCTTATAGTCTATGGGGTTGTCCATATGTCTGTGTTTTTGCAGACCGGTTGATCCACATCAATGCTTGGAGACTAGTCCGATTTTGATCGGAGACATTTATCAAACACACCACTGCAAATGTTTGAGTAAAAATCAGAATTGGATGCCATCTGTCGTGTGCTGCCCATTGTTTAAAGACTGATGTGAAATGCTTGAGAAACTTTCAACAGGGTTTTTTATTTTTTTTTGCACATAAGAAACTGATGAAACTTTGATAGTAAAAACTGACCAAAGACTGATGAAAATCTGACCCGAATTAGTTCTGAAGATCAAAGTTTTTTGTGTACAAGTAAACCCCTTGAAGTTTGAATGAACAACTTCAGGTTACACAGAAGATACTGCACGAGCCGGATAGTTGTGGTTATTTGGTGCCGAAAAAACCCAGAATGGCGCTCAGTAGGTAAGAATACAGTGATCATGATGCATTTTAATACATACACTGTCTATATAACTGTCAGGGAATAAATAATAACAAAAAATACATCTGTGTTCTACTTAAAGGAAATCTGTCAGCAGGATTTAACCCAACCAACTGCATATACTTTCAAAGATCAGTCCAGCAATACTTCTACATTATCAGTCCGTTCCACCGTTCCAAAAAATCAAAGAGTATGAATTGATATGCAATTGAGGCTAAAGGGCTATATGTAGATCTGAAGCCTCTGTCACTTCAGCCCTATGCCTCGTCCACTGTCACCTCTTCCTTTTTGACTGACAGATCTATGCTGTGTAACTTCAGGGAACGGAGGTGTAGGCAAGCAGGTGGGAATAGACCTGGAGTGACAGAGGCTTCAGATCTACCATAGCTCTTCAGCCTCATTTGCATATCAATACATATTCTGAGTTTTCAGGAATGCTCTGGCCATGTAAAGGCATTGCTGGACTTCTCTTTAAGTATATAGTTATGTATATTTTTAAATTATAAATAGTTTAGGAAGTGAAATCCTGCTGAAATTTTTCCTTTAACAGAGTCTGTTAGGCTCGGATTTCTGATGGCAAATTCCAATTTGCATAGAGTTTTAACTTGAAATAACTGTTGTTGTTCCATAAAGACATTTGTGAGCATAAATAATTGACTTATGTTTGTATAGATTAGACAGAACATGGTTCACATAGATTAGCTAAATACATCATGTTAATGTATGAAGACTGCGAGCCAGGAAATCTTTCTCATAAAAACTGCGACATTTCAGACGTTTGATTTGGTGGTTCTGGAAAAAAACTTGCAGATTGCTATCACTGAGAAGCAGAAATGCTCAGTGGACCTCAGCTTTAACACTGAGGCTAACAGGTTTCACAGAGAGTCTGAGCGCAGCTATAGCTGGCAAGGAAGGGCAGTGCCCGACTGAGCCCTTCAGCTCCTCTGTCCTAGCAATAAATAGGGAATGCATTTCCCATTGCACCTCAATGAATTAGAAGATCATCAATAAGTTAATTTATTTCAGTAATTCAACACATGAAGTGAAACACATATATTATATAGAGTCATTACAAACAGTGATCTTTTTCAAGAGTTTTTCTGTTAATGTTGATAATTATGGCTTACAGCCAATAAGAACCCAAAATTCATTTTTTCAGAAAACTAAAATAATTAACACAAAACACCCGTAAAGGCTTACTAAGCATTTAAAATGGTACTTTAGTCTGATTTAGTAGGCTGCACTATCATGGGGAAGACTGTTGACTTGACAGCTGTCCAGAAGGCAGTCATTGTCACACTCCACAAGGAGGGTAAGATACAAAAGGTCATTGCTAAAGAAGCTGGCTGTTCGCAGAGTGATGTATCCAAGCATATTAATGGAAAGTTGAGTGGAAGGAAAAAGTGTGGTAGAAAAAGGTGCACAAGCAACTGAGATGACTGCAGCCTAGAAAGAATTGTTAAGAAAAGGCTATTCAAAAATTCGGGGGAGATCCACAAGGCGTGGACTGCAGCTGGAGTCAGTGCTTCAAAAGCCACCACACACAGATGTAGCCCATGTCCAGGGTATAACTGTCACATTCCTTGTGTGAAGCCACTCATGACTAATAGACAACACAAGATGCATCTTACAGTACCTGGGCCAAGGAGAAAAAGAACTGAGCTGTTGCTCAGTGGTCCAAGGTGTTGTTTTCAGATGAAAGTAAATTTTGCATTTAATTTGGAAATCAAGGTCCCAGAGTCTGGAGGAGGAGTGGAGGGGACCCGACCCGAGAGTCTGGAGGAAGAGTGGGAGGGGCCCCGACCCGAGAGTCTGGAGGAAGAGTGGGAGGGGCCCCGACCCGAGAGTCTGGAGGAAGAGTGGGAGGGGCCCCGACCCGAGAGTCTGGAGGAGGAGTGGAGGGGACCCGACCCGAGAGTCTGGAGGAAGAGTGGAGGGGAACCCGACCCGAGAGTCTGGAGGAAGAGTGGAGGGGACCCGACCCGAGAGTCTGGAGGAAGAGTGGGAGGGGCCCCGACCCGAGAGTCTGGAGGAAGAGTGGGAGGGGCCCCGACCCGAGAGTCTGGAGGAAGAGTGGGAGGGGCCCCGACCCGAGAGTCTGGAGGAAGAGTGGGGAGGCCCCGACCGAGAGTCTGGAGGAAGAGTGGGAGGGGCCCCGACCCGAGAGTCTGGAGGAAGAGTGGGAGGGGCCCCGACCCGAGAGTCTGGAGGAAGAGTGGGAGGGGCCCCGACCCGAGAGTCTGGAGGAAGAGTGGAAGGGGCCCCGACCCGAGAGTCTGGAGGAAGAGTGGGAGGGGCCCCGACCCGAGAGTCTGGAGGAGGAGTGGGAGGGGCCCCGACCCGAGAGTCTGGAGGAGGAGTGGGAGGGGCCCCGACCCGAGAGTCTGGAGGAGGAGTGGGAGGGGCCCCGACCCGAGAGTCTGGAGGAAGAGTGGGAGGGGCCCCGACCCGAGAGTCTGGAGGAAGAGTGGGAGGGGCCCCGACCCGAGAGTCTGGAGGAAGAGTGGGAGGGGCCCTGACCCGAGAGTCTGGAGGAAGAGTGGGAGGGGCCCCGACCCGAGAGTCTGGAGGAAGAGTGGAGGGGCTCCAATCCAAGCTGCTTGAGGTCTAGTGTGAAGCTTCCACAGGCAGTGGTGGTTTTGGGAGCCATATCATCTGCTGGTGTAGGTCCACTGTGTTTTATCATGATCAAAGTCAGCACTGCCTTATACCAAGAAATTTTAGCACACTTCATGCTTACCTCTGCCACAAGCTTTTAGGAGATTCCATTTTCCAGCAGGACTTGGCACCTTTCTACGCTGCCAAAAGTACCGATACCTGATTTAATAACCACAGTATGACTCTGCTTGATTGGCCAGCAAACTCGCCTGACCTAAGCCCCATAGAGAATCTATAGGGTATTGTCCAGAGAAAGATGAAACATCAGACCCAACAATGCAGATAAGCTGAAGGCTGCTATCAAGGCAACCTGGGCTTCCATAACACCTCAGTAGTGCCACAGCCTGATCACCTTCATGTCATGCCGCATTGATACAGTAATTCATGCAAAGGAGCTCCGACCAAGTATTGAGTGCATTTACAGTACATACAGTTAGGGCCAGAAATATTTGGACAGTGACACAAGTTTTGTTATTTTAGCTGTTTACAAAAACATGTTCAGAAATACAATTATATATATATATATATATATATATATATTATATATATTATATATATATATATATATATATATATATATATAATATGGGCTGAAAGTGCACACTCCCAGCTGCAATATGAGAGTTTCCACATCCAAATCGGAGAAAGGGTTTAGGAATCATAGCTCTGTAATGCATAGCCTCCTCTTTTTCAAGGGACCAAAAGTAATTGATAATGGACTCTAAGGGCTGCAATTAACTCTGAAGGCGTCTCCCTCGTTAACCTGTAATCAATGAAGTAGTTAAAAGGTCAGGGGTGGATTCCAGGTGTGTGGTTTTGCATTTGGAAGCTGTTGCTGTGACCAGACAACATGCGGTCAAAGGAACTCTCAATTGAGGTGAAGCAGAACATCCTGAGGCTGAAAAAAAGGAAAAAATCCATCAGAGAGATAGCAGACATGCTTGGAGTAGCAAAATCAACAGTTGGGTACATTCTGAGAAAAAAGGAATTGACTGGTGAGCTTGGGAACTCTAAAAGGCCTGGGCGTCCACGGATGACAACAGTGGTGGATGATCGCCGCATACTTTATTTGGTGAAGAAGAACCCGTTCACAACATCAACTGAAGTCCAGAACACTCTCAGTGAAGTAGGTGTATCTGTCTCTAAGTCAACAGTAAAGAGAAGACTCCATGACAGTAAATACAAAGGGTTCACGTCTAGATGCAAACCATTCATCAATTCCAAAAATAGACAGGCCAGAGTTAAATTTGCTCAAGAAGCCAGCTCAGTTCTGGAAAAGTATTCTATGGACAGATGAGACAAAGATCAACCTGTACCAGAATGATGGGAAGAAAAAAGTTTGGAGAAGAAAGGGAACGGCACATGATCCAAGGCACACCACATCCTCTGTAAAACATGGTGGAGGCAACGTGATGGCATGGGCATGCATGGCTTTCAATGGCACTGGGTCACTTGTGTTTATTGATGACATAACAGCAGACAAGAGTAGCCGGATGAATTCTGAAATGTACCGGGATATACTTTCAGCCCAGATTCAGCCAAATGCTGCAAAGTTGATTGGACGGCGCTTCATAGTACAGATGGACAATGACCCCAAGCATACAGCCAAAGCTACCCAGGAGTTCATGAGTGCAAAAAAGTGGAACATTCTGCAATGGCCAAGTCAATCACCAGATCTTAACCCAATTGAGCATGCATTTCACTTGCTGAAATCCAGACTTAAGACGGAAAGACCCACAAACAAGCAAGACCTGAAGGCTGCGGCTGTAAAGGCCTGGCAAAGCATTAAGAAGGAGGAAACCCAGCGTTTGGTGATGTCCATGGGTTCCAGACTTAAGGCAGTGATTGCCTCCAAAGGATTCGCAACAAAATATTGAAAATAAAAATATTTTGTTTGGGTTATGTTTATTTGTCCAATTACTTTTGACCTCCTAAAATGTGGAGTGTTTGTAAAGAAATGTGTACAATTCCTACATTTTCTATCAGATATTTTTGTTCAACCCTTCAAATTAAACGTTACAATCTGCACTTGAATTCTGTTGTAGAGGTTTCATTTCAAATCCAATGTGGTGGCATGCAGAGCCCAACTCGTGAAAATTGTGTCACTGTCCAAATATTTCCGGCCCTAACTGTATTTCTCATTAGGCCAACATTAATGAGTTAAACAACATTATTTCAGTTGGTCTTATATTATTCTAATTTTCTGAGATAATTACTTGGGTTTTCATTGGCAGTAAGCCATAATTATCAACATTAACATAAATAAGCACTTGAATTAGACTCCTTTCACACAGAGAAAAAAACTCACCAAAAAATTGCCAGGTAAATACCCATTGCACCTAGCAACCTTGTGTCTATAGATGCCACCAGTCACCTCCCTGACAGCATTGCTGGACGCTGGTGCTACAACCGCCCTATCTGTGGTTGTAGGTGACTGCGCACCGGTATACAGACACCTGTGTTACCTCTCAGAGATGCTGGCAGCCGCTGCTAGGTGTAATGGGTATTTACCTGCCAATTTTTGGTGAGTTTTTTTCTCTAATTTGATGTCCTAGTTCGGTGAATCTCAAGATGACAAACAAACATATGGTAGCGAGCATATGGTTAGGACTTGTAAGTGTGAGGGCCCTTGACGGTGGGTTACTAGCTTATGTGTTTTGGCCCAAAATACTCACAAACACTTCACATTTTCATCCTTAGTGTTTTATTGCACCTTTTTTTTATCTGCAGTTTGAGGCTGGGCCTTCTGGGGGGTGTCTGTCATCTGTGAGGCATGTAATCAGTATGGAGCACCCCGCCTGATCTAATAGCAGGGCGTGACCAATAGGCTGCTCTGACACTATGCTTCACATGTACCTGAGTGGCAGAGCCTTATGGTAACCTTGTGTCTATAAATGCCACCAGTCACCTCAATGACAGCATTGCTGGACGCTGGTGCAACAACTGCCCCCATCTGTGGGTTGTAGGTGACTGCGCACCGGTATACAGACACCTGTGTTACCTCTCAGAGGAGCTGGCAGCCACTGCTAGGTGCAATGGGTATTTACGGGGCAATTTTTGGTGAGTTTTTTTACTCTGATTTTATGTCCTAGTTCGGTGAATCTCATTTCACACAGAGTAGTCTATTATATGCGTTTCACTTTATATATTGAATTACTGAAATGAGTTTTTTGATATTCTAATTTATTGAGATACACTTGTATATATGGACTGGAGGATATATTTGCTTCTCAAATTTATAACTCTAGTTTTTTTGTCAGAAGTGTGAACACGGTCCAGAAACTCCTCGCTGTGAAAAGGTTAAACTTCTCCTAATCTGCTTTTTATCCATGTTGAACTTTCTTTTCCGCCAGCTGTCCTGTAAATACACAGTATCATCCGTTCATGTTTGTGATTGTTAATTCTGTGTAATAGCTTTATCAGCGTTCAGCAATCTGTTTCATTAGGCAAATTGCCAGATTTTGTGAGCGCACCTGGGCCGCATGGACAGTGGCTATTCTAACCTGACACTATACAAATAACATGCAGTCTGCAGGTGAACATTATTATGTGAGACACGGTGATTATGGGGTATGTTTAAGGAACAGGTTATGCGATCTTTCATCAGGTGTGTATTATGTATGGAGCTGTATGCAGTATGGTATCTGCCCTGCAGGTGGCGCTGTTCAGTCAGTGCACATCTGTTAGGTACACCAATGTGTGTTTTGTACAGATTTGCTGAGTAACTGAGCAGCATTTAGTTTATTGAGTTTTTAAAGGTGAACAATCTACATTTCTTTACTGTAAAATTACTGGCAACACATTAATTCGAGCACATATGAGAAAAAGAAACATCTTTGTGTTCTATGGTTTCACATAGGACAAAACGAAAAAGAAATTGACTAGAAAGTCTTAAAATTGAGTACTACTTTCTCAGATGGCTAAAACCACAAATATCAAGTCAAATTACACATATTTAACAAAAACTAGGCCAAAATGCAAAAGCCATATGTGAAAAATGATTCATCCATAGGAATTATAATAAGCCGTAGCCAGGTACTGCCTTCAATTGTTCATCACCAAGTATGGCCATGTCTATAAAAGCAGAAGTTTTGGCAGTTGGCTGGTCTGGAGAAATCAGGTATATATGGTATATATAGTATATATGTTAACACTATGCCAAGAAGGATAGACATCAGCAGTGATCGAAGGAATTGTTAACTATCAATCTGGGGAGAGTTGTAAAGTCATCTCCACCATTCACAATAAGAATGATTGGTCATAAGTGGAAGCCATTTTAGACAGCTGACAATCTTGTAACCACAGTGGAAATAACAAATACCCTTCTTGATGCTTGCTCACTACTGTCTGTTTCCCCAGTTTTATTCCTTAGGGCAGTGCAACCGAGCATTGTTTTTCACAGACCAAATTGGAGCATAAAACACCATTCCATGTGTTGGATGAGACTCGTCCATTCTAGTCTGAGTGTGCAAGAAATACATTCAATACGGAGCCATCGTCGAGACAATTTTTTTTTTTGGATACAGTAGGAAAAATGAGTAAAAAAATATCGTCCTAGTTCTCTTGACAAAACTCGTCCAATTTTCCTTATGCCCTTGTGTGAGCTTTCCCTCACCCACCGAGCTCCACACTGCTAACACTTCCATCTTCATCATCTGTCTACCCCCCACTAATGCTCTATGTTCTGCCAACAATCAAAGATTCAATTTGCACGGTCTCGTGCTGAGCGCTCCAAAACAAAGCTGAGGACTCTGCTGACTGGAAAGTCCTTTTATTGAAAATCCTCCATCCGCCACGACATGTTTCGACGGTGTAGTACCGTCTTTCTCAAGTGGAACTTGAGAAAGACGGTACTACACCGTCGAAACATGTCGTGGCGGATGGAGGATTTTCAATAAAAGGACTTTCCAGTCAGCAGAGTCCTCAGCTTTGTTTTGGAGCGCTCAGCACGAGACCGTGCAAATTGAATTCACAAATCCTATCTTATTGAAGTGCACGGCTGGAGCAGCTTGCAGAGACTTGAGGACCTGCAGACTTAGAACTTGAACCAGGAAAAAGGAGACCCTGACCACTTTCTAAATCTACACCATTGTTGTGCAGGGATTGCACAACAGGAATAGGTTAGTGATTACTTAATTGAATCTTCCCACTTGGTAATAATGGTAATGCACTAGTGCGCCCCCTATATTTCTTTTGTCTTCAACAATCAAAGATTAATATCTTTGGCAATCTGAACCTCCCACTCTTGTTTTCAAGACTTTTTTTTGTGCTTCACCATTTTCTAAAATCCTGTTTTAAAACCAAATCCTCTCTGATGACAGCACCCCCTCCTACATTGAATAGGCATGAATAGAACGGTGTACAAAACTTTAATCCTTTGTGTCTTTCATTTTCTCAAACATAAGCACTTGGTATTCAGGTTCTCAAATCTCTTTGATTGAATTCTTAAGTAGTTTTTTTTATTGTATCATATTTGGTATTGTTAGTTTATGTTCCTTCTGAATTGGAAAGTGCTGTAGAATATGTTGGCTGGTACATAAATAACAACTTTCTTTATCGTTTCATTGAGGGACTCGGCAAACCATGGGTGTATGCTGCTGCCACTAGGAGGCTGACACTATGCAAAAAAAGTTAGCCCCTTCCTATCAACGTACCTCCACCTACTGGCACAAAAATAAATCAATTTTAGCTCAGTGCCAGTAGGAGGCAGATACAGGGCTTCACCGGCCCTTACATTTGTAGTATTTTTTTCCCTTTTTCTTTCAGATTGAGATCTCAGCCCAGTGCATAATCTGCCTAGGCATGCTTTTCGACACCGCATGCGCAATCATCTTTCTACATGAAGACAACATCTAGTCCCCTTGTGCAGAAGTCGTTCCTCTCCTTCACTTTGCTTCTTGCATGAGAGTGTGGGGCAAGATGGCAGCTTCAATGTTGACAGTCCCTTTTGCGCAGTTCTTATACTTGCCACCTTTAGCTTTTTCTTCTCTAAAGATGGGACAAATCAACTCAGTCTTACCAACTTCTCTATCACTCTTCCCCCGAGTCAAGCGATCTGTAGATAGGTGGAGATATTCTCCTCCAGTCGACAAAGAAGTTAATTCCTGCCGATACGATGGAAGATCATCACAAATGATGCCGGTCTCCTGGGTTGGGGAGCAGTTTTTCAGAGCCTCACGGCCCACGTTAGTTGGAACATTCAGGAAATCTCTCAACTCTTCAACATTCTGGAAATCAGGGCAATCTTTCTGGCCCTGTTTCACTGACAGAATCTTGTCTTCAGACATCTGATTTATGTAAATATGGACAATGTCACGGCCATGGCATTGATTAACCATTAAGGCGTCACATAAAGTCGAACAGTGATGTCAGAAATTTCTCGGATTATGTCCTGAAATTGCCAGGACAGAAGGTTTCGGCAGCTACATCAATACACATGTGAGGAGTGAACAATTGGCCTGCCGACTTCTGCAAGGGAATTGACACAGACAAGAGGTCCCAGAATCCGACAGTCTTTGACCAGATTTACCTTAGATGGGGGTATCCTCAGTGTTGATCTGATGGTGTCCAAAGGTTCCACTCTAGAGATCCCTGGTCAATGTTCTCCCTTCCTTTTGTCTTTCCTTTTCTCTTTTCACTAATTTACCATTGCACATGGAAGGTATTCTTCTGGTCACTTTTGACCAACCCGATAATATTCGCACTATCCTGTTTTTTGGCCTTCCTACATAGGCTAACCAGGTGAAAGCAGTGTCACTGCACACATAAGGGGCCTTTCACATCAGCGTTTTTTTCAAATCGCGGCAGATGCGGTGAAAAAAACCGCATCTGTCGCGATTACCGCATACTGGCTGCACTTGCGGCACGGTTGCGGCGCGATTGCGGTAAACGCCATACAATGTATAGGCGGACTTGCGGCAGGTGCGGCTGCGAAAAAAAATGCTGTCAGCCGCGGTTTTTTTCACGGCCGCACCTGCAGCAAGTGCCAAAACCGCACTTGCCGCACCTGCAGCAAGTCCGCCTATACCTTGTGGAAAATGCTCAAATAAAATTAGATCTAATCAACACGACTGTTATTGAAGTTTTGTCAAAAGTCAAATACCAAGAAGCATCAAAAGGAAAATAGCTTGAGTTAAAATGTGACATGCCAAAAAGAGACAAAGACGCGGCACCAAAAACGTTTACTCTCTACTGTAGTTGAGGCTCCACACCAAGGCCCAGTATGCCTTACATTTGTTGGCTTCTTCCCCAGATGCAAGACCGCTCAGACTCAGGACCAACTGTCCAACATTAAGCAGACAGTTTTCCTTTGGCAGCAGCAGACTCCGCTCTGACTCTTCGGGCAGACCCTGTCGCACCTGCAGTTGTCTCCCAGAGAGAACTCCCCCTCTCTGAGCCGCCCCCTTCAGGTGAATACATGTCTCGCTCTATGGGAAACATTTCAGGTGCAGTTCCAATTAATACACGCAGAGGAGGAATTTAACCCTTATCTTCCCTGCTATGCTACATAGCAGCAGAGTTAGCATTTAACCCTTGCCACACTGGCCTCACTACACCATACATTAGGAAGATCTACAGTCATGGCCAAAAGTGTTGGCCCTCTTGAAACTGATCAAAAAAAAAATGAAGTATTTCTCCCAGAAAATGATTGCAGTTACACATGTTTTGTTATACACAGGTTTATTTCCTTTGTGTGTATTGGAACAACACAAAAGAAAATGAGAAAAAAAGCCAAGTTGGACATAATTTCACTCAAAACCTAAAAAATAAGCAGCATATTGTTTGCACCTTTCCAGAATTGTGGGTAACAACTTTGTTTTAAGAATGTGATGCTCGTTCAAACTCAACCAAAAAACGGGTGGGTGGTATAAAAATCACCCCTAATATGGAGAGCTACTTTACACTTTATTACTACATTACTTAACACTTTGATTGATAAATTGTCACTGACAATTTAGTTAATTTACAGATTGGGTTGCCACCTATTGCACCTGTAATTGCACCAATGATTTGGGACAGAAATAGGCGCAATAGGGTTCAATCTGAAACAAATGATGAATGTCTGTTAGGTATGGTGTTGCTCACGTGGTAGGGATAAGTCAGACACAACCACTGTTAAAAGCCTGATTCATCAGGTAGATGCTGCAGTTCCAGGATCAAAGATACATAGATATCAGGAAAGGAAGGGTTAACCGCGCCGCTTTCTTTAATGATGACACTTCTGTAGTCTTCAATAGTGATTTATTCTACGCATTTTGGAGATTCCCTCCTTCATCAGGGATTAATCAGATTACCGTATGGTAACCCTTCCTTTCCTGATACCTATTTCACCTGGAAATATTCTCCTGGTTCAGGGTCATTTATACAAGGCTGATTCTTTTAAGCATTTTGTGCAGAAAAGAAAAAAAACTTGCATATAACATTAAATATATACAGGTAACAAGCGTAAAGGATTTATTCAGACCCAGTGAAACACAGTGTAAAATTACCTTAAATGTAGTCTGTTGGCACGCAATGACTGTTCAAACCATGTCCAGGTGTTTAGTGCAGCTTTGGTGTGGGCAAACATTTAAATTGCATCTTCCCACCTGCTTGTTTTTCCTCTATCTCCATCCTTCTCTGGCTCTATAAAGCTAGTGCTAGCAATCAAAGAAGAAAGGAGGGTGGAAGCTGAGGGAAAACAAACAAGTGGGAAGTTGTACTTACAGTAACTTTATTAGCACAAAATCACTGTTCAAACCAAGTACAGGTGCCCATAGCATTAGGGCATGGCCTACCTTTTAAGTACATTTTCCAACAGTGGCGTAACTTGAAGCCCATGGGCCCCGATGCGAAAGCTCAAACGGGGCCCCCAATTATTACAACTCTTTAATAGCCATAGCCTTTTTCTATAGGCCAAAGGGACCTTTGGGGCCCCCTAGGCTCCGGGGCCCAGGTGTGATCGTAAGCCCTGCACCTGTTGTAGTTACGCCCATGCCTTCCAACATACTTGATTTCCCTTTTAGCTCCATCCTCCCCTCTTCTTTTATTGAGTGCTCTGGCTTCACAGAGCTACAGATGAGTGGAGATTACTGGGGAAAAAAAGCAAGTTCAGCAGTGCACTTAATTGATTGGCTATGACATAATGCATCGAACACCTGTACTTGGTTTGAACTGTCATTTTATGCTGATAGACTCCCTATAAGTGAGTTTATTTCTCTGCTATCCAGTCACATGGCTGTATAGACAAGCAGTGTGTGTTGTTTCTGGTTCTCTGCTGCCTTGCCAATTAGTTCCTTACCGGTGATAATCCCACACTTTATCTAGACCTGAGACAGCTGATGTATAGAGAGCTGGGTTGTATGCAGGGGCTTAACTACCAGCATAGCAGACGCAGCGGTCGCTTTGGGGCCCGGCGCTTGTGGGGGCCCGGACCCAGCGCCGCGACGCTGCTATCCGGTCAGCTGTTACTTATCCCTGCCGCTGTCGCCGCTCTCCTCCGGGTCTTCATGCTCCGGTTGTGACCGTCGGGCGTAGGCAATGACGTCATTGCCTGCGCCAAAGGAGGAAGCATGAAGACCCGGAGGAGTGCGGTCTCAGAGCGGCGACAGCGGCAGGGATAAGGAAGTATAATTATGTATTCCTTTACAGGTGTGCAGCAGCAAGGGGGGGCCCTGTATACACCACCACTGGGCCCTGTATACACCACCACTGGGTCCTGTATACACCACCCACCACCGGGCCCTGTATACACCACCCACCACCACTGGGCCCTGTATACACCACCCACCACCACTGGGCCCTGTATACACCACCCACCACCACTGGGCCCTGTATACACCACCACTGGGCCCTGTATACACCACCACTGGGGCTGCTGTATATACCACTGGGGAGACTGCTGTAATACTGCTGGGGCCTGTACATACCACTGGGGCTGCTGTATACACTGCTGGGGCCTGTATATACCACTGGGGCTGCTGTATACGCTGCTGGGGCCTGTATATACCACTGGGGCTGCTGTATATACTGCTGGGGCCTGTATATACCACTGGGGAGACTGCTGTAATACTGCTGGAGCCTGTATATACAACTGGGGAGGCTGCTGTGTACCACTGGGGCTGCTGTATTTACTGCTGGGGCCTGTATGTACCACTGGGGCTGCTGTATATACTGCTGGGGCCTGTATATACCACTGGGGCTGCTGTATATACTGCTGGGGCCTGTATATACCACTGGGGAGACTGCTGTAATACTGCTGGAGCCTGTATATACCACTGGGGAGGCTGCTGTGTACCACTGGGGCTGCTGTATATACTGCTGGGGCCTGTATATACCACTGGGGAGACTGCTGTAATACTGCTGGAGCCTGTGTATACCACTGGGGAGACTGCTGCAATACTGCTGGAGCCTGTATATACCACTGGGGAGGCTGCTGTGTACCACTGGGGCTGCTGTATTTACTGCTGGGGCCTGTATGTACCACTGGGGCTGCTGTATATACTGCTGGGGCCTGTATATACCACTGGGGCTGCTGTATATACTACTGGGGAGACTGCTGTCATACTGCTGGAGCCTGTATATACCACTGGGGAGGCTGCTGTGTACCACTGGGGCTGCTGTATATACTGCTGGGGCCTGTATATACCACTGGGGAGACTGCTGTAATACTGCTGGAGCCTGTATATACCACTGGGGAGACTGCTGCAATACTGCTGGAGCCTGTATATACCACTGGGGAGGCTGCTGTGTACCACTGGGGCTGCTGTATATACTGCTGGGGTCTGTATGTACCACTGGGGCTGCTGTATATACTGCTGGGGCCTGTATGTACCACTGGGGCTGCTGTATATACTGCTGGGGCCTGTATGTACCACTGGGGAGGCTGCTGTAATACTGCTGGGGCCTGTATATACCACTGGGGAGGCTGCTGTAATACTGCTGGGGCCTGTATATACCACTGGGGAGACTGCTGTAATACTGCTGGGGCCTGTATATACCACTGGGGAGACTGCTGTAATACTGCTGGAGCCTGTATATACCGCTGGGGAGGCTGCTGTGTACCACTGGGGCTGCTGTATATACTGCTGGGGCCTGTATATACCACTGGGGCTGCTGTATATACTGCTGGGGCCTGTATATACTACTGGGGAGGCTGCTGTAATACTACTGGGGCCTGTATATACCACTGGGGAGGCTGCTGTAATACTGCTGGGGCCTGTATATACCACTGGGGAGGCCTGTATACCACACTGCTGGGGACTGTATACCGGTGCTGGGGTCCACCCTCGGCTTATACACAAGTCAATAGGTTTTCCCAGGTTTTGGGGGCAAAAGTAGGGGGGTCGGCTTATACACGAGTATATACGGTAAAGTGGGTGGCGTCAGACTGTTAACACCTAGTCATATTATGGATCTGTTGTTTATATGCGGTGCTTTATTCTTGCAGATTCAGGATTAGGAACAAATTTGTTACGTTATTTCTAATTTTGCCACTTAATGTGACTCCTGTATGCATTATCGGTAAGGGGGTGTGTCTTGAAGGGGGCCCCGTTCAAAAGTTTGCTATGGGGCCCTGCCAGTTCTAGTTACGCCCCTGGTTGTATGGCAAAGTAGAGGTCACTAAATAAAATAGAAATCGACTTGATTGCACACAAATGGTTTTAAAATGCAAAAATACAGACACTTCCTTTTGTGGATAAAAGTATTTTATTTTTACTGGTCTCCAAATATAATTGCCAGAAATATATTGGCTAGGTAGCAACTATAGATAAAAGATAAGGTACCGTTACACGCTTCAATGTTGAACAGATCCCACCAACGATCTCATGGGCGCGCGGTCGTTAGGACATCATTTTGACATCGTTGGTGAGATGTCACACGTCTAGATATTGTGGACGATGCACCAACGATCCAGCGAGCAGGTATCGTTCACACAACCCAGCGAACGATACTTGTTCACTGATGTGAATGGGCGAAGTCGTGAACGACATCGTTATCACGGTGTCACACTGACCAAATCAGCAGGTTGGCTGATCGTGGATCATTTGATTTGAGAACATGTTCTCAATCTGCGATCAACGATCCAATGATTTATCGTAATTTAATCTAGATGTCACACGCAACGAAGTAGTAACAATGTCGCTTAAACGACTCCAAACCTGTGATATTTCTGCGATATCGTACTGTGTAACAGGGCCCTTAGACTCCCCTCTTGTTGGCATCTTTTAGCTGGCACCCAGAACTTTCCTTCTGAAATCAGCTGTTTGTTCTGTAGCAGTCAGCAAAATTCACATGAGGTCCACATAGACCCTTTATGTGCCCCATATGGAGTCTTCATAAGACATTATATTCTCCTCTCCTATATGCACTGCTGTAACCAGTAGGGATGGGCGAGTCTACTCGCTAGGACTCGTTACTCGGCGAGTAGTAAGGGACTCGCAGGACTCGGTACTCTTTTAGTTTTAGTTTTACTCTTGTAGTTTCCCAGCAATTACTCGCACAGTAATGAGTCCAATGCAAGTCAATGGCAATCCTAGTTTTGTCAGAGTTTACTTTTTCTCACTCGCTAGACTCGCTATATCATATCGCTATGTAGCTTGAATCTCCCCAAATCGTTTAAACAATCGCACCTCTTCACGGATACCCGCTGTCTAAGCGAGTCTGAGTGAGTCTACGAATCCGAGTCCTGTATTCTGTATTCGGGACTCGAGAATACAGAATCTGTTATGTTCCGACAAAGCTTCCGAGACAGCCTAGCGTGTTAGGTCAGAAAACTTGTGAAGATGGACAAGCATGTTAGCCAATCATATTCAGTAATGCCACAGCCATGTTGGTTGTGGCAGGACTACGATTGGCTTCTGTCCATCGTGATGCCTATGTCATGTATGAGAGGCGAGGCTGTATATAAGCCTTGCCACCGCCATTTTGGGCACATTCCTGTGAAGATCTGAGCTAGAGCAGCGTGAGGTAGATGCTGTAGCAGATCATAGGGAGTGTCAGTCAGTGTAGGGAAACTTAAAAATTCCTTATATTTACCCCAAAAAGCTCTTCTGAGAGCTACCGGGAGGACAGAGGAGTACTGTGTACTGTGAGACTGTAGGCAGGCAGGCAGTGAGGTGCAGCCTTACAGTGCTCACAGGACCGACCTCATAGCTTAGCTTACTCACTCAGCTATCCTAATAGCTGAAGTCAGAGGCTTAGCTGAGGTACTATTTCCAATTTTTTTTGCACCTGATAGATTTTGGGTCATAAAAACCCCTTCAGCTTTATTTTGTCTGTGGCAGATCAGTGCGTTGCTGCTCTATCTGCAAATAGCACGTACGCCACCTACTTGTGCGACTACTTGTGCGCACTTAATAATTTTTTCAGGGACTAGTGTGCTGCTTCACAGACAAGTGTTAGCACACACTTAACCCGCCAGCGGGTGATGCCTACAGCAACAGCTAACTCCATCTCGGTGGCTGAGCATTTGTCAACAATGTCCCAAAAACACCAAATGCCCAAAAAACAGTTTGCAAAGGGACAGGGACGAGGTCGTGGCCCTAGCAGTCGTGAACAACAAGGCACTGGTAGAAGTAGACAGACGAGGATTGATCGATCCACCTTTCTGCTGTCTAAATTTCCCAGTACTCAACCTAAACGTGTCTTGAGGCCGGAAGAGCAAGACCAAATAACATCTTGGATGGCTGACAAGACCTCAACCACTGGTTCATGCAGCACACAATCATCCTTGACACCATATTCAAGTGCCGCTACTGACAACGCGGGGTCATCTAATCCGCAAAATCTTCTTATTTCCTCAAGCCATTGCCAGACAGAGGAAAATTTTGACCGCGACCTTGGACACTCGGATGATTTATTTGAATCTTATCAGCCATTCATACAACCTGACCTTTCTTTGTCACTGCCCGACCAGATACTTGAACAAGACGTACGTTCTATTCATGGACAAAGTTTGGATTCACCTCGTACTGAAGAACGTCACATTCAACAAAGGCATAGACCGTCTCAGGAGGTGGAGGATGATGATGATGATGAGACACACATCTCATCTGGCCAGCCTGAACAGTCACGTTATCCTGAAGACTTTGAGGAGGAAGGGGTGGATGATGAGACCACTGATCCAACCTGGACACTTGACATGCAGAGCCAACAGAGCAGCCAGGAGGAGGAAAGTGGTTATGTACCACCGCCTAAAGCACCCAGGATTACTCCTTTATCCAGAATCCAACCTGTGACAACAGTAGCCCAAATTGTGTCAACTGTTGCACAAACTGTACCAACTGTTGCCCAAACTTTAACTACAGTTGGCCAAACTGTGTCTACAGTTTGTGTTGGCCAGAGTTATCCTCCTGTTCCTCCAACACAACCTAAAGGACGAAAAGCCATTGTCTGGCAATTTTTTAAAGATAGCCCATCAGTAGCAAATGTCGTTATCTGTAACAGCTGCTATGCCAGGCTAAGCAGAGGCCAGGGCAAAGGAAACTTGAGCACCAGCAGTATGCGTAAGCACTAGTGATGGGTGAATCCTAAATTACTCGGAATCGCTTGACTCTAGCGAGTCCGAGCCCGGGACTCGCTACTCGTTGCGAGTCTAGCGAGTCCAATGTTAATGAATGGGGAAGCGAGTAATAGCGAGTAGTGTGAGATTTACAAATCGCAGATGTGTCTCGGAAGCTTCAGCCTGAAGCAATCCTAGTTTTGCCATTTATTTGCATTGGACTCGTTTACTTTGCAACTGTAATCGCTGGGAAACTCGCACAGATAAGAGTCCTGTCTGCTCAGTGTGCTGGCTGCCGCAGCTCCAGGGTCCTAGAGCCTGCCTGCTGCCTGATGTAGCAGAGCTGAGATTGTTCTCAGTCTGCTCATTCCCTGTGCATAGACATCTATATCTATGCACAGGGATGAGCAGAGAGGACATCGCGTTTTGGACTGCGTCGGACGGAAGAGGATTTTTTAATTAAAGATGGAGTCCCTAATGGCTTTTTTTCTTATTTCTAATAAAAAATTTTCTCTGTGTTGTGTTTTTTCTTAAAACAATTTAATAGAAATTCATGGCGGTCATGTCTAATATTGGCGGGACCGCCATAAATTTCGGGCTTAGGGCCAGCTGATAATACAAAGCGGGCCCTAACCTCTTTATTACCCAGCGTGCCACCGCCACCAGGGTCGCTGGAAGAGTGGGGTTCAGCGCCAGAGGATGGCGCTTCAATGAACGCGCCATCTTCTGGGGCGGCTGCGGGCTGCAATTTGCAGCGGGGGGTGCCCAGAAAGCTTGGGCATCCCTGCGCTGCGGATTCCAGCCCCCAGCTGCTTAGCTGTACCTGGCTAGAAATAGAAATTGCGTAGAGCCCCACGCATTTTTTTTTAATTATTTAATGAAATTCTGAGATTCTGACTCTGACTCTCTGAGACTCTGAGATTCTGACTCTGACTCTCTGAGATTCTGACTCTGACTCTGAGACTCTGAGATTCTGACTCTGACTCTCTGAGATTCTGAGATTCTGACTCTGACTCTCTGAGATTCTGACTCTGACTGAGACTCTGACTCTGAGACTCTGAAATTCATGAAATAATAAAAAAAAAAATGCGTGGGGCTCCGCGCAATTTCTATGTCTAGCCAGGTACAGCTAAGCAGCTGGGGGCTGGAATCCGCAGCGCAGGGATGCCCAAGCTTTCTGGGCACCCCCCGCTGCAAATTGCAGCCCGCAGCCACCCCAGAAGATGGCGCGTTCATTGAAGCGCCATCCTTTGGCGCTGAACCCCGCTCTTCCAGCGGCCCTGGTGGCGGTGGCACGCTGGGTAATAAAGGGGTTAATACCAGCTTTGTTATACAAGCTGGTATTAAGCCCGAGATTCTTAATGTCAGGCCACGTTTGACCCAGCCACTAAGAATCTCCAATAAAGGGTTAAAAAAACACAGAGAAAAATTTTTATTTGAAATAAAAAAAAAGCCATTAGGGACTCCATCTTTAATTAAAAAAATCCTCTTCCGTCCGACGTAGTCCAAAACGCGATGTCCTCTCTGCTACATCCCCTGTGCATAGATATAGATGTCTATGCACAGGGAATGAGCAGACTGAGAACAATCTCAGCACTGCTACATCATCTCTGTGAGCAGGCGGGCTCTAGGACCCTGGAGCTGCACAGAGAAGACAGCTGGACTCGGCTCCCAAAGAAACAGCAGTTATTTGCGAGTTTCCCTGCTATCACTGGCACAGTAGCCGAGTCTAATGCAAACAATGGCAATCCTAGTTTTGTCAGCGTTTGCCAATGATTTGCATTGGACTCGTGCGAGTAAACGCTGGGAAACTCGCAGAGTACCGAGTCCTGCGAGTCCCTTACTACTCGCCGAGTAACGAGTCCTAGCGAGTAGATTCGCCCATCCCTAGTAAGCACATGTCTGTTAAGCACCCAAGTCAATGGTTGGCCCATCAGGGTTCGTCATCAGGGCCTTCTAATCCCAACACTTGCAGGCCACCTCCGATCCGTCCTTCACCATCTACTGTTCATGCAGCAGCTCCTATTCATACGTACTCCTCACAAGCTGCGTTAGACGAGAGATATGACAGTAGTCAAGTGACTTGTGAGTCTGTGTCAAGTTGTCTGTTCCACAGCTGTATGAGAGGCAGCGGAAGTACCAATCAACACACCCTTTTTCTCAAAAAATGACAGCGCAAATTTCGAAGCTGTTAGCTGTTGAAATGTTGCCGTTTAGGCTTGTGGCTACTGAGGCTTTTCGGGAGTTGTTGGCTGTGGCAGCACCACGATACTCTGTCCCCAGTCGCTACTTTTTTGCACGTACTGCCGTACCCACAACAGCACGTGGTTAATAACTTAAAGCGTGCACTAACAAATGCTGTAAGCGGAAAAGTTCACCTGACAACTGACACGTGGACAAGTAGTTGTGGACAGGGCAGATACATATCACTAACTGCTCACTGGATCAACCTGGTCGAGAGTGTCCCAAAGTCTAATAGTGGAATATCTGCGATTCTACCAACTCCAAGAATAGCGGGCACAACATCATTCCGGGTGTCCGCGTCCTCATATACTTCAACAACACAATGTGCGTCTTCTACTTCCTTGACTACTGCTGACTTGTCCGCAACATCACGTCAAAGTTGGGAGCTTTGCAGTACTGCATCAGCAAGGTGACAACAGGCTCTTCTTAAGCTGATCTGTCTAGGTTACACACTTCACACTGCAACCGAGCTGTGGAAAGGTGTTAAGCAACAGACAGATGAGTGGCTGGCCCCACTGCAACTACAAACAGGTCTTGTTGTCAGCGATAACGGACGAAACCTTGTTGCAGCAATAAAGCTCGGTAACCTTCAACACGTGCCTTGCATGGCTCACGTGCTGAACCTTGTAGTTCAGAAATTCATGAAAAATTACCCTGAGTTATCTGATCTACTAGAGAAGGTGCGTAGAAATTGCGGACATTTCCGACATTCATCCACGGCACTTGGAAGTCTATCTGCCCTTCAACAGCAATTTAATTTGCCCAAACACAGGTTAATTTGCGACATGCCCACACGATGGAATTCTACATTCCATATGTTGGCAAGGTTCAATGAGCAGCAGAGGGCAATAGCGGAATATCAGCTGCAATATGCCCGTCACCCCGGAAGTCATACAAGACACATTGGTACTCTGGAGTGGGTGTGGATCGCTGACCTTTGCGAGGTTCTAGAGAACTTCGATTACTGCACAAAACTGGTCAGCGGTGATGAGTCCATTATTAGTCTCACCATCCCCATGCTCTGTTTGCTTAAAGAATCTCTCCTGAATCTTAAAACAGAATTATTGAGGGCACAGCGGAGGGCTATGGAGCCAGATTTTAACATCCACGATCAGAGCCAGCAAAGCCAATTTCAGCCGGCAACATTGGCTGCAGAACAAGACTGGGATGAGGAAGATGAAGACGATTTATTTCTCCATGGTACTGATGTGAACCCTGATGGTACTCCGAACCCCAGGTTTATGTCAGTACAGCATGGGTGGGCTGAAGAGGAGGAGGCGGAGACCGATTTTGAGACCATGATGCCTATTGTTCATCAGTCAGGTGACACAACAAGCCTATGCCTGCATAGTGGGCATTTGTCCAACTGCAAGAAAATATATTGTATGGCTCATGCGCCTTGCATTAATTATAAAAATTTTGATCCCGCCCCTTGGGCTAATTTTTTGAGGCAACAAGCCTATGCCTGCATCGTGAACGTTGCTTGTACTATGCTCTCAGGACAAGCAAGAATATAGTATGGGCCACGCGCCCTCCTCTATTTCTAAAAAGAGTTTATAAAGCCCTTGGAGCTAATTTTTTGAGGCAACAAGCCTATGCCTGCATCGTGGACGTTGCTTGTACTATGCTCTCAGGACAAGCAAGAATATAGTATGGGCCACGTGCCCTCCTCTATTTCTAAAAAGAGTTTATTAAGCCCTTTGAGCTAATTTTTTGAGGCAACAAGCCTATGCCTGCATCGTGGACGTTGCTTGTACTATGATCCTGCTGGAGCCTGGCGAAGGGTCCCACTGTACGCTACAGAGAGAACGCGTAGACGCACTGTGTTGCAAGTGGTACTTCTTCCTCCTCCACTCCAAGTGGTGGTGGTTCAGGGGCCTCCCTCGCCTCTTCAGGCAGCTGTGCTGGAGGGTTACCACGCCGCCTGTGGTAGTGAGCAGCTCTGTGGGTAAATACAAAAAAAATTTGGTGAATGGGTTGCGTTTGGAAACAAAACCATAGGCCAAACATAAAATGTGCACGCTTTTTTGACTCAGTGTATCTGTGTATTATTTGTCTTTTCATTGTTGGCCTTAAGATGGAATTGCAGCAAATACATTAAGGACATTTTGGATCATGCCTCAACCAATCTTCTATGTGTGGGTAGTATTGGTCCTCGATTTTTTGGCATTACATTAGAAATGTAAAAATTTGTCTGCACTATTACACTGTGCCCTGCCTTAGGCAGAACAGCTATTTAGGCACTTGAAGACATATTAGTGGCCACAACTATTGCTTTGACTTTGTGTTGAAACTTTATGTGGACAAAGCTATAGCCTGACACTGTGAGGCAAACACATTCTTCAGGGTTGTTTGCCATCAGATGGACACAAAAAGACGCAGTGTGGGCGGCCTTGGTCTCAATGCACATAACCCAGATCTATACGGCAGATGAGCAAGACAGGAAATGGAGTCCTGCAGCATAGGTGACACATGAGTATTCGGCGTTAGTGGCCTACACTCCTTTTTGCTGCCATGTATGCTAATCAGGAATGTCTTGGTAAATAAAACACACAAAACAGATGGCTTGGCTTTTGAAACGACTGTAATGGACATAGAGTATGGGGTTGTTTTTGAGCAGCAGGTCACACATCATTGGTGCCAAACAAGGTGGTACAGTATGCACAGATGGACAGTTTTACAGTTATTCCAACGGGGCCGAACAAAAAACCGGGAGCAGCAAGGGCAAACCTCGGGTTTCCTAAAGGACCTTGGACATAAAAGCCTGTTGCCCTTAAAATATGGCCCCCTTTAGTTTGATTTTATACAGCATTAATACACTATGTTTTCCGTAGGATTCGTAATGGGGCCATCAGTTAACGACAAAAAACTAAAATTCACATGTGGGCCCTAATATCTGCACCATCACCTTGCAGGCCCAAATATACCCATGGGAAAACTGAACCACACATTTGTAGTGATACAGGGTATGTCCTGAAATGTGTGTGACTGTGTCAACAATCTGGGATGGTGTACAAACAGTTTAGTGCAAAAGGGGTATATCCTTGCAACATTATTTAGCCAAAAAAAACACCCACAACTAAACGTGTATGGATGTATGTGGCCCTTATGCAAGTCTAGGCCATTAGGAACTGATACAAATGAGGCTTATGACAGGCAAACCAGACAAGGCCACAAACCTTAGAGACCATTGCAGGGAAGAACATGGCTTTGTTCCACAAACATGCCAACAATAATAGCTAATTGTGAGGTCACGGAACATTGTGTCTGCCCACCCTGTAGAACATTGCTTATTTGTCCCAACGTCACAATGTGGCTATAAATGTGTATGTCCTGGATCATTGCCAAAGGTAATAGAATTGTGTTGCACCATGGCAGAAACAAACCCCAGTGTGGGTATGTACACCGCCACACTCATTATAGAGATTCATATGTAGACTGTGAGCCCTCGTCGACAGGGTCCTCTTCTCTTGTACCTGTATGACCTGATTGTCTTCATGTACTGTTTTTTGTCGTTAACCCTTATCCTCATGTAAAGTGCCATGGAACCTAATGGCGCTATATAAATAAATAATAAGAATAAGAGTACACAACAGTGCAGCAAACACATACCTTGGCATACGGACCACCGGTTCAAGGAAGGACAACCGGTCGTAGTGGCGATATATCGGCCCTGGATCAGCTTCCGGTCCCCCCTCCAAGATCTTACGGTGTTGCCTTTTGTGCTGACCCCGACAGCTCCTCCACCATTTGATAAGCACGTCAACTGTGAAATGATTTCAAACCGGGTTTAGACCTCTGTAACATTTGAAACACTAAAAGTATGTGTACAAATCAACAATAACATTTTATTCATGTGTGTGTAATGTGTATACAAGGCACAGTGACACGACAGTGTGGAACATCATCAACAGCATTACGGACATTGAGCTCACGTGGCCTCAATCACAAATGAGGCAGGGCACATGTCAACGCATAGAGAATGTAATAGTGCGGGCACCAGACTCCGCTCATTAGTGGTATTTATATACACCCAACCCCCTGGCCTTCAGAGCCAGGAGGACCAGCCCTTAAACTAAGTGTACTATTGTGACCCCATCCAAATATAGGCAACCATGCGAGGGCGCATGATAACACATTGAGGGCCCTGTATACCCTACTATGGGGGCCCTGTATACCCACTGCTGGGGGGGCCCTGTATACCCACTGCTGGGGGGGGCCAGTATACCTACTGCTGGGGGGCCTGTATACCCACGGGGGGGGGGGCTGTATACCCACTGCTGGGGGCCCTGTATACCCACTGCTGGGGGCCTGTATACCCACTGCTGGGGGCCCTGTATACCCACTGGGGGCCCTGTATACCCACTGCTGGGGGGCCTGTATACCCACGGGGGGCTGTATACCCTAATATGGGGGGCATGTATACCCACTGGGGGGGCCTGTATACTCTGCAGGTGGAGCTGTATACTCTGCTGGGGGGCTGTCTACCCCAGTGATAGCCGCTGTATACCAGGTCAATATGTTTTCCCAGTTTTTTGGGGCAAAAGTAGGGGGGTCGGCTTATACACGGGTCGGCTTATACACGAGTATATATGGTAAATGCAATATAACGTGTGAACACATTTAACTCACCCATATTGCTCTGTGCATCCTGGCCACTGCGATGGAATGCAGGGAACATGACTTGAGCGACCTCCCTCCAGGCTGTAGTCCGCTGGATGTTATCCCCATAGGCAGGGTCAGTGGGCAGCCAAAGCAGGGGCCGAGCCACCACCAGGTCAATCAACTGCAGGGTGTTGACACGGGCCATGCTTCCTCTGTGTGTGTGCGCGTCTGGCAGCTCGAGTCGGCTTATTTCCTGTTCGCTAAAAGCATGGGGTTTGCTGGAGAAAATCGCTTGCCTCACCTCATCGGCACCAAATAAGACAAACACATGCGAGTTTGGCCTCAGAGACAGCAGCAAAATACAGTTGCAAGTGGGGTTTCCAACACGGCAATGCGAGCGCTTTCCGAGACACATCTGCGATTTTTAAATCGCACATTATTCACTATTACTCTCTTCCCCATTCATTAACATTGGACTCGCTAGACTCGCAACGAGTAGCGAGTCCCGGGCTCGGACTCGCTAGAGTCAAGCGATTCCGAGTAATTTAGGACTCGCCCATCACTAGTAACCAGGGCTGTGGACTCGGTAAGACAAACTTCCAACTCCTCATTTTCTCTTAATCCAACTCAGACTCCTTCATACACGGGCTCATCTTTAAGTGATACATTTTTTGTATTAGGCTACATCCACACATTAGCGCTTTTTTTGCGCAGGCGCTATTACCTGCGTTTTGCACCCACGCAAAAAAAAAAGCTTTTCAGACAGCACGCTTTTTTATGGGCCGGGGGAGTAGTGATGTCACAGAGGGGAGGAAGAACCCTGTTCCTCCTCCCCTTCCCCTCTGTGACATCTGTCACAGCCCCATTTGTATTATATACTGCAAAATCAAATGTAAAATAATGTCAAATGTATTAAAAAATAATAAAGATTTATATACTTACCCTCCGCTGGGTGTTCCAGAGCTGGGAGCAGCAGCAGGCATCGGACCTTGCATGATGTCATCATGACATTGGGTGTTGTGATTGCCTGCTTGCTGTCATGTGATACGCGCATCACATATCACATGACCGCGAGTGGCTAATCAGTGCCCTATGACATCATGCCAGGTCCTTGCGGTTGGTACCTGGCCTTAGCTCAGCTCCAGATAGCCCGAAAAGGCATCGGAAAGGGTAAGTATTAATTCTTTATTACACAGGTCAACAAAAATAATTTTTTTTTCTGGTGCCCAAAATATTTTAATGAATTTGGGGTATTTTTGGGGTGCTGATTCTGAATATGCTATCAGTTTTGCCAGATTGGCTCAAGTTTTTGAGATTTTTGGTATCTTATTTATAGCACTTGTTGGTAAATGCGACGCATCATCTCATTAATTTCTTTGGATTAGTACTTGAACTGAGCAGTTCTTAATATAGTTTTGTGTTAATTAGTGTTCTAAAAGTTTGTTCATAGCTTGATTTTTGCACTAACTTTATGTTGTTGTCTGTTTTCCAGTGAAAAGCATGAACTCATCAAGAAGAAGTTGTCTTAACGATCCAGACTCATTCTGTTACATTTGTGGTGAATATACACTGACAAAACATAGAAGAAACATAACAGACTTCGTTAAAGTGTATTTTGCCTATTTTGGGGTTATGCTTGGGGACCAAGACAAGTTTTGGGCACCACACATAGTGTGCAAAGCATGTATCGAATTATTACGAAAATGGAGCAAAGGACAAAGAACAAGCTTCAAATTTGGTGTTCCAATGGTGTGGAGAGAGCAAAAAAATCATCATGATGACTGTTATTTCTGTGCAGTGCAAGTACAAGGATTCAATAAGCATAAGAAACGAAAATGGGAGTATCCTAACATGGAATCTGCAAGAAGGCCTGTCCCTCATTGTGAAGATGTGCCTGTACCTGTGTTTACCATGTTACCTGACCTTCCCCCACCTGATGATGATGATGAAATGCAGGGTATGGAGCTAAGCATTAGTTCTGGAAGTGAACTAGAATATGAAGGAAGTTTCAGAACACCTACGCAATTTACCCAAGGAGAGCTCAACGATCTAATAAGAGACCTCAACCTCTCAAAAAGTGCATCCGAACTTTTAGCTTCAAGGCTAAGTGAAAAAAATTGTCTGACGCCTGGAACTAAAATGACATCTTACAGGACCAGAGAAGAAGCACTTCTTCCATTTTTCTGTGAAGATGACCTACTTGTATATTGTAAGGATATTCCTGGCCTGATGCTGCAAATGGGTTTACAAGTATATCGTCCTGTAGACTGGAGGCTTTTCATAGATAGTTCTAAAAGGAGTTTGAAATGTGTTTTGTTGAACAATGGCAATCAGTGTGCATCTCTTCCAGTAGCTCACTCAACTAAACTTGCAGAACAATACCAAAATGTCAAAATGGTCTTGGAGAAACTGTGCTACCATGAACATTCGTGGCTGATATGTGTTGATTTAAAAATGGTCAACTTTTTACTTGGACAGCAAAGTGGATACACAAAGTATCCTTGCTTCATCTGCATGTGGGATAGTAGAGCAAAACATCAGCACTGGGAGAAACTGAATTGGCCTCCAAGGGACACCTTGACAGTAGGAGCATCAAACATAGTGAACGAACCTTTGGTGGACAGGGAAAAAATCATTCTACCACCACTTCACATAAAGTTAGGATTAATGAAGCAGTTCGTCAAGGCATTAGACAAAGATGGTAATTGCTTCATGTACATCTGCAGATCTTTCCCTGGTCTTAGTAGCGAAAAACTGAAGGCAGGAATCTTTGATGGTCCTCAAATTCGGAAACTCATTAAAGATTCAAATTTTCCTAAGGAAATGAATGACATTGAAGCTGCTGCATGGTGTAGTTTTGTGTTGGTAGTGAAGAACTTCTTGGGAAATCAAAAGGCAGACAATTATGAAGAACTGGTACAAAACATGCTATTGAGATTTAGAAATCTGGGTGTACACATGAGCATTAAATTGCATTATCTTCACAGTCACTTGGACAGATTTCCAGAAAACCTTGGAGATTTTAGCGAAGAACAAGGGGAGAGATTTCATCAGGATATTATGGTGATGGAGGAAAGGTACCAAGGCAGATGGGACAGACATATGATGGCTGATTACTGCTGGAATCTACAGCGTGACTGCCCCAATAGCTCACATAGAAGGAAATCATATAAAAAGCGCTTTTCCAGCGATTAAATGTCTATCTTTCATGTCTTGTTCATTTTTGAAGATTACTTTCTAAAACTAGTTAAAATAAACTAAAATCAACATTTACTTTGTTAAATTTATTGTATTCATGACAATATCAATAAAGTTAATGCGCGTGTAGCAAAAAACGTCTTTTTTTTTACACATTTTACGAAAAATCTCAAACTTGAGCCAATCTGGCAAAACTGATGACATATTCAGAATCAGCACCCCAAAGTTACCCTAAATTCAATGAAATATCTTTGGCACCAAAAATGCTGTTGACCAGTGTTATTTTTAATACATTTGCCTTTATTTTAGAATTTGGAGTGTATATTAATACACTGCAAAATCAAATGGGTAGTCACAGAGGGGAGGAGGAATCAGGATTCTTCCTCCCCCTCTGTGACATCAGATCCAGCAGCGCCTGCCCCTTTGGAAAAAAGCACCGACGCTGCTGCGTTAAGAATCGACATGGTCATTCTTTTTACGCCGGCGCTTTTTCCCATAAAAGTGCTGTGTAAAATTTACGCAGTGTCTGTAAGGCAAAGCGAATTTCACATTCACTTTGCCGGCAGACACAAGGCACATTGCGCATTTTTGAAAAGCGCTCGTAAAAAAAACGCTCAAAAAATGCTTAATATGTGAATGCAGCCTTACAATGATAAAATCAAGCTTTTAATCATTATTATGATGCAATAATCAAGCTATTTAGATAGAGAATAATAATTCATAATAATAGTCAGCCCAATTTATTATGTATTTTAGGAGTCGGAATCAATCCATTTTATACCAACTCCGACTCCTCCAAAATGGGCACTGACTCCGGCTCCACAGCCCTGGCTCTGATTCCATATTGTGCAACTCTAATATCTGCGCAATATAGCATGCGATGGAGGGTGCTATGTTTGATGCAGATTAATTTATGTAATAAAAACTATACGTGTCCATAAAACACAGCGGACAGGAAAATTAGAAAAAAAGCTTCACATTGCAATTAAAGGGTTGTGTTTCATTCTTTATATATGAAGAACTTTAGAGAGCTAGAGTAATTAAAACCTAAATTAGTGACTTGTGCTCGGCAACTCATTGCAGACCTGTCTGACACCTCCAAAGTGGATATTTATTAAACTGGTCTAATTTCTTCACATCACAGTGTATCCTGTCAATCTTCAGCTCTCTAGGAGATTCGTATTAAATATAAATAGAGGAGGAAAGGCAGCCAAGCATTTCCCCCCGAGGGAATTTTCGGAGTCTTCTTAAATCAGTTTGTTGTAATGACAGCATTTAGCTCAATGGCTTTGCATGAGCCCAAGTTTACTGGAGCTCGGCTGCACCTTATTACTTGTACGTCTTAAATAATTTCTGTTAGACAACCAAGGATCATTTAAGAGCTTGACAAGGAATTTTATATATAGAAAACCTCCAGCAAGAATAGTTAAAAATAGTGACTTTAGAGGAAAAACTCTCCAAATGACTATCTTTTGAGAAGATCATGCCTGATATGGTCCTTATTTTTTTTTGATGGGTTCCTAAATAGTTAATGGATTTTTACCGTCTACTTTGTAACATCTCAAAATAATGACACCTTTTGGGGTGGGGGGGTTATTGTATTATCTGTAGATTGGAATGGAGCACGTCCTGCAAAAAAGTTTAGAATTCAGACACGAATGATCCGTTCCCATCACAGAATTAGCAGAATTAGGTAAAACACTTAGAGTACCGTTACTATCTTTCTTTTTCTTAATATATATAATTTTGTCCAACATGGAAAATTAACTTTGCAAATCAATTGAAGAGATTTGCTTTTGTTCTTGAACAGATTGCAGATAAGTGACTTCCAACCCCCAGCTTTTCCCCAGTGTTTTTACCTGCGTTCAGCTGCACTTGCACCACCTTCAAAAAAGTATTCGGACCTTGTGATCTTTTCTACATTTTGTTCACACACACAAAAGAAAAAGTATTTTGGGGAATTTTATATGATTGACCAACACTAAGTATTGAGTATTTGTGAACTGTAAAGGAAATGATAAATGGTTTTCAAAATATTTTAATTATATAAATCTGAAAATTGCATCTGTATTTAACCCCCCCTTGAGTCAATATTTTCTATGACCACCTTTTACTGCAGCTACTGCTGCTACAAGTTTTCGGGACAGGTCTCTACCAGCTTACACATTTGGGGCAGACATTTTTGCCCGTTCTTTGCAAATACAAAATTTGCAAAATAGCATTAGCTCAGTGAAATTGGATCACTTTCTCCATATTCTCGCTCTGTCCCCTGCAAAGCATGTGGAAGAAGGTGCTCTGGTCAGATGAAACCATAGTAGAACTATTTGGGCTAATTGCAAAGTTCTATGCGGCGGAACACTAAATCTGAAAACACCCTCCCAACTGTCACACATGGTGGTGGCAGCATCTTGCTTGTGGAGAGTCTTTTTTTTCACCAGGGACAGGGAAGCTGGTCAGAGTGGGTGGGAAGATGGATGGAGCTAAATACAGGGAAATCCTAGAGGAAAACTTGTTAGAGGCTACAAAAGACTTTAAACTGAGATGTGAGTTTATATTCCAGCAGGACAAGGACCAGTGGCAAAACTTAATGCTCAAGGGCCCCAATGCAAAAGCTCCAAAGGGACCCCCAATTATTGCAAATCTTTAATAGCAATATTCTTTTTCTATAGGCCAAAGGGACTTTTGGGGCCCCCTAGGCTCCAGGGCCCGGGTGCGATTGCAACCTCTGCACTGTTGTAGTTACACCCCTGACAAGGACCCTAAACATACTGCCAGAGCTACAATGGAGGGTTTAGATCAAATCATATTCATATGTTAAATTGTCCCAGTCGCAGTCCAGACCAATATCCCAATGAGAATCTGAGACAAGACTTGAAAATTGCTGTTCCCAAATACCCCCATCCAATCTCACTGAGCTTGAGCTATTTTGCAAAGAAAAATGTGAAAAACGTTCAGCTCTTAGATGTGCAAAGCTGTTAGAGACATCCAGAAAAAATTGCAGCAGTAATTGCCACAAAAGGTGGTCCTACAAAGTATTGACTTGAAGGTGGAGGGTGTATAATAACGTATGTGATTCACTGGAATAGGACATAAAACAGAGAAAAAAACCAAAAAATTGCCAGGTAAATACCCATTGCATCTAGCAGCGGCTGCCAGCTCCTCTGAGAGGCAACACAGGTGTCTCTATACCGGTGCTCAATCACCTGCAACCCACAGTGGGGGGCGGTTGTGGCACCAGCGTCCGGCCATGCTGTCAGGGAGGTGACCGGTGGCATTTAAAGACACAAGGTTACCATAGGGCTCTGCCACTCATGGTGCATGCAAGGCATAGTGTCAGAGCAGCCTATTGGTCACGCCCTGCTATTAGGTCAGGCGGACTACTCTGCACTGATTACATGCCTCTCAGGGGAGCTGGCAGCCACTGCTAGGTTCAATGGGTATTTACCTGGCAATTTTTTGGTGAGTGTATAATAACGTATGTCGCAATTTTCAGATTTCCATTTTTAAAATATTTAGAAAACCATGTTTCATTTCCTTTACACTTCACAAATACTTGGTACTTAATGGCGATTCTCCTGCTTCTTGTGATGTCATTTCAACAAAACACATCCTTCTCTTCTGCTCTGTCCTGTGGGTGATGTGTAACTGCCTACATCAGGATGATTGACAGACGACTCCCTGCTGCCAATTTGCATGCCATAGACAGCACCGTGAGGAAGAATAAGAGCTCTTATCTGCTCTGATGGTCAAAGGAAGCAGAAGAGTCGTCGCTTGAGCTGGGAGCGATCTCTGTAGGGCAGAACAGATAGATAGTAAATGCTTAGCCCCATAGGAAAAAAAAAGTCCCACATTATCCCTTTAAGTGTAGATGTAAGTGGTGTCTCTGCTTATTTTTGGTGCAGTTTTTGAGGAACAATTTTTATTTTACCCCAGGTACAGCATACACTAGCTGTAGTAGTTTTCACGAGTTTTAACATGAGCTTCTCTCTAGGAAAGATGTGTTTAAAAATATATTTAAATAAACTGAACACCAATTGTAAAATACTTATAAATCAGTGTTTTTTTTTTTTACAAACAAAAAACATTTTAAAAAGTGAGTAGGAGACCTTAAAGGTCCACCCATGGTGAACTCTTTGGTAAGTGCTGCACCTAGCTAAATTCTAACTGTGTAATGCATAAACTGTTGGATTCGATTCTGCATGCTGGTAGCTTCCAATGATCATCATGTCACCACAAGTATGCAATATGGAAACTTACGGTCATGTTCCACCTATAGTCTCAGTTGCATCTCACAATGTTCTATTGAGAGAGATGGCCATGACTCTAGTCAGCACGTGACCAAAAGTATGCAAATTGCAGTGATCTGACAAACCCTGGAACTGGCAAGCAGAGTAGAATCCTAACAGTGTGTGCATTACACACTGTTAGAATTCATATAGCTGCTGTGTTTGCTGAATATTTTACCAGGGGTGTGCATCCCCTTTAATATGGTGTTAAGATGTTACAACTTCTGCAGTAAATGGCAGTCTGTTAGCTGAGAATGATGAAACATAAAGAAGCATGTCTGACTGTAAATGAATGTTGAGCTCAGCGTATATTTATTTCATATTTAAATTGCTGTTGAATGTCAACAAGAAACGGTTTTCTTTGTAATACATTATCTTTATTAAAGCAAAATAAATAGATTCTTCCAGTTGCTCAGGTATACCTCTTCCCAGAAAATGCTCCATGCGTTGCACAGCATGCACCTTTTATTTGATCCCTTTTGTTTTGTATGTTTCCCTGCCAGAGGGTCCAGTCTCATAACAAATCAATGTGCTTTTTTTTTTTTAATCCCCTCTAGCAATGATAGAGTTAAATAAATCTCTCTGCTTTGGAATGACAAAGAAAAATCAGAACAAAAAAAGTTCAGTATAAACCTTCAAGTAGCAAATATAGAAAAATAAGGTCCTTTTATACTCAAAAACCGAAAAAAAAGCTAAAGAAACGAAAACCATCCAGAAATGTTCCCTTTTAAAATATTTGGCTCGAATTTGTAGTCAGTCTTCTAATAAGTGTAATAACAATATTAAGATCATGCGTATAAAGAAACTGTTATGCTTAAGTTCCATGCGCGTCGATACCTTTGTTCCCGTTAACCATTTGTGTACTGGATCTGGCCCCCTTCATAACACAGATCTAGAGTCGCTACAGGTAAATTTGTTAAAGTCCATGTGCACCGAATGCTGAAATGATGGGGCTGGAGTTCATAGCAGCCAAAAGAACCAACTTTAGAAAGTGATGTTTTCTTATTAATTATAAATTGCAAGTTTTGTAAAAAATAAAATAAATACAAACAAAATAAAACAGTTGGAAATGGTTTTCTCCTTGCCTGCTGAACAGTGTTGGGGCAAGGAGAATAAAATCTGGCAGTAGTTACACATTCTCGTGTCAATAGGATAATAGTCTCCTACAGTAGCTTGGTCCAGCCTTGGAGAGCTTCACTTTGGTAAATATCCCCATGGTCAGTGCTTTGGCTTCACAATCTCCAGTATTACACATTTGTGCCCTCATCATCTATAAACCTGATGATGTCCCCTTGTGAGTCTCCAGAAGAACTACGGACCAGTTCCAGCGCTGCTGAAGATGGCTCTCTACAGTCACGTGACATCAATCCCAAGAGGTCAGCGTCTTGAGGGCTACAGAATGATCTGCTGGATGTGAAACTAGGGCTGGACTTCGACACGTCATTTTGTTTGCTGGATGATTGATGAGAAGCCATCACTGGGATGAATTACTATGTATTACCTGGCTCACATGGTTCATTTGTGTCTGGGGGAAATGGCTATGGCAAGGGGACAGTGCTTGGTTCACAGTCATAGGGCCACAACTCTTGTGCTGTCTGTGGTGAGTACATGAATGTCTGAGGAATGAATCCAGAGAAAGGGCAGGGTGGACATTTTTCCTGCATGAATTCTCTGGCTGGGCAGCCTTAGCAGGCTGATTTAAGGCCTCCATCCAAGCTGTGTTAGGTTGTGCTACATCTGCCCGTGTCTGACCAGGACAGGATGTTCCAACAAGGCTAGGAATGGTAATTTGGGACTGCTGTCCACTGCAAAACCCACTGCTGTTACTGTAGGTGTTATTCAGGGTTGGGGTAAGGAGGCCGGCAGTGGGAGATTGCATGTAGCTCTGGTTTAGGAGAACAGGCCTCATAAGCTGAAGCATTTCATTCAGGTCCTTACTTAGCTGTGTAACTTGTTGAGAAAGGACGGTCATCTACAAAAATGACATACAACATCATGTTAGGAGTAAATACAGCAATATATCAAGCATACAATTATTTACTGTCTCTGCATGATTCTGTCAAGTGGTTATTTCCATTGTAGATGTATATGGTCTATCCAAACAACATGCTGTAAATGCCTAATGGTACCTTTACACGCCGCGACGGCAGGCTGGATACATCCCGCTACAGGCTACAAATGTAGCTTGTAGCGCCAATGTAGCCCGTCGTAGCGGCGTCTGAAGACGTGACGCTACAGCCGGCAACAGATACATCTGTTTCCTAGCTCTGCTCGAAAACTGATGGCTACAACGCCGATGGTAGCGAGCTGTATCGGCGTGTAAAGAAGCAACGGAAGGAAACTCTGGACACCCGGCGATGTAGCTGCAATGTAGCTAAGACGTGACACAGGCTCCGTGTTACCGCGCCCCATGTGCGATCATTGGTGGAAGCTGCTGCATGACGATTGGTAGTCGCTGCATAGGGAGGCATATTTAAGGAGCTGACGAGTCACACTACACAATCGCTCGAGCGTGCTGTATTACTCAGCCTCCTGCGTTGCCTGCCCAATCAGGATGTTATTGCTTCGTCCTATCAGCGTACGGACGTCTCGTAATCCACGATTGGAGCACGCCTATGTGCTGTCCCTGCTGCACCAGGTCCTCCCATAGTAGCTGGTTGTAGCGGTGTGTAAATGAGCTACAGCTGGCTACTTGAGACACCCGGCGATGTAGCTAGCTATAGATGTAGCGTGGCGTAGCGCATCTTGTCGCGGCGTGTAAAGGTGATGCGTTGAGCGTTTGTAGCCGTTTGAGCGTGCTCGTGCACGTGAAGTAGCGGGATGTATCCAGCCTGCAGTGGCGGCGTGTAAAGGTACCTTAAGAGACAGAGTGTCTATTGTAGAACCCACAACTAGGACCCTAGCCTATGAGGAGAATGGGAGATCTAGTGATCCTTGTTCTAGAATTTGTGCACATATCCTTTAGTGTACACCATAAATGTCTATAAGGCATTATGATCAGAGGGCAATACCTATGATGGTAATACCAAATGGCATAACTTGAAGCTCATGGGTCACAGTGCAGAATCTCCATGTGGTCCCCCATCTATCAAAGACCTTTAATAGTATATATTTCTCATATGAGCCAAATAGACACTTCAAACCCCTTAGGAAAATTATTGATAAAGTTATTTTTAAATTTACATCATAAAAGAAAAACTAAAATCAGAAATTGCAGGACTGCAACCTCTGCACCTAGAGTTACTCCTGTGGAAATATCCCTTTACCTGGATGAAAGTTTCTTTGATGAAACTAGGCTTCATTTGTCAGTTACCCATTAAAACATTTTCATTTCTTCAAGGGAATCTGTCACCAGGTTTTTGCTACTCGATTTGACAGAAGCATGATGTAGGGGCAGAGACCCTGATTCCTGTGATGTGTCACTTGCTGGGCTGCTTGCTGCAGTTTTTATGAAATCACTGTTTGATCTGCTACCGATCTACTAGTTGTCTGAATGCTGAGCATTCCCGCACACCAGAAAACTTCATTCACTATAAATTTATGCTGAGAACTTACAACTCTGCCCTTCACCGTGCCAAACAAACCTACTTCACCACCCTGATCTCCTCACTATCCAACAATCCAAAAAAACTCTGACACCCTTCACTCTCTTCTCAGTCCTAAAGTGCAGGCCCTATCACTGACCCCTGTGCTGGTGATCTGGCTTCTTACTTCACAGAGAAAATAGAAAACATCCGTCAGGAAATCAACTCCCAACTTCAAAATCGCTGTTACCTCTACCTCTCCCCACATTTCCTTCAGCTCACTCTCCACATTCGACCCAATCACAGAAGAAGTCTCCAGGCTCCTCTCTTCTTCTCGTCCTATCACATGCACCGCTGACCCCATCCCCTCACACCTCATCGAGTCTCTCTCTCCTGTGGTCACCACTCACCTCACCAAAATCTTCAATCTCTCCCTCTCTTCTGGCATCTTCCCCTCCTCCTTCAAACACTCTGTCATTACTCCATTATTAAAGAAAACCTCTCTTGACCCATCCTGCACAAACAACTACAGACCAGTCTCCAATCTGCCCTTCATCTCTAAACTTATGGAGAGCCTGGCCTACTCCCGCCTCACCCATTACCTCTCCACTCACTCTCTTCTAGACCCATTACAGTCTGGTTTCCGCCCCCTACATTCTACAGAAACTGCTCTAACCAAAGTGACCAATGACCTTCTGACAACAAAACGTAATGGTGACCACACACTGCTTATTCTTCTTGATCTCTCTGCAGTCTTTGACACTGTTGATCACCATCTCCTACTCTCTATGCTGCACTCCATCGACATCAAGGACACCACTCTCTCCTGGTTCTCTTCCTATCTTTCTGACTGCTCTTTCGGTGTATCATTTGCTGGCTCCATTTCCTCCCCTCTTCCTCTCACTATTGTGTTCCCTCAGGGTTCAGTCCTTGGACCTCTTCTCTTCTCTCTCCACACGGCCCAGATTGGTCAGACAATCAGCTGATTTGGCTTTCAGTATCATCTTTATGCTGATGCCACAACTATACACTTCTTCCCCTGACCTTACTCCCGCTCTAATAAAGAACTCGAATGATTATCTAACCGCAGTTTCCAATATCATGTCCGCTCTCTATCTGAAACTCAACCTTTCCAAAACTGAACTTATTCTGCTCCAGTCCTCCACTAACCTCCCCAAATATGACATCTCTCTCTGTGTCCGGCACCATGATAATGCTTAGTCAGCAGGCTCGCTGCCTGGGTGTTATGTTTGACTCTGATCTTTCCTTCACTCCATATAAACAATCTCTCATTCGCTCTTGCCACTTACACCTGAAGAACATCTCTAGAATTCACCGTTTTCTCACCTTGGTAACCACAAAAACCCTCACTGTGGCCCTGATTCATTCCCGCCTTGACTATTGTAATTCTCTTTTAATCGGCCTCCCCCACACTAGACTCTCCCCTCGCCAGTCCATTCTTAATGCAGCAGCCAGGATCACCTATCTAGCTACCCGTTACTCGGACGCTTCTGCTCTATGCCAGTCAGTGCACTGGCTGCCTATACACTATAGGATCCAATTCAAACTGCTTGTTCTCACCCACAAAGCTCTTCATGGTGCAGCAACTCCCTACCTCTCCACCCTCATCTCTGTCTATCACCCCACCCGTTCTCTTCACTCTGGAAGTGACTTTAGACTCATTTCTGCATTAATCCAAACTTCCCACTCCCGGCTCCAAGACTTCTCCCAAGCTGCAGCAATTCTCTGGAATGCTCTACCCCAAGAAATTAGGTGTATCCACAACTTACATAGTTTCAGGCGATCCATAAAAACACATCTTTTTAGGGTGGCCTATCGGCTCCACCAGTCTCCAGTGGATCACAAATAATAGTTGGTGGCTACTTATACTGCTCCTATCTGTTCCCCATCTCCTCAAGTTGACCATGCCATCATTGTAAATAAGCACCTGTACCTTGTCACCCCCCACCTCATTGTAAGCTATTATGAGCAGGGCTGTCATTATTTTGCTCTAATTATTGTATTATGCCTTGTATTGTATTTTGTATTGCACTGTATTGTATTTTCGGATAACTGCTTCTTATGATTGTTTAAATATGAACCTCTGAATTGTGAAGCGTGAATATGTTGGCGCTATATAAACAAAGATTATTATTATAGTGGTATAAAACACAAGGAGAATTGCATATACTTCAATGAAAATTAAAGTGAACTCACCTCCTGATTTAATTTCACAATGCTTTTCCTGGTCTCCACATTTTCCGCTTTAAAAAAATGAAAAGAAAAGTTAAATTTAGCAGATGAATTACACCATAAGGTTTCACTCAGATCTGTGTCTACTAAATCAGAGCGATTTTCATCCAGAAAAGTTGGACAAGTGAAATCCATTTGGTATCCGTGTGTCATGTGAGTGCTATGTGATAGTGCAATTTTTTTTCCTCACCTATCATCCGTATACAATCGTTTTTTTTTCTTAGGGTACCTTTGCACGTCGCAACATTGCATGCAATTTCACTTGCAACTTACTGGTTCCAGTGAAATCATGGACACATTATTCTATTTTGTAGCCGTGTACAGTCATGGCCAAATGTTTTGAGAACGATACAAAAATTAATTTTAACAAAGTCTACTGCTTCAGTTTTTCTAATGGCAATTTGCATATACTCCAGAATGTCATAAAGAGTGATCAGCTTAACAGCAATTACTTGCTAAGTCAATATTTGCCTAGAAAATGAACTTTAACCCCCAAAGCACATTTCAACATCATTGCAGTCCTGCCTTAAAAGGAGCAGCTAACTTCGTTTTAGTGATTGTTCCATTAACACAGGTGTGGGTGTTGATGAGGACAAGGCTGGCGAACAATCAGTCATGATTAAGTAAGAATGACACCACTGGACACTTTAAAAGGAGGCAGGTGCTTGGTATCATTGTTTCTCTTCAGTTAACCATGGTTATCTCTAAAGAAACACATGCAGCCATCATTGCACTGCAAAAAATGGCCTAACAGGGAAGAGTATCGCAGCTAGAAAGATTGCACCTCAGTCAACAATCTATCGCATCATCAAGAACTTCAAGGAGAGAGCTTCCATTGTTGTCAAAAAGGCTCCAGGGCGCCCAAGAAAGACCAGCAAGCGCCAGGACCGTATTTTAAAACTGTTTCAGCTGCGGGATCAGACTACCAGCAGTGCTGAGCTTGCTCAGGAATGGCAACAGGCTGGTGTGAGTGCTTCTGCACGCACTGTGAGGCCGAGACTCTTTGAACAAGGCCTGGTTTCAAGGAGGGCAGCAAAGAAGCCACTTCTCTCCAGAAAAAACATCAGGGACTGACTGATATTCTGCAAAAGGTACAGGGAGTGGACTGCTGAGGACTGGGGTAAAGTCATTTTCTCTGATGAATCCCCTTTTCGATTGTTTGGGACATCTGGAAAACAGCTTATTCGGAGAAGAAGAGTTGAGCGCTACCACCAGTCTTGTCTCATGCCAACTGTAAAGCATCCTGAAACCATTCATGTGTGGGGTTGCTTCTCAGCCAAGGGAATCGGCTCACTCACAGTCTTGCCTAAAAACAGAGCCATAAATAAAGAATGGTACCAGAATGTCCTCCAAGAGCAACTTCTCCCAACCGTCCAAGAGCAGTTTGGCGCCCAACAATGCCTTTTCCAGCATGATGGAGCATCTTGCCATAAAGCAAAGGAGATAACTAAATGGCTCAGGGAACAAACCATAGAGATTTTGGGTCCATGGCCTGGAAACTCTCCAGATCTTAATCCCATTGAGAACTTGTGGTCAATCATCAAGAGACGGGTGGACAAACAAAAACCAACAAATTCTGCCAAAATGCAAGCATTGATTATGCAAGAATGGACTGCTATCAGTCAGGATTTGGTCCAGAAGTTGATTGAGAGCATGCCAGGGAGAATTGCAGAGGTCCTGAAGAAGAAGGGTCAACACTGCAAATATTGACTTGCTGCATTAATTCATTCTAACTGTCAATATAACCTTTTGGTACTCATAATATGATTGCAATTATATTTCTGTATGTGATATAAACATCAGACAAACACAATTAAAAACCAGAGGGCAGCAGATCATGTGAAAATATCATTTTGGTGTTATTCTCAATACGTTTGGCCATGACTGTACAAATGGAACAATTTGTCCATGATTTCACTGTAACCAGTAAGTTGCAAGTGAAATTGCATGCAATGTTGCGACGTGTAAAGGTACCCTTTGTAACTATTATTCTACAATCATTTGCAACGTCTTATGCTACAGTTTGGTAATGTATGTATAAAAAATAGATGGCATATGTATGGTCTGTATGACATCCAATTTTTTCTTGCACCCATTGACTTGCTTTAGCGAGTCGCACCCATTTTTTGTGGACATACAGAGCATGCTGCAATTTTTTCCTCAGACCAAAAATAGCTGACAAAGAAATTGCAGCTCAGCACTAATCTAATATTTAACATTCGTGCAAATGCAATCTGATTTTTTATTGGCTTGCCTTCGGCATATTTATATACAGATGTGAGCAAACCCTTATAGTGAATCTCAGGTTTTATCACTAGAGACCAAAATTTACTGTATGTGTAGAAACATAGACCATGATATCTTTCATCAGATCCTTACAAAAAAAATATCTATTTTTGCTGTGGGTGCAATTTGATCCTCCAAGACTATGTGCATACATTAAAGTTCTTGTAGTCAGACAAATTGAGTAACCTCTATTGGAGAAATCAGTCATAGATGATTCACATTACAGTACGGAGCCATAATACAGAGCCAATAGATTTGTATTGTGCGTTACAGCATCCCTTTATACCGCTTGTCATTCTGTAATACAATGTTACATTAGATTATGTATTATTAAGGTATTCCCTCCTTAAGAAGACCTCCATAATGTTCATATATGGTGATGAGTCCAATGATATGATAGCTGGAGATTGGTATGGAGACCACATGGTCAACACCATGAAGAGGCTTTCATGAATGGAAGTAAAAGTATCCCAGGAGCATGTTTCTCATGCTACTGTGAGCAGCCTGTGTGACCTAAATGTGCTTCATTATCTGCAGCCTCTCTGGACTTGAGTCCAGATCACCCAGGCTTCCTCCAAGCACCTCTCACGGAGCACAGAAAAGGTCCCACCTTGACACAGGAAATCCAATAGAAAAAATACATACGGCTCTTCAACATGAGAATTTTTTATTTACAGTTGGAAAAATTTCAGTGCATACAGGAACAAGGATGGTTTCTTCCAAATCATGCACACTTTGTATGTATGCACTGACATTTTTCGTAAATACAAAATTCTCATGTTGAAGAGCCGAATCTATTTTTTCTATTGGGTCTCTGGACTTGTCTCCCATCAAGCATATCTGGGACATTATTTGGTCAAAAATTGAAAAAAACAGCTGCCAGCAGTGGATCTTGGGGATTTTTGTGCCCGAGTGCATTCTGAATGGCAGAACATTCCTCACACAAGCATTAATAACCTCAGCTGATAGCAGGCAAGATGTGTAAGTGCAGGAGCGCTTATTTGTTACTAAGTACATCAAAATGTTTTTTAAAGCTTTTGTTTCCTTTTTTTAATCATTAGCATATCATTAACATGTCTATTAATACTGTAATTTCGATAACTTCACAAATTTCCCTTCTTGGTGTTACAATTTTATTGTTGTGAAGTGTAGTTTAATGGATTGTTAGAGAGACTTCAATAGAAAGTGCTTTATGTTTAGCTGTTAGAGCACATGAGGTCCACACACCATTGTTACATGGGACTCTCAGATGTTGGTATTTACCCCTGGATTGGTGTTACATTACTTATGTACTTTCTTTGAAAAGCAATACAATCAGATTACAATGAATACTGGCTAAAAACAAGCATTAGACGTTACTTTTATGTTTTATCTTACCTGAGTTAGAACATCTCGGTGAGTTTTCCTGGCTTAGCTGTTTAGTATTGAAGTCAAATGTCTGAGTTGTGGGAGAGCTGCACTCAGTCTCAATGCCATCCACAAACCTGTTCAAAGAAGGCATTTATTACTCTTTATTTTACTTAACTTACAGGGTTAGACCTATTATTGAAGGTGATGATGCTCACTGAGACCCTGATGATCATGGAGACACAGTGCTGAATTATCCCAATGGCAGCTTGAACACTGAATACTGGGGCATCATATCATATAAATACAGGTAGCAGCATTTACAAGCATTAGGCCGCGTGCACACATTGAGTATTTGGTGAGTTTTTTACCTCAGTATTTGTAACCAGGGGTGGACCAATCAGAGGAAAAGTCTAATAGAAACACGTCACCACTTCTGGATTTATCACCCACTCCTGGTTTTGGCTACAAATACTGAGGTAAAAAAAACTCACCAAATTCTGAGGTAGAAACCTCACCAAATACTAAATATGTGCATGTTGCCTACGGGTCAGTTCAATCATAGCTGGGGCTTCACCTAAAAATGTCCATGCATCAAAATTTCATATTATTATGTCATTATTTACTGCGATGTGAATAACCCTAAACACTTACAACTTCAGTGGTTGATACCTTTCAATGGCTTGCTGAAAACATGATAATAAATAGCAGCTTTCCAGGCTCCTCAGGCCTCTTCTTCAGTCTCAGTACCAGAATGAAATAACCCCTATTTACTAAATTGGGGTTCTCCTGAGGAGATGGACACTAGAAGGGCTAACTTAGTTTCTGAGCTGTGGAAATTGCCAGAACTGCTGTGGCGGCTGAAACCGGCTTGAGCTGGTTTCTGCGTGCCTAAAATTACTGATAGATGATTGGCTGTCAGGGTGCCAGCTGTTGTATAAAAAGGCGAGCTGTGGGGACTTCGGGGCTAGTCAGAAGAAGCTCACCTGAGGAAGCCTCCCCTGTGCTAGGATGGAAGCCTTGTTGGAGCTACTATTAGCGAGAGCAGCTGGCGGCGGTGGAGAAGATTGGTTGCGACGCTGCCTGGAGGAGTCCTCTCTGGCAGCTGAAGGTCTTGGTGTGGCATCGGCGTGTGACGGTGAAGACGGCGGTGACGAGCCTGCACAGCGAGCACCGAAGGAGCCAGCACAAGAAGAGTCGCAGAGAGGCTTATTCTCCCTCTCCATCTAGGCGGAGCCCGGCGGGTCAAAGGAAGAGGCCGGCGCGCACTGATGACGTCGTCGCGAGGCCCCAGCTCTGTCTCGCGGGAACTGCAGAGGTCGCGAGACCAGAAGTCGACGGTCGGGAGCGGAGCCGGAAGGCCGACAAGAGCACCGGTCGAGCTGAGAATTTGCCTGGGCAGCTGCACCCTCAGCGTGGGAGTTCTGTGAGGCCGACGCCGCAAATGAACTCCTATGCGGCGGCCGCAGCGCTTCAGGCTTGGGGTGCACGCCTGGGGGCAGAAGCTGATGTCCGGTCCCAAGCCATGCTCGGTGAAGAGGAGGATCTCGGGCTCCAGCAGCTGGCAGCTGCTCAAGATGACTGTGTACCTGGACAGAGCTTCACATCGGCAGAGGGTGAGAACACATCTGTGTCTATATGTGAAATTGTTCCCCCAAGGAACAAAGATTATAGCAAAGGCAGTAGCTATTGCCTTGCAATCTATAGTTGACCCCAGGGTGGCAGGGGATAACAGACCTAGTTCAATTGTAGTCCCTGAGGCTTGTTCTAAGGAGACACTTTCTTGCGAAGTGTCTCCTTTGGGATTTCATTTGTCCCCTGCCATAAAGGCTAAAATATGGGCTGGTGATTACGTGGATATTTTTACCCTCCTACCTTCTAGGGATATTCCTAGAATAGATAGGAAGGATGATAAAGATGAAGACAAGAGAAAGTTATTTAAGTCTTTCCATTTGTGGCTGCAGTGTTTTTTTAATTTGCGCAGCAGTCCTTGGGGAAAAATCTCCTAATTTGTGTTCGGGTTTGTTCCACCACATGGATATAGTTTTTGAAGCCTACCGCTACTTTGGGGGTTCTGCCTAGCTAGCCTATGATGAGGCTTTTCGGCAGAAACTTGGGGTAGATCCCTCATTGCAGTGGGGAGCAAAGGATATCGGTCTGTGGCTCCACATGATAGTGCCACAGAGGCACAGAAGTGTTGTGAAGCAGCCTTCGAATCAGAGCGTATGCAAAGGATATTGCTTTGCATTTAATGAGAGCTCATGCAAGTGGCTGCATAATTGCCGCTACAGGCATGAGTGCTCATTTTGTGGAGGTGTGCATTCAGCACTGAAATGTTACAAAAAGCTTGGACATGTTCCTCCGGTGTCAAAGGAGTCGTTTCTCAAAAGCGGCGACTCCAGTGAGGCTGAACGCTCTCCTTCCTTAGCAAAATCAGTATCCAAACAGGGAGAAGGCGGACCTCATTGAGCATGGTTTCCAGTATGGTTTTTCCATCCCTTCTTTTCAAGGGGTCGGCTGCCAAATAGTGCCCGATCTTCTATCGGCTCACCAGTTCCCTCAAGTAGTAAGGGATAACATTTTCAAAGAAGTGTCAGCGGGTAGATGTGTAGGTCCTTTTGCTTCCCCACCATTTCCAAATTTTAGAATCTCTCCACTTGGAGTGGTTCCGAAGAGAGAGGCTGAATCTTATCGGTTGATCCACCACCTCTCTTACCCACTGGGTCTTCTCTCAACGACCAGGTTACGTCGAATTTAGCGTCTGTTTGTTGCGGCACGTTTGACTTGGCTGTTGATCTTATGAGATTAGCAGGACAAAATTCCCTATTATCAAAAACTGACATTCAGTCGGCATTTCGGTTATTGCCAGTTGACCCAGCCGGCTCTAGTTCGTTAGGTTTTTACATGGACGGGGTTTTTTATTTTGATAGATGTTTGCCTTTTGACTTTTTTTTACAATGGTGTGCTGAATCGGTTTGACCCTTAGGGAACGCTACCTATTACTTGATGATTTTTTATTTATAGATTCTACAGGATCCCCGGATTGTTTTAATTTGTTGTCTGAATTTTTGTCTTTAGTGTCACAATTTGAGGTTCCTATTGCTACTGAGAAAACTGATGCCCCCTTGTACCGAATTGGAATATCTGGGCATTCATATAGACTCAGTGCGCATAAAATGCCGCCTCCTGGACAGTAAATTAGCTTCTTTACGTTTTAGTTTCCCAATTTTCATCACGGGAAGTTCGCTACGCTGAAGGAATTTCAATCGTTGGTAGGTAGCCTGAAATTTTCCCTACGTATTATTCCTGCAGGCCGGCCTTTTTTGCGCCAGCTTTACGATTCGATGCAGGGTTTTTTTCCCCTTCAGCTATTATTCCTATCTCTGAACAAGTACGGGATGATTTACTTATTTGGTCAGAATTTTTTGAAAGCTTCAATGGCGTATCGTGTTGGCAGCACGAGTTTTGTACTGCATGTGGTTTGGGCTTATTTTTCAAGACTTTTTGAATAGGTTCCAGAGTTTACTTTCAAGCTAATTGGATGGCTTTTTCATGGCCTTTATGGGTCCATGAGCAATTGTTGCGCGACCAGTTGCTTCGGGAACTTTTTACGGTACTCACGATTTTTTCAGTTTGGGGCGATAAGTTACGTAATTTTCGGATTTTGATCCCTGTGCGTTCTAAACGATCGTGCTTGGCTCTTAACATTTTGTCAACTGAAAACAGCTCAGTTAATCGGCTATTGCGGAAATTGACTCTGGTGTTGTTGCAGTACAACATCTGAATAAAAGCGAATGTTTTATCTACAAATAGCAACATTATGTGCATTTTCCTTTCCCATCAGCTCCTGAATCAATTTCGAGAGCTGTGCCCGGAAGCAGCAGCGGAAGGATTTCCCTGCCCAAGTCAACTTTGGGATCTAGTTTAGAGTTCGTCCCTCAATATATAATTAATTCATTGGCCCCTAGAACTTGGGTGGATTATTCTTTGAGCTGGTCCATTTGGATTTCATTTTGCAGTCAAATGGGCCAATCATTTCAGGTTACATCGTCACTTACGGCTGTCCCATTTATTGAGCATCTTGCTTCTACACGTGCTTCTTATTCTGGTATCTCAAAAAATTGGCAGGTATTTCATTTTTCTAAAGTTGCACAGTGAACAATAGTTACTATCCCTTTTCCCTGTTAAACAATTTTTAAAAGGGTATCGGAAATCCTTTTTCCTGAAAAACGAGAGAAGCCCCATCACTCTGCCAATGTTGTCGGACTTGTGGTCTGTGCTCCCTAATATATGCTTTAACTTATACGAGATAGTGATGTTTCAGACAATTTTTGTTTTGACATTCTTCGGTGCTCTTCAGATCGGGGAGGTCCTTTCCGAGAATAAAAGAAGACATTCTGGTTTGGATTTGTCTGATGTGGTGATGTCTAATTCAATGTTAACTATTTATCTAAGAAGGTCTAAGACCGACCAGTTTGGGATTGGGAGCACAATTTATTTAAATTCTGTTTTTGATTCAGATTTATGTCCAGTGCGGAATATGGCAAAATGTCTCAGTTATCGGGGTGATTCTGCTGGCGCTTTATTTTTACACAAGGATAAGACTCCTACAACTAAATTTCAATTCAGGGCAGTTCTGGGTAAATGCTTAGCTTCGAGTCATATTGTAGGTCATAAAATAACTTCTCACTCTTTTAGAATTGGAGCTGCCACTGAGGCTGCAAATTAAGGTTTGCGGCCAAAGCGCATTAAAAGCATAGGGCGCTGGAAATCTGATGTTTACTAATCGTATATTCGCCCTTCTGTTATTCATTGATTTGTTTTGTTTTTTTATATGGCCTAAAATCATGTGATAGGCCACTCTTTCGTTTTCTGGGCTCACCAGCAGGCATTGCACAGAAGTTATTCGGAGAACCTATCATTTTACCCTTCTGAGGTGCAGGTATACTGGCAAGGGGTAAGGGGCCTTAAATGGGGGAGAGGTTTCCGGTATTATATCTAGCCAATTAGCTTTTTTCCCTCGACCGGACTTAGTTATTATTCATGCGTAAGGAAATGATTTAGGACGTTTTGCTACCCTGGACTTGCCGTGGCAAATGAAAAATTATTTATGTAGAATGTCCCAGCTGCTCCAGGGTACCACATTGACTTTTTTGGAAATAGTATCCAGGTTATGCTGGAAGCAGGATGGTCTGGCTTTTCTTGAAAAAATAAAAAAAAATGTAAATAGAGAAATGGCATGGTTCATGCTATTCATCGGTGGTTCTTCTTACCGCCATAAAGATTTAGAGGGATTTGTAGAGGGTCTTTATCGTTCTGATCAAGTACATTTATCGGGCATTGGCCTTGACATGATTAATCTGGGGATTCAGAGTGTTGTGGAGGAATGGGTACTGCGTTAGTTGGGGGGGGCGGTTGACGCTCTTCAAGTTTCAGCCCTGGTGGGAGGGTTGCCCAGATGTTATGGGTGAACCAGATGTTATGAAGTTTTTTAAAGAATAGGAAGTTTTTTTATTATATTTGTTATTTATTGGAGATATAATATTTTATGGGGAAAGATTCTATTGAAAGATGTTTAATATTGATCTATGGTTAACCTTAATAAAGTACCAGATTATTTTACCCACAACACTCTGTAGTTTGTCAATTATTTTTTATAGTTAAGGTTATTTGGGTATTCAATAGGAGAATATTATGGCCCATCTCCTCAGAGACCTTCTGAGAAAGTCTGGAAAGCTGCTGATATTTATTACCATATTTTTAGTTATCCATTAAAAGGTGTCAACCACTGAGGACTGTCAGATTTTAATATTTCTTTATCTACTGGCTAACACAGTAAAAAGATATATTTCTTGTATTGCAACTTTTTAATATTTAAGGTTTCATTAAATTTTTACCATCATCAAATCCCTGCTTGCCTTCCATAATTCGAAAACTCATGTGGCTGTCTTGCTTAAATCCAGCGGTTCTTTATACTAATCTAATACTTTTAGGAATATCTGATATCTATATTGTTGAAGCAATTCTTAAAGGGGTTGTCAACTACTTACTGCTTAAACCCTTAATAATGGGCCCATAGAAGTGAATAAAGACAAAAACTATACATCCTGGACAAGGCCACTCAACTGCACTTAGTACTGAATCTCTTATGGTACCTTTACACGCCGCAACCGAAAGGTAGAAACCGGCAGGTATCGGAGACAATTGTACCTTTTACCTTCAAAACACCGCGAAGTGGTGGCGTGTAATTCAGGTTGTACCTTCCTGTCTCTTTGGATACCTGTCTTTCAGCCGTGCTGAAAAACAAGCAGGTATAACCCCTATGGTGGCGTGTAATCGGGGCACAGGCACAGTATTTGAGTTACCTGGGGCGTGCTAGAGCGTCATGTATACCACGCCCCATCAGCTATCATTGGTGGGGAGTACTGTGTACCCATTGGCTGTTGTCCCTGCACAGGACGGCATATTTAACGAGCTGACCAGTCACAATACAGATTTGCAATAGCGTCATGTATTAGCCAGCCTTCCTGCGCTGGCTGGCCAATCATGATGTTATTGCATTGTCCAATAATCGTACGAGCGTCGCGTAATACACTACTCTGTCACGCCTATGTAGTTACGGTGCACAATATGTACGCCCATATTCCCTTGTTGTAGCGGCGTGTAAATCAGGAAGGTGCTCCACTGAAGGTATCCTGCGGCACCCGTCGGCACTTCCGGGGAACGAAAATACCTTCTGTGGAGCACCTTGTGGCGGCGTGTATTTGCGGCATCAGGTACCGTTAGCAACCGTTGAAAACGCGCACGTGCGGTGCCTACCTGTTGCTAGCCTCGGTAGCAGCGTGTAATGGTACCATAAGGCTGGTCTCACACTTGCATTTTTTTTGTCTAGAGTTCTAATGTGGATGAAACCTGATGCTAACTGATCAGGTCCGTCTCAATAGACTTAGAATGAGGCTGCAGGCACGTGCAGTGGCATAAGGATTCCACTGGATTCTAACAAGTGCATCCTATTGACCTCCTCCTGGACACACAAAGTTGGAATTTTACGGCTGGTTAAAAAGCCTGATGTCACCGGATGCAGTGCACTGCGGCCAAAAATAGAACGGCCTTTAAGGCTGGATCTGGCTTTCACACAGAACATGCCCAGAGACCCCCCAGCAACCTCCCATTTGACGTGTCCTATGTAAACGTTTCAAATTTTCTGACTGATCAGGCAAAAACATGGATATAACAGTATACAACTGCAGTGGTTTTTTGCCTGATCCGACACTCAGATAAGGCATAATACCGCTGTGGTTGCATAAACAAACCCGGATGTGGTGGGACCTGTTTTCAGCCAGATCACATCTGAATGCAAGTGTGAAACCAGCCTAGGAGTCTGCTGGGGTCAACATTCAATGAAGACAATCAGTGGCTGCTGATCGGCTACTGCGCTGACATGTTCTCCGAGCGGAAGAAACACCTTTAACCAGCCCTGACAACAAACTTTTCTTGAACTAGAAACTGATAAAGGTAACCTTCTATAGTGTCACAGAACCCCATAAAATATGGTTTGGGAAGAAGTATATACCACCATGCACAGGGCAGTCCTGTACACCGGATAAGAATCCAAATAAAAATGTGCTCCAGCAATGAAGTAGTAAAATCTTCAGCCTTTATTTTGGGCATGTATTAAATATCTATAATAGACGAATATGAAATTATGTTGACGTGTTTCGAAAAATACATTAATGCTCTCAGCCGTAACTCAACTCCTTTTTATTGTCTGAAACGTGTCAGAGGTCAATTTCTATTTGTCAGTTCTGGATTTTTTATGCGTGGCCAAAATAAAGGCTGAATATTCTCTTACTACTTCATTGCTGGAGATAATTTTTTCTTTGGATGGATATATCCCCAGATAAAAACCTAACTTCATTTTTCATATAATTGCTTATTTTGAAGCCAGCTTCTACATTAGTAATGTTTATATGGGAGTATTATAATACAACACAACATAAATACATAATGACAAATATTCCATGCACAGTTTCTGGTTTATGTCATACTCTGGCACAATCCTGCAAACTATATTATGCAGAAGGCTTACTGTAATCATAAAGCTAAGCTCCTTATAATAGTGCAGACACCCCTACTGGTTAAAAGCTTTAATTCTATTGTTAGAAAAAGGTTAACGTGTGTATTAATGCTACAGTAACTCATTCATATCATTCTGCCACAAAAGAAAAGGTGTCTGGCATTATTTGTAGAACATAAACAGGAAACTTCCAAAGGGAGAAAGTCTTTCATGGCAGATTACTGCAATTGAGACAATCCACTGAAGGAGGTTCTAGAGCAGTCGAGAATTGAATGCAGTAATATTATGTATTGAAAACACAATTTAGAGTTGTGTAAATGCATTATAGTTTATCTAATAGAAGTAGATGCTCTATACCTGTGTTCCCCAATCTGTGTCTCTCCAGCTGTTGGAAAACTACAACTTCTAACGAGCCATTTAAACTGGTAGGTGTCTTAAGGCAGTGTTCCCAACTCCAGTCCTCAAGGCACACCAACAGGTCATGTTTTCAGGATTTCCTTAGGATTGCACAGGTGATAATTTAATCACTTGCACAGGGGATAATTCCATCATCTGTCTAATGATAAGGAAATCCTGAAAACATGACCTGTTGGTGTGCCTTGAGGACAGGAGTTGGGAACACTGTCTTAAGGGTAAGCTTTTATCCTTATGTAGAGTGACACGCCAATCCGGCCTGCAGTAATGAGGTGCCTTAGAGATGCAATGTTCCTCTGGGAAATTAAATATGGACATGTCTCTTCAGAGAGAAAGTAGACAGACTCTAGTGCCACCTAATGGGAGTAGCAATCCTAAAAGTCAAAAGCAACCCTTTAACGAGCCTTCTTATATGATTTAGGATTTACTCCACATCAGAATCCTAATTTGCAGAGAATTTGGATTCTGATCTGGTGAAAATCCTAAGTTATATCACAAGGCTCGTTAAAGGGTCGCTTTTGACTTTTAGGATTGCTTCTTCCATAAGGTGGCACTAGAGTTCAAGTCTACTTCCTCTCTGAAATTTGCATATTTAATTTGTCGGAGCACTGTTTCTATAAATCTCCTCACTGTGTCACTCACCATAAGGATAAAAGATTACCTCCTTAGACCCCACTTAGCCTCTCACACTGCCAGATCAGATCTCATGCTTTGCACCGATGAGGAGGAAATACTCTGAAACACCATGTCTGCAAATAGGGATTTTGATCTGGTGTAAATCCTAAATTATACGACCAGGCTCATTACAGGGTTGTTTTAACTTTTAGTATTGCTACTTCCAATAGGTGGCGCTAGAGTTCAAATTTACTTCCTCTCTGAAAAGACAGTTGCATAATTAACTGCCAGGTGGTAAACACCCAAACTATTAAGAGGGAAACTATTACGACCCAAAATGCTATTTACCCAATCATATGAGCCTGATCTGCTGGTCAATAGCATTACAAACTTGCCCAGCCACTGCACTGAAAGCCCAGTTACCTGTAGGAAATTAAGTTTATTCTTCTTGGCCAGTCTCTGGCTATTAGTGATGGCCGAACCAGCCAATGTTTGGGTTTGGCGGACTCACTTGGACTTTATCTAAAGTCTGCGTTCGGGGCAGAACGTGACTTGAAGTTGAGTCTGAAACCCAAACTTCGATTCTTTAACTTCCTCGATATTCACTGCAGAGGGAGCTAACAGCCAATCAACACATCCCTGGTTGCCACCTTTAATAACCCAAAAACAAACCGTCTGATGATAAAAATAAAAGTTATGGCTCTTGTTAGAAAAGGAAAAAAGAAAATGAAAAATGGAAAATTGCCGGGAACTTAAGGGGGGTGGGTGGTCAGGTTTGTTTGTTTTTTCTTGAAAATATTGTCTTCTGACTTCTGTTTTGCTATCTGTTGCATAGTACCTTCACGTTGACATGTACTTAGAAATAAACAATATTCAATTAAGAAATTAATTGAGATAAATTCCCTTTAAAGTAATGAAAAGGCTACATGAGCTCATGAGCCATCAATATTTCCCTGTTAATATATAACCCTGATATGCATATATGGCAATATATCAGCACAGCAGTAATCCCAGCATCCACATCAGGTCAATAATATGTAAATTATGTATGTGTCAGGGATGTATGGTTACATTAATGTATTCTTAGATTTATGATATTTTTATTTGTGTATCCATTGACCCATATGCACCACTAATTATAGCAATAGGAAGGCAACCTCCACGTATGTCTAAATGGGTCATTGAAAGGATCATCATGGAATTTTATCACGAAACTATTATATGCCATTTATTTTAGTTGTACATTTAGCTTTTTCTTCTACTACGGGATCATAAAAAAATATTCTATAGATATAGTTATTAGTGCATTTTAGTGCTGGGGGTTGGCAAATAATATAAAAGTAATAATGATTTGCAGTTTGATGTTATTGAAAAGTAGTCATCAATGTTATGTGCAAAACCAAGTAAGTTACAAAGTGGTCCAGAAACCGACAAGAGAAGACACATAACAGACACATAGAAGACACATATCAGGCCACAAATCTGAATAGAGACAAAATACTCTTTATTACAAATCAGGACAAAATAAGCCAAAAGATCACATCAAAAATAAATATTTAAGCCACAGTGGAATAGTAGTATATAAAGATAATATCTATTGTCTATATTCTATACAGCACTACTCCAGTGTGCCCATTGTAGCTTTAATAGTTATTCTTGATTTGATTTACAGTACATGTATGATATACTGTCTGTCCAATATATGTGGTGATATCATGGGTAGAGATTTTGGGCTCTTGTTTTGCTATTTGATGATTTTTCAATAGTTTAACGGGGAAAGGTAATACAGCTCGGCCCATTCAAATGTGTAAGACAGAGCACAATTAAACTTGCTCGGCATCAGTTATGATCCTTTATTTGCTGAGGTAGCATACACTGCCAGGACTGTTTCATAATTATGATAAATAAATAGCCAGTTGCCCTCTGAAATGTGAATGCATGCAAACCATGAATAGAAGAATATAGGCATGCATTACTGTTAAGGCAATATAAGAAAACATTTTGATACAGAGGCTTTTACTTATTGTAGGAATCCTGTAAAGAGATACGCCGTGATGTGGCTACTGGGAAGATATAGAAATTTCAGTTTTTATATGCTACCTATCTAAATTTTGTCATTTCATTCCTTATCAGTAAAGCAATGTCTATATTCTTATTGCAAAAATTCCAGAATAGTGCATGATTGCATGACCAGGCCAGCAGAGGGCAGCAAATAGGAACAAGATGATGCTGCACATGGGCAAACAAGAGGCAAAATCAGGCAAGTCATGGGATCTCGTGTGTTAAGTCCACAGTGGGCAGATTTTCTCTCAATGATTAAAAAAAAATTGCACCGAACAGTGCAGATCTTGGCATGGGTATGATGTGTTGTACCTGCAGAAGCTGCAAAAAGGTTAAAAACTGTAATTGGTTTTAAAATCTACAACGCTTGATTTTGCTTGTGATCCACAGGTGATCCACAGTACACAGTGATCCATAGGTGATCCACAGGTGATCCACAGGTGATCCATAGGTGATCCACAGGTGATCCACAGGTGATCTACACCAAAATCTGCAGCAATACATTACTTGTGCAGGTGATTTAAGACATTTTCTTCCCAATTGAAGGCAATATTGAAAAAGTCCGACAAATCTTTGAACACTTTACAGCAGAATTGACAATATACTTTGGTGCAGAACATTTCTTGTGATTGGGAATCTGTCAGCGAGGCAGTGAGTATATCAATGATAATTGATGCCACAGAGGCTGAAGCTGGCTGGCAAAACAACCTCAGGAGGCAGAGGCTCAGGAAGTGCTCCGTCACACCCAGAGCACTTAATACCTCATTTGTATGCTGATTTATCATGAATGCAACAACAGATAAAAGATATAAAAGTGTCAATGCAATTTAGCTTCCAAAGACCTGTGTGATATTTATGGTTTTGGTGCTTGATCTTCCTGACAGATTCTCTTTAATAAAAATCTATCCACTTGCCTTGTACTGTAATCCACTCTGGGATTTAGCTAATTGTAAAACCTTCAGCACTTCTGTCCCTTGTGAATTTCTAAGTAGAAGCCATCAATATTATGATTCCAGAAAGCCTTTTTAATCTGTCGACATAGCCAACTAGTCACAGGCAGAAATAGTCTCCCGCGCTCCTGGATGTGAGTGATGTATTTTCTTATCTCCATCATGGTAATGCCAATTTACAGCTATATTTACAGTCAGTAAATGAATATTGCCTTGGTCACCCCCCAATAGTGCAGCTTGTATTCTCTACCCTGGAATTGCTCTGCTGTTTACCCTCAGAGTGATTTTCGGGATGGTAGTTATGGTAACCATCCACAATGAGCTCAGTCTGACTCTGCCGCTTGAGTAATTAGAGTTTATGTTTCTGCATTGAGTAATTAGCCATCCACCGAATATTGTATATTTAGGAATCAAGCTGAAGAGCTTTGTATAATTTAGTGTTGAAGATCTGACTCCATAAAATGACATCCCCACATGAAAGAAACACTTAACCCCAACTTTACAAGGAGCATATATTAAATAGCAGATTAACGAGATCTCTATTAATACTCATCAAACCACAGGCAAATAAAAAGGCAAACCAGATAGAGGGTAGGGTCGCCTGAGCTGGAGGAGGACAGTGAACAGATTTCTGCAAGTCCCTTGTAATTTTCTAAATCTCTCATTGAAGCAATTAATTGGAAATCTTCATTACACAGCAGAGTTTTTCTACATGCAAGAAAAGTGGACCGATTGTTCTGATCAGACTATGAGCAGAGGGTGCTCCGATTTACCCACCCTCTCCATTCTGGCAGTGCAAGATGATCTGATTTTTTTTTACGGACTTATGGACTTGCGTTGCTGATTTTGATCTGACCTTCAGATCAAAGCTGAGCATGTCTCCATCGTTGTCCCAGACCCTTCGGTCCACGAAAAATCATGGGCATGTGAAGGGCCCCAAAGACCATCACAGGTACGAGTGCTGTCCAAGAAAATGAAAATCAGACATGTGAATGAGCCCTTACATCCAGTGGATAGATCTGTCAGGTGATGGACCTCCGTGGTGGATGGTTGGATAACAGCTTCAGTGCAGTCATCAGGGCTAAGGGTGCTGTTACACTTGGCGACATTCCAGCGATCCCGACAACGATACGACCTGGTAAGGATCGCTGGAACGTCGCTACGTGGTCACTGGTGAGATGTCAAACAGTCAGATCTACTCAACGACGCAGCAACGATATGGCAACCCGTATAACGACCTCAGCGGTCGTTGGGACCTGTCACACAGTAGCTAGTCTGACGACTCAGACCTACGTGGCTGAGTTCTGAGTCGCCAACAAGGTCGTTGTTAAGGTGTCAAACACACCGATGCATGCTGGCCAGCAGGAGCCCAACGATCAAAAAAAGGTCCAGGCCATTCCAACATGATCAGCAATCTCACAGCAGGGGCCCTGTCGCTGCTACGTGTCAAACATAGCAGATCGCTAGAGAGGTCGCTGTTATGTCACAATACCTGTTACATTACAGCGATCTCGCTAGCGATCTTGCTATATGTGACAGGGGCTAAGTCATTTAATGCATCTAGCAACTGTATGATCATTACAGGATTTTTTTCCATTCAGTTGAAGTGAACAATGAAGATTACTGTTCAATGACTGCAATCAGATCTCGAGGACCATGAGAATTTATACACTTGTAGCTTGTACATTGAAAAATTATATACACAGTTCATCTTGCAATGTGTAGCACTTCTTTATTAACCTCAAGTACCCCTTTAAAGCACCACTCCAGGGTTTGTTTGTTAAATTTTGAGCGCTGGTGAGGAGTTTAAATCTAAGTCCCCTGTCCCCTGTCATACACTCACCCTCAGCACTCCTGTTCTCCCGTGACCTGCTGGCAGCTCCAGTGTTTTATGGCGCACCAGAGGTTCTGTCCCTCATAGATTTGCACTGAGTGCTTGTGATGTAACTTCTGACTTCAGGACAATCCAAAGTTACAGTCACAAGATACATAGTAACATCATAGTAACATAGTATTTAAGGTTGAAGGAAGACCTCAAGTCCATCTAGTTCAATCCATAAGGCCCAGTTACACAGCACAACATTGAAACGATGTCGGCAACGATCTCGGGGACCCGCTGTCATTTTTGCCATCATTTCAACATCGCTGGTGAGATGTCACACGTGTAGATATCGTGAACAACTCACCAACGATGTTGTGAGCAGTGTCGTTCGCAAACCCAACAAACGATCCCTGCTCATTGCTGTGAATAGGCAAAGTCGTCCACGACATAGTTATCGCGGTGTCACACAGAACGATGCAGCAGGTTGCTGGAGTTGAGATCGTCAGGTTTTACAACATGTTGGTAAACCTGTCAACTCCGATCCAACGATTTATCGAAGCAACTTGCCAGAGTCACATGCAACGAGGTCGCAACAACATCGCTGATCGCTGGTACGCCTCCAAACCTGTGACGTAACAGCGATGTCGTTGACGATGTCGTGCCGTGTAACAGGGCCTACACCCTAACATGTTGATCCAGAGGAAGGCAAAAAATAAACATGTGACAATACTAAGCTCCACATTGGGGAAAAAATTCCTTCCTGACTCCACATACGGCAATCAGACTAGTTCCCTGGATCAACGCCCTATCAAAGAATCTAGTACATATAACTGGTAATATTATAGTTTTCAAGAAAGGCATCCAGGCCCTTCTTAAATGTTAGTAGTGACTCACTCATTACAACATCATGTGGCAGAGAGTTCCATAGTCTCACTGCTCTTACAGTAAAAGAATCAGCGTCTGTGATTATGATTAAACCTTCTTTCCTCCAGACGTAGAGGATGCCCCTTGTCCCCATCTCAGGCCAAGAGTAAAAAGATAATTAAAAAGGTCTCTGTACTGTCCCCTCATATATTTATACATTATTATAAGATCACCCCTAAGCCTTCATTTTTCCAAACTAAATAACCCCAAGTTTAATAACCTGTCTTGGTATTACAGACCCCTCAGTCCTCTAATAACCTTGGTTGCTCTTCTCTGCACCCGCTCTAGTTCACCTATGTCTTTCTTATACACCGGAGACCAGAATTGTACACAGTATTCTAAGTGTGGTCGCACTAGTGACTTGTATAGAGGTAAAATTATGTCTCCTCATGAGCATCTATTCCTCTTTTAATGCATCCCATTATTTCATTTGCCTTTGCAGCAGCTGCCTGACACTGGCCACTAAATGTGAGTTTATCATCTACCCATACACCCAGGTCTTTTTCAGTGGTAGTTTTGCCAAGTGTTTTACAACTAAACACATAATTATACATTTTATTTCCTTTGCCCAAGTGCAAGACCTTACTTTTATCCCCATTAAAGCTCATTTGCCATTTATCAGCCCAAGCTTCTAGTTTACATAAATCCTCCTGTAATATAAAATTGTCATCCTCTGTATTCATTACCCTGCAGAGTTTAGTGTTATCTGCAAATATTGAGATTCTACTCTGTATGCCCCCTACAAGGTCATTAATAAATATGTTAAAAAGAAGCAGGCTCAATACTGACCCCTGTGGTACCCCACTGTTAACTGTGACCAATTCTGAGTGTGTTCCATTAATAACCACCCTTTATTTCCTATCACTGAGCCAGTTCTTAACCCACTTACAAATATTTTCCCCTATCCCCATTGCTCTAATTTTATGCATCAACCTTTTGTGTGGCACCGTATCAAAAGCTTTTGAAAAATCCATATACACCACGTCCACTGCATTTCTTTGGTCCAGTCCAGAACTTACCCCTTCATAGAAGCTTATCAGATTAGTTTGACAGAAATGATCCCTTGTAAACCCATGTTGATATTGGGTCATGAGGTTATTTTTATTCAGATACTCCAGTATAGCATCTCTTAGGAAACCCTCTAGGATTTTACCCACAGTAGAGGTTAAGCTTACTGGCCTATAATTTCCAAGTTCAGTTTTTGTCCCCTTTTTAAATATTGGCACCACATTTGCTATATGCTATACCTGTGGTACAGACCCTGTTATTATGGAATCTTTAAAGATTAAAAATAATGGTTTATCTATGACGGTACTTAATTCCTGCAGTACTCTGGAGTGTATCCCATCCGGGCCTGGGGATTTGTCACCTTTAATGATTTTTAGACTATACCATACTTCCTGTTAGGTTAAGCAGGTTGCATTTAATGGAGAGTTTTCATTATCACTGATCATGTTGTCATGGGATATTATTGTGCAAAAAATTAATTTAGCATATTGTCTTTTTCCTCATCCTCATCCACCATTTCGACCGGCTGTTCAAGGATTGCATACATGTGGCAAGATGTACACTTGATGGCATTGTCAATTATGGAGCTCATTTCCTAATGGGGATTGCACCAGACTGGTGATATAAGTAAAAAGAAATGTAAAGTATTAATAAAATACAAGCAGCAATTCAGTAAGTCCTCCTTTCCAAACTCCCTGTCCAAGGTCACTGAATCACAAGTCTCACACTTACTTCTGTTCGCACTTACGCTCCGGTCACACTCAGCTTCTGTTACACTCGCTAAGGAAGAAGATTTAAAGAGGTTTTTTTTATCCTTTTTTTTCTTCCCTTCAGTAGAAATCGAACCTACAGCTCAGTGAACTTTCAAAGGACTGAGGATGGTGCTGTTGGACTGAAACAACACCAAAAAAGCACGAGTATAATATTTGGGGTAGAGGGCTTGCATAAACCACCACTCCAATGCTGAAAAAAACAAAAAAACACACTGGAATGGTGTTTTAAGATGCCATAATTTAAAAAGATACAAAAGGGAACAGAGAGGCACTCCTAGGAAGATACCCAGGGGTCAAATGGAGGATATATTTGAAGATGTCAGCACTAACCTTATTGGTTCGTGTGTGGCTTGTGGTGTCTAACGCGCACCAGACGATACCCGCACTTCCGGGTTCAGCGGTGGGTCGGTCATGTAATGGGCCTTCAGTCACAGGTCCTGTGTTATTTGGCAACCATCTTTCTGCAGCTCCATATAGTTCACCCTCAAATAGGGACAATCAATGAGTAAGATAAGGCAGAGCGGTGGTGTTGGGCCTAGGATAGGAAGCCAAGGATAGGATTTCTTGAGCAGGTAGCTCCTTTATTTAATCACATCATCATAATGCATTTCAGAGATCAATCCTGATAAAGACGGATTTGATCTCCGAAATGTTTTGTGATGATACAATGAAGAAATAAAGGAGTTACATGCTCAATAAATCCTATTCTTACTCATTAATTCAAAAAGAGAAAGTGTCTGTGATTGAACTGAAAAGATTTTTCCCATTGATTAGCTGTTTTCAGCTTCAGCAACCTCATGTCAACCTCATGACCGCGGAGCCAAACAGCACAGGTCTATTCTCTGTGTAGCAGCCATTCCCAGGCACTGCAGCTCAGCTCTTATTGAATTTAATAGGAGCTGAGCTGCAGCATTGAGGAACACCTACTGCACAGTGAATGGATCTGGTACTAGGTGTCGGACACTCACACATCGATGTTGATGAACTATCCAAAAAATAAGTCATCAATATGATATACCTGGAAAAACCCTTTATTTGATATAATTCTTCCAGTGTGCAGCTGACGCTAAGATAGCAAACTAGGCTAATGCATATAAATGTAATACAGTTTATATAAATTTAATTGGCAGGGTATAATTTAAAGGAGTTGTGCCTACATAAATGAGTTTTAAAGGGTATGTTTATTACTTGGGAATGTTATTTCAAATTTGCCAAGTGCCTCAATCTTCTTTAATGTCCTGGGGCAGTAGTGAAGACTCATAGAAGAGAAAAAAATACAACCTAGCGAACAAACTCCTTACCCTGAAACATCTTGTGTTGTAGAGGGTATTAGGAAGAGACTTTTTTTGGTACTTAATGGAGTTGTCCAGTTAAATTATGTTAATGAGCTATTCTTAAAGGGAACCTGACCCCTCCAAATCACCCCCAACCCTATTAATACCTGTCCCTGCACCATGACTGTGGTCCTTTTCTGTAAAAAAAGCGCTCTGTAACATTGGAATAATCAACAATATACACTTACAAATCTGAGACTTCTTGGCTCTGAATAAGTCTCAGAGGGCGTCCCCTGTGAGACTCTAAGCCCTCCCTAGGTGCTCATTTTCATGCCCCGAATAATCCACCCCTCTCTCTGTCTGTGCTGCTGTGATGTAAAGCAGAAGGCAGGACTAATGATTTGCATTCTGTGAGTGATAGAGAGGGGGAGGGTAAAGCCGACACAAGGAGAGGAAAACAGACAGAGAGAGGGTGGATCCTGGAGCTGCAAAACAACACGCCCTAAGGGACTAAAGAATATAGCCCCTACTAATTATAATCACTAATGAGTGAGTATTAAAATGTTTTTATGAACTTTCACAGGATGCTTTTAGGAGAGAAAAGAAGTGTGGGATTAGTGGTGGGATGCTGCAGGACATGTTTTGGTAGCTTAGTGAGTGTTCCAGTCCCTAACATTCAAATGAAACCATTTATACATTCATATAGTGGACTTGGCCCCTATTAAAGTAATACCTGCAGTGCAGATTTTGCTTATTCAGTTTACCATAAAGATCGCTATTTTGGATATGATATGTAAGTGATGGGTCCTTGGTGTGGCCAAGAGCGCAGTGCACCATTCTGCTCACTCGATCATAATCTTCTCATCTCTTATGCTGATTGACAGCCCTCTTTTTGGATCACTGCCTGAATTGAATCCTCACACTGACACTGCATGAGCTCACACAGGGCCCAAATTTACAGGTGCACTGTCATCACCCTGTCCTGTCAGCAGCTGCAGTGCGCTGCACTCAAGACCACACAGTAGTGGGCAGCCAATGCTGACAGGAGAGCGTGATGAGAACGCACACACTGACACTGCAGGAGGCCACAGTGAGTGTGCATATGTGGCGCCCCGCAACGAGTGCATCACAAGAGGGTATTGCAGCCATAAATGCAGCCGCAATATTCTCTGACACAGCAGTGATCTGGTTAACTTTGAAATCCAACCCTGCATGCATCACCTAGAATAGAGGGCCAATCCAGGGTCCTGGTGGGCAGAGTGCTAGGGGAGTGTGTAGGAAAAGTTAGTCTAGAACATAGGAGTCTAGAACGAGAAGAGAGAACTTGGAGTAGGAGCGGGGGACCTGCACCTCGTGCAGCCCCCGGGCCGTCACCGGTCGGGTGTCAGCACCTGAGGCCTCAACAACCGGGATCGGGCATCACTAACCATGGGTTCCAAAATATCCCGTGCCCCAAAACCTTACAGCCGGTTCACTGGTACCGAAGCTGGCAGCAGTTCACCTCTGCTACGCGAACCAGAAGCGTGGAGGAGCAGCTTTACAGGAGCACCCCACCACCAGCCAACTTCCAGTCGTCTAACCAGCGGTGTACCCACCGAGGGATCCAAGGCTCCCAAAACATCCATAACGTACATCTTGGATAGGGCATTGAAGCAGCCTCCCCATACCCGATCTGGTATTCCTGGGCGACAATGGCAAAGCACTTAGCTAGAATGGAGGAACACTTGCGGATCTCTAAGGGACACCATCACTGCTGAGTCCACCCGGTCCACTACCCGTTAACTGTATACCATGTACTGCCTGCTGGTTACAGTAAAGACCCGTTGCAGAGACTCTCTGTGTCCGTGCTGCCTTATGAACTGTCCGTCTGCACTACAAGGTAACCGCAGCTGCCGCACAACATCTTGAGCAGCTTCAGCCTCCGGGATCACCGCTCAGCCTGTGGGGAGCGTTCCATCTTGCTGCTGTCCATCCCCAGAGGTTCCGCAGCGTCGGTAACGATTACCGAAACTACTCATAGGTGGCGTCACGAATAAATTAAACCCCTTTAATCTGTTCCTACAAGACGTCCTCAACCCTTTTGATCTGCACTCTACCGGCCCGACTACCGGCAGGCGCGGCCCACCCGTGACAAGGAGGAAGGAGCTACAGCCTGTCTAAACCAGAGTCCACGGGCTGGCGGTGAGTCACATACACAATGTCAGAGTGCACCTCAGTTGTTATCAGTCATATGTAATCATTGAATGATGGTGCATTGCACATAAGGATAGGTCATCAATATCTTCTGACTGGACACTCCTGTAACTGGATTAATCAAGGCAAGAAAATTAAAGCTTTTAGCTGTCTATTATTAATGACTTAGCTTAACACGTCCTGTCTCCAGTTTGGCAAAGAGCCGTGTATGATTACGCTGAGGAGAGTGCTTGACGTGTCAGGTATTTTACTGCTAATGAAGTAGTGACACAAGATCTGAAGTGAGTCAGTCACGGCTTCCCGACACCCAACAAAGGTTGTCATTTCTAGGGAGGATTTTTTTTTTGGAGGAACATCTTGACCATCTGCATCAGATCTCTTCTATGTGCTGTGCATTTAGTCTTGACTTGGTACGACTTCATCATTATTACACATCTTTTCCCTGCATCTGATCCCTGGTTGTATCTAATCTCTTGCTGCCTCTAATCTCTTTTATTAGTGCAGTTCATTTAGTATTGACTTGGTACGATTTCATCATTATACACATCTTTTCCCATATCTGTAACTACTCAGTCCACCCCTTCTATACTTCATGACCTCTGTGTTACTATAGCTATATGTTTCTGCATCTAGTCATCAGGTTTGATTAGATGATCAAGAGAAGTCCATGCCCTCCCTTGGTCACACCTGATTGGACTTGTATCATAAATTAGGGCTCAGAGGTCTGTTCAGACTTTAGTCTGTACAGTGCATAATTCCAAGTGCAGAATTCAAAGTGTGATATAACGAATCAGACCAGAATTGGACTGGAAAGGACCCCAAGGTACTGGAATACATAGTTACTGTAAACAATGTTTCCTCTTCTTTTCACCTTCATTCCCATACTACTTTATTTCTTACTAACTCCACTAATCCCTTCACCCAGTAATAAAGTAGTGCTCTCCCTACATCCTACCCTGCCATCTCACCTTCTCCTCAGAACTGTTCCTTCACATACAATCTGTTGTCTCCAGACATGCACACCCACCACATACCCTCTCCTGCCCCCACCTTCTAATGCTCTCTCTGCTTCTCCTACTTGCTTGTGACACATTCCCAAATCCTGGACCCTCTCATCACAGCTCCACGGTCATTTCTAACCCATACCAACGACCCAACACAAACGTTCGCAACCTTAATAACCTTATATTCATTCATCCAGCCCCTGCTCCCCCAGTCCCTCTACATGTAGCACTATCGAACGCTCGCTCTGTCTGCAACAAACTTTCATACATCCATAACCTCTTTATCACTAACAAACTCTCTTTCCTTGGCATCTCTGAAACCTGGCTCACCCCCCCACCCCTGATACACCCTCTCCAGCTGCACTCTCTTATGGTGGATTCAGTCTTTCTCACATCCCTGTCCCAGTGACAAGCATGGTGGAGTTGGACTTCTCCTGTCTGATAACTGCTCCATTACCCCAAATTCCACCGACACCCTCCTTTATTCTCCCCTCTTTCGAGGTGCATTCCATCTGCATTTACTCTCCCTGCAATCTTCAGATGACCTCAGGAAGAAAAAGCTGAAATGGAAGAGGGGCGCACAATAGTGTATATCTGACTGAACTTTTTGGAAAACGGGAATAATGAAATCCGCTTACCTGTTAGGGTGAGCATCTCTTTAGTGTGTCATTTTTGTGGTATTCCTGAGGAAGGGGCTTGTCCCTGAAACGCATAGAATAAATTCCTCCTGATGAATTCACACAACCTTTGAATTTGGAATTGTTTGGAGCAGGAGCGCATCCATTAGTCCCTTTTCTACTATCTGCAATCCTATCTTCAGCTGGCTGTCATTTACTGCCCCCACCCAGGTCAACCACCACTTTTCTTGACCACTTCACCACCTGACTACTTTATTTTCTTTCTGCTGACATCACCACTATCATCATAGGTGACTTCAACATCCCCATTAACACTTCCACCTCAGCTGCCTCTAAACTTTTATCACTGACTACCTCCTTTGGGCTCTCTCAATGGTCCTCCGCAGACACTCAAAGATGGCCACACGCTGGACCTAATCTTCACCCACCTATGTACCCTCACTAACCTCTCAAACTCACCCCTCTCCCTGTCTGACCACAACCTACTGACATTCTCTTCCCTCTCCTCTCCTACTACACAACCCGCACTCAACAAACTCATTTATCCTCGCAGAGATCTCAAACATATTTATTTACACTCATTCTCAGAGTCCCTTCTCCCTCTCACAAACATAGCTTCCTTACATGATACAGATGCTGCTGCCACTCGGTATAACACAACAATAACTATAGCCCTCGATTTGGCTGCCCCCTCACATACAACAAAACTCACACAAACAGGTAACCCTGGCACACCAGCCTACCTAAAGAACTGAGACCAGCTTCCAGGGGTGCTGAGCAGAGATCCCATTCCCAGGGCACTTCGCTGTATACACTGAGCACTAATACACTGAGCACTTTGCTGTATACAAGCAGTCCCTCACCAACTTCAAGTCCGCACTCACTGCCACAAAACAAGCCTACTTCTCATCTTTATTAACCTCCCTATCTTACAATCCTAAACAGCTATTCAAAAGTTTCAATTCTTTACTCCGTCTCCCAGCACCGCCTCCCTCTCCTCCTCCTTATCTCTGCTGAAGACTTTGCCTGTTTCTTCAAGAAGAGGATTGATAACATCAGAGAAAGCTTTGACCCACTGTCCCCATAGCCCCTCCTCATAACTGCACAGCCCTCTTCCAAATCCAACTTTTTCACCATAACAGAAGATCAGCTCTCCTCCCTTCTGTCAAGATCACACCTCAGCACCAGCGCCCTGGACCAGCTCCCATCGCACCTCATTGCCAACCTCACCACAGTCTTCATCCCAATCCTAACCCATCTTTTCAACTTATCACTGGTGTCTTCCTCCCATCCTTCAAACATGCCTTGATCACACGCATCCCCAAAAAGCCCTCCTTTGACCCATCCTCTGATTTTAGCTATCGCCCCATATCACTTCTCCCCTTTGCCTCAAAACTACTGGAACAGCATGTCCATCTTGAACTGTCCTCCCACCTCTCCTGATGCACCCTCTTTGACCCCTTATAAGCTGGCTTCCAACTGCATCACTCTATCAAAACAGCCCTAACTAAAGTTACTAATGACCCACTAACTGCCAAGAGCAAGCAACACTACTCTGTCCTCCTCCTCCTAGACCTGTCCTCTGCCTTCGACACTGTAGACCATTCCCTCCTGATAAAGATTTTCGAATCTCTTGGTATCACAGACTTGGCCCTCTCCTGGATCTCTTCATATCTAACAGACCGGACATTCAGCATCTCCCTCTCTCACACCACCTCCTCACCTTACCACCTATCTATTGGTGTCCCCCAAGGCTCGGTTCTTGGATTCCTACTGTTCTCCATCTACACCCTCGGCTTGGGACAGCTCATGGAGTCAGATCTACTTCTCTGGACCTTACATCCCCTTCTTACTAACCAAAATCCCACAATGTTTGTCTTCTATTTCATCCTCCTTTTCTGCTCGCTTTCTAAAACTGAATATGGACAAAATAGAATTCATCATCTTTCCCTCAACTCACTCTACCCCTCCACCAGACCTATCCATCAAAGTCAATGGCTGCTCACTCGCCCCAGTCCCGCATGCTCGGTTCTTCAGAGTGATACTTAACTCTGCCCTCTCCTTCAAGCCACATATCCAAGTTCTTGCCACCTCCTGCTGACTCCAACTCAAAAATATTTCCCAGATATGTACATACCTTTGACACTGCAAAAACACTTGTACATGCCTTTATCATGTCCCGCCTCGATTATTGTAACATCCTGCTCTCTGGCACCCTTCTCTAGCATTTTTGCACCACTCGAATCTATCCTAAACTCTGCTGCCCGACTAATCCACCTGTCTTCCCGTTATTCCCCAGTCTCTCCTCTCTGCCAAACCCTTCACTGGCTCCCCATTTCTCAGAGGCCCTGGTTAAAAACAGAACTATGAGATACAAAGCTGTTAACAATCTGTCTCCTCCGTACATATGCGACATGGTCTCCTTATACCTACCCTCACGCAACCTGCGATCATCTCAAGAGTTCCTCCTGTATTCCCCTTTTATCTCTTCTTCCCACAACCGCATAAAAGATTTCTCCCATGCATCTGCTATACTCTGGAACTCTCTGCCCCAACATATCAGACGCTCGCCTACCGTGGAAACTTTCTAAAGAAACCTGATGACTCACCTCTTCCGACAAGCCAACAACCTACATTGAGCCCCAGTCCACCAAAACACCGCACGACCAGCTCTACCCTCGCCTACTGTATCCTCACCTGTCCCTCACCTGTCCCTTGTAGGCTGTGAGCTCTCATGGGCAGGGTCCTCTCTCCTTTTGTACCTTGTGTGCCTTATACTGTATATTATACTTGTCTATGTATGCCGTTTCAACATGTAAAGCACCATGGAATAAATGGCGCTATAATAATAAATAATAATCCAAAAGATCCTAATGCACTAATTGTGTTCTTTGCGTCCCTTATTGCACATATTATCACAATCTATATTTTCTAAATCTTCAGATTTCCTAATTTGCATCTTCTAAAGTTCTTGAAGACCTGATAATAAGTTCACCATAGAGTGATTTAGTGCAGGGATTGCCACCTATTATTGGAGAATCTGATAGCACCACCATGGTAAAATTAAGCATTACACACACTTCCCATTGAACATAACCCAATACTTGGTTTTGCCGGTCATGCCTCTAAAGCAGTAGTTACACGAGTCAATATCAGTATCTTCAAACAAGGGACTCCAGATCAGTGGCGCTTATATTGTTTAGAGTCTAAACAATATGAGCCCCACTGATCTGGAGTCCCTTGTTTGATCATCATTTATCCCCAGGCAATGCTGATTACTGGGGGTCTAAACTTTAGACCCTCAGTAATCAGCACGTCCTGGGGATAAATGATGAATTGTTATGGCGGGTCAACCTCTTTTTGTTTTATGCACTTTTTCTCAATTCAAAGCACTCACATGAAAACACATACATTAGGCCAGTGGCATAACTTCAGGCCCAGGGGCCCCGATGCGAAAGCTCCAACAGGGCCTCCAATGAATGCAAATCTTTAATAGTATTAGTCTTTTTCTATGGGCCAAAGGGACTTTTGGGCCCCCCTAGGCTGCAACCCCTGCACCTATTGTAGTTACGCCCCTGCATTAGGCACCAGATAAATTGTGTAACAGCAACAATTTTTTTTTCCCAGAAGCATTCAAAGAGACCATGTCCAGATCCAGCATGTTATAACTTGTCTTTGTTGTAGTTCATATAAAAATATGTGCAAGTCAAACCATTTAGTGCATGCACACAGGTATAAGTCTCAGAAAAGCATCAGATAAGGCTGACATATTTCAAACCTATTCAGTTCCTATTCATGACCGCATAGGTTTGAATCACGTAAACCTTTTCTGCTGGATTTGGATCCGGTCCCTTGGAATTTTTCTAACCTGTTTTGCTGATGTTATTTGATGGATGATTCCGTGCACAGACATACACAGGTGTCTCTTTAGAGGCTCTAAATAATTCTAATAATTGGAGGTTTATGATTTTGAGAAATATTTCTGGATGGATAGTTAGGCTGGCTTCACACTACAGTTTTTTCCCTGATCAGGTTCATCAGGTTTTGTGTGCCAAAACCAGGAGTGTCTCCAAAACTCAGAACAGGTGTCAGTCTTTCAATTATACTTTTTCTCTGCAAGTTCCTCTCCTGGTTCCTCTCCTGGTTTTGGTACACAAACACTGATGGACACTGATCAGTGAAAAACTGCAGTGTGAAGCCAGCCTAAGTCTAGTGCCCTCTTCTTTATACTGGTCAATGCCTAATTGTCTGTAGTGATTTCCAAACAAACATAGTCTGAAAGTTATTAGTAAGGAATCAATTAATGGGAAATAACCTTAAATCCAAACTCATGATGGAAAAAGAGGGCATAATTATCAATACACCAGGTACAGGTGCATCGCAATGAATTAGAATATCATCGAAAAGTTATTTTTCAGTAATTGAATACAAAAAGTAAAATTAATATATTATATAGAGTCATTACTAACAGAGTGATCTATTTGAAGTGTTTATTTATGTTAATGTTGATGATTATGACTTACAGCCAATAAAAACCCAAAGGTCATTATCTCAAAAAATTAAAGTGGGGAGGATGACGGGTTAAAAACTGTGAGACATCAAAGGGTGAATATAATACTGATTTATTAATTAACATGTTTCAAGACTCCCTGAAATGCCCTGAAACATGGCAATATGATATTGATTTGTCCTGTGGAAGGGGCCAGGGAGCCCTGAAATTGTAATTGAGTTGACTAATAAATCAATATTATATTCACCCTTGGATATCTCGTGTAATACGGCAGCATGGTTATTAACCCTTCAGTCTCCCTACTCTATATGCACCACACTGGGGACTGCAGCAGCTGTGATATGCTTTTATAGTGGTGGTTGTGACTCTCACAACCACACAAGGTGAAGCTCTGATACCTATTTAGGTAGTATTTTATCTCTCAGACCCTTCATCCTCCCTACTTTAATTTCTGAGATAATGACCTTTTCATTGGCTGTAAGCAATAATCATCAACATTAACAGAAGTAAACACTTTACATCACTCTGTAATGACTCTATGTAATATATGCATTTCACTTTATGTATTGAATTACTGAAATAAATTAACTTTTTGATGATATTCTAATTCATTCAGATGCACCTGTATACCCAATTCCAATATTCTGCAGGATGCAGACAGACCCAGACAGAGGCAGATGGAGCACTGGGGCAAAATACTGACAAATACCCACTTACAGTCCCATCATTAAGGCCAGGTCCATATCACGTTCGGGCTTTCCATCCCATCGGCTGCACTTGTCATCAGCATTAACGCAATGCAACGCTTGTGTTTGCTTGCGTTAATGCTGCCATAGACTTACATTGTTAAATGCATCCAAACGAAAGACAAAATATGCTTGCTTTTCAAAATCTGCATTTTTCCTAATGCAGATGTTAACACTGCTGACAGCGTTATGATGTGCTCTATGAATAAATGCATACTTTCAAACATAAGCATATTTTTGCATGCTTTTGTATGCGTCCGGCAATGCATGTCTATGGCAGCATTAATGCAACCAGACGCTGATATTACATCGCGTTAATGATGACGACAAGCGCAACTGCCGGGACGGAAAGCCCGAACGTGAGGTGGACCTGGACTAAAAGGGAAAAATGCAAAGTCCAATATCTGGGCAAGAACAATGAAAAAATAATGGGAGGAATAGGGCAAAGCAACAGCATGTGTGAAAAAGTGAAAAACACTTGTATATACTAATAAATCACAAACTGAGCATGAGTCAACAGTGTGATGCAGCAGCAAAAAAATAAAAAATAACATTGGGATGTATTACCAGAAGCATACAGTCTAGAATAGATTGTGTGAAGTCATTATCCTTTCTATTTCTCTTTGGTCAAACTTCATCTGGATACTGTGTTCAGTTCTGGGCATCACATTTTAAAGAAGACATCAACAAACTGGAGCAAGATCAGAGAAGAATAACCAGAATGGTAACTGGTCTACAAACCATGACCTATGAGGAACGGTTTAAGGATTTGGGAATGTTTAACTTGCAAAAAAGAAGACTGAGAGGAGACTTAATAGCCGTTTACAAATATCTCAAGGGCTGTCACACAGTAGAAGGATCAGCTTTATTCTCATTCATTATTTCACAAGGAAAGACTAGAGGCAATGGGATGAAACTGGATGGGAGGAGACACAAAGTAGATATTAGAAACATTTTGACAGTGAGGGTGATTAAGGAGTGGAACAGGCTGCCATGAAAGGTGGTGAGTTCTCCTTCAATGCAAGTATTTAAACAGAGGCTGGACAGACATCTGTCTGGGTACCTTTACACACGGCTACATTTGTAGCTTGTCACCAGGAAACTTACTGGTTGCAGTGAAATCATGGATACATGGTTCTATCTTGTTGCTGTGTACAAATGGAATCATGTATCCATGATTTCACTGCAACCAGTAAGTTACCTGGTGACAAGCTACAAATGTAGCCGTGTGTAAAGGTACCCTCTGGGATGATTTAGTGAATTCTGCTTTGAGTAGGGGGTTGGACCAGATGACCCAGGAGGTCTCTTCCAACTCTACCATTCTATGATTCTAACATAGTATACAACAATCTTTTGGCGTATGTCAGTGCACCTGATACATACAATCAGTACAGCTACACAGGGGCCCAATAAGCTAAGGAACAAGCTGTCATCTTATGGTACCTTTACACGCCGCTACAGAAGGTTAGAAACCACCGGGTGTTGCACGTGCACGCGCGCGTTTCAACGGTTCCTAACGGTACCTGATACCGCATTTACACGCCGCTGCAAGGTGCTCCACAGTAGGCTTTTTCTATCCCTGGAAGCACAGACAGGTGCCGCAGGTTATCTTCTGAAGAGCACCCTCCCTCATTTACACGCCGCTACCACAAGGCAATATGGGAGGACCTGGGGCAGCAGGGACAACACATAGGCGTGCCAGAGTTGTGGATTACAAGACTCTCGTACGGTGATTGGACAAAGCAATAACATCATGATTGGCCAGCCAGCGCAGGAAGGCTGGCTAATACATGATGCTATTGCAATTGTGTAGTGTGACTGGTCAGCTCCTTAAATATGCCGCCCTGTGCAGGGACAACCAATCGTAACGCAGGAGCTTCCACCAATGATCGCTAATGGGGCGCGGTATCCCGGAGGCTGTGTCACGCCCCAGGGAGTTCACTAGGTGTCGAAAATACCTTCCTGTTCCTCGATTACACGCCGCTACCATAGGGTTGAAATCTACCTGTTTTTGAGCACGGCTGAAAGACAGGTGTCGACAGAGACCGGTGGCAACAACCTGAATTACACGCCGCTACCTTGTGGTGTTTTGACGGTACAAGGTACAATTGTCTCCGACACCCGGTGGTTTCTAACCTTCGGTAGCGGCGTGTAAAGGTACCATTATGGAGACCGGATTAAAAGATCTAGCAGGAATATGGCTCAGAACCCCGACATGTTTCATGCCATGCAAGGCACTGCATCAGGAGGTGTGTGGGGGAAAGTGTCATTACAGCGCTTTTTATACAGTGCTGAATAAGACTGCAACTGATTGCCCATGTGTTATGGGGGCGTGATTAGAGCTACTTCCTGGTGTCGCGGCCATACCGACGCTCCCCTGAGAGAGGAAAACCTCTTCAGACGTCATTACCAGTCAGGGGGGGTGTCTGACGGCCGCGTCATCGGAGGCTCAGGCCACGCCCCGCGCAAGTGCAGATCGTCTTGGTTGTGGGCATCAGCTGTTAATATCATACAGAGGTGAGGGAAGGGGCTACATAGATAGTTTGTTGCTTTTAGCGCCATCTGGTGGCTAATTTCGATATAGACAGAGTGTATTAAAGGTAAAAGATCTATAGTATCCCATGGTAGCTTTATTCATGGACCACATAGTTTTCTTTGGGGGATAAATAGCTGCTCCTTTCTATTTTGCAGCGAAAACTATCTATGTAGCCCCTTCCCTCAGCTCTATATGATATTAACAGCTGATGCCCACAACCAAGATGGTGCCGCGACGATCTGCACTTGCGTGGGGCGTGGCTTGAGCCTCCGATGACGCGGCCGTCAGTAGACACGTTCCCCTGAGTGGTAATGACGTCTGAAGAGGTTTTCCTCTCGGGGGAGCGTCGGTATGGCCACGACACCAGGAAGTAGCTCTAATCACGCCCCCATAACACATGTGCAATCAGTTGCAGTCTTATTCAGCACTTTATAAAAAGCGCTGTAATGACACTTTCCCCCACACACTATCTGATGCAGTGCCTTGCATGGCACGAAACATGTCGGGGTTCTGAGCGATATTCCTGCTAGATCTTTTAATCCGGTCTCCATAATGGTACCTTTACACGCCGCTACCAAAGGTTAGAAACCACAGGGTGTCTCACGTGCGCGCGCGTGTTTCAACGGTTCCTAACGGTACCTGATAAGGCAATTACATGCCGCTACAAGGTGCTCCACAGTAGGTTTTTTGATCCCTGGAAGCACCGACGGGTGCACCTTCCCTGATTTACACGCCGCTTCCACAAGGGAATATGGCCGTACATATCGTGCCAGAGTTGTGTCTTGCGCGCCGCTCGTACGGTGATTGGACAATGCAATAGCATCATGATTGGCCAGCCAGCGCAGGAAGGCTGGCTAATACATGATGCTATTTCAATTGTGTAGTGTGACTGGTCAGCTCCTTAAATATGCTGCCCTATGCAGGGACAACCAATCGTAACGCAGGAGCTTCCATTAATGATCGCTGATGGGGCGCGGTATCCCGGAGGCTGTGTCACGCCCCAGGGAGTTCGCTAGGTGTCGAAAATACCTTCCTGTTCCTCGATTACACGCCACTACCATAGGGTTTATACCTACTTGTTTTTTAGGACGGCTGAAAGACAGGTGTCAAAAGAGACAGAAGGGTGTTACCTGAATTACACGCCGCTACCTCGTGGTGTTTTGACGGTACAAGCTACAATTGTCTCCGACACCCGGTGGTTTCTAACCTTCGGTAGCGGCGTGTAAAGTTGCCATTAAAGATAATATTTCACTGTGTTGTTGCTGTTCCATCTCAGTACAGCATGGTGTAGGGGCACAAACTCTGGTTCCAGTGATATATCATTTACTGGGCTGCTTGCTGTAGTTTTGATAAAATCCCTATTTTCTCTGCTGCATATATACCAGTTCTCTGAATGCTGAGCTCTGTATAACCCCACCTAAACCACTGCTGGGAAGCTTTCTGTGTACACTGTGCATAGGCAGAAAGCTGCCAATCAGTGGTGGTAGGATTAGAATATATGAAAGCAGGCAACATAGATCTCTAATGATAATCCCCTGATGATAAAACAATATCTTTTTTAATAAAAACTACATCCAGCAGCTCACTAAGTGACACATTGCTGGAAATTAGGGTCTCTTCTCCTATGCTGCTTTCAGATTGGGATGCAAAATCCTGGTGACAGATACTGCTTTAATGTGAAGGAAAATAATTGGGTGCTTTATGAGCTAATGTGATCAGAGGAGGCCCATATACAGCCCTCCACTGTCCATGTCACCCCATGGTGCAGGTGCATGTGCATGTGAAAGTGACTTGTGAATGGAGTCTAAGCCACAATATATACCGTACTTCCATTGAAAGATTTTGAGTTTCTTATCTTGGTTCCTTATTATTTCTGAATTATAATGCTCCACAGGCAGCGGTGCCCAGCTGGCAGTATGTGAGGCAGCGGCACACATGGTAGATGTAGACCTTTCACTAAAGAAAATAGAAGGCTCATGATTTTTGACATTTGTGCCATGCATCTGTGATAAATGTAATATTATCAGCTCCAATATGTGGACTGGAGCTCAGGTTAGTTGCACATTAGCAGTTCTGGCTCCATAGAATCAGTCTTATGAAATATGTATACTGCAGGTGTAACGTACAGCATGCACACACCAGTAATAATACCCTGAAGTAGGAAATTCAAGCTCAGTGTACATCCTAATTAATAAGACGTTCTGATTTAATGCAATTGTTTGTACTTTCCTAGGCCTTTCTCCAACGTCACACATCTGAGCACATTATATGTCAGAGGCTATGGAAACTGGAAAGAACATACACAAACAACTATAAATATTCATGTTTTCTTCGGCTTTCGCCTCCCTCCTTACGGACGATGCCCGGCTGCACCGCGTACATGCTGATCCTCTTTGGATCCCAGGTTCTTTATTTGCTGCAAGCTCTTTCTCTCTGATCACTTGAATTATTTAGAAGATTCTGGCAGGCTCTGTATAGGTGGGAACCATGCCACCGATAACCGTCCTCTGATCTATTAGTGTACTTCTCTATCCTCTAAAAATAGAAGATGCACCTAATCATGATCATTTTTGCTTCTGATACCCACAGAAACATTTAGCATTGTGAATTGTTTATTAACTAGAATAAAACTATTTTTTTTTATTGGCCAAATAAAAGCCATTTGCTCAGTTTCAATAATCGAGAAAGGATGCCATAGGCTTCAGTATTCAGCACAGCTTTTAGTAAGAGCTGCCAGGGATGTGAGGCCTCTTCTCGCCATGCTCCATCTCAGCTCTCGTGTTTACGTTCTCAGGGCCGTGAGTGGCATCCAAGTGCAGCAATTAAGGTATCAAGAAGCAGGATCCAAGTGCTCGGGATGGATAAGTGACTTATGTACAGGAGCTGGGCAGTGTGTGATGAGACTCTCTTATGGATGTGATTTTGTAGCTCAAACGCTGCAGCAGATTTCATTAAAGAGAACCAACCACCTAAATTTAACCATCTGTAAATCAGTGCAGCAGGTGATGGATGTGTGCAGCATTACATCACCATTTGTTTAGTTGTTTTATTCTTTCCCTGTGGGCATGGCAGTCTGCTGTAAGCCAAACCCTCTCTCTCTCTCTCATCCAGGGGCTCAGAATACAGCAGACTGCCATGCCCACAGGGGAGGAGTAAACACAAAAACCCAAATATTGATTACTGCTGCACACATCAATCACTTGCTGCACTGATTTACAGGTAGTCAAATCTGGTGGTTGGTTCCCTTTAAACATTGCACAGACCTATCTTCTATCTGTCAGAGTTTACCCTGAGCAGCCATGTAAATGTTCTCTATTCATGTGCAATAAGTCACGGGTGCTATTGATGGGTATAATGCACAATTAAATGCTTACAGATTCAATCACAGAATACTGTTTTGCTATCAACATCTTCACAATCACCATCAATTATAGCACTTCCAGATAATACAATTTTTGGATTATCTGCATTACACCCTTGAGATGTTAAGTAGTACTATGCTTTTACTACTTTACTTGTTTCAGTTGGAGATATGTATTTTTTCTTTGATAATTTAACATACATCATCATTAGATCAATAAAATTAGTGCAGCATGTAAATAAGTAAAACACGTTAATGGGAAACTGTCAGCAGGATTTTACACACTAAACTATTTATATGCACATGTAGTTTTTTTCAAAGACAAGTCCAGGAATACCTTTCCATGGCCAGTCTGTTCATATATTACTGAGAAATCAGAGTGTCACTTGATATGCATATGAGTCTGAAGCAGGGGCGGACTGGCCCAGGTGGCAGGGAGGCAAGTGCCCCCTGGGCTGGTGGTGTAGTCCACATCTAGGGCCGCCCCTCTACAACACCCCCCCCACCCTCAAAAATTTCTGATAGAACCCCCCCCCGTCCTCAAAAATTTCTGATAGCACCCCAACCCCCCCCCCCCTTGTCCTCAAAAATTTCTGATAGCACCCCCCCCCGCTTCTCAACTAAGGGCTGGCAGTGCGAAACTGCCACCTGGGTCCAGAGGCCCCAGCCAGCCCCTGGTCTGAAGGGGTGTGACTGAAGCTTCTGTCACTCCAGCTATGCTCCTATTCCAGCACTATATTCTGCTTGCCTGACAGCTTCTTTTCCTAAAGTCACACATCATAGAGGCCGTCAGTCAAGCAGGAGGGAGCAGTGCTTGGGAGGGGGGGGGGAATAGATCTGGAGTGACAGAGGCTTGAGATCTACACATACTCCTTCAGTCTCATTTGCAAAACATTTCAAAGTCTAATTTCTCAGTAAAGCGGCCGTCACACGCTACGATATCTTGAAAGATATCGCTTGAACGCGCCAGATTAAACATCGCTTGAACGATGTTTGTGCGTGTGACGGCAAGATACGACGAACGATACATGATCAAATCGCAAGATCGAGATCTGAGCTCCGGACCTCACATCTGACGATGTCGACTCATGAGATAAACAGAATCGACGTGTCTAAACAACCAATATCGTCTACACGTTAGGAACTGCGCGATGCCTAAATCTAGCACGTAGGCGTGGCAGAAATTTCTCATTGTGTCGCCTCCTCAGTTTTGATTTGTTAACCTTAATGCGTTCCCATTGGCTGTCCTCACAGGGCGCCATTTTTTAAGAGCTGTCTTCAGCACCACACACAGGCGTCGGCTGCACGCATTGTCATGTACAACTTAAAATGTGCACCCACAAGTTCGTCAACCTGATAAAATAACCTGCGTGGTACATGAGGCTGCTATAGTGTTCACCTTGTCATACACCCAAACAATCTTGACAGATACCGCACACACAGCTCGCTACAGGGTGAGTCCTTAACGGATCAGCAAACCGACAACCATTGAGCAACGCATAAGTGTTCGAATTGTGCACGCCGCACAAGGGGGATAGCGGTTTCTACCTTTTTCAGTAATAAACTTATTTTTTGAGGTATAGCACATCGTGTGTACACATGTACATTGCGAGGCACATCACAGGACATTCTGAAGAAGAGGCCGCCATGTTTCCAAGGACATCTGACCAATGAGGACGCAGTATTGACCACCAATGATGTAGTGAGGGGTGCGGCTTGTAAACCATGCAGCACGCCTATGTGCTCCAATTTAACCTTTGAAAATGCCCAAATTTACCCCAACATCGTTTACGAGGTTTCTGTGTGACTGTTTGCTAACGATGTGCTCAGATGATAAGTGCATCGCTCATACGACCGCTGGATCGCTGCATCGGAGAATTGTCTGAGCGATATCTGTGGGTGTAGCGTTGTGATGAACGATCTCACACATCGGCCGGGCGATGTGCAAATCCGACATCGTTTATGACATCGTTATCTATATCGTAGCATGTGACGGCCGCCTAACAGAGAAATGGACTGACCATGTGAAGGTATTTCTAGACTTACACACGTGATCAAAATTGTTGGGACCCCTCATTTAATGAAAGTAAAACCCACAATGGTCACAGAAATAACTTGAATATGACAAAAATAATAATAAATAAAAGATCTATGAAAATGAACAAATGAACGTCAGACATTGCTGTTCAACCCTGATGCCACAGAATTTTTTAAAATATTAAACTCATGAAATCGGCCTGGACAGACATGATGATACCCCTGAAAATAATGCGACAAAAGGGACATGTTAAATCAAGATGTGTCCACTAATTAGCATCATGGGTGTCTACAATCTGGTAATTAGTCAGTAGGCCTGTATATAGGGCTACAGATACTCACTGTGCTGTTTGGTGACAAGGTGTGTACCACACTCAACATGGACCAGAGGAAGCAAAAGAAAGAGTTGTCTCAGAAGATTAGAAAGAAAATTATAGTCAAGCATGTTAAAGGTAAAGGTTATAAGACCATCTGCAAGCAGCTTGATGTTCCTGTAACTACAGTTGCACATACTATTCAGAAATTTAAGATCCATAGGACTGTAGTCAACCTCCCTAGACGTGGCCGCAGGAGGAAAATTGATGACAAATCAAAGAAAGGGATAATACGAATGGTAGCAAAAGAACTCAGGAAAACTTCTAAGGAGATTAAAGGTGAACTTCAATCTCAAGGAACATCAGTGTCAGATCGCACCATCCGTCGTTGTTTGAGCCAAAGTGGACTTCATGGGAGACTAAAAAAGAGGACACCGATGTGGAAATAAAATAATAAAAAAGCCAGACTGGAATTTGCCAATCTACATGTTGAAAAGCCACAAAACATCTGCGAGAATGTCCTATGGACAGATGAGCCAAAAATTGAACTTTTTGGCAAGGCACACCAGCTCTATGTTCACAGACGGAAAAATGAAACATATAAAGAAAAGAGCACTGTCCCTACTGTGAAACATAGAGGAAGCTCTGTTATGTTCTGGGGCTGCTTTGCTGCATCTGGCACAGGGGGTCTTAACACTGTGCAGGGAACAATGAAATGTCAAGACTATCAAGGGATTGTAGACAGAAATTTGCTGCCCATTGTCAGACAGCTTGGTCTCAGTCACAGGTCATGCAACAGGATAATGACTCAAAACACACAGCTAAAGACAGCCAAGAATGACATTGGACTATTCTGAAGTGGCCTTCTGTGAGCCCTGACCTAAATCCCATTGAGCATCTTTGAAAAGAGCTGAAACATGCCGTCTGGAAAAGGCAACCTTCAAACACCAGACAACCGGAGCAGTTTGCTCTCGAGGAGTCGCCAAAATACCTGTCAAGAGGTGCAGAAGTCTTATTGACAGATACAGTAATTGTTTGATTGCAGTAATTGCCTCAAACATTTGTGCAACAAAATAGTAAGTTAAGGGACCATCATTTCTGTCCAGGCCGATTTCATGAGTTGAATTTTTTTTAAATTCTGTGGAAGCAGGGCTGAAAAGCAATGTCTGACTTTCATTTGTTCATTTTCATAGATTTTTTATTTATTATTACTTTTGTCAGATTTAAGTTTTTTTCTGTGGCCATTGTGGGTTTTTCTTTTATTAAACGAGGGGTATAAACAGGTTAAACTCTGTGTGTATGTCTGAAAGAGGTACATGGGCATAAATATAGTTTTTGGTTGAAAAGTCCTGTTGACAAAGTCCCTTTAGGTGGCATTGTCCTTACTTTCTAGAAATCTGTAGTTCTCCTTTCCTTGTTCCCTTTTATTCTTATAAATGTTCAAAAATGTCACTGGTCACTAAAGGTTATCTAGTGTAATACAATAAATAAAAGAGGGGATGAAGCTGCAGTATTTGCACATCTGATGTGTCTACTGACGTACTGACCACACTCAAATTACCAGCTCTACACAATAGATAAAACACTATAAGCAGTGTCACCAGGAGCATAACTGCATTGGGTGCAGGTGTGGCAATTGCACCTGGGCCCTAGAGCCCAAGGGACCTATAGAATAAGACTAATGCTATTAAAAATTTGCAATAATTGGGGGCCTCGTTGGAGCTTTTGCATCAGGGCCCATTAGCCTCAAGTTGCGCCACCAAGTGTCACATACCAGTACCTTGTAATTGTATTCTGTATTATTCACTATACACTGTTTATAGTAATGATCTCACCATATCAGACAGAGACAATTTTGGCCCTTTCACGTTCTAGAGATGTGTCAGAACTTCAATGTCTGACTGTCATGCAATCAAAAGTTAACCATAAAGAGGATGTACAGGGTGGGCCATTTATATGGATGCACCTAAATAAAATGGTAATAGTTGTTGATATCAATTTTCTGTTTGCGGCACATTAGTATATGGAAGGGGGAAAACTTTTCCAGATGGGTTGTGACCATGGTGGCCATTTTGAAGTCTGCCATTTTAGATCCAACTTTATTTTTTTAAGTGGGAAGAGGGTCATGTGAAACATCAAACGTATTGAGAATTTCATAAGAAAAACTATTCTATGATTGGTTTTAACATAACTTTATTCTTTTATGAGTTACTAGCTGTGAGCCCGATGCAAATGCATCGGGATTCTAGAACGTGCATTAATTTGATTATAGTAGTTAGAGCTGTTAGCCAGATGCAAATGCATCAGGTATGTAAAATATGTTTATTGTTTTTTTAAAGATTTTTAAATAATAATCGCCTCATCAAAAGCAATAATATAAGGAATAGCATTATTATTAGCAGTAATAGCATTATTAATAGCATTATTAGCAGTATTATGAGCATTAATAGCATAAATAATAGCATTATTAGCATTAATAATAGCATTAATAACATTATTAATAGCATTAATAGCAATATTATTAGCATTAATAGCATTAATAATAGCATTATTAGCATTAGTAATAGCATTAATAACATTATTAATAGCATTAATAGCATTATTATTAGCATTAATAGCATTATTAATAGCATTAATAGCATTAATAATAGCATTATTAGCATTAATAATAGCATTAATAACATTATTAATAGCATTAATAGCATTATTATTAGCATTAATAGCATTAATAATAGCATTAATAACATTATTAATTGCATTAATAGCATTATTATTAGCATTAATAGCATTAATAATAGCATTATTAGCATTAATAATAGCATTAATAACATTATTAATAGCATTAATAGCATTATTATTAGCATTAATAGCATTAATAATAGCATTAATAACATTATTAATTGCATTATTAGCATTATTATTAGCATTAATAGCATTATTAATAGCATTAATAATAGCATTATTAGCATTAATAATAGCATTAATTACATTATTAATAGCATTATTAGCATTAATAATAGCATTAATAACATTATTAATAGCATTAATAGCATTAATAATAGCATTAATAGCTGTATTAATAGCATTAATATCATTATTATTAGCATTTTTATTTTATATTAATATATTATTAATTATATTTTTTTGTATATTAATTTTTTATTTTAATTAAATTTATTTTATTATATTTTAATTAGTTAATGTAATTAATATCTTTATTTAATATATATATATTTTTTTTTTGTTATTATTATTTTTTATTTTATTATTTATTTATTTATTTTTTTTTACAATTTTTATTATTATTAAATTTATTTATTATTTGTTATTTTAAGTGAATTTATTTGTATTAAGATTATTTTATTTTATTTATTTATTTTATTATTTATTATTTTATTTATTTATTTTATTATTTATTATTTTATTAAAAAACCGCATCTGCGGCGCGGTTGCGGTAATCCCCATACAAAGTATAGGGGGACTTGCGGCAGGTGCGGCAAAACCGCACTTGCCGCACCTGCCGCAAGTCCCCCTATACTTTGTATTGGGATTACCGAAACCGCGCCGCAACTTGCACTTGCGGCGCGGTTGCGGTAATCCTTATGGGGATTACCGCAACCGCGCCGCAAGTGCTCGCACTCAGCCAGCGACTCGCAATGCGGCGCGGTTGCGGTAATCCTTATGGGGACCGCATAAGAAACACTGTGTTGTGAGGAGGCTGTTATGCAATGTCTCCCCGCCTCCTCCCGTCCTCCCGTGCAGCCTGGCCGGCTCCCCTCACTCAGGAAGCAGCTGAGGACGGTGTGTGTGCCCGGGGTGTCAGCACGGTGTGAGTGCCCGGGGTGTGAGTACAGTGCACAGAGGCACACGGGCACAGGGGCACAGGCTCCGGAGCACTGTGTCAGCATGTGCTGACAGCAGCTGCTCCGGAGCAGGCACAGGGGCACAGGAGCACAGGCTCCGGAGCACTGTGTCAGCATGTGCTGACAGCAGCTGCTCCGGAGCGGGCACAGGGGCACAGGCTCCGGAGCTTTGTGTCAGCATGTGCTGACAGCAGCTGCTCCGGAGCGGGCACAGGGGCACAGGGGCACAGGCTCCGGAGCACTGTGTCAGCATGTGCTGACAGCAGCTGCTCCGGAGCGGGCACAGGGGCACAGGAGCACAGGCTCCGGAGCACTGTGTCAGCATGTGCTGACAGCAGCTGCTCCGGAGCGGGCACAGGGGCACAGGGGCACAGGCTCCGGAGCACTGTGTCAGCATGTGCTGACAGCAGCTGCTCCGGAGCGGGATGACAGCGGCGAGGGGTCGCAATGCCCGCTACGTGGGCAATGCCTCGCACGTGGTGACGTCACATAGTGACAAAGCCACGGCGTGCCGGGTCCGACACAAACGTGCCTATGGCAATTATATAGTAGATTTACAAGTTTATGGCCACTTATAAAATGTGTTCAAAGTGCTGTCCATTGTGTTGGATTGTCAATACAACCCTCTTCTCCCACTCTTGTCACACTGATAGGAACACTACAGAAGAAATGCTAGCACAGGCTTCCAGTATCCGTTGTTTCAGATGCTGCACATCTCGTATCTTCACAGCATAGACAATTGCCTTCAGATGGGTGATGAGGGAAAGTTTTTTTGTTAATGGTGAAGTTAACAAACAAAACCACTGCTATTGGTCTGACACTAACCCACAGTGGATAGATCCCTCCAAGACTGTTGTAACACAAAAATTGATGGTATGGTGTGGTATATGGGGTACAAAGATAGTGGATCCATTCTTCATCAATGGAAACCTCAATGCCACTGGATATCTGAATCATGTAGCAATTGTAGCGAGAGTACCCTGGGGCAGTGGGCCATCCCACAGGAATAAGACAAACTGGCCCACCGAACTGCCATGACAGGTAAGTGGGAGGACGCCCAATCCTGCCTGTCATGCTAGATGGCATCCCCATGTACACTTTGCTGTACACCGGCTCGCAGGTGGCATCAATACCGTATATCCGTTACAAGAGATACTGGGCAGAGTCTGACATTCAACACCACCCAGATGACGACTTTGTTATTTATGCTAGTAATGGCAATCCTGTGCCACAGGTTGGGTTTAAAGAAGTAACCATAAAGGTGGGGTGGGTGGAATTGAAAACCCTGGGATTGATACTTTCTCGTTGATTAACATCAACAATTAACCCAATGATAACCTTAGGCACTAATGTCTTTGAAAATAGTCTTGGGAAGGTTATTGTGTTGTTACAAGAGGTAGCCAAAACTGCCAACCTCGGGCAGCAACGAGTCCTGCAGAATAAAAGCCCTGACGCAGAGGCAGCAGGTGGAGTTGTCCGGAGGAGAAGTCGGCAGTGTAAGAGTAGTGATCCGGTACCCATTGTGATACCCTCAAGGAATGAAATGATAATCTAGTGTAGGGCAGCAATAGGCCTTAGAGGGCAAGATTACCAAGCCCTGGTGGAGCCCATGTACTCAGACAATAGGCCCTCTGTCCTGACAGCCAGAGGGGTTGTTGATGTCTGCAAGGGGAGGGTACCTGTATGTGTATTAAACTTTGGTGAAGGAGTGGCCTAACCATGAAGGAGTGAGGACACGTTTTCCTGACCTCCTTAACCCGGGAACAATTATAAGCATCCATGACCATCCAGCACTCACGAAACAGGGGCCATGAGCCAATGGAGGACAGGAGGAGGCAGAGGACGCAGCGCTCAGTCCCTGGGGCCCTCTGATCAATCAATCCAATGCTTTTTCCTCCAGAGCGGCGAAGGCAGGCGAGCAGCACACAGCCCTAAGATGGCCGAAGGAGGCGGGCGCTCCAGTGATTCCGCGCCAGCAAAGGAGAAATGATCCTCTCACTGCATCCCTTCACAAATCACCCGGCAGAAGAAAGCAGTTGCGGGCCCGCCCAGAGGAGCAGATGCCGACCTGAAAACACCTCAGCAGGACAATGGGTGACAGAGAGGAGGGAGGCTGCGGGCGCTATCACCGGAGTGTCAGGGAGATCCCTGCCAGGTGGGGGAGGAGGATTGGAAGAGCCAGAGCAGGAGGTCACAGATAACATAGACTGCTGCAGTATGGAAGGGAATGGCCAGGATGCTCAGGGCCCCATGCACGTCTGCCCCCAGACCCTGAATCCCGAGGGTGCTACAGCAAATGAAGGACTCAATGCAACAGCAGAGCCCTGGAACATGGATCCCCCGATCCTACATGCAGAGGGTGTGCAGTATGAGCCACTGCATCGGGTAGAGGCTCCTTCAGTGGGAACAGGAACACAATCCCGGGCTATTCAGGGTCCAGGGGTGCTGGCTGAATTATATGAATTAAGAGCCAGTATGACCTCCATCCACACCAGAGAGGACATGGAGGCCTATATTACAAGGCTGGAACAGGCCTACAAGATGGAGTTGGCTAGTGTGAGGGGAGAAGTGAGATAGGTAGACGCACAAAGCCAGGAGTATGCAACCAGGATTAGAACCCTGGAGGAGAGGTCTGAGGCCCAAAGCAGGCTAATAGAGAGACAATCTGACCAGATCCAATATCTGATTGAAGCCATGGATGATGCAGAAAACCGTGGAAGGCGAAACAATATAAAGGTCCGTGGATTATCAGAGTCTGTCAAGTCCAGAGACCTCCCTCAGACCTTACACACCATATTCAATGAGATTTTGGGAGAGCACCCCCATAGAGAAATTGAACTCGACAGAGCCCACAGGGCCTTGGGTCCCAGATCCAATGATCCCGGTCTACCAAGAGATGTGATCTACCGTGTCCACAAATACACCACCAAGGATGCCATCACGAGCAAGATTAGATTTGGGACTGTGACTCGTTTCCAGGGAGATACCATCCAAGTGTTGCCTGATTTGTCTCGTCTCAGCCTGTTGAGAAGGAAAGCCTTGCGGCCTATATTGAATCTCCTGCTGGACAATTACATCCCATACAGCTGGGATTTCCCATTCCGTCTACAAATTAGGAGAGGTGGTCGTCAGCATGTCCTCCGGTCCTGGGCTGACGCTCCAGCCTTTCTGGACGCGCTGGACCTCCATCCGGTGTCTGTTGGGGAGTGGCCCGCATACACTCTGAGAACCCGTGAGGGCCCCCCTGGCAACACATCAAATCGAGCCAGCAGAAGGAGTGGGAGGGTGCAGAGAAACTCGCCTCCTACTTGAACAGGACATATAGCCTTCTTGCTCCTCCTTTTTGTCCCCCTGTTTTTTTAACCCTAGGAGGTTGAAGCACTATCCCAGATAGTCTATATGGACTGAGGTGCTTTAGTTCTTTTTTCCTCTCCCCTACCCCTTTTTGGCCATTTTTGGAAGGGCTAGAGGGGAGTTCTTAGTCTTGCAAGACATGGCTTAATTGATTAGGAATAGGAGGCCTTTGTTTTCCCCTTGAATTCACCCTTATGTTAAGGACGAAATTGACATTGGAGACTATTGAGCCGAGGTGAATGTAGATTTTTTCCACCCCATCTTATAGATTTTGGCTCCTGTCAACATGGTTTGTCATTTGGTCATTTTGGTCTGTCTAGCACATAGAACAATTGTTATTTTTTTTTTATATGTGTCTGGGTAGGGAGAACCCTTTGTGGAAGGTCTTACCCCGATTGGGATTGATGGCATTTTCGATGCTGACTGTTTTTTTTTTCTTGACATCCCATATATAAAAAATCTTTTGTTTCGTTGGTAGATTTAGAAAGTTTTCTGAATCATCTAGTTTCTCATCTTTCATCCTACATGGTTTTCTAGCTTTAATCTATTTTTCCTTCTTGACTTCTTAGCTAGCTGTAGCTCTAAACTCTTTCCCCCCTTCCCTCCCCCCCTTTTTTTATTTGTTTGTACTTCTACCCCTTTACACTTCTTATTTTGTTTTACTTTAGTTCATATTATTTAACTTTATTTTATTTTTGCTGAATATACATTATTTTTGTTTAGTTTGTTTTCATTTTCTTTCTGTGTCTGTGTTTTTAATTTTTCTTTTATCCCTAGTGTTCAGGTACAAGAACTTCAATGGATAACATCAAGTGGGGATCTCTGAATGTCCGTGGATTCAATATCTCGCAGAAAAGGACGCAAGAATTATCCCATATGCATGCCCAAAAAACACATTCTACTGTTACAGGAGACCCACTTTAAATCTGATTGTGTACCCAATTTTACAACATGGATTCATAGCTCTAATCCGGAGGCGAAATCTAAAGGGGTCTCTATAGGGATTCATAAATACCTTAGTCATTCAATTGTGGGCTCTGTAGTGGATCCTGAGGGTAGATTTATATTCTTGAAGGTTCGGGTCAACTCTACTTTGATTACCATAGTGAACCTCTATTTGCCAAACCATGATCCTGTCTCTAAATGCTTCGCCATCCTCACCTCTTTGACTGAGGGGGTCCTAGTGGTGGGAGGTGATTTTAATTTTACCACAGACCCGAATCTGGACACTTCCTCGGGACGTCATCCCTTTTCCTCACGGAAGATCGAGGCCTTTAAGAGACAGGCTCAGAGGAGATGCCTAGTAGATGTTTGGCGGGTCCTTCATCCCTCTGAGCGGGATTATTCTTATTACTCCCCAGCCCACTCCTCGAATAGTAGAATAGATAGATTTCTGGTCAGTCAGCATGTCTTACCCTGGAAGGTCAAATCATCTATAGCAAGAAAGAGAGGGGGGGGACAAGAGGCGCAATAGTGCCCTTATCACTAGACACTAAAAACAAATAGGTGAGAAAAGGTCCACTCACCTAGTCCAGTTGTGCCACCCACAACTGGTTAAAAGGCCTGATAGAATAAGTGTCCTGATGGCTGCTGCTGGACTTCCACCGGTCTCCACTCGGGTAGACGAAATAGAAGCTCTGGGAAAGGAAGGTGTGTCACAGTCCGCGCTGCCAAGAAATCCGCTCGTAAATGACGCTAGTAATCGGTGTTCAAATCAATCCTTTTTATTCATCCAACGCGTTTCAACGCCCTCCTGGCGTCTTCCTCAGGGATCACTGAGGAAGACGCCAGGAGGGCGTTGAAACGCGTTGGATGAATAAAAAGGATTGATTTGAACACCGATTACTAGCGTCATTTACGAGCGGATTTCTTGGCAGCGCGGACTGTGACACACCTTCCTTTCCCAGAGCTTCTAAATCATCTATAGGACTGACGACCATCTCAGACCATGCTCCAATATTTTTCCAGATTTCTCTGCTGGATGGGGCACTCAGGTCTTGGACCTGGAGACTCAATGATGGCTTGTTGACTGACCAGATCTGTTTGGCCGACATTCGTAATGCAATTAGGAGTTTTTTAGAAATTCACTCCAACGACCCACTCCTCTACCGACCCAATGGGAGGCCCTGAACTGTGTTGTAAGGGGGACATTGATCAAACATGGGGCTTGTCTGAAGAGGGAGAGAGGAGAGAAGATTAATACTTTGCTTGTGGCCATTGGTACACTGGAAAGGGCACACAAGACTTCTCTTTCCCAAGAGACATTGGCGGAACTTATTAAATTATGGGAGAATCTGAAAACAGTAATGGACCAGCAATTTCTTGGGCAGAAAATGAGGTTCCTCCGGTTCATGTATGAATTTGGGGATAAGTGCGGGAGACCTTTGGCCAGGAAGTTACACCCCAGAGGGGACCCAGGGCATATTCCTCAAATCAGACGCCCTTCAGGAGAGATAACGCAACACCCCATGGACATATCAGATACTTTTCAAAACTATTACGAGGGATTGTACAACATTAAGGGATTCTATAGGGACTTACCAGAGACATCCATCAATTGTAAAATTCATAAATACATTACTGAAAACACCCTACCCGTAGTACCTAAGACAGAAGCAGAGATCCTAGAGAGGGACTTCACTGAAGATGAGATTCGGGAAATAATTAAACAATCCCTGGCAGGCAAATGTCCAGGCCCTGATGGTTTTACCCCCAAATTTTATAAGGTCCTGGGTGATTAAGTGACACCCTTTATGATGAGGGTCTTCTCTGCAGTCTCTCCCTGGTCTCCATGGGTCACGCAATCTTTAGAGGCGCACATTAGTATTATCCCTAAGCCTGGTAGAGATCATAATGAGGTGGCCAATTTTCGGCCCATCTCATTGATTAACGTTGATATCAAACTATTCTTGAAGGCCCTGGCCAACAGGTTGGAGCCTCTCCTTCCGAGAATTATTCATAATGACCAGGTGGGGTTTATTACAGGTAGAGAAGCTATGGATAACACTAATAAGGTATTACTAATAATATCAAGGGCAAGGGCCACAGGTACTCCATTGTGCTTTTTATCAGTAGACACATAGAAGGTTTTCGATTGGGTGACTGGAGATTCATGATGGCATCCCTGAGACAAATTGGGCTGGGATCTCGATTTATGAACTGGGTCTTCTCCCTATACAGCAATCCGTCAGCCAGAGTATGCACGAACGGGGTATTGTCCTCACCCTTCTTCATTAGGAATGGAATGAGACAGGGCTGCCCCTTGTTCCCCGTCTTATGCGCAATTAGCATGGAGTACCTGGCAGTTGCCATACAGAAAAAATCCGAGCATTAATGGTGTTGAGACTAGGGGAGACAATTTAAAGCAGCACTTTTTGCCGATGACCTGATGCTGCTAGTCACTCAACCCAGATATCTTTCCCTTCCCTCATCAAAGAATTTAATACTTTTAGTAAATTAAGTAACTTTAAGGTTAATTTCTCTAAATCTGAGGCCCTGAATGTTTCATTGCCTGGATCGGAGGTACATCATCTTAAAGATAATTTTCCATTCAAATGGAAGCATGAGTGTTCAAAGTATCTGGGGGTCTTGATCCCTTCGAACCCTACTAAGTTATACCCCCTTAACTATATACCATTCCTCGAGAAAACACTGAAGGATCTAAAGAATTACGATAAAAGAGGCCTTTCTTGGTTCGGGCGGATCAATGCGCTCAAGATGGACGTACTCTCTTGTATTCTGTTTTTCTTTCAGGCTCTCCCGAAACATGTTCCCGAGCATTTTTTGCTACTTTATGTACTGCCATTCTAAGATTTATTTGGGGCAATCGTAAACCCATGGTTAGTATTAAGACCCTTACTAGACACAAAAATAATGGAGGCACTAGTCTCACAACTTTAGGGGTTATTACAAAGCGGCAATATTGACCAGGTTTCTGGATTGGCATTTTCATTACAATGATAAACAGTGGGTAGAGATTGAACATTATTAACGACCCGGCAGCCAATATCAGAGAGGGGGAAATTGCAAGTTCCCCATCCACACCAAGTGCCCGGAGGCAAAGCAGCGTTAAGAGCCCAGGAGCAGCTGCCCGTGAAGTGGGGATAATGAAGGTCTCCAGCTGCCTTTCATACTGGCACACACAGGAGAGAGAGGGTCGCAGCTCAGCTTTAAGCAGCAGGAACCCACCAAGAGAAAGCGCAGCAGGGAGGCCTCAGAACTTGCCGGGTGAGGAAAACCCTGAGTTGCTCCCAGGTTACACGGACTCACAGAAACATCACCTGTGGCTGAATCGGTATTGCTAGTAAAGGATTTTAGGAACCAACAAAATGTGAGTATGTCTGTTAATGCGCACCTTCCATCCTGCTCCCCACACCTTGCAACATCCACACCCTGGGGACCTGCTCCACCAGTGGGAAGCTGCTCTATCCCAGCCGCCCATCCATCATCCCAAGAGGTTCTGCAGCAGTGGTGGCCACTAATAGCCACAACCCACGGGTGGAGTCACAAATAACTTTCCTTTTAAACCACACTATTCCCCAAAAACTCTTTAACACTGAACCCAGGGTCACAGAGCCAGGTCTCGAATCCTGTGACTCTTCAGGAACACCACAGCCCGGTTCCGAGTACCCCACGGTCCTGGGGCACATCATAGTGTGCATGTAGTATTCATGTAACAGAGCTGTGCGTGTTTATCTGTATGTGCATATATTGTACATGTAGCCGAGCTGGGTGTGTAGTGTGCATGTAGTCTGCATGTAGCACAGCTGTGTTTGTATGTGCTTGTAAATTTAACAGAGCTGGGTGGGTAGTAAATATTAGAATTATGGAGGATTTGTTTCAACTCGTTTTTAATAAACATCCCGTAGAAGGGTTAACTTTAGACCCCTTAGTCATGTTGTAAGAGTTAGCGCTAAGCGCTTAACCATATACCCCTGAATACTCTCTTTTTAAGCCATATTGTAAGAGTAAGTGCTAAGCCATTCCTCTATAATTCTAATAAAAACCGTACTCTGTCAGATGAAGTTTTTACCTGATCTCGCCGGATACACAAAAAAATGCCTATGTAAAGGCGCCCTTAGTAACAAGTGAATATAATTTGACATCACAACATGTGCTAAGCTTCTCACACAATGTAATGTCTGAGGAGTGCACATTGTGCAGCACATAAAGCAGGAATAGTATCATAGTAGCAATAGAATAGTATCAAGCTGTGCCGATAATACACTCATTTCTTTTATTCTTTGCACAGATTAGAATGTATCAGTTTTGTTGTTTGACTAATTTGTATTCAGTGAGTCTTGTAACAGTACAGTGCATGTTTCTTTCATCGCTGATTTTCAGGACTTATCTTGGATAACAATAAAAAACATCTCAATTTGTCAACATCCTCTAAGAAATACACTTCATTTTTTTTATCATAACTTGACTGAAATTCAATATGCTTTAGTGGCTCTTAATATTGCCCTCAAGAGCTGGAATCAATGGGACTCACATTAACCAAATGGAGTACGGTATTTAGGGGCTGCCATAAATTCAGGAAATAAGGGATATCGCTACAAAACTGCTATATTTTTACCTGTGATTGCTAAGCAGATGTCTTAGTGTCCCATGAGCCTATGGGATCCTACAACTGAGAATTAATTTTTGCATTTTTTCATGTTCTATGATATAATGTATAAACGTTGTTGTAGCGGTCTTTTGAAGCCCTTGAGTGAGGGGTGAATAAAAGATATAACTTGTGCAAGCAATACCAAACCTTTATTGCACTTTACAGCTCCATAACACGTTTCAACAGTAGGTGCCTGTCTTCATCAGATGGTGTAAAACTTGTTTTAAACCGATGAGACTAATTCTCTAAGGGTATGTGCACATCAGTCATTTTGTGGGCTGTTTTTTAGCGTTTTCCGTCGGCGGTTTCCGCTGAGTTTTATGTTAATTTATGTTAATCCTAGCCACCGGTTGGATTAACATGCTAGTCAATGGCTTTTAGAAAACGCTGTGTACATTAGAACGGTTTTTTTCTTCTCCTTTTCACTTTTTTCACAGGTTTTCCACCGGTTTTCAAAGATAGAGCAAGTGACTTGTTTTGAGCGTTTTTCCAGCGGATCTAGCTTACAAGTGCACCAAAAACCAGTCTGGAAAACGCTAAGAAAAACGCCGGGGAAATCGCCGAGAACACGCTGTACAAACGCTAATAAACCGATCGCAAATCGTTAGCAAATCGCTAACAAAACGAGGGACACTAGCGAGTTCAGAAAACTCAGTTTCTGCAATTCTACACCAGTTTCCGGACGGTCTGCAAAGATGCAGAACCGTCTGATGTGCACATACCCTAAAAGTTACTATATAAGCAATATGCCCATAGGTTAAGAAAGTTATCCATCTTTAAACAGCCTTCACCTCTTAGGAGATGTCACTCATGTCAGAGATATTATAGAAAAGTCCCCAGCCTTTCCGGAAGGAGAAGATGTAATACTTAATACTGATGATTCAGTAAGAATAGACAGTAAATGTAGGAAATGTCCCGCACAACCCTTGCAGACTTTTAACTACAATCCTTACTATAATAAGGGGAGGAGATGCCGACAGCTTCACCACCATGTGGCGGTGCAATCCCAAAGCAACAAGTACAGCACATAGAAGGAAAGGATGCACTCACCACAGGTGGACTTGACATCTTTATTTCCAACAAACCAAAAGTGCCATGCGGGCAGACTACAGCATGCAGGCTAGTCCGACCAGGACAACGTACATTTCGCTCACTTGAGCTTCTACATGTCCATACGGAGGACCCATTAAAGCTCAAATGTGCGAAACATACGTTTTCCTGGTCAGACGAGCCTGCATCCTGTAGTCCACCCGCATGTCACTTTTGCTTTATTAGAGATGAAGATGTCAAGTCCACCTGCGGTGACTGCATCCTTTCCTTCTATGTGCTGTACTCATTCACAATACAGATTCACAAATTATTTCCTGGTTCAGATTCTGATTTATTTGTACCTGCGCAGTAGATGTCAAATAAGTTGAGATTACATATGCGTAAGTGAACCATTTAACACTGCGCAAGCAGCACAGAGGTGACAATCACATGTATATGGCTTTAGTGAATAATGGTGGTTAATTTACAAATACCCACGGCCTATAGACTTAAGGTCCCGTCACACGTAGCGACGCACCAGAGATCCTGACAACGATACGACCTGTTGGAATCGCTGGTACGTCACTTTGGGGGTCGCTGGTGAAATGTCAAACAGTCAGACTTCAGCAACGATCCGGAATGATACAGAGGTCGTTGGGAATTGTCACTCTCGGGCGTAGTATTTCAAACACAGCGATGCAGCATTCCCAGCGGGAGCACAACGACCAAAAAATGACCCAGAGCACTTTGTAACGATCAGCGATCTCACAACAGGGGCCTGATCGCAGTAAAGTGTCACACATAGCGAGATCGTTAGCGAGATCGCTGTTATGTCACAAAACCTGTGACGTTACAATGATCTCGCTAATGATCTCGTTATGTGTGACAGGGGCTTTAGGGCAGAGTGAGAGTGTAGCATAACCCTGTGCATGTCAATGGCCTTGGTGTGTGGCGAAGATGTAAATAAGCTCTGCGCATGTCATAGCACGCGTAGCGTCATTAGGTTTAGTGTCGGGTAAAGATGTAAATAAACTTATCATTAAACTCGATTCACTAAATGACAATAGTAATCAGTGTGAATGTAATTTAACTCAGTATATAATAGAAAATGCACCAATAGCTCTGTGCATTGTACTTCATTCTTAGGGAACAATATTCTGCAGTAATAGGCAGTGAAGAACTATTCCATATTATTACACTTAATTCACAAATAGGCATTGAAAAGGAATACACAACATTATGTTAGTCATTATTTACACGTATTAGGGACGCAATACAAAAAGGGAATGGGCATTAATACATAATTACATGTTGTAGAAGCTAGTCCTTTAAATAGTATGATCATTGTCATGAGACATAAAAAAGGAAAAGTTTCATGTCATTGTACTTATTGTAATTCAAAAATGGGCTTTAGTCAAAATTATATATCATAGGTTTATCATTAATGACTACCAGACACCTAATATTGTAAGTATTAGCTTAACCCCTTAAGGACCGAGTCACTTTGCAGCTTAATGACCAGACCGTTTTTTGTAATTCTGACCAGTGTCCCTTTATGAGGTTATATCTCTGGAACACTTCAACGGATCCTAGCGATTCTAAGAATGTTTTTTCGTGAAATATTGGGCTTCATGTTGGTAGTAAATTTAGGTCGATAATTTTTGTGTTTATTTGTGAAAAAAATCAAAAATTTGGGAAAAAATTAGAAAATTTTGCAATTTTAAATTTTTTATTTGTATTCTGCTAAACCAGAAAATTATGTGACACAAAACAGTTATCAATTTCCCACATGTCTACTTTACATTAGAACAATTTTCGCCCCCAAAAATTTTTTTGGTAGGAAGTAATAAGGGTTCAAAGTTCAACAGCAATTTCTCATTTTTCCAGCAAAATTAAAAAAAAAACATTTTTTTAGTGACCACATCACATTTGAAGTCCCTTTGAGGTGTACATGACAGAAAACACTCAAAAGTGACACCATTCTAAAAACTGCACCCTCAAGCTACTCAAAACTACATTCAAGAAGATTTTAACCCTTCAGGTGCTTCACAGGAACTAAAGCAACATGGAAGGAAAAAAAATGTACATTTTAATTTTTCCAACAAAAATTTTCTTTTAGCCTCAATTCTTTCATTTTCACATGGGCAACAGGATAAAATGGATCCTAAATTTGTTGGGCAATTTCTCCTGAGTACACGATACCTCATATGTGGTCATAAACCACTGTTTGGGCACACGGCAGGGCTCAGAAGGGAAGGAGCGCAATTTGACTTTTGGAGCCAATTTTCCATTCAAAAAATCAAATGGTGCTCCTTCCCTTCTGAGCCCTGCCGTGCGCCCAAACAGTGGTTTATACCACATATAAGGTATCGGTGTACTCAGGAGAAATTGCCCAACAATTTTTAGGTCTGTTTTATCCTGTTTCCCATGTGAAAATGAAAAAATTTAGGCTAAAAGAAACTTTTTGTGAAAAAAAAAGTACTTTTTCATTTTTACGGATGAATTTGTGAAGCACCTGGGGATTAAATATGCTCATTACCCATCTAGATACGTTCCCTGGGGGCTCTAGTTTCCAAAATGGGGTAATTTGTGGGGAGCTCCAATGTTTAGGCACATAGGGGCTCTCCAAACACACATGGTGTCCGCTAACAATTTGAGCTGATTTTTCTGACAAATTGTTAGCGGACACCATGTCGCGTTTGGAGAGCCCCTGTGTGCCTAAACATTGGATCTCCTCCACAAGTGACCCCATTTTCGGAAACAAGACCACCCAGGGAACTTTTCTAGATGCATAGTGAGCACTTTGAAGCCCCAAGTGCTTCACAAATTCATCTGTAAAAATGAAAAAAGAAAATTTTGTGAAAAAAAAAAATACTTATTTCTTATTACGGTACAATTTGTGAAGTACCTGGGGGATCAAAGTGCTCACTATGCATCTAGATAAGTTCCCTGGGGGGTCTTGTTTCCAAAATGGGGTCACTTGTGGGGGAGCTCCAATGTTTAGGCACACAGAGGCTCTCCATACGCAACATAGTGTCCACTAACAATTGAATTATTAGTGGACACCATGTCGCATATAATGAGCCCCTGAGTGCCTAAACATTGGAGCTCCCCCACAAGTGACCCCATTTTGGAAACAAGACCACCCAGGGAACTTATCTAGATTCATAGTGAACACTTTGAACCCCCAGGTGCTTCACAAATTGATCCGTAAAAATGGACTAATTTGTGAAGCACATGTGTGTTCAAAATGCTCACTATGTATCTAGATATGTTCCTTGGGGGTCTAGTTTCCAAAATGGGGTCACTTGTGGGGAAGCTCCAATGTTCTGGCACACGGGAGGGGCTCTCCATACGCGACATGGTTTCCGCTAATAATTGGAGCTAATTTTCCATTCAAATTGTTTGCGGACACCATGTCGCATATGGAGAACCCGTGTGCCACCAGCAAAAAGGCAACTGGAAGAGTTGGGGTACAGCACCAAAAAATGCCACCTCTAATGAATGTGCTATTTTCTTGGTGGCTGTGGTTAAATTTGCAGCATGGGGGGCCAACAACATTTGGGTCTCTCCACGCTGAGGATTCTAGTCCGCAGCTGCCAAGTTGTACCTGGCTGGCTACCAAAAATACAGCGAAGGCCTTCTTTTTTTTTATTTGTAGAACTAATTCTAGAAAAAAATGACGTCAAGCTCGCCATATTTGTCCCCATACATGCACTACAAGCACAACCCCACCCTCGACCTGCTGCAACAAAAATACAGAAATCCATTTTTTTTATCTAAACTAATTCTAGAAAAAAAATGACGTGGGCTCCGCCATATTTGTCCAGCCAGATAAACTTGGCAGCTACGGACTGCCACCAACCCCCAGCTGCCTCGTTGTACCTGGCTGGCACCAAAAATACAGCGAAGCCCATTTTTTAAAAATTTCTAGAACTAATTCTAGAAAAAAAAATGACGTGGGCTTCCGCCATGTTTTTGGCCCAGCCAGGTACAACTAGGCAGCTGGGGGCTGGAATCCTCAGCATGGAAAGGCCCAAGCGTTCTGGGCCCCCCATGCTGCGAATTGCAGCCTGCAGCCCCCCAGAAAATGGCGCATTCATTGAAGCGCCATTTTCTAGCGCTGTACCCAGACTCTTCCAGTTGCCCTGGTGCCGGTGGCAAACTGGGTAATAAAGGGGTTAATGCCAGCTTGTTTATTGGCAGCTGGCACTAAGCCCGAGATTCATAATGTCGGGCCAATGTTAGACCCGGCCATTAGAATCTCTAGTAAATAGTCAAAAAAAAACACCACACAGAAAAAAATCTTTTTATTACAAAAAAAACACAAACAAATTTTGGACTCCATCTTATTTAAAACTGATTAGTCACAAAAGGTCTAGACCTCGATAGTTTCCGACTTAGTCCTCAACGAAGGTCCCATGACGCTCAATCGCCTCTGCTACATCCAGAGACTGCAGCAAAGGAATCAAGTGTCCTCTTGTTGCAGTCTCTGATGTCATAGTGATAATGCACTGTATGGCAGATCATTGCCATACAGTGCAGCATCACTGTGCAAACCCAAGTCTCAGAGATCACATGATCTCACAGGCTTGGGTCAGGTGACCCGACGTTGCAGTGAAGTGATCTGACAGCCCCATAATGGATCACTGTGCCAGGATTGTCAGACTAGTTCACTGCACCATGATCCCCCTGCATCCACACAGTGGATCACTGCACCCAAGCTGTCAGATCGCTTCTGCAGCTCAATCCCCATGCAGGGGATCAGGCGCAGTGATCCCCTTCATGGGATCAAGATGTAGAAAGCGATCTGACAGCTTGGGTGCAGTGATCCACTGGATCACTGCGCTCGAGCTGTCAGATCGCTTTCTGCAGCTTAATCCCATGCAGGGATCAAGATGTAGAAAGCGATATGACAACTTGGCACAGTGATCTACTGGATCAGGGATCCCCCTGCAGGGATGGGATCAGGGGTCCCTGCAGGGATGGGGATCAGGGTCCCCCTCCAGGGGATGGGATCATGGATCCCCCTGCAGGGGATGGGGATCAGGGATCCCCTGCAGGGGATGGGGGATCAGGATAACCCTGCAGGCGATGGGGATCAGGGATAACCCTTGCAGGGGATGGGGGATCAGGGATAACCCTGCAGGGATGGGATCAGGGATAACCCCTGCAAGGGGATGGGGGATCAGGGATAACCCCTGCAAAGGGATGGGGATCAGGGATAACCCCTGCAAGGGGATGGGGGATCAGGGATAACCCCTGCAAGGGGATGGGGGATCAGGGATAACCCCTGCAAGGGGATGGGGGATCAGGGATAACCCCTGCAAGGGGATGGGGGATCAGGGATAACCCCTGCAAGGGGATGGGGGATCAGGGATCCCCCTCCAGGGGGATGGGGGATCAGAGGTCCCCCTCCAGGGGGATGGAGGATCAGGGGTCCCCCTCCAGGGGGATGGGGATCAGGGATCCCCCTGCAGGGGGATGGGGGATCAGGGATCCCCCTGCAGGGGATGGGGGATCAGGGATCCCCCTGCAGGGGATGAGGGAACAGGGGTCCCCCTGCAGGGGATGGGGGAACAGGGGTCCCCCTGCAGGGGGATGGCGGAACAGGGGTCCCCCTCCAGGGCAATGGGGAACAGGGTCCCCCTCCAGGGGGATGGGGGATCAGGGGTCCCCCTCCAGGGGGATGGGGGATCAGGGTCCTCTTGCAGGGGGATGGGGATCAGGGATCCCCCTGCAGGGGGATCATGCAGGGGTCTTAACGGACGTTGGGTCCGGAAGGATGAGGGGGTGACAGCTGGAGGAGGCAAGCTGAAGGCAGCGGCATCAGCGGCACCTGTGGGCGGAGGAGGTGAGCATGAGGAAGCGGCGGGAGGAGGTGATCACCTCCTCCCGCCATTCACCGGCACTGTGGCGGGGGGCCGGAGACAGCGGGGGACAGGGGGGATGAGGGGGGGAGGGCGGACACAGTAGGGGACAAGGGGGATGAGGGGGGAGGGCGGACACAGCAGGGGACAGGGGGGGATGAGGGGGGGAGGGCGGACACTGCAGGGACAGGGGGGGACAAGGGGGGGAGGGCGGACACTGCAGGGGACAGGGGGGATGAGGAGGGAGGGCGGACACAGCAGGGACAGGGTGATGAGCGGGGGTAAGTGATGCGGACACAGCAGGGAGAGGATGGAGGAGAGCGGGCACAGGAGCAGTGGGCACAGGCAGGGGATGTGTGCAGGAGCTGGGCACAGCTGACAGCCCGGCTCCTGCAGAGATCATTCAGGGAAGTGCTGACATTCAGCATTTTCCTGCGCGATCATGATGTGATCAGTCAGTCAGATTGACTGACTGATCACATCGCTCTGAGTGTGGGGACCACTAAAAAGGGTCCCCACACCTCTGCCCCTGACCCTCAGCTGTCACTGACAGCTGTTAGATTTGAGCTGTCACTGTTTGTTTACAAGCAGTGACAGTTCAAAGCCATGACGAGTTTAGCCATCATGATGCGGGAACTGACATCTTTTCATGATGGCTAAACTCGTCATTGGTCATAATGGGGTTAATATTGCAATCTCAATTAGATTTGGGGCACTAGGTATTTTTTAAGAAAAGAGGCAACACATAACTTGTTTAGTGACGGCTTTTATTTAACTGTTTTGGGTTAATTAGACCCATTACACTTGTTGAAAATCCGCTTTAAATGGATCTCCTATAGAATATTTTTTATAGTCCTTCGTAACCACATAGTTATTATCACTATTCTATCTTGATATTAGATTTGCATATTTCTTAAAAATATGGTAGAATTTCTGCAGATCTAGATAACTTTACAGTTTTTCACCTATTACATTCCCTGTTAAGGCCCCATCACACCTGCGATGGGCTGGGGATGTCGGCGGCGACTGGCGGGTGCGCGCACGTTTTTGGCGCCCCGCCAGCATCGCCGTCCCCCATTTACATGGGGCGACATCTCCATCCCCGCACCGGCGAGCTGACAGGCGGCATCGCTGCCGGGGTGTCTAAAAACCGCAGCAGCGATGCAGGACAATGTCAGTTTGCCAGCGGCCGGACATCGCCCTGGATGTCACATCGCCCCAGAACAGTTGCCTGGTTTCACAGCACTGCTCTGAAACCAGGCGACCTCCGCGCAGGGGCGACGTAGGGGCAATGTTGTCGCCGATAGGCCACGCCCCTACGTGGCCTATGTAATCGGCGGCGATGTCGCCCCGTGTGACGGGCCCTTTAGACTTTATGGTAGTAGACACCAAATTGCCTTTTCTTGAGGATTAAATTTTCTTAGCTGCTACATTTTTTCAGTTCTTGGTGAATCTGTAGCCATCATCAGTAACTTAATACTGTATATTGATTACAAGAACTTAAAGTTTAGACACTAGTAGCCTTTCTATTGTTAATTTACTATAGTTAAAGGTTATGGTTTGTGTGTTGTCCTATCTTAATCTGGTGTTAATGTAATGTATTTGTCCTGAAACGAAAACTGCGCTCCTTACTTTAACGTTAGTGAATAGCGTATTCTTTTGGTCATTTGTTTCACTTAAATTACACATCTAGCCTGTGGAGGGTTACTGTCTTCTACTCTACTTTTGCTGATGGGTCAATTGTTTGCAGAGCTAACCATTGAGCATGTCTCCTAAACCTAAACCTACGTTTGGTATTAAATCTGTCAAAATTGTCCAGCCTGATGTACCTAGTGCTGGTGGTCAGAAGAATAAACACTCAGCATCTAGTCAAACTCACAATAAATTTAAACAAAATAAGGGAATAGAAACTAAAGGGGGGGAGTTGGAAGACCAACTTAATTTTTCAGAAGACTTAATGTCTTACAAGTCCTCTCAAGCGAATTTTAAACTCAAGGAGATGGCTACTCGACCTAAATCCTATTCTAACATCAGATCCTCAGATGATTCTGAATCTGATAGAGATTCAACGCAACATCAAAGCCTCTTAAGGCAGAGAATTAGGAGTGAACATACAGACTAAGTGTGAGAGAATGTGCAATAGGGTCTTATCCTTTATATGAACAGGGCGGTATAGAAATTGTTGGAATCTGCTCACCTGGTTCGGTTGTGTTGACCCACAACCAAGTATGAGCGCAAGAGGTCAGCTGCTGCTGGATCCACACATCCACGGGTCACCGCGGTATAAAAATCAATCTGTAGGACGATGTGCCACACGATCTGCGCTGCTGCCAATAGGAAAATTGCGTTGCGGAACTATATCCAGCTCTTGGTAATTGTCCCTGAAAAAGGAGCTGGGTATAGCCCCGAAACGCGTAGGCATAAAACTACATTTTCTCCAGACATTCCGGTTCTCTGGTTTCTCCTATTGGCAGCAGTGCGGATGTGCGACACATCGTCCTACAGATTGAACATACAGACTATGACCCTTTACTAAATTTTCCTACAGACTAACTGATGGACAGAGAATTTTTTCTCAACCTTTTTATGATTTCCAAGGAATCTCTCAAAAAAGACTTTAATGAACAATTTGCCGATTTGAGACTTTCTCTAGCCTCCATTGCATCTAAAACAGCATAGTGAGAAAGCCATAGCTGACCTGACAAAAGACAGTAAAGGACTGAGAGACGAACAGGACAAAATGAGAAATAAAATAAGAACTTTATGTGACAAATTGACTGATAGAGAGGATCGTGTTAGGCACAGTAGTTTACAATTTAGAGGAGTTTCTGAAAAAGTTAAAGAGGACCTGTCACCAAACCAGGCATGGTGATCTAATTACAGCACTCTGTTTCAATGCTGCAGACAGGGAGAGAATGATTGGCAGCGGTGGGCAGATTACACAGGCAGGGGGTGTGAATCTGCCCTTGGCTGCAGCCCCTAGCCACCTCCTTAGTGACTGTAGCATGTAAGTTTTCTAAGTGTATTATCTCGGGGTACAGGGCTGCTCAAGTGCTGGGTGACCCCTTGTCTGCATGCTGCATCCAGTGCTGTAATTAGATCACCATGCCTGGTTTGGTGACAGGTCCTCTTTAAATCTTCAAAAATAATCCCATACATGAAAAAATTTAAAACTTTGCTTCATACCTTGTTAGATATTGAGTTATCAATAGAGAGAGTGCATAGATCCCCAATCCATCATATATTTCGGAGGATATTCCGAGAGATATTATCGTTAAATTTACATTTTATCAAACGAAACATCTCATAACCAATTACCTTATGGTTAACAAACATTTTTGCCATATGATGAGATTTAAACTTTTTCTGACATTTCGAAAGAGACGTTGGTTAAAAGAAAAACCCTTAATCCCATTCCAGATGTTCTTCGAGCAAGAGTAATACCTTATTGCTGGGGATGTCTTCTACGACTGTGATATTTTCCCATGAAGGAAAAACAATAACAATTGCTGAGAAAGAGAGAGGGTTTGAAAATTCTCAAAGACCTCCAGTTACTTAATACCTGATTTCTGATTTATTGGTTCATATATCCCTATTTATTAACTTACCGTATTTTTGGGATTTTAAGATGCACTTTTGTTTACCCCAAACCAGGGGGGAAGCAGGGGTGCGTCTTAAAATGTGAATGTAAAAAAAATATAAATAAAAATGAAAAATTAAATATTACCGGGGTGGGGGTTGCGGCTGACGAGCAGGGGTGCCGGAGGCAGGTTCCAGAAGGTAAGGGGCGCAGGTGCAGGACCGGAGATGCAGGGGATGAGCGGCGGCAGAGAGCGCTGGGCGCCGACATGTTCTTTGTGCCCGGCTATATCCACTGCATTCATCAGAAGTGTGCAGCTAGCTGGTAGAGGTAGAGACTTCAAAATGGCTATGGGTCTCCAATATGGCTGCGGCCATTTTGTTGAAGTCTCTACTGACTGGCTGCACAGTTAGTGAATGCAGCCAGCCACAAAAAACATGGTGGCACCCACTGCTCACTGCTGCCGCCATCCCCCGCAGCTCCAATCCTGCACTCGTGCCCCTCACCCTCCGGAACCTGCCTCCGGCACCCCTGCTCATCGGCTGCGGTTCCCCCGCCAGTAAACCATGGGGTTTTGGGGGGAAGATGGGGGTTATATACACAAAAGGACCATATATAAGGAAGGGGGCATATACACAGGACGGGGACATATATACAGGTTGGGGGGCATATAGACCGGATGGGGGCATATAGACAGGATGGGGGCATATATACAGGATGGGGAACATATAGATAAGATGGGGGAATGTATATGCCAGGATGGCGGTATATATACACAAGATGGGGGGGCCATTTTTACAGGTTTGGGACATGTATGCCATGATGAGGGATATATATGCCAGGATGGGGGCATATGTACCAGGATAGGGACATATATACAGAATGGAGAAATATATACTAGGATGAGGGACATGTATACCAGGATGAGCGATATATATACCAGGATAGGGGCATATATACAGCATGGGGACATGTATGCCAGGATGAGGGATATATACCAGAATGGGGGGACATATATACCAGGATACCAGGATGGGGAGTTTATGTACCAGGATGAGGGACATATATACTGATTGTAAGATGGACACTGGCATTATAAGATGGACCCCATTTAACATTAAAAATTATTTTTTTTTTCTCTTTTCCTTCACCAAATTTGGGGTGCATCTTTTAAAGTGAAAAATATGGTAAATCTTGGTTTGGAATAGGGCACGGATTGCTGAAACATTAGCCTCATTGGAAGTTTAATATCGGTTCAATTGGTTGTTTCTTGATTCTGACCTGTAGAATTGACAATAGCAAATATACATTAGTTAATGTGTACACCCCCAATAAGGGTCCAATTTCCTTTTTAAATAATCTTATGAAAATCGTAAGACAGTTGAAACGCGGCTCTTTTATTATCTTTGGGGACTTTAACGCTGTGCCCAATGGCCTGCTGGACTCTTCCAACAAAGCCATAAATACTAATATAGTTATGGACCCGTTGTTCAACAGGGAAGAGTTGTATTATGTGTTTTGCTGTATGAATTCTTCTTCAGTTGAATACACTTATTATTCTAATACCCATGGATCACTGGCCAGAATAGATCTAGTAGTTACTGACATACATATGCTATTGAAGTACAGGTCGAGCTCTATTTTACCAAGATCATGGTCTGACCATTCACCTGTTATACTTGAGTTATCATTGGCCTCTAGACATCTAGGACAACATGTTTGGAGAGCCAATACTAACCTTGTTCACAATCCCAAATATGAAGCCTTGATCCAACAGTCCTTGAATTTCTACTTTAAGAGAAGTATCTGGTGAGTTATTTTCATCTCAACGGTCTATAATGTGGAGAAAATATATACCTGAGGAAGGCTTTAGTTTTGCACATTTTTAGCCAAAACGCGTTGTACCCTATTGATGAACTACATGTAATACATCTTTCTACTGGAAAACATTTTATAAATGACACTGAATCCTTGTGTTCCCTCCTGGAAGCGCTGGGCAGTGATTGGAACAAACCTTCTCCACATTATCCATTGACGGTTCTGATTGTTCTGAAACCTAGGTGCAGGCCAGGAAGGAGCGAACTCTTGGAGACCCAGCACAATTGGACTCTATATGCCTGATAAAAGATCCCACAAAAGGTGAGCAAAAACCTTAAGAACCTTGTGAATTGTGACAAATATCCTACAGTCTGCATTTAGATCTGCACCTGCACCCTCTTATTCCTCTCTCCCCATCCCCTAGAGCCAGGTATAGGCCCTTGGTATATTTCTTATCTCAATGCTCTGGACGGCACATAAAGCTGTGATAAGGGGTCAGTTGATACAATTTAACTCTACATTGAAAAAAAGCTAGACTTATGGATTCTGAGAACATAATAAATAAAATTAAGTCCTTAGAAGATGAACAAAAGGAATTCCCAAAAGAAGATACTCAAAGAAATTTTGAGCTTGAGAATTGAATTGAGGTTTTTATTGGCTTCAGTATGATAAAGTTGTTCAAATTTCTAAGGCAAATTTCTATAATTATATCGATAAGCCATCAAAATTGTTTGCAAACAGAATTAAAGTTTTCAGAACTAAAACAAGAATTCTTCAGATGAGAAATTGTAATGACTTGGTCTGTAAGAATCCAAAAGACATATCCAACATATTTGACAATTTTTATATGAAGCTGTACAATTTGAAAGACAACTAATTGGAAATTCTTCCTTCCTCTGATGAAATACATTCTTTTTTAGATTCTATTCAGTTACCCTCTCTTTTTACTGAAGATCTAGAGTTTTTGAACTCCCCCTTTACTAAAAACAAAATTATATCTTCAATTGATGCGTTAAAAAAGTGTAAGTCACCGGGTCCTGATGGTTTACCTAATGAATATTATCAAAATTTTCCCTTACCCCTTACCTTACTGTATTAACTAATTCCATGACTACAAATAGTGATTCCCTTCCTGCAGAAATGAAGGAGGCGATAATCACGGTTATTTCAAAGGGAAAGGGGTATACAGATATTGTTGTAAATTGCAATCCCATTGCTAAATTCTGATCTGAAAATTAAGGCTCAAACAGGATTTGTACCAGATAGGGGGACTTCGGATGCGAATAGAGGAGCTATTAATATTCTCACATTGAGAATTCCAGGACACCTGTCCTAGTGGTCTCTCTCGATGCCGAAAAGGCGTTTGACAGGGTCCACTGGGATTTTCTTTTTGAAACTATGGGGAGATTTGGTTTTAGAGAGAGAATACTCAAATCTATAAAATCTTTATATACTTCACCGTCAGTGAAGTTTTAACGAATAACACTCTCTCGGATACATTTTTCTTTCCAATGGCACTCGTCAAGGGTGCCCTCTCTAGCCCATGCTCTTTGATTTTTTCATTGAGCCTCTGGCTGAGAGGATACGAGTAAATTCTCTGATCCATGGTGTAGTTCTATGTGCAATACAATTTAACCTCTTAACGACAGCCGTACGCCTACAGACGTCGGAAAAACAGGGTACTAAAGCCTAGCCGTACGTCTATAGACGTACTGCTAGAAAAAACCCTGTAGCGCTGCCCCTGGAGCTAATATCTCTAGGGTGTCAGCGTACCGATTGTAGCTGAGACCCTAGAGATTAGGAATTAGCTGTTTTTGTACCCGCACCTGTAATGTGATGACCGGTAAGCACCGTTTACCGATCATCACATTACAAACAGTGACAGTGGCGGTAAAAAGTACTTTCACTTTAATCCGACATGAAAACACATGTCGGATTAAAGTGAAACAGCAACCCCTTAGCCCAGCAAGACCCCCTGTGCCTGAGATTACCCCCCTTACCCCCCCATCCCTCCCCTGGGCCATCTCAAAATGGTGGCGCATGTAAAAACGGGCCGCCTCCCCTGCAGCTGCATGCGATCTGACATGTCACAAGTCAGATCGCATGACTAACACATCCCCCTGTGCCCCCAACACTTTTTGCAGCCTCCAACCCCCTCCAGCACCCCATCTCCAGCTCCTCCAGCCCCCCATCTCCAGCTCCTCCAGCCTCGCTCCTCCAGCCCCCTTCTCGCTCCTCCAACCCCCTCCTCGCTCCTCCAGCTTCCTTCCTCCAGCTTCCCTCCTCCAGTTTCCCTCCGCTCCTCTAGCCCCGCTCCTCTGATACCCACAGCCCCCCATCTTCAGCTCCTCTAGCCCCCTCCTCGCCCCTCCAGCCCTGCTCCTCTAACCCTCTCCTCCGCTCCTTTTACCCGCTCCTCCGCTTCTACAGCACCGCTCCTCCGGCCCCGCTCCTGCTGCACCGCTCCTCAAGCTTCCCTCCTCCTCTCTCTCTCACCCGCTCCTCGATCCTGGAGTCCCGATCCTGGGGTCCGGATCCTGGGGTCCCGCTCCTGGATCCTGGGGTCCCGCTCCTGGATCCTGGCACCAGCAGCAGTCTGTCTCCTCTTCTGGTGCGCGCCGCTGTGTGCGCGCACTCTCAGGGGAATGATAGGTCATGAACTTACAGAGTTCATGACCTATCATTCCCCTGGGGTCACACAGGGGTTAAGTGATCTTCATGGTGATCTGCTTTAGAGATCATGAAGATCAGTTAACCCCTGTGTGGTCCCTGGATTGTGATGGGTCATGACCTTAGAGTTCATGACCTATCATTCCCCTGAGGTCAAACAAGGGTTAAGTCATGAACTCTGTAAGTTCTTGACCCATCACAATCCAGGAGTCACACAGGGGTACCTTTACACGCCGTAACCGTGGAGAGAAATATTGACGGCAATATGTCGCCTTGCAATAATCGCCGTCAAAATCTCTCCCAATTGCGGCGTGTAATTGGGGAATTTGGCAGCAAAATGTTGCCTCGCCACGGTCGCCTGATCTCTGTGCACTGCTCTGAAATCAGGCGACCGTGGCGAGGCGACATATCGCCGCCAAATTCCCCAATTACACGCCGCAATTGGAAGGGATTTTGAACGGCGATTATTGCAAGGCAACATATCGCCATCAATATTTCTCGCCGTGGTTGCGGCGTGTAAAAGTACCCTTAGAGATTATTATGAAGATCCGTTAATCTCTGTGTGACCCCAGGATCATGATAGGTCATGAACTTACAGCGTTCATGACCTATCATTCCCCTGGGAGAGTGCCTTATTATAGCATATGGGGGATGCCCCCATATGCTATAACACCGAGAAACATCGCGGGACCGCCCACTGGAATACGTCGGACATCACCGCCCACTGGACTACGTCGGACGCCACAGACAAATAAAGATGGGGGTCTAAATTGTGTTTGTTTTTTTTTCTAATAAAAAAAATCTTTCTCTGTGTTTTGTCTTCTTTACAATTTACTAGAGATTCCTAATGGCGGGTCTAACATTGGCCCTATATTATGAATCTCGGGCTTAGTGCCAGCTGCCAAAAAGCTGGCATTAACCCCTTATTACCCAGTCTGCCACCGCTACACGGCAGCTGGAAGAGCTGGATACAGCGCCAGAAAATGGCGCTTCTATGAATGTGCCATTTTCTGGGGCAGCTGCGGGCTGCAATTCGCAGCGGGGGGGGGCCCAGAAAGCTTGGGCCTCCCTACGCTGAGGATTCCAGCCCCCAGCTGCCTAGTTGTACCTGGCTGCCCCAAAAACATGGCGAAGCCCACGCCGTTTTTTTAAAATTATTTCATGAAATGATTAACAAAAAAAGGGCTTCCCTATATTTTTGGTTTCCAGCCAGGTAAAACTAGGCAGAAGGGGTTGGTGGCAGCCCGTAGCTGCCTGCTGTACCTGGTTGGACCAAAAGTGTGGCGAAGCCCCACGTCATTTTTTTTTTAAAATTTATTAAAGAAATACTAGAAAAAAAATGCAGGAGAGGAGACGACCAGGACACGGTGTCTCCGGATCTTGTGCACATGCTCTAAGGCTGCTTTCACATCAGCGGCTTTTGCCAATCACGGCAGATGCGGTGAAAAAAACGCATCTGCCGCTATTACCGCATAACCGCTGCACTTGCGGCAAAGTTGCGGCAAGCCCCATGCAATGTCTATGGGGCTTGCGGTAAGTGTGCGGCAGGTGCGGCAAGTGCGGTTTCGGCACTTGCAGCAGGTGCAGCCGCGAAAAAAAAACGCGGTCAGCTGCATTTTTTTTGCGGTCGCATCTGCCGCAAGTGCTGATACCGCACTTGCCGCACCTGCCGCAAGCCCGCATAGACATTCTATGGGGCTTGCCGCAACTGTGCCGCAAGTGCAGCAGTTATGCGGTAATCGCGGCAGATGCGTTTTTTTCACCGCATCTGCCGTGAACGGCAAAAAACGCTGATGTGTAAGTACCCTAAAAGTGAGAAATTGTGTGAAAAAAAGAAAATGTTCAATATGACGTTATCAAATTCTGTGAAGTAGCTGTAGGTTCTAAATGCTCACTATATCACTAGATATAATCCGTGAGGCGTCTAGTTTCCAAAATGGGGTCACTTGTGGGGGAGCCCCAATGTTAGACACACAGGGGCTCTCCATACGTGACATGGTGTCCGCTAACAATTGGAATTGTAAGTTGATACTATGTCGTGTATGGCGATCCCCTGTGTGCCTAAACATTGAAGCTCCCCCACAAGTGACCCTATTTTGGAAACTAGACACCCCAAGAAATTTATTTAGATGCATAGGGAGCACTTTGGACCCCCAGGTGCTTCACAAATTGATCCATAAAAATGAAAAAGTATTTTTTTTTCACAAAAATCTTCTTTTATTTCCTTTTACGGACTAATTTGTGAAGCACCTGGGGTACGAAAGTGCTCACTATGCATCTAGATATGTTCCTTGGGGGGTCTAGTTTCCAAAATGGGGTCACTTGTGGGGGAGCTCCAATGTTTAGGCACACAGGGGCTCCCCATATGCGACATGGTGTCCGCTAACAATTTGAATGGAAAATTAGCTCGTGCAAAAACTACTAGAAAAAAGCAGCATAAAAAAAAAAAACTTACCATCACTGCCAAAAGCAGAATCAAAATGCACTCTCAGGAAGCAGTCAGAGCCCAATTGTAAAGCAAGCCCAGCTGCAGGCTAATAAACCACCTCTACCAGCTATGTGTGGGAGGCAGATTGCCCCTTGTCGTGGGTCATCAGCTTAAATGTCTTGGCATTGCATGAACCAAAATCCCATTTGTAAAAGTTTTTTATTCATCATATAAGAGACTTTTTGCACTTTTTATCTATCCAGGGTGCAGTTAGGCCCTTAGGGGCGCCATTCATCTAGTGGTGCAGAGGTATCGTACTGTGTGGCCCAATGCTAAGCAGCGGAGCAGTTGGGTCGCTTTCAGACACTCTGCATCATGTGTATCAGTGTGAATGGTGCCTTAAGCGGGCCCAGTGTATGCATGGCAATCTGCCTCCCACACATAGCTGGTAGAGGTGGTTTATTAGCCTGCAGCTGGGCTTGCTTTACAATTGGGCTCTGACTGCTTCCTGAGAGTGCATTTTGATTCTGCTTTTGGCAATGATGGTAAGTGGAAAATTAGCTCCAATAGTTAGCGGACACCATGTCGCGTATGGAGAGCCCCTGTGTGCCTAAACATTGGAGCTCCCCCACAAGTGACCCCATTTTGGAAACTAGACATCTCATGGAATTTATTTAGATGCATAGTGAGCTCTTTGAACCCCCAGGTCCTTCACAAATTGATCCGTAAAAATGAAAAAGTACTTTCTTTTCCACAAAAATTTTCTTTTTTCATTTTTATGGTTTCATTTGTGAAGCACCTGGGGGTTCAAAGTGCTCATCACCCATCTAGATAAGTTCCTTGGGTGGTCTAGTTTCCAAATGGGGTCACTTGTGAGGGAGCTCCAATGTTTAGGCACACATGGGCTCTCCATAAGCAACATGGTCTCCGCTAACAATTGGAGCTAATTTTCCATTCAAATTGTTAGCGGACACCATGTCGCGTATAGAAAGCCCCCGTGTGCCTAAACATTGGAGCTCCCTCCCCAAGTGACCCCATTTTGGAAACTAGACACCCCAAGGAATTTATTTAGATGCATAGGGAGCACTTTGAACCCTCTGGTGCTTCACAAATTGATCCGTACAAATGAAAAAGTACTTTTTTTTTTTCACAAAAACTTTCTTTTGTCCTCAATATTTTAATTTTCACATGGGCAACAGGATAAAATGCATCCTAAAATTTGTTGGGCAATTTCTCCTGAGTACACCGATACCTCATATGTGGTGATAAACCACTGTTTGGGAGCACGGCAGAACTCGAAAGGGAAGGAGCGCCATTTGACTTTTTGAATGGAAACTTAGCTTTAAAAATCAAATTGCGCTCCCTTCCTTCTGAGCCCTGCTGTGCGCCCAAACAGTGGTTTATGACCACTTATAAGGTATCGGTGTACTCAGGAGAAATTGCCCAACAAATTTTAGGATGCATTTTATCCTGTTGCCCATGTGAAAATTAAAATATTGAGGCTAAAAGAACATTTTTGTTGGAAAAATTAAAATGTCCATTTTTTGTTTCCACTTTGCTTTAGTTCCTGTAAAGCACCTGAAGGGTTAATAATCTTCTTGAATGTAGTTTTGAGTAGCTTCAGGGGTGCAGTTTTTGGAATGGTGTCACTTTTGGGTGTTTTCTGTCGTGTACACCCCTCAAAGGGACTTCAAATGTGATGTGGTCACTAAAAAAATGGTTTTGTAAATTTTGCTGGAAAAATGAGAAATTGCTGATGAACTTTGAACCCTTATAACGTCCTAACCCCAAAAATTTTTTTTCCCAAAATTGTGCTGATGTAAAGTAGGCATGTGGGAAATGTTATTTATTAACTATTTTGTGTCACATAACGCTCCGGTTTAACAGAATAAAAATTCAAAATTTGAAAATTGTGAAATTTTCAAAATTTTTACCAATTTTTTAATATTTTCACAAATAAAAGCAAAAATGATCGACCTAAATTTACTACCAACATGAAGCCCAATATGTCACGAAAAAACAATCTCAGAATCGCTCGGATCCAATTGAAGCTTTCCAGAGATATAACCTCATAAAGGGAGAGTGGTCAGAATTACAAAAAACGTCTGGTCATAGGTGGAAATTGGCTCCGTCACTAAGGGGTTAAAATATCATTGTTTGCTGATTATGTATTGCTCACCCTGACTGATCCACTGACATCCATTAAGAATTTGCTTTAATACTAGAAGAGTTCTCTAAAGTCCCACAATGTAAGATTAACTTAACCAAAACCCAAGTTCTACATTGTCATTTAGATCTTAAACAAGAGGACAACTTGAGTATATTTGCAAATTAAATTCACAATTAATGTATACAGACAAAACATGTGAGAAGACGAAAAGACATTTTTGGACATTTTTAATCTTGTACAGTATTTTCATTTGGAAGTATAACCTATGGGGAAACCCCTTTGTGTCTTTTCGTCTTTTGACATGTTTTGTCTGTATACATTAATTGTGAATATTTGAAAATATACTCAGGTTGTCCTCCTGTTTAAAATTTATTACAATGAGTATGCAACAAACCCCGGAGTGTTGAGACCGTTCAACAGGGGCTAAATAATAATGATGCTTTATATGGGTCTAGTATTAATTTTCATTTAGATCCAGACTTACTTAATATTATAAAAGGACGAAATAGAACTTTCGTGGGATGAGGTTACTTTAAAATACTTAGGTATCAAGCTCACAAAGCCATTGTCTACTATAATAGATAATAATTTGGTGGACATATTTAAAACAGTTCAATCAGATGTTTTACATCTGGCCAAATTGGATATTTCCTGGTTTGGTAAAATATGTCCATATAAAATGTGTATACTTCCTAAAATATTGTGAACAAGGTCCCGCAAGGAATCCAGGTGGTGCTTCTTTTCATTTAAAATTTAACTTTTATTGTAAGTGGTAAAAAACCTCCTAAAATATATATATTTTTAGATCAATCTCCCTGGCATTTTCGAAGAAATGGCTTCAGAAGCTACAAAGTTAATTAGTAATGTATACTACCATTCAAAAGTGTGGGGTCAATTTAGAAATGTTCCTTATTTTTGAAAGAAAAGCACATTTTTTTTTCAATGAAGCTAACATTAAATGAATCAGAAATACACTCTATACATTGTTAATGTGGTAAATGACTATTCTGCTGCAAATGTCTGTTTTTTAATGCAATATCTACAGTACATAGGTGTATAGAGGCCCATTTCCAATAACCACCACTCCAGTGTTTTAATGGTACATTGTGTTTGCTAACTGTGTAAGAAGGCTAATGGATGTTTAGAAAACCCTAGAAAACCCTTGCACAAGTATGTTAGCACAGCTGAAAATGGTTTGGGTGATTAGAGAAGCTATAAAAGTGACCTTCCTTTGAGAAAGAGGTTAAGAATCTGGAGCATTACATTTGTTTGTTCCATAAAACTCACAAAATGGCCAGAAAAAGAAAACTTTCATGTGAAACTCACGTCTGTTCTTGTTCTTAGAAATTAAGGCTATTCCGTGCAAGAAATTGCCAAGAAACTGAGGTCTGGGAACTTGCTATCTACCTCATGGAGAGGAGATTTCTGCAACCATGAGAAGACAGTTTAGTAGGTAAGGAGATTTGCAACCACAACCCTCTTCTAGGAAATATGCAAATTTGCACTTCAGTAAGGAATGGAAGAACTCCAGTGCCACCTTTAAGTAGCTCCTCAAAGTCATAATCGCTTTCCAACAAGCTATTTCATATGACTAGGGGATTTGTGCCAGATCAGAACCCCAAACTACAGACGCTGCATTTCGGGGTAACTGCCCCTCATCAGTGTAGTGTGTGGGATATCATATTAAAAAGCTTGTTGGAAAGCGATTATGACTTTGAGGTTTGAAGTTTATTCTTTTGGAAAATGGGTAACATATACCATCATACTAATCAAGAAAATTTACTAAGGCGAAGCATGTTAAGGCTTGGGAAAGGGAGCTTAATAATGATATATATACTATGTGGTATCTCACTCCCCTCAGGATTTGTCTGATTCAGGGTCAAAATTCACCCCTTTGTTGGAGATAATGTGGGAGTGTAGGGACTTTGACTCATGTCTTCTGTGGGTGTAGATTTCTCAGACAATTTTGGAATCACATACAAGCGCTCATTCGCGACGTTATGGGGTTTAATATTCATCTTACTCCACAATTGGTATTGTTACTTGTAGGAATTGAGTATTTTCCTAGACAATATAGACATATTCATGTATTACTTGCTGCAAATACTACTATTGCCTCCCATTGAAGAGATTCTTCTCTTCCCTTGGCTCGGGAAACTACAGTCAGAATTTCTGGTAACAATTCTTGTGAATATTCTTTTTCCATTAGACATAATCTTTTTCATAAATATATAGCAAAATGGGAGTATTGGAACTCTGATTGGCCATCACCACACTATGTTGAGACCGTAACTTGATGTTCTATTTGATATTCATCCTATTTTTCAACGTGTATAGATTTATAGTGGATAGAGTTGACGAGATATTATAGATTATTAGGTTGTTCTTGAGTTTTCTTTTCTTGTAGTCTTCCAGAAATTTGTACATAGTTTGTTCTTTAATTTTTTTTTATTTTACAATACGCTACTCATTTGTATGTATACTTTCTTGTATTGTATTTTGTTTGATATGCTCATTTATTATGTACAATTGTGTTACCATACTTCGTGTAAATAATTATAATGTTAATAATAAAATACTAAAAATTATTTGAATTGAGAGTTGGCATCTGCTGGCTCTCTCCCCTGTGCTTGTGACAGCCACTGGTGTAATTTAGGTTAAATTGCGATGTTGACACTTCGCTATAAAGAATTAGGTTTTGGGTTGCAGTTTGGGCACTCGGGCTCGCCATCACTGTTTAGGGTATGTCCACACATGAGGAAAAAAAAATCTGTTGTGCATTCCTATGCAGATTTTGTATCAGGTTTGATAAGGATTTCACTCTATGCATTGCAATGGATGGAATTAACAGTGAAAATCTACAGAAAGAATGCTTGATATGTGCTCCATTTCTTGTCTACAGCCTGAGAAACCAAGCATGGTGGAGGTCTACAGAGCCCAGTTTCAGGGTTCCAGAGCCTTGCCCTCAGAATAAGGAATAACTTACTATTTTAGGAATATCCCTTTAAATAATTTTTGTACTGTTATTTTTTTTGCTTATTTTACAACCATTGTGATATTGGATCCCAGTCTACCAACACAGCATGAGATCCAGCACATGAAGGGGGAAGCTGCGCAGGTAGTGAATCCAATTTATGCTATTCAGTAGTTTACATTCCAACCTATAAAATGGGATGTGAACAAGACCTATTTCACTTGACAGTACAGCATAGAGTGTCTACTTACCTTGGACTCAGCATGGGTGGGACATTGAGACTAAAAGCAGGAAGCTGCAGTTTACAAGGTCTTCCCCCTTCACCAGGTGGAAACTTCGCCTTTTCACTTGATCCAAGGATGTCTCCAAAGCTCTTGTCTACTCTCTTAGTGGGAGTTTTAAAAGCACGTGGCGTCAGAGGAGATAGCATTGGAGAGCTGTATGGTTTAGGCACCTTTAGAGAGGACTCAACTGGACTCACTCCTCTTGGACTGAGCGGCAAGGGACATTTTTCATCATCTTCAAATTCATCATCTTCCAGAATAGATGGAAGCTTCTGAATCAAACCTCCATTGCTCTCATGATCAAGCTGATGAAAAGATATTAAACAGCATAAGAATTTTTTATGTTTAGGTGTAGTGTTAATTACTACAATAGTATCGCTTAAACAAAAACATATACTATATTTTCTCATGTGACACATATTATGAGTAGCAATCTGTTACCGAAATGTGAACATCCTATTTGTATTGTACCTATTAATTGACAATCATTCTATCCTATATCAGGGCTCACTTGCCTTGCTATCTATTGTATTCATATCATGTGATATTTCTTTGGGCCACGTCTCACACACAGATATCTGTGCAGATATTGTTCGCAGATCTCTGGTTGCAGTGAAATCATGGACACATTGTTCCATGTTGTGGCTGTGTATAAATGGAACAATGTGTCCATGATTTCACTGTAACCAGAGATCTGTGAACAATATCTGCAAAGATATCTGTGTGTGTGACGTGGCCCTTACATACATCAACATCACTTCTAGTTGGAGGATATCCCTAAGTTTGGAAACAAACTTAAATTTATATTTAATTGGCATAACATGCAGCCTACTCAACCTAAATGCTTTAAAAGGAAAAACTCCCTTTGAAGTAGTTTGATGCTTATGCTGATGGATTGTTGTTATAGAGAACGAGGAGCTGAACAGATATGGTTTATAGGAGAAGTTTCAGTATAACTTGCATGTTATCATTTAAATCTCAGCTCATTCTTGGTGGGCCATCCTCATCCGGTACTGACAGCTATCTCCATGTGCATGTTAACACAGGGAAAGTTGTGGGTCACTTGTAGGACTACCCACTGAGCCAAGAATGAGTAGGGAGGTAAGTGAAAAAGTACAAGGTGTACTGAATCCTTTTACACAAATCTATATATCAATTATGGTACCTTTACACGCCGCGACGGCAGGCTGGATACATCCCGCTACTTCACGTGCACGAGCACGCTCAAACGGTTACAAACGGTGAACGCACCCTCTTTACACGCCGCCACAAGGTGCGCTACGCCACGCTACATCTATAGCTAGCTACATCGCCGGGTGTCTCAAGTAGCCAGCTGTAGCTCATTTACACACCGCTATAACCAGCTACTATGGGCGGACCTGGTGCAGCAGGGACAGCACATAGGCGTGCCACAATTGTGGATTACGAGCCGTCCGTACGCTGATAGGACGAAGCAATAACATCCTGATTGGGCAGGCAACGCAGGAGGCTGAGTAATACAGCACGCTCGAGCGATTGTGTAGTGCGACTCGTCAGCTCCTTAAATATGCCTCCCTATGCAGCGACTACCAATCGTCATGCAGCAGCTTCCACCAATGATCGCACATGGGGCGCGGTAACACGGAGCCAGGGTCACGCTACATTGCAGGCTGTCCCGAGTTCCCTTCCGGTGCTTCTTTACACGCCGATACAGCTCGCTACAATCGGCGATGTAGCCATCAGTTTTCGAGCAGAGCTAGGAAACAGATGTATCTGTTGCCGGCTGTATCGTCACGTCTTCAGACGCCGCTACGACGGGCTACATTGGCGCTACAAGCTACATTTGTAGCCTGTAGCGGGATGTATCCAGCCTGCCGTCGCGGCGTGTAAAGGTACCATTAGTCTCGCTCCTCCTGGTCAATAGCATGATGGTGTAATACTGAACATTTTATGGCAGGGAACTCCAATCTGTAGCACCACATAACTCTTGCAGTTAGAAATCAAGAAGCCCAAAAGCTGTTCTTGTACAGGGGCCCTTATAAACAATGAAGATTCCTATGGAATTATAGCAGTAAATCTCTTGAAATCCATGGGTAATTAATGCAGAATGTATATTAGAAAACCCTTTTCAATATTCAAACAACACTGAATCAAGATTCATCAAGATCAGCAATTAGCTCACCAGTCTTGATGAGCAGGCGTGTAGGAGTCAAACACTACTGATTCATTAAGAGGCACATGCCTCCTTAACAATCAGGAGCATCTGACGAGTGGTGTGTGTATTTGTGCATCCCACCAGAAATCTTACTCCAGTCCAAAAGGAATGCCTCAGCTCGTCATGGATAAGGCGAGTTGTAGCGTCATGCTCCCGATAACCCTCACATCTATCTTAGCTCTGCCTATTATGTCAGAGCTGGAAGAAATTGACATGAAAACACCAAAAAGTCGCTAACTTTTTGCACAGCTCCAAGTGATGCAACAACTTTGTCAATTTAAAGCTATTGAGCCCAATGCATCCAAACAATTTCACTAGAATTGTCACGTAAATTGCTTTGAAAAGCATGTATGAAAGTATGAAAGCTAAACTTCGAAAGAAATATTAAATGATGCATAGCCAATCTGGGTAGCACAGATTTGGCACCATTAAGTTACAATAATCAGTGGAGCTCATCTATGTGGTGTGCCATCAGGATGCTAACAGAGAAAGCCTAAGTTGGCACCTCTATAACCTCTCTGCCTTCTTGATTACAGAATATTTATTGCATCAGTTGATATATCACTAAATAGGGACTAATCGTATCTGTACAATTACCTTCCTAACATAGTTCCCTGCAGGCTCTGCTCAAACAATTCTCTGAGCAGAGTCATTTTGTATCGAGCAATTACATCCCCGCCAACCCTTTGTGCTTCATTCTGGCAGTGGATCCATATCTTCGTTTATGGATTGAACTATGAGAATACAGCTGCTTGATTGTGAAAGGAGGTAGCTGGTGTGGCTGCAACCACTGATTGCGCTATCTCAGCGGACTCCTGCTCATGCCCAGCGGGTCACAGGGAAGCTTTGACTGCCAAATAACTGCCTCATGATTACTTTTTTGCAAGTCAATATATCACAGGCAGTTCATTCTTGTACTTTTAAATGAGCAGGTTCCTTTTAAGCAACAAGACCCATCCAATTAGCCAGTAAGACTATCAGTGATCTAAGGGAAATATTGAAAAAATGGCATTCCGGTTGCAATAACATTCCCACTGATTGTTTCTCATTAGTGACTATAAATTAAGCCAAATTCCAACAGCTGGCTATATTTGTGTTATATAAACATACTGCATATTACACACACAACACGCAGTTAGTTTGTGTGACATACATTATTGTATGTGTTTAACATATAGTACATACAAGCAGTGGCATATCTTCAGGCCCAGGGGCCCCGATGCGAAAGCTCCAATGGGGCCCCCAATTATTGCAAATCTTTAATAATATTAGTCTTTTTCTATAGGCCAAAGGGACTTTTGGGGCCCCCCTTAGGCTGCAGAGCCTGGGGGCAATCGCATCCCCTGCACCTATTGTAGTTACGCCCCCTGGATACAAGTAGTATCCTGTATTTGTAAAATTCAATGTGTGTAGAACATTTAATGTATATATCTGTGCACATGTGAGTGCACAATAAAGTGTGTGTAACATACAGTGTATGTCTGTAGCATAGTGTGTATGTAACATATGGTATGTGAGAATGTGTGTAACAGACATTATGTGCGTAGCATGGTGTGTGTATGTATGAGTGTATAACATGTATTATGTGTTCACAGGCATTGCATGTTACATACAAGTACACTGCATATTACATTCACTCAGCCCACAGTGTATTAGTGCAACATGCAGTGTGTGTATTTGTGCAACATTCAGTTTGTGCATGTGTAATATGCAGGGTGTGTAAAATGTAGTGTGTATGTGTATAGAAAAAAATATATTGTATAGTATGGAGTGTGTGTAACATACACTCCCTGACAGAAGTTATGTCGCTTATCCATATATGTAAATAAAAGCTTAAAACCTGACGTTAAAGTCATCCTTTGGTTGTATAAATTACTCTTTTGAAAGCTGAAACCCTCCGAAATGTGGTTTAGGTTAAAAATAAATAAATTGGATAATTTAATGAGCACAGAATGGTCAGATTTTGGCAAGACAAAAGTTTTGTTCCTGGTCATATAATGCACCCAATCCTAGTTTACATCCTCACCTGTGCTTAGTAAATATCGGTTAATTAGTGGGTGTGTTATAAAAAGAAACCCAGAAACCCAGACCTTCACTTGAACTGCAACTTGAGCTCTGACAACATGCCAAAAATCCACCCTGCCACCAAAGCCTTGAATATCAAGAGGTTGAAGATCAGATCCACTGCAGAGGTGGCTGGCACCTTTAATGTGTCTCAGCGTCAAATACAAAGAATTAAAAGATTTGAAGAGGCTGGAGATGTGTTTGACAAGCCCAGGTCTGGCAGACCCCACAAGACAACTGCTCAGGAGGAATGTTTGTTGGTTAGAAAATCCTAAGCAAGCCCCTCTTCCACTGCAGCAGAGCTCCAACAGGCCTGATCACCTCAAGTCCCTGTGTCAACTAGAACATTTGTAGGATTCTGTCTCGAAATGGCCTCCATGGTCGAATCAGTGCCAAGAAGTCAGCACTAAACAAAAGGCAAATAAAAAAACCGTGTGGCATTTGCAATATCCCACAGCCTGCTAAACAGATAGACGCTGGAAAAGTAGCAGAAGGTGAATTTCTCTAATGAATCTTCAGTAGAATTACACCACTGCCACAGCAAATACTGCAGGAGACCTACTGGAGCCCATATGGATCCAAAATACACCCAGAAAACAGTAAAATTTGGTAGTGGAAAGATCATGGTCTGGGGTTACATTCAGTATGGGGGGTGTGCGAAGCATTTGCAAGGTGGAAGGTAATATCAATAGCCTAAAATATCAAGAAGTATTAACTACCTCTTATATTCCAAATCATAAAAGGGGTCTAATTCTGCAGCAGGATGGTGCTCCATCTCATACATCCATCTCTACAACAAAGTTCCTCCAGGAAAAAAGATCAAGGTGCTCAAGGACTGGCCAGCCAGCCAGACACCATGAGCATGAAGGATCAATTGATAACTCTGGGAGGCATGTAAGACTGCATTCTTTGCTATTCCTGATTACTTCATTAATAAATTGTATGAATATTGTTGAACCTGCATGGATGCAGTCCTTCGAACTCATGGAAGTCAGACAAAATATTAAATATGACTCTAATAGCACCACAATTTTCATTCACTCAATGTTATGCAACATAATTTGTATTTTAAGTTAATTTTTTGTTTGAAAATCACCTTACTTTCTGAGGGCGACAAAACTTTCTCTTGCCAAAATCTGACCATTCTGTGTTCATTAAATGATCAATATTTCAGCATTGATGCAATTTATTTTCTTAACCTAAACCACATTTCAGAGGGTTTCAGCTTTCAAAAGAGTAATTTATACAACCAATGGATGAATTTAATGTCAGGTTATAAGCTTTTATTTACATAACATGGATAAGTGACATAGCTTCTGTCAGGGAGTGTACAGTGTGAATAGCATAATGCGAGTTGTGTTACATAGATTGTGTGTTTGTAACATTGAGTTTGAGTGAGTGTGTGTAAAATGCAGTGTGTAACATGCAATGTGTATAACATTCAGTTTGTGTAAAACTTGAAAGGTGCGTGCGTATGTGTGACATGCAGTATGTGTTTAATATGCAATGTTACATTCAGTGTGTGTAACATGCAATATAAGTGTGTGTGACATGCAGTGTCCCGCCTACACACACACATACTGCATGTTACAAAATGCTGGCCACTCTCCTTCCCCCAAGTCCTCTCCCTTGCTTTGCTTCTTCTCACTGCTGGTGATATAGTTCCCAATCCTGGCCCCCCACAGCTGATAAAGACCATTAATTATCCCTCCTATCACTCCCCACCTAGTAGAAGCTAGTGCAATCTCTCCAACACAAAAATCATTCCACTGACCCCCACTCCACAACTCCCTTTCTCTGGAGCGCTTTGCAACGACTGTTCCAACTGTAATAAACTCCATGTTACTGAGAACTTTTTTACCTTTTGCAATCCATTCTTCCTAGGCCTCACTGAAACATGACTGACACACTCCGACAAGGCCCCCCTGCTGCGCTACTACAGCAACCTTCACTTCACCCTCATCCATCGCTCTGGCAATAGTTGAAAGTGGAGGAGTAGATTCTCCTTTCTAACAATTGCACCTTCAACCCAATCCCACCTCTACCCTCCCTTATTATCCCTTCTCTTGAATTGGATTTTTTCCGTATCCTACTCTACCTCCAACCTCCAATTGGTCATCATATACCAACCCCCAGGCTCGGCGTTAGCGTTCTCAGCTCTGCTTTATCCTATATCTATGAACTTTAATTGTGTCATCCAACTGTGGCACCCAATAATCTTTGAAGATTTGGATTCAGGGTCCCTTTTCCAAGATTCATATTGTTGTCACGTGAAGTAGCAAAAACCTAGTGATATATTAACTTTAAATATCACAGGAAGGGGCGTAACTACAATGGTGCAGGGGTTGCGATCGCATCCAGGCCCTGCAACCTAGGGGGCCCCCAAAAGTCCCTTTGGCCTATAGAAAAAGACTAATACTATTAAAAATTTGCAATAATTGGGGCCCCATTGGAGTTTTGCTTCGGGGCCCATAGGCCTGAAGTTACACCACTGATCACACAGATACAATTTGGAAGGATACCAAACAGAGGCATAGCAACCGTGGCACCATAGGATGTGTTTGCTTTTATGGCCCATTTTACAGATTACTTCTCTATTAATGCTTTATTTACTATGCTTTAGCTTATTTACTGCCTCATATTCCACGGCTTTACAGACCAGTCACCATTGTTTCTGTTGGGGTCACAATCAAAATTCCCTATCAGAATGTCTTTGGAGTTTGAAAGGAAAGCGGAGGAAACAATGCAAACACAAGGAGAACTCACAAACTACTACAGATGTTGTCAGTGGGATTTAAACCCAGGACTTCGGTGCAGCAATGTTACAGTGATAATAATAACCACTGAGCCACCGTGCTGCCCTCAATGAATTCTAGATCTGTACATAAATGTGTAATCAGTAGAAAAGGTCTATTAATCTGAATATTCATGTTAATTATCCAAGCATACAGCTATTAATTTATAACTTTATGCCGGACTAAGTGGCACCTGCCAAGTCTCATTTTCTCTCATGTCTATGCTTTATGCAGTCTTAAGTCAGTTAATTAGGTTGTCCAAGAGGAAATCCAGCACAGCAAGTTTTATTTATAGCATCTTCTCCCAGGGGATTACACCAACAGAGGCAGCCGCTCTGTGCAGCTATGAATAGATCCGACAGCTATATTTAGGATGAGACTCCAAGCCCCCAGACTCTGAGGGATTGCTAATTCAGGTTTATGCTTCACGCTATCTCTATATGCTGCATGCACACAGTGGCATCTGGAATAAACAGCCAAACAGTGGGAAGTATACAGACTGCAGTGCAATGTAATGTGGAAACTCCCATTAGACATTAGTGCTAATGCAAATTAATGCAAATAAGTTTTGCAGGTTCTCTTGCGTTAAAGGTTACAGACCAAGGGAGTTGTATCATTCCTCAAGTAAATAACATCCCACAAATAAATAAACTGTGTATATATGATACCCTGGTAAATATTTACTATAGATTTACAATTATATTTTTAACTCTCTCGCTGTATATATATATATATATATTATATATATATTATATATATATAGTGAGGTTGCGTACTCCTGGGGGTTCGCTTGACAGCGTAAAATGACACCAATACATGTTTTTAACCATTAGAACATTCAGATGCAGTTTATTAAGCTCAAACTACTCTTCTCACATACATACAGTGTAAACACATTATACTACACTCACATCACATACCATAATGCAAATAACATCACATTACATTCCACGGTACATAAATTATATTGCACATATCCTTTCTCCCGGTAAACTCAATGTACCGTTACACAACACAGAGTACACGGGTCAGTTGCCGTCTCAGAGTTTCGGTCGCCGCTGGTACACCCTTGTTTACGGTTACTGCCCCGAATGCCAGGCCCCTTCCTTGGCCCAGTGTCCCCTTGGGAGTCAAGTCCCTTCCCACAGGCTGCCAACTGTTCCCAGCCCTCTACACAGCGCTCTGGCTGCTCTGAACCAGGCCCCGACCTGGTTGTAGTCACCGGAGCTCCAGGGCAAGTCAGGCCCCCAAGAACTCCTCGGCACGTGTCTCCAGGTCGCCAGTCGCTTCCAAGTCTGCCATTACCAGGCCAGACCTCCAGGCAAGCGGCTGCACCAAACATGCCCTCGCGAGCCCCTCCAGGGTCAGCCCCACTTCCCAACTCCCGGTCCTCTACCAACCCCTGTCGTCTGGCCTCACGGCTCCATTCTCACAGGACCTGGTCTTCTCTCTCCCACAGAGGCTTCTGCTCTGGCCTCCATTCACACACAGACCTCCTGGTCCCATATCATACAAGGCCCCTCTCCTTAAGCCGTCATATGCTTCCATGGCCCTTTTTAGATAAGCCAATGCACTCACACACGGACCATGTCATTACCGCCCCTTTTCCTTAGGCCGTTATGCACTTCCATAGTCCCTCATGGACTTGTATGGGCATCAGCCTTGTCAGGCCCAGACCACTCACACCAGAACAGTCCGGCATGGACTTCAGCCCTCCAGGCCCAGACCAGGTTGCGAGCCACCTGAGCTTCAGGGCAGTCAAAGCATCCCCCAAGGTCTCCTCACCCTGCCCATGATGCCCAGCTGCCTCCAAGCCCCCACCAACACAGGCAGAGATCGTGGATGACAGCCTCACCACCATGACAGAGTGAGCCCCCTATAAGTTCAGCCAGAACCCCCCTTACACCCAGGTGCTCCACTAACCTCTCGGTCTCGCCACAGGCTCCACACGGCTCAGAGGGGCCGGCGTCTCCAGCATGGAGTGCCAGGCGTCCTGCCTCATCCCCCCCAACGGGGACGGGACCCCCCTGAAACATGTCCTCTCCCTCAGAGGATCATGTTTGGTCTCTCTCTGGACTCTGCAGTCTCTGGTCTGATCTCCTCTGCAGCCTGATCTGATTTGCAGCCTGATCTGATCTGCAGTCTAATCTGATCTCTGCCTCTGACCAATCCTAGTCTCTCCTCACAACTCACACCTAGCTAGCTATTATCTTGCCTGCCACACCCACACTGACACACCCACCTGCTGCTAGGTAACCAGTACACACATTACTCTCAGCCGCTCATTAGACTCATGAACATGTCAGGTCTACAGCACTCACTCTCAGCTGTTAACTCCCTGTGTTCCGGGTAGGTTTAGCACAGCACATCCATAGTAAAACCGGATACATGTGAACAAAGACATATACCAACCACCCGTGTGATGCACCCGGCCGTGGGTTGCATCATCACATACCTCCCCCCTCTGTTCAAGCCTGTGGGGGTTGAAAACAGTACTACACACAGACCACCCGTGTGAGGCACCCGGCCATGGGCTGCATCACCACAATATACTGTATTATATATATATATATATATATATATATATATATATATATATAGTGATAATTTCTATTTAACTGCTGTCTGGCTGATTTACTCAGTCTTCATAAACTGCTCCATAAAACAAACAAAAAAAAAGTCTTTTCCGCTGAGGTGTGGACTTGTTTGCCTGGGACATTATACGGTCTCTGTTGATGGAACTATATTTAATTTTTGCATGAACCTGTGTTGCCACCTTACTTTTGAAAAATGCTCAATAAAAATTTATAGTTAAAAAAAAAAGCCTTTTCCAACAAAGTAACAAACTGGGAAATGCAGGTAACCAGTTCACAGAGTACTGCGGGGTACAGTCTGGACAGTGTCTGCCTCTTTAACAAGTATTTTACCACTGGAGGTCTGCGCACCTCCACATACAGACTAAGACTACAAGTCTTCATTTTACAATAAGTATCACACACTAGGGTGGGATATGTGAGCAATCATTCCCACCCATCTTTTTGCCTACTCATAAACCCGGCCCTGTCATGCACTATTAATCTGCTTAGAATTTAACATGCGGGAGGCTGCCTCCGTGCTTACATCACTGATGCTATCAACTTTAATGATACATATACCCCATCCTGGACTCTTGGTGACCTTCTTACAATATAAATAGAAGTATGCAGTGATGTAATACAGTATTAATTACACAGTGTATAAAAAGGAATCTGTCAACAGGTTTTTGGTATATGGAATCTGACAGTAGCATAATGTAGAGGCAGAAAGCCTGGTTCCAATGATATATAACTTACTGGACTGTTTGGTGTAGTTTTGATAGAATCCCTGTTTTGTTTAATGTGAATGTAGCAGACCTAAGACATCTAAGCTGTGTATAAAGCCATCCATATCCCTGAGTACACCGTGTACACTATGAATTGTCAGAAACTTGCCAATCAGTGGTGGGGCCGGAGTTACACATATTAGCCTAACTGCTCTACACATCACACCTAGTCCTGTATTAATAAGCTACTACTGATAAAACACTTATTGCATTAAAACAGAACACAGCTTGATGATTGACATATCCATGTAATAAGGCTCAGCCCCTACATCATGATGCTCTCAGATTAAATATTAAAAAACTGCAAACAGATTCCCTTGAATGACATGTCTGTTGGTACATGAATGCACTGGGACCTGTAGTGTAAGCATTACCCTTTGTAAAAACTTTCCTTTTAGGTTAATAAGCGAGGGTTTTGATCTGGGGGATTCTTCTAACAAATGAGACTACTGTAATACAGTATTTGATTATTTTCTAATCCATTCAACCCCTTTAATATTAAACTAATAATAAGCAGTCACACATAAGGTACCGTATATTAACGGATTACCCTGTACAGCTATTATTAAAAACTACTATTCTTGGCTTTCAGGTTAGTGTATTCAAAATTCCTGAGAACAGGTGGGTAATTATAATGAATGAAGGACTGAACCAAGCACAGTGGCGTAACTTCAGGCCTCGGGGCCCCAAAGCGAAAGCTCCAACGAGGCCCTCAATTATTGCAAATCTTTAGTAGTATTAGTCTTTTTCTATGGGCCAAAGGGACGATTGGGGCCCCCCTAGGCTGCAGGGCCCGGGTGCGATCGCAACCCCTGCACCAATTGTAGTTACGCCCCTGACCAAGCATAATAATTACACTACTGATCACACAGAATGAGATGTTTTGCTGACACCTATGTTGCTTCAGGCATCTTTTATTCCTGAAAACATTTTGCTCTCTGCATGGCACAGTCTGAGCAAAGCGTAGGATTATTTCAATAGATATATGGTTACTTTATATAGGAGCGCTGGGGCACAGAAAGGGATGAGATTAAGAGATTATAGTCCTCTTTATTACCACACCACAACGCGTTTCCACAATGAAATTTCGTCTTCCTCAGGTGGATGATGACGTCATATCCGGCCCGGGACACCATAGTAGCAAAGGAGGTGGGAATTTCAAAAAGAGGTAGCATAGCACAGGGAATGAGGACACCCAGCGGGGCGTGCTAGGAGCTAGTGTGGCACCCCTACGGTTCAGTAGCCAGAGGAACACCTGGTGCAGGGAGGGACTCCCACATCAGGTAAACTTACACATGCAACGCCTTCCACCCCAGACCTGAGGGAGGAGCTCTACTTGCCGACTTCAGGCAAGGTCCTCTATAAATTCAGGCCTGAGGGAGGAGATAGGCAGTGCAGTTCCAGGGAGGACTGTGAAGACATCCTGGTGAACGGAGTCACGCTAGGCCCGTGCCAGTAAAGAAGCCTAGCCAGTGTAAGGGACTCAAGAGTGAGGGTTGGAGGCAAGGCGAGACGGAGAGGGGGCAGAGGAATCATACCGGTTAACCCCAGAAAAGCAGCAGAAGCAACCCGGACTCCGGAGTCCGAGTCTGCAAGGGACCAGTTAGTCCAGTAGAAAAGACTGAAGGGCCAGGCAGACTTCAGTCTCTTGGCGCAGCACTTGTAGAACAGCCACCAACAGAGCCAGGGGCTGCAGAGCAGTTAGCGGTGCCCAGCAGCAGGGCTCTCATCACCTGCTATACAAGTGAGGAACACAGGAGAGGTCAGCGCCAGGTTTCAGACAGCCCAGGACTAGAGCACACACACACACAGTAACAAGGAGGCCTCACAACTCATCGGGTGTCAAAATTCTGAACTGCCACCCGACCACCTGGACAATACGTTGCAATACCATCAGTAAAAGGTATGGAAATCCCCACTGTCTATTATCACAGCCCCTGATCCTGCCCTCATCATAAACTGCCTGCCAGCATCTTCATCTGATGAGCCGCCTTCCCCTGCAGCACAAGAAACAAGGCTGTGTGGAGAGCTGCCTTCCTGTGTAAATCTCTATTCATCCACAACTGCCCTGGGGATCCCGCTCCACCTGCGTCACCAACAGGTTGCTCCACCATCACCCGGAAGTCTGTCCCATAGCTCTGGTAACATTACCAGAACTGTAGGTGGCGTCACAAACTCTTTTTATTTTTATTTTAACCCCTTTTTCAGCAACCACCAGGGCCACGGGTCCGGGCATAGGCCGCCCGTGACATCCCCAGTAAATTAACACCCGGAACCAGGTACCCCACGGCCATGGGGCAGGTCATCAGCAAAGAATGGAGCCCCCGAGCTCGCCTTTCCAGTCTCCGGATGGAGACTGCATGTAAGTTATAAATCATTTTTGTTAAACTTTATAAGGCACTTTTAGCTCAGACAAGGATGGTTAGGGATGAGCTAGGAAGGTGCAGGGACAGGTAGTGATAGCATAGGGGGGTAGAATGAACTGACAGGTTCCCTTTAAATTCTCTTTGGATCATGACCTGCACAAGGAATTGCAGAGCATTTTATAATAAATCAGAACACTAGTTCTGAATATAGTAAGGAATTCAAACACCAAAGCCCTAATTCACCAAGACATCATAACAATCCATGTGTGCTGCATTTAGTGGATCTGATTTTAAGATAACCAGTGAGTATGGACAGTATGATTAGTCAATAAGTATTGAGAAGATGGTGTAACAAGAATAAAGAATTAACTGATAAGGTCATACAGGCCTACAATGACATGTATATGGATGAAAAATGAATATTAAACTAATCTAAAAATGCAAGATTTCTCACAATCAAAATTGTACAAATTTGACATTGGTCATGTGAATAAGGCCTGACTCTTAAAGAGGTATTCTAAAGTTGTCTTTTGAGTTGCTCAGAACTGTGAAATCTCTTTACAGTCTCCTCACTTCCTCGTGCCTGGCAGGGCGGGTGCTACTTCTTTAGTGATAGCAGAGCTATAAAGCTCAGCACAAGTTCTACTGTAATACATTCATCTATCAGTGGCTTGTTCTGAGCCTACATGTTCTCACTATATTTACAAATAGAGATTACTTGGCATTTGAAGAATGCACTGGGACAGTGAGAGCACCGTCATGATGCTGAGTGTCAGCCAATGTTGGGTATAGGGATTGTGATTGATCAGGATTGATAAAAGCAAGAATTATTGTAGCAGTTTGGACATAAGCTAAGAGGGAGAGGGAAGTGAGAAACTGACTGCTGTATAGAAATCAATGGGCTGAAGAGAGATAGCTGGTATGTATAAATTATCTCCTGGAATGTAACTACAGGTACCGTAACACTTGGCGACGCTCCAGTGATCCCGACAACGATACGACCTGGTAAGGATCGCTGGAGCGTTGTTACGTGGTCCTGGTGAGATGTCAAACAGTCAGATCTCACCAGCGATGCAGCAACGATACGGCGGTCATTGGGACCCTGTCCCTCTAGGGCGTAGTATTAAGGTCGTTGGTCGTTGTCCCCGTCAAATACACCAATGCATGCTGCCCAGCGGGGACCCAACAATCAAAAAATGGTCGAGGCCATTCCGACACAACCAGCGATCTCACAGCAGGGCCCTGGTCGCTGCTACGTGTCAAACATAGCGAGATCACTGCTGAGGTCATTGTTGCGTCACAAAACTTGTGACTCAGCAGCAATCTCACTAGCGATCCCACTTAGTGTGACAGGGGCTTTCTTCTTACAGGTCTGGGCAAGCACTAGTGGCCATGGCACCATAGAAACCAACTGTACACTATGAAAGATAAAAGCTCTCATTTCATCAGAATGAAAGCAGATAGAGAAACCATATATATTTATGCTCTGTCTTACTAATCAAAGCAGTTTAATAACTTGAGAATACACCTTTAATCATAATCTTATTAAGATTATTTGCAGCAGTATTTTGCTCAGAATTTGTATTACTGTGTATAAGCAAACGGCTGGTCTGATACTGCTCTGTTAGGATTAAGGACAATTGCATGCGCAAATTGCAGATGTGACAAGCTCTGCATGCTCATCTGCATAGAGGACAGGTACAAGAGGCATGCATTAGCTTAGTCTGTAAAAAGGACAAAACTTGTGCATATTGCTATACTTTCACATTGACTATTGGCCCATAAGAAATATTGCTGGTGCGCAATGACACACAGGTTATTGTTGGGTCAGTGTACTGAATATTGAACACACAGCACAATAGCCAAATACGTATCTGAACAAATCAAAACTGAAGCATGGAATTTGCAGAGAGAAAAATAAAATAAAAGCAATATTCACATCTGCTCTTTGTTTGGCCTCATTCCTGGGATTAGACTACAATAAATAATGATTAATGTTTAAATTGACTAAGGCTAGGGTCACAGGCCATGTTCACACACAATTTGCGTTTTTTTTTAGCACTCCTAAAACCACTTGCGTTTTTTTAAAAGTGCCAAAAAATGTGCCTTGTGTGTGTGAAAGCCTTGAAAACGTTTTTGCAAGTAGTCATTTTTTCATCAAACACCCAAATAACAAAAAACGCATGGCATAATAATTGTTGTTTTTGATGAAGGAATTTTTTTTTTTTTCCTGCCGACCAAGGGGGGGTGCTTCATAAAAATTTTTATTTCATTTTCATGCTTATATAAGGGGGGGAGTTTGGGATGGGGGGTGCTAGTGAAAAAAAAAAGATTTCCCTTTTGATGCCGACTTTACAAACTGCTACGTTAACGCAGGTGTCTAAATGTGCCCTGCGTTAACGTCTGCGTTTCCCATAGGGGCCCATGTTAAAGAGGTTTTAAAAAGAAATTCGGATGTGTGGCCCTAGGCTAAGGTTGTGTGCACAAGTTGCAGGTGCCATGCGTTTAAATTTTTTTTTTTTAACGAATCACCGAAATAGTGCACCGGCTTGCCATGGTTATCAAAAATAGCTGCAAAAACAATTGGGTTTTACAAGAAATGCACTGCAGCCACAAGGTGTGAACTCAACAGGATTTGCAAGAAGCTTTAATTAGACTGGCTTCACACTTGCGGACGCCTCCGCAGTGTCTTGCGGATGGCGAACGCAAGCTGAGCACAAGCACTGCCCATCCCTATGTTTATCATGGGGACACAGGGTGATGCGCTCGGCTGCAGATTGCAGTGCGCACCCATTCATTCCACGTGTGATTTGTACGCACGCGGATGCTTATGTACAAATCACACATTCTTGTCCGCACCCCGAACGCGACATGGAAGTGAATGGGTGCGCACGGCAATGGGCAGCCGAGCGCATCACCATGCGTCCCCATGTTAAACATAAGGACGCGCGGTGTCTGCGCTCGGCTTGCGCTTCCCCGCCGCAATACGCAGGGGCGGGGAGTGCAAGTGTGAAGCCACCCTAATTGCCTTAAAATCCCAAGCTACTAATTAATGGAAAGGAAACAAGAAAGAGGATAAGAAATGAACACATTTACAATGAGCGTGGGAATTATATGTAACTACATAATAGAAGCCTATTCTATCAATACTCTTATCAATATATATCTCTAAACATGTATCATTTTGTTCCCGAGAAAGAACCAAGTTTCATTGATTTCTTTTGTCTCACTTCTATAATTGCTGTACTTTCAAAATAAGAATTCCAGCATGAAACAGAATGTTCACATATATAAAATACACTTTGGACCTGACCTGATGGTAAAGTCACCAATGCTTTGTATATTCACACGTTTTCCATTCAGTCTCCTGAAAAATTCACACATAGTTTTCGCACAAAACTGATAAGTAAAATTAACGATAAAGAAATCAGCTTTTTTGATACATTTTCCCATGCACCTTTCCATGACAATGATTATTTACAAAAAGAATTGTAATGACTGATGTAATTGACAGCTATAATATTACCACCAACACATTACAGGCAAACTTACATCTGCTTCACTGCCTTCCCGGAGATTGTAGGTGAGGTCATGTTGGATTTCAGAGATAAATTTTTGGGAGTATTCTGGATAGAGCTCTAGGACCTCCCGAAGTCCCTTCAGACTGATGTACTGCAGATCACAGTAAGTTAAGGCTTTCACATTAGCATTGGTTTTAATCACCCAGTTTTTGTTGAGATTGTCTGAACCGATCAGATCTCCTTTTCCTGCAAAGACCAGAGAGACAGAGTCATATTTTGGCTTCTAACACCAAAGCATTTGTGTGCCTCTCCATTGCTTTTATTGTGTTACTGATACATTTGCAACAAAGATTTACAATACCCCTAAAGGTACCTTTACACGCCGCTACCGAAGGTAGCAACAGGTAGGGACCGCACGTGCGCGTTTTCAACGGTGCCTAACGGTGCCTGATGCCGCATATACACGCTGCCACAAGGTGCTCCACAGAAGGTATTTTCGTTCCCCGGAAGTGCCGACGGGTGCCGCGAGTTACCTTCTGTGGAACACCTTCCTGATTTACACGTCGCTACCACAAGGGAATATGGGTGTACATATCGTGCGCCGCAAGGACATAGGCGTGCCGGAGTTGTGTATTACGCGACGCTCGTACGGTGATTGGATAATGCAATAGCATCATGATCGGCCAGCCAGCGCAGGAAGGCTGGCTAATACATGATGCTATTGCAAATGTGTGGTGTGACTGGTCAGCTTGTTAAATATGCCGCCCTATGCAGGGACAACCAATCGTAATGCAGGAGCTTCCACCAATGATCGCTGAAGGGGCGTGGTATACATGCCGCCGTGGTACGCCCCAGTGATTACGCTAGGCCACGCAAATACCTTCCTGTGCCCCGATTACACGTCGCTACCATAGGGTTTATGACTGCTTGTTTTTGAGCACGGCTGAAAGACAGGTGTCCACAGAGACAGGAAGATGCTACCTGAATTACACGCCGCAACCTTGCGGTGTTTACAAGGTATCGGGTACAATTGTCTCGGACACCTGCCGGTTTCTTCCTTTCGGTAGCGGCGTGTAAAGGTACCTTTACTGAATTCATAGGTTTGCTACAGCCAGAGCTAGAAAAAGACCTTGTAAGAAAAGTTATGATTGTTCTACTTTAATAATGAAGTATAAGATAGCATGTGGTCAGGAAACTGATGCAAATAATTTAATTATAAATTATATGTTATATGCTCCATATTATATATCCATGTAATAAAAATGTTATATCTTGACAGAAATTGTTATAAAATATTACATGTAATGAATTTAATTATTCTATCTAATCTGTAAGCATTTTATGTTTATAGGCTACTGTACTGTACAGTAATGACTAAACAGTAATGTTCAAACCTTACCAGTATAGCTATGGCAAAAAATAGGCTCCATTACTCGGTATGCATGAAGTCTTCCCACTATACTCTCCCCATTTCTATCAGTTGGTCCAATTGTGTTTTATCATTAGCTCTGTGTGCATGCATCACATGCATGACAAGATTATTCCCTGCTCTTTTCGTTACAGGGAATCTGTCACCACACTTGAGCTATCTAAAGTATTAATATGGGCATACAGGTTATACAGAATACTGAAAATAATCATATCTGTAACCTTATGTAAAACAAGCTCTGGAGGCGGAGTTATCTTCCAGACAACATCCCCCCATAGCCTGGAACAGCTCATCTACATAAAGTGAAAATCATTTTACCACAACAAGGCATCTGATATGAGGTAACAGGAGGACCTTTTTCAGCATTTTATAACCTGTATGCCCATATTAATAGTTTACATAGGTCACGTGTGGTGACAGATTCCTTTTAAGCTTCCTTCTTATGTCTGTATAAAACATGCACTTTGAAAAATGGTAACAATGTCATCAGTATATAAAGCATCAGTGTGTTATCAGTGTGTTCAATTTTACCATCAGTGTCATCATTGTTTTTCTGGAATGGCTAAAGAAATGTTGCCAACATCTGCCATACAGATGTGATTTTTAATTATGTGTATGTGAGTTCAAATAAAGAAGAATTTGTTTAGCCATATGGATCAAGTGCTGGCCTTTTCTTCCTGATTATTCCATGGTAACTTGTGGACGCCAGCCACTGCCACTGCACGTGACCGGGTCTACTTGGAGGCACAAGGGTGAGCTCATCCATTCCCCTTTACTTGCATTCATTTGATTAAGCCTTGTTATCAGTCTTGCCAAAAAAAAAAAGGGGCATGTGCGCAGCCCCATAGTTTATAATGAGTACATATGGTATCCTTGAAAAAAATGGATGCCACGTGTACTGGAAACATGGACATGTGTGCACACAATGAGTCTTTGGTGTGTTTTTGATGCTGCATATTTGTGCTGCATCAAACAGCAGTTCCAGCAAACTGGATGGGATTTATAGAAATCTCCTGCCCACTGGGCTTCCTATTTACTCAGCATAAACTGACCCGTGTTTCAAATCTGCAACAAGTCAATTTCTCTTGAATAGTATGTGAAGATTTTTCTTGATAAATATGCATCAGATACTGAAAATCCGCAGATAAAAAAACACATTTTTTCAGTGCATTTTAAAAGCAAAAATGCTTGTAATCCGCACATAAGTATATCAATAATTTTTTGTCAAAGCCAAATAGCAGGAAGCATTTCCCCCTGAAGAAGCTGTTTGCTTCCATGCCAGTGAAACGTACGTGAGGGCTTCTTTCCCTTCTCTCTCCATGGTGACAAGCTGTACCTCTTATAATTCTATAGTAACACTCTGTTATGGGTATTTTGAAAATTTCTCTTCAACATGCAACATTATGTCTACATGTCCTGCATTTTATATTGAATCTACAAATATTGGGATCTGATTAATTTGCACATGCACTTTATGTATTAGGACATTGCAGTATTATATTGGTGCATCAAAAAACTTTTATATATACACTGTGTGCAGAATTATTAGGCAAGTTGTATTGTAGAGGATTATTTTTATTATTGATCAACAACTATGTTCTCAATCAAGTTTGGAAGTTGGAGTGGGGTTTTTATAGATTTGGCTCTTAGGAGAATATCTGTTAGTGCAGGTAACTATTACTGTGCAGAATTATTAGGCAACTTAATAAAAACCAAATCTATTCCCATCTCACTTGCTTATTTTCACCAGGTAAACCAATAACTGCACAAAATTTAGAAATAAACATTTCTGTCATGCAAAAACAAAACACAAAAAAAATTAGTGACCAATATAGCCACCTGTCTTTATGATGACACTCAACAGCCTTCCATCCATACACTGTGTGCACAATTATTAGGCAAATGAGTATTTTGATCACATGATACTTTTTATACATGTTGTCCTACTCCTACTACCAATGAGGTAAATCAGGTGATGTGCATCTCTTTAATGAGGAGGGGTTTGGTCTAATGACATCAACACCCTATATAAGGTGTGCTTAATTATTAGGCAAATGCCTTTCCTTAGGCAAAATGGGTCAGAAAAGTGATTTGATGGGCTCTGAAATGTCCAAAATTGTGAGATGTCTTGCAGAGGGATGCAGCAGTCTTGAAATTGCCAAACTTTTGAAGCGTGATCCCCAAACAATCAAGCGTTTCATGGCAAATAGCCAACAGGGTCACAAGAAGCGTGTTGGGCAAAAAAGGCGAAAATAACTGCCATGAATTGAGGAAAATCAAGCATGAAGCTGCCAAGATGCCATTTGCCACCAGTTTTGCCATATTTCAGAGCTGCAACATTACTGGAGTATCAAAAAGCACAAGGTGTTGCCATACTCAGGGACATGGCCAAGGTAAGGAAGGCTGAAAAACGACCACCTTTGAACAAGAAACATAAGATAAAACTTCAAGACTGGGCCAAGAAATATCTTAAGACTGATTTTTCAATGGTTTTATGGACTGAGGAAATGAGAGTGACTCTTGATGGGCCAGAGGCTGGATCAGTAAAGGGCAGAGAGCTCCACTCCAACTCAGACACCAGCAAGGTGGAGGTGGGGTACTGGTATGGGCTGGTATCATCAAAGATAAACTTTTGGGACCTTTTCGGGTTGAGGATGGAGTGAAGCTCAACTCCCGGACCTACTGCCAGTTTTGGGAAGACAATTTCTTCAAGCAGTGGTACAAGAAGAAGTCAGTATCGTTCAAGAAAAACATGATTTTCATGCAGGACAATGCTCCATCACATGCATCCAACTACTCCACAGCATGGCTGGCCAGTAAAGGTCTAAAAGAAGAAAAAGTAATCACATGGCCCCCTTGTTCACCTGATCTGAACCCCACAGAGAACCTGTGGTCCCTCATAAAATGTGGGATCTACAGGGAGGGAAAACAGTACACCTCTCGGAACAGTGTCTGGGAGGCTGTGGTGGCTCCTACACCCAATGTTGATCATAAACAGATCAAGCAACTGACAGAATCTAGGGATCGAAGGCTGTTGAGTGTCATCATAAAGAAAGGTGGCTATATTGGTCACTAATTTTTTTGCGTTTTGTTTCGGCATGTCAAAAATGTTTTTTTCTAAATTTTGTGCAGTTGTATTAAATTACCTGGTGAAAATAAACAAGTGAGATGGGAATATATTTGGTTTTTATTAAGTTGCCTAATAATTCTGCACAGTAATAGTTACCTGCACAAACAGACATCCTCCTAAAATATTAAGCTTTGATATTTATGAGTCTTCTGGATTGATTGAGAACAGTTGTTGATCAATAATAAAAATAATCATCTAAAATACAACTTGCCTAAAAATTCTGCACACAGAGTAGATTCTGTCAGTTGCTTGATCTGTTTACGATCAACATTGCGTGCAGGAGCCACCACAGCCTATCAGACACTGTTCCGAGAGGTGTACTGTTTTCCCTCCCTGTAGATCTCACATTTTATAAGGGACCACAGGTTCTCTATGGGGTTCAGATCAGGTGAACAAGGGGGCCATGTCATTATTTTTTCTTTTTTTAGACCTTTTAATAATTAAGCACACCTTATATAGGGTGTTGATGTCATTATACCACATCCCTCCTCATTACAGAGATGCACATCACCTGATTTACTTAATTGGTAGTTGGCTCTCAAGCCTATACAGCTTGGAGTAGGACAACATGTATAAAAAGTATCATGTGATCAAAATACTCATTTGCCTAATAATTCTGCACACAGTGTACGCAGCTAAAAGGGTAAGTAAAGCCCCATATGTTTACATTTTGTAAAAATTGTTTGAGACCTAATATATATACTTTCTGTATTGTATGCACCGAAATACCCCATTGTGGGTTATGTTATCTGGTAATTTGCTATATACTTGCCTTAATATTGCAATTGACTTGGGTATTTGCCACCATTATTGATTTTATACCATCTTTTTATGCAAGTATGTTGTGTATCCAATAAAGTTTTGTATTTTGCATAATACTCCATATTCTACAGTATTTCTATGACTGCATTGAGTATGTACTTGAAGATAGTTTCTTATGTAGAAAAGAATGCTATGTGGCGGGTTACCCTTCACGTAATTAGTATGCCTATATAGATTGTGGTTTCTAAAACATTTTGTCAAAGTCAAATAGCAGGAAGAATAAAAACAAAGCTTTATTTAAAGAATGGTTTGAGAAAACACAGAAGTCCCAGGCACTAGTAGCTGTAAATGTTTTCTTGAAGGACTCTAACCAGCATAAGAGCAAAGGGGTGATGCTCAAGTCATATAAACAGTTGTGCAAATGAATTGTATAAAGAAATGACGGCACTCACCCCAAGATGTCTCCCAAGTGCAGATTTTTATTCCAGGTTGGAATAAGGGCTACAAGTGTACAGGGAGGGAGGGGGTGCAGAGGGTGACGATGGGCGTTTCATTTCATGGCAGTTGGTCCCGTTGAAGCGTGATACATGTGAAACGGAGTGCCCATCGTCCCCCTACACAAACGCCTCCATGTACACTTGTAGCCCTTATTCCAACCTGGAATAAAAACCTGCACTTGGAAGACATCTTGGGGTGAGTGCCGTCATTTCTTTATACAATTTATTTAAAGAATGACACCAACAAGAGACAAAAACTGCTACAACATAAATGCAATAAAACACTATGAAAAAATGCAAGTATCCTAATTTATATAATAGGTGCATATATGGTGCATATATGCTGGATAAATTCTGCAACATGAAAAACACCCCAAATACTCATCATGGGAATGTAGCCCAAGTCATACTTAATCATGCTTTCTCACTAGTTCCTAAGCACTGCAGATCCTCCTCCATGCTCGGTCACCCTTCTATTCCCTTTTCAACCATAATATAGCAACAGTGATAGGAGTGAAATGCCTGTTGTTGAACGTATGGGCACATTACCTACTCACAAATGCACAGCTTTATTCATCCCTTCCAATATCAAAAGTAAAACACTATTACAGATCCAGTTTATGTTTCATTATAGCATGTACGCGGTTCTCGGGAGAACACTAGGGTTACAAAGGCAGGAAAGCTATCCCTCCGTCTAACAGAGAAAAGCAGCTGTAACTTCCATTATAAGCAGCAAGGAAATGGTAAATGAATGCACAAGTTTACATATATTAGTTGAGCTGAGACTGCTTTAATGAATGTGTTATGCAAGAGGGATCCAGATATATAAAGCAAGGTCACTATGAAAAATTCACATTCAGCAAAGTTACCCTAACTATACCCTTTACACATCTGCAAACATTTACTTGGTACTATAATTTTCAATTGATATGCAGATAACATAGCAACCCGTAGACTGCCGACAGGCAATCTGCTTTACTTGTAGGTCAGTCCCATATACTATTATAAATTTGCTGTTTTTATCATTCCCTGAATTTTCAGTAAAATCACCCATTCCCAGTGCAATCTTTAAGGATGTTGTAACTAATTTATTCCTAGAAATGTTGGCACGCTTTCCAATCTGGTGTATGAACAATAGTTGGTCTTTGCAAAGAAGAATGCTTCATTGTTCTCACCTAAGATGGCCAGAACAGTATTGTCCTTCAGCACCTCCATAGATCCCGAGCAAACAAAATATATGGCTTGTAAAGCATCCCCTTGCCTGATCAGATATTCTCCTGGGGCGCAAAAAGAGGTTTTAATGCTAAGAGATAGAGAACGCAGACAGCCTCGACTGGCAGACTCGAATATTGGCAGCTGGAGGATCTCCTTGTTGAGATGCATCGCTATGTCAGCTCTTAGTTCATCAGGAAAATCCCTAAGAAGCTAAACAGGAAAAAAAAACAAGAGTCGGTACAGATGTGAAGAAGGTCTACAATACATCCCAGAAAATTATGCAATCAATAATCTCATAAAAGACAACCTAGAAAGTAATAAAAATGCCAAATGATTATAATTCAATGTAGCATAGGGACCATAACATTGTAATATGTATTTTTATACGTTATGCTGAAAAGCAAAAAACTCCATAAACACCATTGCAGAGAAATAGTTTAGTATAAAATTTTAAACATAAAAGAGATGTGACAAGTCAATTGGCCTCTTTGGGATAATTATAGCCAATACACAAGTGGCCGCCAGTGCAGACTACTCAGTATCAGTGTATATCATGAGAATGACAATGGTTGTTTCTATTGTACTGGGATCTCTACAGATACATGCAGCCTCCGGCAATGGGAGATGCTATTGTGTCTTCTTGAATCCACGTGGTAGAATTACATGGCCTGAGTGTGCAAGGCTTTTCTTCTTTTCTGACAAACGGAGTTTTCTATGAACAAGAATAAGATTCATCTCCAGTAAAACCAAGTCTTCAATTGTCTGATCTGACCCTATCTGGTCCAGGGGAGACCACAATGATTTCGGCAGTGGGAGACATTTTTAAAAGCGCTTGTAGCACACAGCTGGATTTGTGACGCTACATGAAGATCAAATAAGTGTTCAAAACACAAATATTTAATGCCTGTGATAATTATAATAAATGTCTCAACCAAGATTAAGTGAATGAACAAAACACTAATTCGGAGCAGTCCATCAAGAATCTAAAATTACCAAATGTGGTGACTTGTTTTAATGTATCCTTCATTTACATGTTATTGTGCTTAGAACTGTCATCTATAGTTAGACATTTGGATGTCTGTCTTGATGGTAATTTATTGTTTCCAGTAGTTTCTTCTAGTGCCTACACAGTTTGAAGTCTAAATCTTCATCATGCCATTATGCAGTTTTAGAGTTGCAAATAGCTCAATATTTTATTTAAACTAATTATTACTTAAGGTTCTGATTCTTGGATACATTTTTACAAAACTAAGTCTACAGTTATAAGTAAATAAGGACGGCAGCACTCATCGATGGCAAATCATCACCTTTTAATTCAAAGTACAAGCTTCATCACATGGGTAAGGGCAAAATGTCTGGAGTTGAGGGAGGGGGCGGCAGGCTGTTGTGGAGAACGACGATCATTTTGTGCAAAACACTTTAACAGGACAGGACCCATTGAAGTGCTTTGCATGAAACAATCATCATCCTCCATGGCAGCTTACCATCCTCACTCTCCCCTCACCTCTGGCCATCTGGCCCTCACCCATGTGATAAATCTTGTAATTGGAATTAAAAGCTGATGATTTGCCATCGGTGGATGCTGCCATCCTTATTTTCTTACAAGTTGTGATTTGCCCAGACTCTGGGTTTCTGGATCATGCACCTGAGACGGCTTCTGCTTTTAGCTTCACGGGACGCCAGCGGTGTGAACCTATTGCATCTTCTTTTGTGCAGGGTTTAGTGCCTGTGGTACTTGTCAAGTCCTCTAAGATTATTTAAAGGGATCCTGTCACCTCCAGAATACCTCCTAAGCTACGAAAACATGTCCCTGCAGCATCCCATCACTAATCCCACACTCCTTTTGTCTCCTAAAAGCATCCTGTGAAAGTGCATAAAAACGTTTTAATACTTACTCATTACTGATTATAATTAGCAGGGGCTATATTCTTTAGTCACCAGAGCGGGCTGTTTTGCAGGCTCCAGGATCCACCTTCTCTCTGTCTGTGTGCTCTGCTTGTGCAGGCATTTCCCTCCCCCCTCTCTATCACTTACAGAATGCAAATCATTAGTCCTGCCTTCAGCTGTACATCACAGCAGCACAGACAGAGAGAGGGTGGATCATTCAGGCTGCAAACAACCCGCCCTAGGGGCTAAACAATATAGCCCCTGCTAATTATAATGCCTAATGAGTAAGTATTAAAACGTTTTTCTCCACTTTCACAGGATGCTTTTAGGAGACAAAAGGAGTGTGAGATTAGTGCTAGGATGCTGCAGGGACATGTTTGCTAGCTTAGGAGGCGTTTTGTAGGTGACAGGATCCCTTTAAGACTTCAGTTATATTATATAAATCTTAATTTTTCATAGCAGTTGCTCTACCAGTGACGCAAAGAACAATCTGGTAGCCCCTCATGTTTCATTGCCAAATACCTACTGTAGCAATACTCATATTGCACTAATAAATGGCTCTCACCACATCCATCTCACATACCTCATTAGCATCAATGCCATTGTTGACTGACCATGTAGTTTGGAAACACTCCAGCATCCTCTGCTTAAGTGGCTTGGGCATACGGTGCACTCGTATAAAGTCCTTCAGGTCCTTGGTACGGGTGTGGTAAAGAGACCGGCGAGAGTACATCCTCTGAATGATGGCAGTCACGTTTCCAAATACCACTGCATGCATAAGGGCTGAGCAAAAGAGCAAGATCAAAATAATTTAATGTAAAAATAATGACTAAACAGTAACCAAACCTGCATTAGAGCCAGTGAAAACAGAAATTGGGACTATCATTTTAACCTTCTCATGTATTCTTTTTTTAAATTGCCTTTTTTTATTGCATTCATATAAAACATTACTACCTATTTTGGGTATATATTTTACTTTACTGTTATGGCCACTTTACACACACCAACTTATCTGTCCAACTTCTGAACAACTTACTGGTTGCAGTGAAATCATGGACACATTGCTCCATTGTACACAGTCACGAAATGGAGCAATGTGTCCATGATTTCACTGCAACCAGTAAGTTGTTCAGAAGTTGGACAGATAAGTTGGTGTGTGTAAAGTGGCCTTTACGCTTAACAGCCCTTCAACAAGAAAAATAAAGATCCTTGAAATAAAATCTAATGCTTGATCCTGCAATTCTCCTTTTCTTCTCTATTAGTGAGAATAACACTGAAATTATAGAGAAGCAGACTACCAAGTACATAAAGGTACCGTTACACGCGGCAACCTTGCTGCGATGTTGCCAGCAACTTCATGGGAGGGCGCAAGTTTTTGGACTTTTCCAAGAATGCCTTGGAGATGTCACTGTAGAGATATCGTAGGCAATGCAACTAGGATTTTGAAATCTACTTTAGTTCGCTGGGTTTTGTTCAACCCAACGAGCAATACTGATCAATGTAGTGAATAGGGAAAGTTGCTTTCAACATCGCTATTGCGGTGTCACATAGAGCGATGATAGCAGATCGCCTGAGCAACATTGCCAGGTTTCAGATCATGTTCATAAACCTGGCAACTCCGCTCAAGCAACTTATCGCCGTTGAATTGTCCTGTCACACGTTGCAACGCACTAGCGATTTCAGCAACGCGTGCCTATGTCACTTTTGGGCGATTTGATGTTGCCGCATGTAACGGTACCTTAAAAGAGACCAAACACAAAATCTCTATCTTTGAGGAAACCTAACAGTAAGTATAATGGTACCGTCACACGGCGATCTCTGAGGCGATGTTGCTGGCAACTCACGGGAGCGCGCACTTTTTTGGCGCACTGCCATGGTTGCTGTTGCATGTCACACGTAGTGATATCGCCAGCAATGCATCTGCGGTCTTGCCGCCATCTATCGCAGCTAGGGTTAACTCTACCCTGGCAGCGATCCATAACATGAGAGTCTATAGCGGAAGTTGCCGGCAAGATTCGCAGTTGCGGCGTCACACAGGGCGAAGCAGGCAGATCGCCTGAGCAATATCGCCAGGTTTCCCAACATGTTGGGAAACCTGGCGATGTTGCTTAGGCAACTTATCACCTTATTATCACCCTGTCACACGCGGCAACTCATGAGCGATGTTGCCGCTACTTAGCCACGCCCCTAAGTTGTCGGGAACATCGCCACAAAGATTACCCCATGTGACGGTACCATAAAACTATGTGCCCACACAAAAAAGTGATCAGTTTGTGGTCAGGAAAATTTTGCATAAAAACCTTATCAGGTTTTATTTAAAAAAAAAAAAAGCAGCACAAACATATTGCGTTTGTGCGCATTACAAATGCAGCACAATTAAGTGGCACAGATAGACAGACACACAGACAAACAGACACATACTTTATTACCCTTCCACAGTGATACCACGGTGACCGGTCATTTCTTCCTTCTGGGTATGGTACTTCCAGGATCTGAGCCCCATGTGACTCAGGCTGAGTCACATGGGGTGCAGGTCCTGTAAATCACTTTGCGCTGGTCTTGCCAATGCATGGAAAGAAAGAAATCACCAGAGCTCATCGTGGGGTTGTCGCGGAGGGTGAGTATTGGAACGTCTTTGCTCCCAAACCAGACCAATTATAGGAAATGCTACTTCTTTTCCTGATCGTGTTTTTTCACAACAAAACGATAAGGAGAAAATGCATTTTAGAAATCTCATAACTATGCTGGAATGACAAAAATTGATCGTTTTTTGTGCAAAAACACAGCACAGGAAATGGATAACAAATGCAGTGTGGACACATAGACTAAGAGTTCCCTGCAAGAACCAAACAAGGGAAATGAAACATTACACAACAGTTCTCATTGTAGTAAATAAGTTGACTCTATAACACAAGACAAGAAAGGCCTCCAGGGCAAGGGATGCTGTTTGTAACCAAAAAAATGAGGTTCCTGAGCAAAGTTCTATTTATTCATCATTTCTAAAAGTGTATGCAAATGTTTTCTCTTAAATGGAAAGTCTCTTAAGTGTTTTAAGCATATCCAAAATTACAACCTTTTGGCTACTACTTGCCAAAATATATTAGATGTTGCATTTCTAGTGTTGTTTACTTTTAATTAACATGGAGAACTTCACAGAAAAGACCCCAAAAGTTCTAAATTGAGAATTTTGCACTGATCTCTATTATGCATGCTGATGGAGCAATTAAGTATGGCCTACCAAAACAACTTGGAAGCCCTGCTGAGATGAATAACAGCAAAACCTGAGACGTTTCTCAGGTGATGCCTACAAACTCTTTAGGAGAACACAATGTAACCACTTTTACTGTTTCAAAACATTGTGAACGTCTGACATGAAAATAGCGGGAGCTCAAATTGCTGCAGGCGCTGAAGGAACAATTTCTGCATTTACATTACATACAATAGGATTCGAAGCCCTCTAAATTGCAGATTGGAAACCGTAGTCAGGTTCTGAATTGTTATTCGCCCTGGAACTTTACAATGGGAAAAATTCCATGAAATGGATGCGTACGTTGTCACAGGTGGAGGAACAGTAATGTTCATGATAAATTATTCTGAAACACAAACACTAAAATATAGTAGGAGATATTTCTCTAAATGTGCTGATACAAGAGCTGGCAGTAGAGCACATCATTTTATTGCTGATACTTAAATTATTTTAAAGTCTAGATCCAAGTTCTAAGGCTGGTTTCACATTACGGAATTTTTATTTCTCGATGCTGTGCGATAAAAATCGGACAGCATCGGAACGATTCTGGCCCCCATGCAGCCCTATGGGCATCGGACCGAATCGGATGTGCACTAAATGCCATCCGATTTGGTCCGATCTGATTCTGTCCGTTTTTTTATCGGTGCAAAAATCGTAGCATGCTCCGATTTTTGCACCGAAAATAAAATCGGACAAAATTGGATCGAACCAAATCGGATGGCATTTAGTGCACATCCGATTCGGTCCAATCAATTTAACATGGGGCCCTATGGAGCAGGGTCCGAGGAAACATCTGATGTGTCCTCGGACCCGATTTTACTGTACTGAACATGTTCAGTACAGTAAAACTGCTCCTAAACATCTAATTTGTATAATGTATATACATACCTTGCGGAAGTTAAATTAAGTAAGGCAGGGGTTAAAAATAATAAACCATCTTTGCTCACCTGTCCACGATCCCCCGGCGTCTCCAGCACATCCTGCCTCTAGGACCTGCCGTGATGTCACAGTCACATGACCGGTTACCGCAGTAACCGGTCATGTGACTGTGACATCACGAGAGGTCCTAGGATCAGAAGAAAATATAGCTGGAAGCCACATAAAGCTGGAAGCGCTGCGGGATTTGTGGACAGTTGAGAATAAAAATTTTTTTATTTTTTATTCCGGAGGAAAAGGGAAAGGAGGGGGAGTACTGGGGGACATGAGGGGGCCACACAGGGGAGAAGAGGGGGACACACACAGGGGTGAAGAGGGGGAAAAAGAGGGGGAAACAGAAGGGAGAAGAGGGGGGAGCACCAGGGGAGATGAGGGGGACACACAGGGGTGATGAGGGGGACACACAGGGGTGATGAGGGGGAGCACCAGGGGAGAAGAGGGGGACACACAGGGGAGAACATCTGTGACAGGTGACAGGAGGAGCCGGCAAACTGATCCTGCAGAATGTTGGATCGGATGCCTATTTGGCATCCGATTGCAGGGATCAGTTTAGATCCGAGCATCGGATTTGACAAAATCGTTATGTGAAAGTAGCCTAAGTATATTGGAAAGTGAGAAAAAGGAAAACTGAATCTTCAAATCTTAAATAATTTTTTTGGATGGATTCATCTTTTCAACGATGGAGAAAAGATTGTCTCGTATACTACTGAAAGTTGTCTTGTAGATTTAAAAACTTAAATCATGTACCGTATATTTTGGCTAAGAAATACAATGTGTCTTCTGTTTAGCCTTCTGAAAGAGAAGCAGCTTTTTTCAGGGTTTCCACTATTTTCTTTTGCTGGTTGTCATACACACTTGCAGGACACTACTGTATCTTGACTCCCAAGCTCTAACACATTAAAATTTAGGGAGCTTCATAAGGAATCTATAATCAGAAAATGACCTAATGTCTAAATCAGATTTTTGTTCTTTATTTGGGGCTCTTAATTGTTGATAATGTTTTTTTTTTTTTTCAAATCATGATCTTTACTAAAAAACCCTAAACTAGTAATCTTACAATTTTCATAGTGACCAGTGGAACATTCTTTGTCTCATGTATCCTGTCCTTCCAGGAAAAGTTTCAGCAGACTCCTTATCAGAAGAGGCAGTATTATAATGACTCTTAGCACCGCTATACACAAATGTGAACACATGAGCCACCAATCACAACAGGCAATGTCATAGCGGACCCATTCCCCCCCATTCACCATGATCTTTGTGCAAGCTCATTACATACTTCATAGTTTCATAGTCCAAAGGTTGAAAGTAGACAAAACTCCATAGAGTTCAACCTATGTTGATGCAGAGTAAGGCAAAAAACATCTTGATTCAGATGCTAAATTACACAAATTAGGGAAAAAATGTTTTCCTGACACTACCTATGGCTAGGGTCACACTTTTTCATAGAATTGCGTTCACTGCATCCAGATCCGGATGCGGTGAACGCAATTGCAGTCCCACACATTTTTTAACAAAAATGTGTGGAGGGAACCACAATGCGGTAACCGGATTTCTCCGGATGTGTACTCCGCCGCAGGGATGAGCAAACTGTTATCACTGTAAAAAAATAATAAATATTATTAATAATTGTGGCCATAATGTCTCTAGGGGTGCCAGGAGTTAATTGCTGATGTACAGTAAGCCAACTCCTGTTAGCTCTGTACATTTTTATGAATGAAGCCGCCTGCTCCCCTGTGTGCGGTGCGCATACTATACGTAATGTACGTATAGTATGTGTGCTGTCCAGGGTCCTGTAGACAGGAGTCGGCTTACTGTACATCAGCAATTAACACATTATATGCCCACCTGAGTGGGTGGTATGTCTCTAGGGGGGGTGGGCACCCCCTAGAGACATTATGGCCACAATTATTAATAATATTTATTATTTTTTAACAGTGATAACACTTTGCTTATCCCGGTGGCAGCCAGGATAAGCAAAGTATATGCGGTAAACTGGATCAGGTTTTTAAAAAAAAAAAACGCAAGTGTGACCCTAGCCTATGACAATCAGACTAGTTTCCTTGGATCAATGTCATTTCGCAAAATCTAGTCATTTACTGATTATAGAAATCATAACTAATATTTACAATGGTCAATATAGTGCTATATCCACATTGGAAAATCAAAATCAAAAGCAATCTCTAGTTTTGCAATATAATTCACTCATTTTATACTTATTTTAATGTTATGCAGTACAAGGTTCAGAAGACAAAAAAGGAGAATTCAGAGATATTTTTATTTTTAACATGGACATGAACCAAGGAAGATAATATCCACTCATCATCTTGTTCTGTTTAGGTTGGCCTCATTATAAAATGTTTGAAAAGGCAAAAACCCATGAACAATCTAAAGATTCTGCAGTCCCACATTGTTTGCTAATGGGATTATGATGGCTCGTTTCTGAAAGATTTCTTCTAGAAGATCCAACAATGCACTGTTAATTTGGAATATCTATGATAGGTAATGCGCTAAATCATATATATGGTTATTAATTAAATGATATTCACTTATATAGTGTATTTTTTATCACAATGGTTTTTATATAATCTGATCACACACTAAAAATCACTCTTTAGAACACACTAAGCTGGGTCACACACACAGATATCTGGCAGCTATTGTTCACAATCTCTGTTGCAGTGAAATCAGGACAATTGCTCCATTTGTACACAGCCACAAATGAACCATGTGCCATGATTCACTGCAACCAAGATCTGTGAACAATATCTGCACAATTATTTGTGTGTGACCCACCTAAAAACTATTTCTTGATTTTATCTTTCTCCAGATTCTTCTTTTGTGAATAACTGGGGTCTTTTTTTCTTCGTTTTATATATCCTGAGTGGCCTAGGAGAGGGAGTTATCATTAATTGTATAATATACACCTGTGTTTGGCTATTGCTCTTTAGTAGGTTTTATTGGCCCTTACCGGCATAGGATTGTAGGGTGGCGTCCCTCTGTTTATTTCTTTATGCTGAGCTGCTGTTCTGGTCAGTCTAAAATAGCTGAAGATTTTAGTCAGTATTTTACACAGTCATCTCCATTTTTAAAAAAAATCTGAATAAAAAGCTGTATATGATGCAAATATATAAACCTTTATTGAAACAAATAAATAGTAAAAACAATATAAAAATAAATCGATGGATAACCAAGATTATAAATAGGTGGTCTACATGTACCTCTTTCTACATAAATGGCAATACACAGGTATAAATTGTTATAGTAATGTATATTTAGTAAAAAATATATACATATATGTACAAAATGTGCAGGGGGGGCGTATAAATAAACTGTTTACAAAGTGCTAGTGCAGAATATCAAACATACCCACTCCATAATAGGAGGAAAAAAAAATGCAATCAGTGATATAGGAGATTCAATCTAAATCCTATCAAGTATTCATCAATCCTCAAAAAAAGTGAGAGAAAAGTGCAAAACGAACTATAGCAATTTTGTCAGCCCAAGATATTTCAATGTATTAACCATATCACATATTTATCTGGTCACTAGCAGACCACCTAAATGCCCCTGATGTTGGTCTGGTAAGGTAATCGCTGTGGGCGTGAATAGTTTACCCGGTGCGCGAGTGCTCGGCAGCGTTCAAGCAAATAGCTTGAAGAAGGCCGTCCTGCCTTTGAAACTAGTTGGAGGAACCACCAGACAGCACCCTGCTATTTGCTTGAACGCTGCCAAGCACTCGCGCACCGGGTAACTATTCACGCCCACAGCGATCACCTTACCAGACCAACATCACATCCGCGCTGGCGTGAGGACGCTTCGCTGTGCCCGCTGGCCACAGAGCACAGTGAGAGCGACCGCCACAGGATCTTTCATACCGGAGAAGCAGAAACGCTAGAAGCGGCAGGAGGGAAACCATCGACAGCAGCTGAGAAGGTAGTGTGACCAGATAGATTGGAACGTAGTAGTGATTGCATATGGGGAAAAATGTATGAGAGAGTGGGGGTGATATATAAAGATCCTATTCAGCTAGCAATTATCATCATATGAAAAGACTTCCCTTAGGGGACCTATAGAATCAAGTATATTATAAAAGCAGTATTATAACAGCTGTATACTAGAATAAATCAATTATCATTATAGAACCCTGGAGAAAACCCCCTCAAAAAACAAGGCAGGAGTACACCATCCCCACAGCATCATATATAAACAATAAGCAAAGGTAGTATATATTGTCCCTGAATGTACTGGAGATGACTGTGTAAAATACTGACTAAAATCTTCAGCTATTTTAGACTGACCAGAACAGCAGCTCAGCATAAAGAAATAAACAGAGGGACGCCACCCTACAATCCTATGCAGGTAAGGGCTAACAAACCTACTAAAGAGCAATAGCCAAACACAGGTGTATATCATACAATTAACGATAACTCCCTCTCCTAGGTCACTCAGGATATATAAAACGAAGAAAAAAGGACCCCAGTTATTAACAAAAGAAGAATCTGGAGAAAGATAAAATCAAGAAATTGTTTTTAGCGTGTTTTTAGAGTGTTCTAAAGAGTGATTTTTAGTGTGATGAGATTATAATAATAAAACCATTGTGATAAAAAATATACTATATAAGTGAATATCATTTAATTAATAACCATATATATGATATAGCACATTACCTATCATAGATATACATAAAAATTTAATAACAGGGGCACTCACACGGATATCCCCTAGAGTAATTGCAGCTCATCAAAACTGTTCTGCTCCGGAGTCAATCAGCACATAATTTGGATTATCGTCTACAAGGCCAGTAGCACCCCTATATATTCTGACTTCCAATACATTGTCATCAGGATATCAACTTACCTCCAATCAGCATGGTGCAGATAGAGAAGATCTTTTCAGCATCTGTGTTGGCAGATACATTCCCAAATCCTACACTAGTAAGGCTGCTGAGAGCAAAATATAAAGATGTGATATAAGAACTCCGGATAGAAGGTCCACCAGATAATTCCACAACTGAATGGTTTACCCCATGACTACCATTGGAGTGTGTGCTACCATTGGAAAATGTTTCAAATCTTTCTACTGGGTAATATGGCACTCCAAGACGTTTGGACAACTCATGTAACCATCCTGAGAAAAGAGAATAAAAAACAAGATATATTTAGTCCAGAATCCAGATTGCAATATTCTAAACATAAATTCAATTGATTAATGCATTTAAGTGTTTGATCCTATTGCCAAGCACAGAGTCACCCCATGTATGGTGCCAAGTACAGATTATCTACATATATAGTGGCAAGCATGGGATATCTCCATACACAATGCAAAGCACAGAGTATCCCCATACATAGTGCCAAGCACAGAGTATCCATATACATAGTACCAAGCACTGAGTATCTCCATACATAATGCCAAACACAGAGCATCCTCATACATATTGCCTTGCACAGAGTATCCCCATACATAGTGCCAAACACAGAGCATCCTCATACATATTGCCTAGCACAGAGTATCCCCATACAAAGTGCCTAGCACAGAGTATCCCCATAGATAGTGCCTAGCACAGAGTATCCCCATACAAAGTGCCTAGCACAGAGTATCCCCATACATAGTGCCTAGCACAGAGTATCCCCATACAAAGTGCCTAGCACAGAGTATCCCCATACATAGTGCCTAGCACAGAGTATCCTCATACATATTACCTTGCACAGAGTATCCCCATACATAGTGCCTAGCACAGAATATCCCCATACATAGTGCCTAGCACAGAGTATACACAAGCACAGTTTTTCCTCATACATAGTGACAAGCACAAAATATTCTTATACATAATACTAAGCACAGAGTATTCCCATACATAGTGCTAAGTATCGATATACTGTACATAGTGCCAGAGATTGACCCCTCCCTGGTCGCTGAGGAGATCTGCCTTGACAGCTCCCCAGCGACCACACAGCGATGTTCAAGCGATCCTGGTCGTTGTCGGGATCGCTGGAACATTGATGTGTGTAATGGCATGAAAGGTTGAAGGGGTTAAAACTTAACCTTTATTTGTCATCTCATAAAAATGACTATAGAATCAATAAAAATATAAAAACTACAAATAGTGCAAGATAGCACTGTGACTGTCACCAGTGTCAGTGATATAGTCACAGGGTCATAGTGTATAGGGTTACCAACCTCGCACCTTTTATTTAACAGTACCAGAAGTATACCCCTATATCTCTCACTACCTAGATCAAGGTCCCACTATCTCTTGTGGTCCTTAGGTGAAAGAGATATATGTAACGAGAGCACAGTAAACCCACACTTCCCAAATTAGAAAGGTCTCACCGGGTTGTCTCTTGTCGTTACCACTTGAGTCTTCCCAACTCCATATGGTCCTATGGCTTTTTTGACCAACGGGTTTCCTCCCTTGGGAGGAAGGACGTGGTGGCATGTATAAAATGAACAACTGTTGAGTCGGCAACCCGTTGGTCAAAAAAGCCACTGGTGACACTGGTGACAGTCACAGTGCTATCTTGCACTATTTGTAGTTTTTATATTTTTATTGACTCTATAGTCATTTTTATGAGATGACAAATAAAGGTTAAGTTTTAACCCCTTCAACCTTTCACCCTTTAATTTCATTATATTGTTGGGCCATTGCTTCACTTTACTGGTGTAGTAAGCCCTATACCCTGCTATCATTACTATGTGTGTAATGGCACCCTTAGAATTCTGGGTACAATATTGTGCTCCAGTATATAAGAAAGAAATAATAGAAATAGAGCGAGTGCATAGAAGAGCGACCAAGGTTATTAAGGGAATGGGCGAACTGCAATTTCCTTAGTATTGAACATATGAGAGAATCTGTGGTATTTTCTGATGTCTTGATAATAATTCTATCACCTGTGCAATACTAAGGAAATCCTGAAATGTGATCTTTTGGAAGACGGTGAAAACTGGTTTATATCTATGTGAAAGGAGATTTAATCATAATCAAACATGGCGATTCCTACAAGCAGTAAAATTATTGAGCTCTCTGCTGCATTATATTACAATAGCTGATTCAGTAAATATGTTCAAGGTATATATGTGTATATAAACATATATATCCTCTGCCCTATTGTACCATGGAACCTAATGGCGCTATATAAATAAAAATAATGAATATATATATATATATATATATATTCAAGCTATATGAGTAGGTTAATCCCCAAAATAAAACATCCATGCACAGTGCAAATACAACATAAACAGAGGTATAGCAAAAAAAAATGCATATAATGTCATTTACAAATTGTTTTTCTTTTATTTTTATTCCCTATTCCACACTACTGCCACCAAGGGATTTATTTTGCTGTGTTTTTCCATCATCTTGTCAAGATGACAACAGATTTATGAGCGTTTCATTATTACATTAATACAAATTCATTGTTGATGCGCTCGATATAACAGAACATGTAGACATTCATTTAGAATTTGTAATAACGTGGCAGAAATCTGCATCCTGCATTTAATTACCAGAGTTACATCCAAAGCAACAGCAAAGTCAATTTATATTTAGGCCACATGCACAAACAGAACATTTTGATTTATCTATTTTCCTGATTTCCTTTAAAAAAAGGACATACTTTTCCTTTCCATCTATAAATAGGATTCTGTGCACTTTAAAATGAGTTCTGTGATACTGCACTGAATGCCAATGCTATCTATCCATCAAAATGAAAGGTCAGGATAAGCATTCATAATAATGATTGTCTGCCCTTTCTTTAATACGATCCTTTCTAGCTAATTGGTAATAAATAGCAAGGACACTTACTGTCAAATTGAACATTGGATAGATACATACAAAGATAGATACTGTATGTGTGTATATATACAGGGTGGGCCATTTATATGGATGCACCAAAATAAAATGGGAATGGTTGAGGATATCAACTTCCTGTTTGTGGCACATTAGTATATGGGAGGGGGAAAACATTTCCAGATGGGTGATGACCATGGCGGCCTTTTTGAAGTCGGCCATTTTGGAACCAACCTTATTTAGCTGAATCCATATAAATGGCCCATGGAAAACATAGATACACAGACACATGGATATAGATAAACACATATATACATAAATAGTGGTAGATAGATTATATATTCTGTACATACATAAATAGACAGATTGGTTATAGATAGATAGATAGATATATAAATAGAAAAAATTGTGAGCAGCGATTCTTTTGTTAGCATATGCTCAGTGCTTAGCAGTCCTTTAGTAATCAACCACCAACTCCAGACAATAAAAGTAAAAAAGGCTGCAGCACACAAATTTAAGATGATTTTCTGATCATCATAATGGGAGACCCAGACAATGGGGTTTAGGGCGCTGCCCTCCGGAGGTCACACTAGGTACTACAAGTTTGTAGCACCGCCTCCTCCGCTTATAAACCCCCACCGTAGGAGACATCCTCAGTTTTAAACTTAGTGTGCTCGGAGGATCACGCTTTGCTTGCACTTCACTGCATTCTCACAACTTACGTGATGGCGTATGAAGACAAGGTAAAATGGTCCCATTCGGGACCCTCGACAGCCTCCCCGCTCACCCTTGTGGCACACGCTGGTGGAGGTACCGGAGGGCTTTTAGCCTGGACACTTTAGTGTTCTCCCGGTACGCTGTCGTGCTCCTTTCCTTTCCATCCCTCCATGGAGGCTCTGGATAGGGGGAGCCTGGAGCCTTGCACAGCTCCGCTCCGTCCGAGGCCTCCCTAAATGGTGCTTACAGACCGGACGGAGCCAGCCCAGTCCGAGGCCTCCCTAAATGGTGCTTACACTCCGGACTGGTGCTGTACCCCCGTCCGAGGCCTCCCTAAAGGTGCTTACAGACCGGACCGGCACTGAGGCACCTGGTGTGTCTCCTGTGTGCCTGGGGGTAGTGTCTGTCACTGTGGTGTCATGACACTCAGACCGCGCGGTTACCCTCGGGTCCGCGGTTCTGGCGGTGGCCCCGTGCTGGGGTCTCCCTGGCTGACCGCCCTGTGTTTCACAGGGGCTGAGGCTGTAGACTGCGGGTGTTTTATGTGTACATGCAGTCTGAGAGTGTGTGTGGTGATATTCACTCTCGTTTCCCGCGCTGCGGGCTCCGGCACCTCCATTGCTGAGGCAGTCTGGAGGAGGAGGAGGCAGCCCTTATGGTGACATCACCGCTGGGCGTGTTGTGTGTTCTTCCCGCGTGTTCCTGGCTCCGCCCACATCTTCACTGTCGGCGGCCATCTTCTCCCTCACTTCCCGGCTGGGATCTGAACTACAGCGCGTGTCTGCACTTGCAAGGGAGACCGGAACTCGCGGAGGTCACACACGAACACCGCTTCCTCCTACCGCTTTACTGCGGTCGGTAAGCCACCGGGATTCCCGGTTTGTTTGTGAACTTTGGCTTATATTCCCCCACTGTGGAGATGTCCTCAGCTGGGAAGCATGCTGCTAAGGCGGCGGTGGCCACCATTGTATGTACTACATGCAACGGGACACTGGTGGAGGGGTCCTGCAATAACTGCGGACGCCCAGAGGCCCGATCTGCTACTATTGAGTCTGCAAATCCGGGATTATACCCTGAGGTTCAGGTGATCCCAGGGCCATGGGAAACGCAGAATAAGATCAATGAATCTCTGCTGTCCCAGATGTCCTCCATGTCGCAAACCCTGGAGGCACTGCATAGGAGACTGGAGAACCCAGCTACTCCTCCTAGTTACCCCCGGGTGTCTCTTACTTCTGCTGTAAGACCCCCTAAGCGAGCCCGTGAGGCTTCTCCTGAGCTCCAGACTCTCTCTGAGGAGGAGCGTTCCTCTGATGGTGAGGAAGATGATGGGGGTTCTACTCTTGGGTCTATGTCTGAACCTCCAGATGGGGTGGAGGATCTGGTGTCCTCCATCAATGAGACATTGCGTCTTGTCACTCCTCCTGAGGAGGTGACTGTACACCCCAAGGAGATCTATCAATGGCTGCGGCCAGAGGCTAGACCAAGTGGCTCCTTCATGGACCACACTAATTTCGGAAGGGTGATTAAAGCTCCCAGGTTGCATCCTGGGCGGCGTTATGTCCGTAAAACTAAGGACAATCGCTTTCCCTTTCCCCAGGAGGCGCTCCAGGAATGGTCGCAGTCTCCCAAGGTGGATGCTTCCATGACTAGGATTGCTGCGCGCTCCTTGTTTTCTGCCTCTGATAGCTCCTCGTTGAAGGATGCTACTGATAGACAGGTCGAGCAACTCGCCAAGTCTTCCTATGAGGCTGTGGGGTCTTCGTTTGCCCCTAATTTTGCCGCAGTCTGGACCCTACAAGCGATCACTATCTGTTTGGATGGTATCACTGATCTAGCTAGGTCCAGTCCAGAGGTCCTGGCTCTCACTGAGAGAGCAAGGGCCTATGCGGACTATGCCAGGACGGCATCTTTGGAAACTGCCACTCGCTCTGCTGTGGCCTCGGCCAATGCAATTGCGATCCGCAGGCTATTGTGGCTGCGTCTCTGGGACTCAGATGCCACATCTAAGAAGATTTTACAAAATCTTCCGTTCGCTGGTGACAGGCTTTTTGGCACCGAACTGGACAAATTGATAAAGGATTCTGCTGAGTCTAAGATACCGCAGAATAAGCCTAAGCCACGGTACTCCGTGAAAAGGAACCCTAAGCAGTGGTCCTTTCGCTCCGGTTCACAGTCATCAACGGCGTCCACTCGCTCAGACCGAGGGGGCAAGCCTGCTACTCAGTGGCGTTCAAAGAGTCGTCAGAAGAAGCCGGCGGGGGCAGCGGCTGCCACCCCCAAGCCCGCCTCGACATGACTCGCTATCTCATCCTGCCTCCCCACAGGTGGGGGGCCGCCTGTCCCGCTTTCAGGACAAGTGGCTTCTTCACATTCAAGATCAGTGGGTTCGAGACGTAGTCTCAAGAGGTTACAGGATAGAGCTGACGTCACAACCAATACACCGATTCCATCGGTCGGTTCCTTCTCCAGAAAAGGCTCAAGCTTTTTACCTGGTGTTGGAGGGACTCCGCAGAGACGGAGTGGTGGTCCCTGTGCCCACGGAAGAGAGGTTCAGGGGTTTTTACTCCAACCTCTTTATTGTCCCAAAGAAGGACGGCTCTTTTCGCCCGGTTTTGGACCTCAAGTTGTTCAACCGTCACGTGTTGGTTCGGAAGTTCCGCATGGAATCCCTGCGCTCAGTGATCGCGGCTGTGTCACAGGGAGACTTCCTAGCGTCCATCGATATCAGGGACGCTTACCTTCACGTCCCCATTGCACCAGCTCATCAGCGTTGGTTGAGATTCGCAGTGGGGGAAGAGCACTTCCAATTTGTGGCACTGCCATTCGGGCTAGCCTCAGCACCACGGGTGTTCACAAAGGTGATGGCCTCCATGATGGCTCTCCTGCATGCGCAGGGACACGCCGTCATACCCTATTTGGACGACCTGTTGGTCAGGGCGCCATCGGAAGACCTTTGTCGGGTAAGCCTGGAGGTGACCATGAAGTCCCTGGAACGGTTCGGGTGGCTTATCAACATTCAGAAGTCGACCCTGGTTCCGACCCAGTCATTGACATATCTGGGCATGGACTTCCACACGGACTCGGCCCTGGTGTCCCTACCTCAAGCCAAGCAGCTTGCGATCCAATCAGGAGTGCAGAATGTCCTCCTGTCTCCACAGTCATCCCTACGGGTATTGATGAGACTGGTGGGTCGCATGGTAGCGGCGATAGAGGCGGTGCCGTTCGCACAGTTTCGCCTCCGTCCTCTCCAGCTGGAGATTCTTCGCAGATGGGACAAGAGGACAATCTCTCTGAATCGGCTGGTGACACTGTCACAACCAACCAGGGACTCTCTACAGTGGTGGCTCCAGCCACTTCACCTGTCACGGGGCCGGTCCTTCCTAAAACCGTCATGGTTAGTGGTGACCACCGACGCCAGTCTGAAGGGCTGGGGGGCGGTGTTCTTGCACCACAGGGCTCAAGGCCTCTGGACTCAGTCGGAGTCGGCGTTGCAGATCAACGTGCTGGAGATCAAGGCGGTCTATCTGGCGCTACTAGCGTTTCAGAAATTCCTGTCAGGACAGCCCATTCGGGTACAGTCCGACAATGCGACGGCCGTCGCCTACATAAATCATCAGGGAGGGACCAGAAGTGCTCAGGCCCTCGCCGAAGTCCACCGCATTCTACTCTGGGTGGAGGAAAACGGCTGCCTGATCTCCGCAGTTCACATCCCAGGGGTCGAGAACTGGGAGGCCGACTATCTGAGCAGACAGGGGATGGACGCCGGAGAGTGGTCTCTACATCCAGACGTCTTCCGGGACATCTGCGGCAGGTGGGGCACTCCGGACGTGGATCTGATGGCCTCACGGCTGAATCATCAGGTGCCCCAATACATGGCAAGATCTTGGGATCCCCAGTCTCTGGGGGCGGACGCCCTGATTCTGAGCTGGTCCAGATTCCAGCTGCCATATGTGTTTCCGCCTCTGGCTCTGATTCCCAGGGTCCTGTGGAAGATCAGGACAGAATGCAGAGTGGCCATTCTAGTGGCTCCAGATTGGCCCAGGAGGTCTTGGTACCCGGACCTGTGGCAACTGTCAGGCGGACACAGGTGGGCTCTTCCAGAACGCGCAGATCTACTCGCGCAAGGGCCATTCTTCCACCTCAATTCCAGGGCCCTCAGATTGACTGCATGGCTCTTGAGGCCTGGCTGCTGACATCCAGAGGTTTCTCTCCTACAGTGGTTGCCACTATGAATCGGGCAAGGAAACCTGTTTCCAGGAAGATATACCACAGAACGTGGAAAATCTTTTTTACCTGGTGTGCCTCTGGTGGCCGCTCACCGTGGCCTTTGTCTATCCCGACATTGCTGGCCTTCCTACAGTCGGGGTTGGAGTTGGGATTATCCCTTGGCTCTCTGAAAGGTCAAGTATCAGCACTTTCAGTGTTGTTTGACAGGCGCTTGGCGCTCCTCCCGAAGGTGCGTCAATTTCTGCAGGGGGTGTCTCGGGTGGTCCCGCCCTATAGACGACCTCTGGACCCTTGGGACCTAAACATGGTCCTGACGACACTGCAGAAACCGCCGTTTGAGCCACTGAGAGACGTCTCTCTCTCTCGTCTGTCCCAGAAAGTGGTCTTTCTGGTGGCAATTACGTCTCTGAGAAGGGTCTCAGAATTGGCTGCACTTTCGTGCAAGTCACCCTTTCTGGTGGTTCACCAGGACAAGGTGGTGTTGCGCCCACGGCCTGAATTTTTGCCGAAGGTGGTTTCAACATTTCACTTGAACCAGGAGATTGTTCTCCCATCATTTTGCCCCGCTCCCGTTCATCAGGTTGAGCGCGACCTCCATACTCTGGATCTCGTGAGAGCTGTACGCATTTATGTGTCCAGGACCGCCTCCTTTAGGAGTTCGGATTCCTTATTTGTCCTCACGATGGGTCGCTGTAAGGGGTCCGCGGCTTCAAAGTCGACCTTGGCCAGATGGATCAAGGCTCCCATTCAGGAGGCTTACCGGTCTTCTGGTTTGCCTCTCCCGGTGGGTTTGAAGGCACACTCTACTAGAGCTGTAGGTGCCTCTTGGGCCTTGCGACATCGAGCTTCTGCTCTACAGGTGTGTCAAGCGGCCACTTGGTCCAGCCTGCACACTTTCTCTAAGCACTATATGGTGCATGCCCATGCCTCTGCGGATGCGAGTTTGGGCAGGCGGGTTCTCCAGGCGGCGGTTGCCCACCTTTAAAAGGGAACCATGTGTTATCCGTCTTGTTGAGGAACTCTTCCCGCCCTGGGGTATTGCTTTAGGACATCCCCATTGTCTGGGTCTCCCATTATGATGATCAGAAAAAAGAGAATTTTGTTTACGTACCGTAAATTCTTTTTTCTTGAATCATCAATGGGAGACCCAGCACCCACCCAGTTGTTCCGTTGCATGTTTGCATTTGATCTGTTCTCTGTTGAGACAGTGTTTCCGGGTTGTTACACCGTCTGTGCACGGCATTCTTCCCGATGTTTCGGGTGTGGTTTATTTCTCCTCGCAGCTTATGGACTAAACTGAGGATGTCTCCTACGGTGGGGGTTTATAAGCGGAGGAGGCGGTGCTACAAACTTGTAGTACCTAGTGTGACCTCCGGAGGGCAGCGCCCTAAACCCCATTGTCTGGGTCTCCCATTGATGATTCAAGAAAAAAGAATTTACGGTACGTAAACAAAATTCTCTTTTTCAGCCTTTAATGGCTTCCAATGGCATTGGATCAGCGACGTTTCGGTCAGATACTGGAAGAAGGTCAATATCTGACCGAAACGTCCAATGCCATTGGAAGCCATTAAAGGCTGAAATCATCTTAAATTTGTGTGCTGCAGCCTTTTTTACTTTTATTGTCTAGATAGATAGATAGATAGATAAATCCAGGTCTGGAGAAAGACTTGCAGCACTCCAAGTTCTCAGTGTGAAAAGAACTTTCTTTATTAGGACAGGCACAAACCATGCAACGTTTCAAGTCACAAAGACTTTTCCTCAGGCACCTGCGTGCCTGAGGAAAAGTCTTTGTGACTTGAAACGTTGCATGGTTTGTGCCTGTCCTAATAAAGAAAGTTCTTTTCACACTGAGAACTTGGAGTGCTGCAAGTCTTTCTCCAGACCTGGATTTGTCTACAACCTTTAAAGATAAGGTTTGATTTGCCTGCACCTGCTTTTCAGCCGTTTATGCTGCTCCCTGACCCACTTTTTTTTCTAGATAGATAGATAGATAGATAGATAGATAGATAGAGAAAACATTTTTTTGAAGCAGCGTTTCAAAAGTAGTTACCTCTGGTGCTTCACATCAGTTCCAGGTGGGTATCAACCACCAACATACCATGTATATGTAAAAAAATGAACTGCAGCACTCCTCTTTACTTTCTCCTTGTGCCTTTATTGGCTCTCAGGTGAACCTGGCGACGTTTCGGTCAACACGTGACCTTCCTCCAGCCTGGAGGCTGATCTCCACCTGATGTGCTTAGATGATATCCACAAGATATCCATCAGTCTAAGGTCTGGAACTGAACGTTTATTTCCACAGATCCGGTTACAGTCAGAGGGTACATTCTTAGGAAGGCAAGCAACAGAGGTGTGTCCCTGGACCCCAGCACTCCCTCTCTTGCGGTGCACAGTAGGAATGACCACCTTTCCCCGACCCTCTTCCCAGGAGGACACCTAGACCCATCATTAGTCCGAGGTGTAGTCTGAACTCCACCCCCACTCCCCGACAAACTCCTAACCACTTCAGCTGGAGATGTAGGAGTAGGCATGAGCAGCACGGCAGAGACAGAAGTACTCAGGCAATTACCCTCACAGGAATTACCCCAGATAACTACTTCCCTGGCCCACCAGTCAATCATTGGGTTATGTTTTTTCAGTCAAAGAGGGCACAAGACAATGAGGGTGGGTAAATTTTCCAAGATGTGGCAGGTTAGGAACCCCTCGTGCAGAGTTCCTATGCTCCAGTTTACATTATGCACAACTAGGGAAATGCGTTACAGACAAGACCATGAGTCTGAGCAAAGCGAGAATCCATAAGGTTGACTCCTGCTCTGCTATCAACCAGTACTGGCACAGTTTCTGTTTTACCATCTGCCACCACCTTGACAGACAATGTGAATGGAGACTTTGCAAGGAAGGAAATACAAACTCTCTGTTCATCTCCTTCCAGACGACCCAAGGTGCACGACGTCTGAAACTGTGTGAAAGTTTTGGAGCAATATGGACAGACCTTAATAAAATTATCTGTTTTTCCACAATAGAAGCATAAGCTGATGATCTGCAGGAGGTTTAACCTTCCTAGCGGTATTCCCGAGTGTAACTCGGGGTTAACTTTCACTACCAGAAGCGGTAACCCCGAGTCACACTCGGGTTTTCCCGCGGCTGATGCCGCTGCTCATTGTGAGGCCAGGAGGGGGGGGTTGGGGGACCTGGGGGGTGGGTGCTATCATCATCAGCAGTTAGGTCTTGGTCTCTCTCTAAGGCGTCTGTCAACCCTGATGGCAAGGGCCATCACAGCCTCTAATGACTCAGGTGTAGCATGCTGAAATAGAGTGTCCTGAAGTCTAGCAGACAGACCCAGGTAGAACTGACTAACTCCTGAGGTCTGGGTCAATCCACTGAATGTCAGTAGCCCATCTCCGAAACTCTGAGCAATACTCCGCAACAGGATGTATCCCTTGCTTGAGTTTGCAGAGGTTAGACTCATCCAGTGACATTCTGTTGGGTTCACCGTACACTTGAGACAGCAACGTGAAAAACTAGTCCACCGACCGCAGAGATTGTGAGTCGGTTGTGAGGGAGAAGGCCCAGGTCTGGGGATATCCTTTAAGAAGGGAGGTTTCAATCCCCATACATTGCACCTCACAGCCTGTGCGTAAGTCGTGGCCAGAAAACCCACAACTCGCAGTATCAGGCAGGCAAAGGCATCAGCTGCGGCAGCCTGAGTCATGATGACACAGGGAAAAAGCAGTATAGATTGCTGATAATGTTAAGCAAGTGGGATAGTGGATGAGGAAATGGAAGCAGGATGGAATTAACAGGCAATATAATTGTATAGCTAGACAGACCCAATATTATGGGTCAATAACGAAAATATTTTTTTAATGGATTTCCAGATCTCCTCTTCTCTTACTTTTTCATTGAGCTACACGTGAGAGCCGATGAGTTAATGTCTGGATTTCCAAGCTACATATGGAGATTCATTATTTTCCTAGAGGAGGAGTGATTTATATTTTCTCATGTTTGGACTATTGACTGGGAAGCAGTCAACATGGAACAATAAATATTTTGACATCCCCACCCCAGGAATCAGTGTAGTGACTCTAAATTTCAGGGAGGAGGTGTGAAAGTGCCTGCAGCACTGGGGCACTCACATGGGACATCATCAAGCAGGAAATCGAGAAAAAACAAAACAATAGCTGTTAGAGAGTGTAGAGAGGGAACCCTAGGGAATTAATAAAAGAAGCATATTAGAAAATAGCTTAGATTAGAGGGATAAATTACATAGGAAGTTAAGAGGAATGTTGCTGGTCTTAGACTGACCCTTTAAATCAGTTGTATTTACAATGGCTTCATGGCACAAAGTCAAGTGGATTTAAGGCCCTGTCACACATAACGATCGTTCCAGCGATCCCGACAGCGATAACGACCTGCCTGGATCGCTGGAGTGTCGTTACCTGGTCGCTGGGGAGCTGTCAAACAGGCAGATCTCCCCAGCGATCAAGGACCTGGGAGCCACCTCCCACATCGCTGAAGGCAATGTCAGCGTCCTCTCTGTTTAGCGCTGCCTGGATACTGGGTGTTTACCATGGTTACCAGAAAGTGAGGTCACTGATCGCTGGTTTCTCGCAGTCACACACAGTGATGCGTGCTGACCAGCAGGAAACCAAGATCAAAAAATGACCGGCAGCACTTTGCAGTGATCAGCGATCTCACAGCAGGGTTCTGATCGCTGCAAAGTGTAACACAGAACGACATCGCTGGAGAGATCGTGGTAACGTCACAGTTACAACGATCTCTCTAACGATATCGTTATGTGAGACAGGGCCTTTATTAGTGTCTCACTAATTTATTTTTCAAAAGTTTCAGTCACTAGCCTTGACATTAAGGCAAATTTGTCAGCAGGTTTTTACTATTTAATCTGAGAGCAGCATAATGTAGGAGCAGAGAGCCTGATTCTAGGGATGTGTCAGTTGATCTGCAACCTGCGTTAATGTTAATAGTGTTTTAATCAATAGGAGATTGCTGATGTATGTAAAGTTCTCTGGAATTGGTAGTGCCATATTAATTTATAAATATTGTTATTATTATTATTATTATTACTACTACTGCAGGATTAGGTGTCATGTGCCAGACAGTCCAGCTAATCTGTGTAACCCTGTCCCACCACTGATAGGCAGCTTGCTGATAATGTATAGCGTACACAGGAAGCTGCCAATCAGTGGTGTAGGCAGGGCTATACACAGCTCAGCATTCATACCAAGCAGTCCAATAAGTGATACATCACTGGAATCAGGGTCTCTGGCCTTACATTATGCTGCTCTCAGATTCCACAGCAAAAACCTGCTGCTGAAATCCCTTTAAGAACATCACCTCACCAATTAAATTCAAGAAATCAGAAAATCATTACTATAAGCTTTAGTGCTTTCTGTGTTTTTAAACTTTGCAAGCACCCTCAGCAGTCCAAATTGTTACCTACTGCTTTCTCCTATATTCTGGATATATTTCTTACTTTATCATCATCAGTGATCTATGTATCTCTTGCCTGAGAGACTAGATAGGTATTGTGGTGACCCGTCCAGGGTATGGGATACTCGGAATCGGGCCATCATACAGTTCCGGGGAGTCACAGGGGTCGAGACCCGATTCTGTGACCCTGGATTCAGTTTAAAAAGGGGAATCTCCTGGCTTGGTTGGGAAAGGGGTGGTAGGAAAGTTATTTGTGACGCCACCCATGGTATGTGGCTATAGGTGGCCACCGTTGCTGCAGAATCTCCGGTGAGGATGGACGGGCAGCTGGGATGGAGCAGCTCCCCACAGGCGGAGCTGATGCCCAGGGCAGTGGATTTAGTAAGGGTGTAGATGCAGGATGGCAGGCGCAGAAATAATTTGAGTCCACAGCAATGAACGTTTCCTTTACCTTTAATTGTCAGTCACAGGTACAATCCGGGGCACTGGTTTAGATGTTACTGTAGACTTAGAAAGCCTGGAAGGAATCAGGGGATCCACTTAGCCAGGTGTGTTGGAGGCCTCTCTTCTGTGCTTTCCCTTGCGAGTCCCCGCTGATGCATGAAGCTATGCTGTGGCCTCTCTCTCCCAGTCTGCACCTGTATAGCAGGCAGAACGAGCCCTGTTCCAGGGGCTGCTCCCTCAGTGGAGACCCTGGACTCTAGTATGCTACTGTGCTCCAGGTGTTAGGCAAGCCAGGGAACCTGGAATCCCCTACCTCTCTGGATTTCTGCTGCTGGGCCATTAGTATCTGAACAGCCTCGGACTCTGGTGTCCAGTTTTCTGGTGCTGTTCCTCTGGGGTGAGCACACCACTGCTCGGCTCCCCCAGGCTCTCCTCTCCTTCCTCCTCAGACTCACTCCATGGCTGTTCTGACTAACCCCACCTCCTGGCCAGAACATTTATAGGGAAGCTCCCCTTAAGCTGGGTTCTAGAGCTCCCCCTTCTGGTTTGGAGACAGGAAAGTGTTGGATGTTGTTTCACCTGAATAGGGGACGCCCTTTTTGCTTCCAGGCGTGACGTCACCCCTTGTTAGGGAGGCAATGTCATTGTTGCAACCAGACCCCTGGGGTGCTACAGTGACCTACAGGATGAGCTGCAATATTTATGGTCTGTCCATTAATAAATCATATCTCATGAATCTGTTGTACGTTTAATCTCCAGTACTTCTTTATTAATTAATATCTAGATTTCATAATTACCGCTGTACAATTTGCTTACTAATTATTATTATAATATCCCTAGATTTGTGAAACTGGTAACAGGATTGCAACATCTGTTTCTGCACCAGCCAGTAATACATTCTCCACATGCTCCCTTGGTGTTAGAATACACTTGATTCGCAATGATACACACTTTTTACAACCTGCCTGGGCTTCCCTCCAACAACATGTTGAGAATCGCTGCACTTAATTAGACAGTTAGAGCCTGCTTACCAGGCCCCATGAGGTTTAACTTTGCAGAAAGATCTGTAATATATTTCTATAAGTATGTGAAGAAAAATAGAGTCCTGATTTCCGACAGACGAAGAATTTGAAAACTTAAACGGAATCTGTCAATAAGATCAACCTTCCCAACCACATTCGGACTTGCAGGTCTTTAAAATGTAAATCCATCAATACCTTCATCTATTACATCTTAAATTTGTTGCTATATTCCTGCCCAAAATCGTTCAATTCATATGCAAATAGGCATAAGTGCTCTGCAAAGAGACTTCCTGAAGGTATGTCTAACATACGAGATCGCTACGAGATGATTGGACAAGCGATCTAGCAAGAATCGTACGTGCGACAGGTGTACGATTGCCTGCTGCGAGATCGCAATCGTACCAGCCTCCTGTTCATTTTGGTCGTGCGCCCGCTGGAACGCTGATGCTGTGTTGAACTTACGACGATATCGTGGCAAATAAGAGTGTAGGTGCACGCATAAGAATACAACAGCTATCGTAAAAATCGCTAGGGGACATATCTTATAATCGCGTGTTTGAAAAGTACGATACCATAATGACTCTCGATCCGGAGCATGTCGTTATCGGATCGTACTGGTCTTTAGTCTGACGGCTTGGCCCCTATTATTAGTTTTTCACCACACGCTCTTAGCTGACTGATAGCTATCTGTGTGTCCCAACATCAGACAAGCAGATCAGACAATGAGCTATCAATCAAGCTAAAGAGGCCGCTGCTGGCAGGACAACAACCTAATGTAGACAGTTATGGTGCCGTCACACCTGCCGACGTCGCTAGCGACATCGCCGAAAAAGTGACGTATCAGCGATGTCGCTAGCGACGTCGCGCTGTGTAAACGAGCGGCGCGACCGCATTTTATCGCTGGTGCAGGTTGACAGGTTTACGGCAAGAACCGTAAACCTGTCAACATGCGACCTGCGATAAGGCTGGATCGCGGCGTTTGACATCGCCAGAGGATGTCGGCGGCGATCCAGCCTATACCGCAGCGTTGCTGCGGATCACTCGCTGGGCTGAGCCCAGCCCAGTGAGCGATGTCACCGCCCGCATCGCTGCGGTGTCGCCGGCCGCAGCGATGCTGTGTGACAGCTGGACAGCGATGTCGGAACCGAGCGGGCACCCGCGCATCGCTTCCGACATCGCTGGCCAGATCGTGCTGTGTGACGGCACCATTACACACGAAGTGCTCTGTCACGCCCAGAGCATTTAATGCCTCATTTGCGTATGGATTAAACCAATGATTTCTGAGGAATGCAGCACCAGATAAAAGATATGGCTCTATGGATTTTGCTTCCACAGACCTGCATGTCCATGTATGCAGTTCAGGGGGTTAATATTAAAGAAAGATTCCATTTTATGAGCTAGAAGATTGAACCATTATATGCATATATAGTACGTGTTATAGATTTGGCCACTTTGTTTTGTTTTCTATAGGATATGAGGTATAGAACAGGTTGGATTTTATAGTATGCATTAATAACTTACTAATGCAGATTTAAACACTATAGTTGACATAAATATATCCGAATAATGCAAATATAATACTTTTTCTCAATACTCGACCCAAGAGAGCTGATTTCGGGGACCATTTTTGATAGAGGGAGGGTGTATATTTACATGACATTAATGTGGACAGGCTGATCTATGGATTCAATTTACATAAAATGTATAGGTATAATGGATTGCTAAATAGTGTTTGATCAGAAGTGTAAACTCATTAAAGAATTGATTTTGGGAATATGAGTAGTAAAAGGGGTTGTTCAGGACTTTACCATTGGTGGCCTATCCTTAGCATAGATAATGGTGGTCCCACCTCATGAAGACAGTTTGATCTGCGGACACTGGACCTGTTTGGACCCTGTTCACTTGTTACACATTACATGATCAGGTTTTTAATACATCAGATAGGACTGCTTTGATATGGGTACACCGTGATGAGGTGAAGCAGCTTGAAGTACATTTTATGCGCAAAAAATGTATGGACCAAGTACCCTGTTTATTTACATATTTATTACTGCACTTGCATTTTAAACTTTTTTACTGCAGAGTACTAACATGTTTTATGGACAAGGTTTTTTGTATTAGATGGTAAATTTTGTGAGTAGTCCCATATAGTAGTGCAGAAATTAATGGGGTTAAGGTAGGAACCCCTGCGTCTTTGTATGCTGACTCAGTGTGATTTCTGTGAAAAGCTTTGGCTATCATTAAACTGGTAATGAGGGCTCTGGGTGCCAGTCCTCTGGGTGGGAAGTAGCTTGATGTGGCTCACTACCCTCTCTTATTACTGAATGTGGCTCATGACCCTCTTTTAGAGATGAATGTGGCTCTCAAGGTCAGAGAGGTTGGTGACCTCTGCATTAGAGGAAGATTATTCAACAACCACTGACCATACTCCTTCATTGCAGGAATCAATTTATTCAGCATAATAGCGCCATAATGGCCTTGGCTTTTACTAAATCCTGTTGATAGGTTCTGTTTAAGCCAGGAGTAAGTTATTCAACCTACTTAACTGTTTTCTCCCGCAGTCTACTGACCTGGCTACTCACAAAATAAGTAAATTATGTAAGAGTTTATCATTGGAGGTACAATATGAGGGAAGCCTTCAGGGAATGCCCCCTTTGTGGGCCAGAAGAGAACTTTCTTGGCATAATTAGGCTAAGCTAAGGGGAATGCCTAACCTGATGGCATACTAAGGTTAAGTTTTCATGGCGACATATGTTGCACGATATGAAGATTGCAATGCCAAATTCTAACAATGACATACTGTATCCATGATGCATTCATCTCCAAAAATTCAAATCTTTTACATTTTTGGCCTGTCGTCACATGAAATTACAGTAAATGGAAATGATTATATTGAGCCGAGCTATTTTGGATCAACACATTTTATAATTGCCAGAGCTAATTACTGTGGGGGTGCTGAGAGTCAGAACCCACCGACCTATTATTGATGGGCTCTCCTATGGACAGGTTATCCATATGATAATTCCACGCAATCTCTTTAGCTGACCATTCATGGTGAAAAACTGTTACAATCCATCATATTCAGGACAAAATGAACTGCCTGCTAACTGAGGAGTTTTGTTAAAACTTCCTTTTAAAGTCTATGATAAAAGTGGAAAAGGGAGACAAGAAGCAAAGTAAAAGAGAGGCACAGACACACGTAGACCCTGATACTGCTTCGTATTAAGACTACAACTGAAGACACAGCTATACTGGTCAGTATTTCTGGGGATGAGTAAGCACAAATTCTTCATGTCTCTGTGTATGGGAGACATCAAAATACCTAATCTGCACCTACTGGCCCAAAAATCGGACATAGAGATTGAAGAGGGTGAAACTTGTGGAAAATGCAGGATATAAGTAATATAATGGCTAGGGTTGGTGTGAATCAACTCACAGGACCACATCCATTGGCCATATCACTCAGGAGCCCTAAGAATCGCCTCCTTCCTCTTGGCATCTGCAGCTTCTTATTTGATTAGCTGACCTGGTGCCACATCACCTGTGCGTCACCCCGTAACAATGACAAAGTCGCCAGTCAGACTAATCAAAAAAAGGTCAAGGAATGCCATCAGGGAGGAGGTTTTCAGAGTTCCCATTCAACAGCCATAGTATATTGATGTGGCCAATCCTGTGATCCAATACTTTTCATCTGATTGCTCCACCCCTGGATTTTGGCTTACAAATACCAAAATAAAAAACTCGCCAAATACTCAACGTGTACATGTGGCCTAACAGTGCCAGTGTCCCTTCCACTGTATGTACCATCACGGCCAGGCAGGACATAACATCCAGCTAGTGACAATATGGGAATTGGAGTGTTTGGATTCGGTTACCTTCCGATGTGCCCTCCCCAAGGACCTTCAAAGATAACAGCTTCTGGTTTTTTCATCTGTTTGAAGCTGACTTTGGCGTAATTGCAAACACTGTGCAGCTGTGTGAGCGGCAGTGATAGCTGTTCTGTTATTAGGGACTAGGATTATCTCAGCCATTAAAATATATCTTCGGCCTTTTTTCTAGCCCTTTTTAATTTGTGACTTTGTTCTACTTTCAAGTTATTGCAGAGCTGGGCCATAAAACTCACACTGTTATTGACTTCACACTGGGCAGCAGGATCTTGGAGGATATTTTATTCATACATCATGCATCAGTGCCACAGATGGATTTGGGACTTTATGTATTAAAAAAATGCATAAAAATATTATCACTGTAATATATGTTGGAAGAATCCATTAAAGTGAAATAATTGGTTGCTTTTAGTGCAGTATGATCCAGTAATTCACAGAATTGTGGTAATTTGCTTACCTTTGCTAATGTAACTTCTGCAAGAACATAAAACAGTTTGTCCTATTACTGCCTGGGAATTAGACTCTCTGTTATTGTTTGTGCTTATAAATTGACTAGATGATGGCCCGCATTAGGTATTCTAGAATATGTATGTAGTTGACATACTGTGACTGACAGAACTTCTTCAGTCAACATGAGTGAACTACACCACTCCTCCTGTCACCGCTCCTCCATTTCTCCTCCTGTCCCCACTCCTCGGTCTCTCCTCCTATCACTGCTCCTCCACCTCTCCTCCATCTCTCCTCCTATCACTGCTCCTCCACCTCTCCTCCATCTCTCCTCCAGTCACTGCTCCTCCATCGCTCCTTCTGTCCCTGCTCCTTCTGCCACCGCTCCTCCTGTCACCATTCCTCCTGTTACTGCTCCTCCGTCTCTCCTCCTGTCACCACTCCTCTTGTCCCCGCTCCTCCGTCTCTCCTCCTGTCACTGCTCCCCCTGTCCCTGCTCCTCCATCTCTCCTCCTGTCCCTGCTCCTCCTGTTCCTGCTGCTCCGTCTCTCTTCCGGTCACCGCTTTTCCTATCACCCCTTTTCCTGTCACCGCTTCTCCGTGTCTCCGCCTGTCACCACTCCTCCGTGTCTCCTCCTGTCATCGCTCCTCCTGTCACATCTCCTCGTGTCCCCGCTCCTCCGTCTCTCCTCCTGTCACCACTCCTCCTACCCCCGCTCCTCCGTCTCTCCTCTTGTCACCGCTCCTCCTGTCCCCGCTCCTCCATTTCTCCTCCTGTCCCCGCTATTCCTGTTCCTGCTCCTCCGTCTCTCTTCCTGTCACCGCTCTTGGTCTCTCCTCCTGTACCCGCTCCTCTAGTTCCCGCTCCTCCACCTCTCCTCCTATCACCACTCTTCCTGTCACTGCTTCTCCTGTCCCCGCTCCTCCATCTCTCCTCCTGTCCCCGCTAATCCTGTTCCTGCTCCTCCGTATCTCTTCTTGTCACCGCTCCTCATGTCACAACTCCTCATGTCACCTCTCCTACGTCTCTCCTCCTGTCACCGCTCCTCCATCTCTCCTCCTGTCCTGGCTCCTCCGTCTCTCCTCCTGTCCCCGCTCCTCCGTCTCTCCTCCTGTCACCGCTCTTGCAGTCCCCGCTCCTCCGTCTCAGCTCCTCCATCTCTCCTCCTGTCCCCGCTCTTCCTGTTCCCGCTCCTCCGTCTCTCCTCCTGCCCCGCGCTCCTCCTGCCCTGCGTTCCTCCTGCCCTGCGCTCCTCCTGCCCCCCGCTCCTCCTGTCCTCGCTCCTCCATCTCTCCTCCTGCCCCGCGCTCCTCCTACCACGCATTCCTCCTGCCCCCCGCTCCCCGTCTCTCCTCCTGTCAGCGCTCCTCCTGTCCCCGCTTCACCATCTCTCCTCCTTTCACCGCCCCTCCTCCATCCATTCTCCTGCCCCCTGTTCCTCCTCTCCCCTCTCCTCTCTCCGTCTCTCCTTCTGCCCCACGCTCCCCCTGCATTCCTCCTGCCCCCTGCTCCTCTGTCTCTCCTCCTGTCAGCGCTCCTCCTGTCCCCGCTCCTCCGTCTCTCCTCCTTTCACTGACCCTCCTCCGTCCCTTCTCCTGCCCCGCGCTCCTCCTGCCCTGCGTTCCTCCTGCCCTGCGTTCCTCCCGCCCCCGCTCCTCCTGTCCTCACTCCTCCATCTCTCCTCCTGCTCCGCGCTCCTCATAACACGCATTCCTCCTGCCCCCCGCTCCTCCGTCTCTCCTCCTGTCGGCGCTCCTCTTGTCCCTGCTCCACCATCTCTCCTCCTTTCACCGCCCCTCCTCCATCCATTCTCCTGCCCGCTGTTCCTCCTCTCCCCTCTCCTCCCTCCGTCTCTCCTTCTGCCCCACGCTCCCCCTGCATTCCTCCTGCCCCCTGCTCCTCTGTCTCTCCTCCTGTCAGCGCTCCTCCTGTCCCCGCTCCTGCGTCTCTCCTCCTTTCACTGACCCTCCTCCGTCCCTTCTCCTGCCCCCGCTCCTCCTGTCCCCGCTCCTCCGTCCCCCCTCCTGCCCTGCGCTCCTCCTGCCCCCGCTCCTCCCCCCCCATTCCTCCTGACCCCCACTCCTCTGTCTCTCCTCCTGTTAGCGACCCTCCTGCCCCCTCCAGCTCCTCCTGCCCCCTGCCACCTCTGCCCCTTCCTGCCCCCTCTGCCCCCTCCGCCCCTCCTGCCCCCTCCACTCCTCCTGCCCCCTCCACTCCTCCTGCCCCTCTTGCCTCCTCCTGCCCCCTCCACTCCTCCTGCCCCCTCCACTCTTCCTGCCCCTCCTGCCACCTCCACTCCTCCTGCCCCATCCGCTCTCCTCCCCTGCCCCCTCTGCCCCCCTGCCCTCCTCCGCCCCTCTCCCTCTGCCCCCTCCACTCCTCCTGCCCCCTCTGCCCCCTCCTGCCCCCTCCCACTCCTTCCTCCTGCCCCTCTCTCTGCCCCCCTCCTGCCCCCTCGCCCCCCTGTCCCCTCCGCCTCTTCCTGCCCCCTCCGATCCTCCTGCCCCCTCCACTCCTCCTGCCCCTCCTGCCCCTCCTGTCCCCTCCCCCCTCCTGCCCCCTCCACTCCCTGCCCCTGCCCCTCCACTCCTCCTGCCTCCTCCTGCCTCCTCCTGCCCCCTCCACTCCTCCTGCCCCCTCCACTCCTCCTGCCCCTCCTGCCTCCTCCTGCTCCTCCTCCTGCCCCCATCCGCTCCTCCTGCCCCTCCTGCCCCTTCCACTCCTCCTGCCCCATCCACTCCTCCTGCCCCTCCTGCCTCCCTGCCCCTCCACTCCTACTAGGCCACAATAATCCTCTGCCCTCCTGCCCAACAGTTGTCGCTTCTCTGCCCTTCGCTCCTTCTGCACCTCCTGCCACCTACGCTCCTCCTGAATACTATGGAATAAAAATAATCCGGATGCTTAACCCGATCAGTTTGTCGCTACTGCTGCTTTCCATATAGGGCACTCCACATAGTTTGTTTGTTTAGTATCTGATGGAGACATTGTAATTTATTTAAAACCAAACAAATCAAACCGATGTGGTTTGCACACTGAATTGTCAATGAGGTACTTCGACACTAATTCATTGCACTGGTTAGAATGGATCAGCAAAATTTGTTTATTACACCGAAGCCAAAAACTCAACATGTAGTATCCAAAACAGGTAAACGGATCCAGATAATACAGGATGGTACTGGATGAAACCATACCAGTAATATAACAGAACTGGAAAATGGATCTAGTATAATACCAGTATGGTTTCATCCGACTACATCTGGTTTAAGGGCAAAAACCATATCTAGACAGATGCGGTTTTTCGCCTGATTTTTCCAGATGCACAAAAAAACACTTGTGTGAAGGCGCCCTGAGCAATTGCCTCAAGATGTATTGATTTAATGCAAGGCAGACTTTGTGCAAAGTCAATTGACCTACTATGAAAAAGTGCACAAGAAAACATGCATGAACGTCTGGAGCAATGTACTATTAGATCTGTTTAAATTACATTTTGGTGTTTTTTCTTTTAAATTTTTAAATGCAGCAAGAAGGATTAGTGACCTGATTACAGGTTTCTCATTTTATTATCAATATAAATAGTTTTTAAAATCCTTATAATGTCTTCTGTCTTTCAATAGGGTAGAATTCCAACTTAAAGGGTATTTACACTGCAATAATCATGAACGAGCATTGTTAAAAACAATAATCACAAAATTACCTACTAAAATATTGCTATACAGGCAATATAACCCAAGGATTTCAGAGCAAAAAATCTAAATTATTAATTTATTCCAATAAAAAAAATGTATTTTGATACAATTAAGATGAGAAGACAGAAGAATAAAATAACTGATTAAGTTGGCTGACATTCGGTGTCCCTGTATTGTCAGCAATCTTGATCAGTTATTTTATTCATCTACTTCATCTAATTTTAATTGTATCAAACAAAATATATTTTTATAGGTATATTTTTATTGTTAACAACAGGCTGCCGGCCACACTATTAACGAGCGAAACTCTAGCTTCAGACTGGCTGTGCAAACAGACATTTATACGTCCGCCGATCGGTAAAAGTTTACTGATATGTGGTTCTATGCGGCACCAGTTTGTGGGACCTTTGGATATATTTGTTACAAATTTATTCACATTTAATGTAGCAATTTAACTGGTGCTCTCATCTTTCCATAAATATTATCTACTACTTGTGTCCTTATTCCAGGTACATAATCCAAGGACGTTACAAATATTTGCTGTCACTGAATCCTTGACCCCTGTACATCATTGATTGCCCTTCCTAGTGGTCTAAAATCTATAGCCTGTGCTTTTTACTACCACTTACCAATCTCATTGACTTCAATTTCCTTCTGCCCAATAAAGTACCAAACACAGCCCATCCAATGGGCAAGTAATGCGAACATAGACATGAGAAGGGTTAGTACAACTGCACTGTACTGAGAGTAACGATCCAACTTTTGAAGCAAGCGAAGAAGTCGGAGTAGACGCACGGTCTTCAGAAGATGGACTCCAAAATACTGAGAAACAAAACCAAGACAAGTCATGTAAAACATATGGTGACAATATAAAAAATGAAACTATATAACTATACAAATTATCTAATTACAGACTATACATGACATAATACATGACACTATACATGACATATTAATTTGGCAATTATTTCAGGGTAGTCACAGAACTTTTCAAAATTTCTATTGTACGAATGCTGGTGGATACAAATTGGAGATTTTGCCGTTAGGGGTGAAATATGAAATATTCACACTGTGTCATGAAAGAAAGGTAACAAAGTGATGTAATTAACAAAATGTATGTCATTAGGTTGTGGGTCAACATTCTTCTGTCTTATTTTAAGAGCTATCGCCTTCTGTCAGACGTTTGCCACCCAGACAAATATAAAGAAGAAAAACTCTTTGAAAGTAGCTTATAAAAGTTTAATACAAAGATGAATATTTTCACTTACCACATTAACACTAAATGCATAGAGCAGGTCAAAGGGAAGGGCAGCAATGAGGTCCACAAAGAACCATGTGGTTGCATAGTGCACACAAATAGAGCGGGGATCGTACACAACCTGGCCAGACTTGCTGACATATGTTGTTCGGAAATTTAAAAGAATATCTGTGAATAAATCAGGAAAATCAGTGATTTTTTTTTCAAGATTCTAATCACCATATAATATATCACTTTTCATGCAGTACCTATGATGGCAAAGACTACTACTTTTTTCACTCTAAAGGTACCTTTACACACACAAATTGCTTGCAATTCACTGGTTGCAGTGAAATCATGGACACATTGTTCCATTTTGTTGCCATGTACAAGTGGAACAATGTGTCCATGATTTCACTGCAACCAGTGTATTGCAAGCAATTTGTGTGTGTAAAGGTACCTTAATGCTATTGGTTTTTGCATCTGTTCTTTTTTCTCTCCACTTCCTAACAAGAATAAATACAGTCCTGTCCAAACTATAAAACTATCCATACACTTTATAAATTTGCATGTTTTAAATTAGGAGAGGGGACATAAGAGACAGTTCTGTAGGAAGCTAATCTCCCACGAGTACAAAATAGTAAAGTCCAACAGTTTGGTACTCTTTCCCACAGCATCTGCCATCCAGGGATAGATTCCAGAAAACAGTAATAAAGAGCTGGAATCAATTGCCGCGCTGACCACAAGGATAAAAACAGAGTAAATCATCCACTCCGTTTATTCTGCCCACAAGGATAAAACAGAGTAAATCATCCACTCCGTTTATTCTGCGGTATTACTCTATGTGCGCTTCCTTTCTCTTTTAATTTATCCAGGGATAGATGGAACTCTCTCATACACTTCATTTAGTTGGCTAGCTTGAGGAAATCGAAGAGCTTGGCCAGTGTGTCTAATATGTACGACCAATTTATGCTTCATTTAGATGTCTATGAGTCCCGCATGTATTCTGTGTTTTTCACTGCTAGCACATGTACCCATTATAGTCTATGGAGCTCTTCATATATTCCATAGTTTTTGTGGACAATGTGCTTCAAAAAACACGCAGACAAGTCAGTTTTTTTTATCTAAGGCCCCCTTCACATCACGATTTTTTGCAGGACCACACGACAGAATGGACAGGCCCGGATGTGAATTCCGGATGCCATATCTGTGATTTTGAGGCATCCGGACACAGAAAGAGCAAGGAGGAGCCCGAGTCTGCAAAGCGCAGGCAAGTGGTGTCGCGCTGTTATGTTACACGGAGGGTGGAAGAATCCTGTGTTTCTTCCCCCGTCGTGACATTTCGGGCTGACGTTTTGCTTTCCCAATGTATCTACATACACTGCAAAAGCAAAAAGAAAGAGAAAAAATGTATTAAAAATAAAAAAATAAATGCTCACCTCTCCGCTGGCTATCTGGAACCCAAGGAGAAGACGTCGAATGCTGCGGACCTTAAAATGTGATTGGCCGTTAGCGATCAGGTGATATGTCAAGTGATATACCACTTGATCGCTACCGGCCAATCACATTTTAAGGTCCTGGCGGCATTCGGACATCTTCATCTTGGGTCCCGGATAGCCAGCGGAGAGGTGAGCATTTTTTTTTTTATTTTTAACACATTGCTTTATTTCTTTTTCATTTTAGCAGTCTATGTAGATACACTGCTAAAGTGAAATTACACTGAGCAGAGCAGTTTTCATGTACTAAGCATACTCAGTACACTAACACCGGATCTGGGAAACAATCCTGTTTTTTTCCCGGATCTGAGCTCCACAGGAACCCATGTTATTTGAATTGGACAGCGTCGGATCCGATGCAGTCTATTCTGTCCGACTGTGTCCACTGTGCCCAAAATCAGAGCAGTCTCAGATTTTGGGGACGTGAAAAAAGCGGACACAATCAGATCCCTGCACACACGGATGGCCATTAAGGACCAATCAGTGCCGCTCCGTGCCCATAGGGAATTTACAACGGATAGCCACGGATCTCCAAAAATTGTGATGTGAAGGGGGCCTAAGTCAGGGATCACAAATAACTACACAAGTCTATAGATCTGTGAAAGTAACAGAAAGTAGATAGATGCATCAATGTGCAATCTGTGTGCTGTCCATAAAGGATCGGAGAAGCTGTGCAGGTTTTTGTTCCTCAGTGAAAATCACTGGTGAAACATAATAGAATCTGACCAAACACAGATGAAAATTGGATTTAAAATACTGATGAACAATGGTCCGTACGTTTTTGATGTACAAAAAGCCCCACAGAAGGCTAAATTATTTTACAGTTTCAGACCTGGAGAGGATTAGCCAATTTATTTCCTGCTGAATGCTATCTTAATCCAATTAAAAATCAGGTGTCTTCTTATGTGAAGTAGATAATTGAGGTTGAATATTTGAGGGCTGCAGCCCCATTCCTGTAGATTAACAATTTGTCAGAAGGCGGGAGATAAAAGCTGGCGGTGATTGGGAGTGTGGCATTTTGATGTAACAACCTCATGTGAGCGCTGGCATTACTGGAACAGTGCTGACTTGGAGGTGAGTATAAGCTTTTTTATTTTAATAGGGACAAATATAGGAATGAGAAGGGGTTGTACTAGTAGTGGACAGCTCCTTTAAGATCGCTCATGCAACAGAAAGAAGGTGGCAATTTTACCTATGAATCCATGAAACATCCTGTGGACAGGTGTGGTGCTATTTTTTGGGAAAAAGGAACCATATTTTCCTAAATGTGTAAAAATTCATACATCAAATGTAGTTTCACAAAGAAAGCCTCCGATACCATGGTACTACAAATACATGCCAACATATCCACCATGAACCCTTCAGTTTTTCTCTACTGCCATATGTTAATGTTTTTTTCCATGTGCCATTATATGTGCGACACTTTTCTTAACCCAAAGTCAGTTTCTTCCTCCCACTGATTTCTAAAAATGCAATTCGCCCTAGTAAATAATTAACAAGATGTCTGAGCATGAAGCCCGGGCTCTACCATTAGCTCGTCGTGAATAATAACAGGAAAATCTTCAATACATTTGCCTCTACAGGACATTGGTTTCACAGCTCACTTAAATATTTAGATACTGCATCTTTTGTGAATGAACGTCTACTCACTCCTAATCCTGACAAGCTAAAAGGACAGCTCAACAGGGTTCCAGAATGTCCACGGAACAGATACTTTAATAAATGATAACACTGTTTGTGTACAAAATAGAGCAGGGCGGCATTTCTAGCTTTCATTAGGAAAGATGCCCAGGAATTGATAAACATCCAAGTAAGCTGTTGGATGTAATATATTAAGACAGTTGTTGGAAGAATATGCAAAACCTGTACATGTGTTTCCAAGGACTGCCAAAAGCTTCGCTGCCAGTATCAACGCAACAAGGCTTTACATACTGCACAATTATTCTGCATAGTGGAATGAAAGACACATTGGCAGTCAAATTGTCACTTGCATGGTGAATTGACAGATAAGATTTAGATCATGTACATGAGTTGTATGTATTTGTAATTTGGCACTCATAAAGGTCTAGATGACTTACTGGATTTTGTAAGTCTCATTTTATAAGGTGATTTTATGTTAAATTCTATCTGATCCAACATAACGGACTCCATATTATGGTGGTATTTACTGTTGAGGGCAGAATATTTCCATAATAAGCAGCCATAACGTTACACCATATGGCACCACACTGAAAGTCTATGGCTCTATAGTATAGAGCTGCAGGGATGCCATGTGCCTTACCACAGGGTCCGTGCATATGGCTCTCAATAAAGCCGAAACATGTATATATTCTAAAACAAAAAATAAATAATTCAAGTGTGAATGTCCTGTGAATTAATATGTGAATTTTAGGAATAATATATACAGTCATGTAAATTGTTCCATAAAATGAAGGATTGCCCCTAGAAAATTTTTGCAATGACACGTTTTGTTATACACATGTTTATTTCCTTTGTGTGTATAGGAATAACAGGAAAAAAAAAGCCAGGAGAAAAGGCAAATTGGACATAATTTAATACAAACATCCTAAAATGGGCCAGACAAAATTGTTGGAACCATCAACTTAATATTTGGTTTCACACCTTTTGGAATAAATAACTGCAATCAATCGCTTCCTATAATCATTAACAACTGGAATTTGAGACTCTTCTTTTGTAAACTGCTCCAGGTCTCTCATATTTGAAGATGTCTTCTTCAATAGCAATTTTAAGATCCCTCTACAGGTGTTCAATGGGATTTAGATCCAGATTCATTGCTGTCACTTCAGAACTCTCCAGTGCTTTGTTTCCATCCATTTCTGGGGTTTTCTTGAGGTATGTTTGTGGTCATTGTCCTACTGGTAGACCTATGACCTAGAACACAAACTCTGCTTTCTAACACTGGGTACTACATTGTGATGCAAAATCCTTCGGTAATCTTCAGATTTCATGATGCCATTCACACAGTCAATAAATATAGCCCCAGCACACAAAAAATATGAGGAGATTTTTGGTATCTTTGTGTTCTTTATTACAACTTGTTCTTGTCAACCTTTATATCACACAACGTTTCGGCTCAAGGCGAGCCTTTCTCAAGTGAATCTTGTGGATGTGGTTAGAGTACGTGGGTAGGTTCCCACATGAGCTTCCGCTCAGGCCAGAACCCTCAGGGGATACTCAGCAGGTGACTCCGTCCTAAATTCTTAATGCAAGTGTAGCAGCAGCATAGTGGCTGGTCTGTATGGAGGGACAGGAGCTCCTAAGAATTTAGGACGGAGTCACCTGCTGAGTATCCCCTGAGGGTACTGGCCTGAGCGGATGCTCATGTGGGAACCTACCCAAAACCTCTAACCACATCCACAAGATTCACTTGAGAAAGGCTCGCCTTGAGCCGAAACGTTGTGTGATACAACTTGTTCTTGTCAAACTTTATAATAAAGAACACAAAGATACCAAAAATCTCCTCATCTTTTTTGTGTGCCGGGGCTATATTTACAGACTCTGCAGCCTTTTTTTCCCCAGAGCACCCAAACGGTGGTTGAGCTGTACTATATACTCTCTAAATTTCACACAGTCAAGGCACCCAGTGTCAGAGGATGCAAAACAACCCCAAAATAGTTTTGATCATGCACCATATTTGACTGTAGGTACTGTGCTCTTTTCTTTGTAGGGCTTATTCTGTTTTCAGTAAACAATAGACTGATGTGCTCATCATTGGTCTCATTTGTCAACGAGATGCTTTCCCAGAATGTTTTTTCCTTACAGACATAAAAAAACTAGACTGTAGCATGCCAAAATGTATTTGAGTATCAGCAGTGGATCCTCCTGAGTCTCTTGCCATAGCATTCCATTTCATTCAAATGTTGACAGATTAGTTGGCGCTGACACTGATGCACCCTGAGCCCGCAGGACAGCTCAAATTTCCTTGGAACTTGATTGGGGCATTTTTTCCACCATTCAGACTATCCTGTGTTGCAACCTCTCATCAATATTTCTGTGCAATCTATATCTAGGGAGAGTAGGTACAGTGCCATGTGTTGTAAACTTTGAGATTTTATTATGCACCCTGGACAAAGGAACATCAAGATCTCAGGAGATGGACTTGTATCTTTGTCATAGTTGATATTTTTCAACAATTTTTGTTCTCAAGTCCTCAGACCGCTCTCTTCTCTTTCTGTTCTCCATGCTTAGTATAGCACACACAGTCTCACAATGCAAAGATTGAGTCAACTTCTCCCTTTTTTTTAATCTATTTTCAGATGTGATTTTCATATTTTCCACTCTTGTCATTTGCCGCAGGTAAGTTTTAAGGAGCATCACATGCTTGAAATAAAGTTATTTATGCACAATTTTGGAAAAGTGCCAACAATTTTCTCCGGCCCGTTTTTGGGCTTCGTGTGATATTATGTCCATTTTGCCTATTGTACTGTTTTTTTGTGTTATTCCAATACACACAAAGGAAATAATCATGTGTTTTATAAAACATGTGTAAGTAATTGCAATAATTTTCTGAGAGAAATACTTCATTTTCTGGAACAGTTTTAAAGCTATATATTCTAGTTGCATCTCAATGAATTAGAATATCATCAAAATCAATGTAATATTGCCAGGTTTCAGGGCATTCCTGGGAGCCCTAAAACAAGTTGACTAATAAATCAAAATTATATTCACCCTTCGTGGAATATGGCAGTGTGGTTTTTAACCCTTCATCCTCCCTACTTTAATTTTCTGAAATAATGATCTTTGGGTTTTCATTGGCTGTAAGTCATAATCATCAACATCTACATAAAAACCACTTGAAATAGATCACACTGTTTGTAACAACTCTATATAATATATGCATTTCACTTTTTGTATTGAATTCCTGAAATAAATTAACTTTTTGACGATATTCTAATTCACAGAGATGCACTAGTATATATATATATATATATGTATATATATATATATACTAGATGGCGGCCCGATTCTAAAGAATCGGGTAGTCTAGAATCCATATATAGTTTATTTACTAATAGTTACGGGAGTGCGGTGAAATGAATTGTGTGTATACAGGCGGCTCAGTGGGTAGCAGAGTATACGGTGGCTCAGTGGTTAGCAGTGAGTGCGGTGGCTCAGTGGTTAGCAGTGAGTGCGGTGGCTCAGTGGTTAGCAGTGAGTGCGGTGAGATTGGTCAGCGCAGAGGACAGGGGGCAGAGGCGGCTGGGCAGAGGACAGGGGCAGAGGCGGCTGGCAGAGGACATGGGAGAGACGCAGAGGACAGGGGCAGGACACAGAGGGGGCAGAGGACGCAGAGGACAGGGGGCAGAGGACACAGAGGGGGCAGAGGACGCAGAGGACAGGGGCAGAGGACACAGAGGGGGCAGAGGACGCAGAGGACAGGGGGCAGAGGACACAGAGGGGGCAGAGGACCAGGGACAGGGCAGAGGACACAAGGGGGCAGAGGACACAGAGGGGGCAAGGGACACAGAGGGGGCAGAGGACACAGAGGGGGCAGAGGACACAGAGGGGGCAGAGGACACAGAGGGGGCAGAGGACACAGAGGGGCAGAGGACACAGAGGGGGCAGAGGACACAGAGGGGGCAGAGGACACAGAGGGGGCAGAGGACCACAGGGGGCAGAGGACGCAGAGGGGGCAGAGGACGCAGAGGAAGGGGCAGAGGACACAGAGGGGGCAGAGGACAGGGGCAGAGGACAGGGGCAGAGGACAGGGGGCAGAGGACGCAGGGACATGGGGCAGAGGACGCAGAGGACAGGGGGCAGAGGACGCAGAGGACAGGGGGCAGAGGACGCAGAGGACAGGGGCAGAGGACGGCAGAGGACAGGGAGAGGACGCAGAGGACAGGGGGAAGAGGACGCAGAGGACAGGGGGAAGAGGACACAGAGGGGGGCAGAGGACGGGGCAGAGGACAGGGGGCAGAGGACAGGGGCAGGGACAGGGAGAGGACACAGAGGGGCAGAGGACCAGAGGGGCAGAGGGCAGAGGACAGGGCAGAGGACAGGGGCGGGAGGACAGGGCGCAGAGGACAGGAGGCGGGCAGAGGGAGACAGGGGCAGAGGACAGGGGGCAGAGGACAAGAGGGGCAGAGGACGCAGAGGACAGGGGGCAAAGAGGACAGCAGAGGACAGGGACAGGGAAGGACCGAGAGGACAGAGGGGGCAGAGGACGCAGAGGACAGGGGAGAGGACGCAGAGGACAGGGGGCAGAGGACAGAGAGGGCAGAGACAGGGGCAAGACCAGGGGGCAGAGACAGGGGCAGAGACAGAAGGGGGCAGAGGACAGGGGGCAGAGGACAGGGGGCAGAGGACGAGGACAGGGGAGAGGACGAGGGGGCAGAGGACAGAGGGGGCAGCAGAGACAGGGCAGAGGAGGCAGAGGAAGGCAGAGGACGGCAGAGGACAAGGGGCAGAGGACGGCAGAGGACAGGGGAGAGGACGCAGAGGACAGGGGGCAGAGGACAGCAGAGGACAGGGGGCAGAGGACAGGGCAGGAGGACAGGGGCAGAGACGCAGAGGACAGGGGGCAGAGGACCAGAGGGCAGGGAGCAGAGGACAGGGCAGAGACAGGGGCAGAGGACCAGAGGGGCAGAGGACGAGAGGACAGGGGGCAGAGGACAGGGGGCAGAGGACACAGAGGGGGCAGAGGAGGGGCAGGAGGACAGGGGGCAGAGAGAAGCAAGGACAGGGCAGAGGACCACAGGGGGCAGAGGACGCAGAGGACAGGGGCAGAGGACAGCAGAGGACAGGGGGCAGAGGACGCAGAGGACAGGGGGCAGAGGACGGGGCAGAGGACAGGGGGCAAGGACGCAGAGGACAGGGGGGACAGCAGAGACCAGAGGAGGGCAGAGACAGAGGACAGGGGGAAGAGGACCAGAGGGGGCAGAGGAGAGAGGACAGCAGAGGACAGGGGGAGAGGACACAGAGGGGCAGAGGACGCAGAGGACGGGGCAGAGACAGGGGCAGAGGACACAGAGGGGCAGAGGACAGGGCAGGGGGCAGAGGACAAGAGGGGCAGAGACCAGAGGACAGGGGGCAGAGGACGAGGGGGCAAGGACGCAGAGACAGGGGCAGAGACCAGAGGGGGAGAGGACGCAGAGGACAGGGGGCAGAGGACCAGAGGACAGGGGAAGAGGACACAGAGGGGCAGAGACGCAGAGGACAGGGGGCAGAGGACAGGGGGCAAGGAGGGGGCAGAGGACGCAGAGAGGGGGCAGAGGACGCAGAGGACAGGGGCAGAGGACAGCAGAGGACAAGGGGCAGAGGACGCAGAGGAAAAGAGGGGCAGAGGACGCAGAGGACAGGGGGCAGAGGACGCAGGGGGAGGACAGGGGGCAGAGGAGGACAGGGGCAGAGGACCAGAGGAGGGGAGAGGACAGAGGAGGGGGCAGAGGACGCAGAGGACAGGGGGGCAGAGAGGACACAGAGGGGGCAGAGGACGCAGAGGACAGGGGGCAGAGGACAGGGGGCAGAGGACACAAGGGGGCAGAGGACGCAGAGGACAGGGGGCAGAGGACAGGGGGGCAGAGGACAGGGGGCAGAGGACCGAGAGGGGGCAGAGGACGCAGAGGACAGGGGGCAGAGGACGCAGAGGACAGGGGGCAGAGGACGCAGAGGACAGGGGGCAGAGGACGCAGAGGACAGGGGGCAGAGGACGCAGAGGACAGGGGGCAGAGGACGCAGAGGACACAGAGGACAGGGGGCAGAGGACACAGAGGACAGGGTGCAGAGGACACAGAGGACAGGGGGCAGAGGACACAGAGGACAGGGGGCTGAGGACACAGAGGACAGGGGGCAGAGGACAGGGGGCAGAGGACACAGAGGACAGGGGGCAGAGGACACAGAGGACAGGGGGCAGAGGACACAGAGGGGGCAGAGGAGGCAGAGGACACAGAGGACAGGGGGCAGAGGACACAGAGGACAGGGGGCAGAGGACACAGAGGGGGCAGAGGAGGCAGAGGACACAGAGGACAGGGGGCAGAGGACACAGGGGGCAGAGGACACAGAGGACAGGGGGCAGAGGACAGGGGGCAGAGGACACAGAGGACAGGGGGCAGAGGACACAGAGGACAGGGGGCAGAGGACACAGAGGACAGGGGGCAGAGGACACAGAGGACAGGGGGCAGAGGACAGGGGGCAGAGGACACAGAGGACAGGGGGCAGAGGACAGGGGCAGAGGACACAGAGGGGGCAGAGGACGCAGAGGACAGAGGGCAGAGGGGCACACAGGTTGGAGGGCAGAGCAGCGTGTATGGCTGCAGACTTACCGGTGGCCGGGCGTCGGGTGTAGGAGGAGAGGAGGGGCGGGCAGAGCTGCAGGAGAGGAAGTCCCGCCCTCCCTCCTCTCCAGGCACACGGCAGGGAGCACGGGTACCCCCAGGGTGTGTGTGGGCCCTCCGAGGTGGCGGGCAATGGGCCCCCCTGCCCCCCCCGGTATGTAGGTACTGGCTGGAGGGCAGAGGGTGGAGGGGAGTGGCAGGAGGGGACACGGAACTTCCGAGATCGGAACGTTCCGTGTGTCGGTGACTGTAGCCGGGGGGCAGCCTGGCTACAGTGCACTGGATGAGCCTGGGCGACGACCATCACGGAAGTGGGCGTGGCCTCCTCCGGAAGTGGCCTTCGGGTTTTATATAATAGATATATATATATAAGCATCAATTGTAATATCAGAGAAAAGCAGTCTAAGGGTACCTTTACATGTCACAATATCGCAGTGCAGCATTGACAAAAAGTCACGTGGTACGGCCGTTGCAGTTGATATCGTTCGTGCGTTGTGTCGTGTAAATGGGCAATGTGATTCGAAAAAATCTTAGGTACTATACTGCAAGAAGATTGTGCAAGCCCTTCAACCGTACGATATTGCATATGCGATGTGGCAAGATCATGCTGTGTGACGGCGCAACTACGATCTTGTTTGCAATTTCCCCTATTCACTACAATGTTAATGCTCGGTCCCTCGGTTGAGGACGACAGCCTAGTTGCATTGCCTGCGGGTATCTCCCTGTGTGACATCTCCTATGCGATTTTGAACAAGTGCCAAAAACGTGCGCACTCCCGTGAAATTGTATGCGATATCGGAACGATATTGCGACGTGTAATGGTACCCTAAAGGAAGATTAATACAGTTTGCTGTTTTTGAGCCATAGTTAAACATTTACAAATTGAGATCTAAACTGTAAATTGTAACATTGCGATCTTTAGATGGTAGGCAGTGGTGAAACTCAAAAAGATTGAACAAATCAAATCGAAAACTCATCAGCATAGAAATAAAATGAAAAAATAACTAACAGAGAAAAAAAGGAACTAAGGGATTTATCATTTTTATGTGAAGAATCATATTTCTTTTGCAATGACTATTTCCATTCATTAACAGTAAGCAGAAATTCTGAAAAGTGTTGAGATACAATAAAAGTCATTTTTATATATTTAACCACTTTTTTTTAATACTTTGTGTTTTAATGACCTTCCATTTCCAAAATCTCTGTTTGCGGTCATTGAATGGAAAGGTTTTCCTTTTTAGGTTTCCATGATGAAATTCCATTCTTTACTAGTCCGGCTTACATAGGTGAGGGGCTGTAGTAATGAATCAATGTAAAACTCTAGTTCAGAAAGTGACAATGCTTTACCAACAATAAAGCTTGCAAGCACTTTACAATGAAATAAAATTAGAACTAGTATCATACCAAGCATGAAAAGGATTTCAACAAAGATGTCGCTAACACTCGGTGGGCTACGTGATGAGTTGTTGTCATCCCGAGTGATGGCGAAGCAGACATTGTAAGGAACCGTCACAGCAACATAGAAGGTAGCCAAAAGGATGAGCCAGTCCCAGCCTGCCTTAAAAGTGCCATAGTGCAGTAGAATGAAGCGTGATTTCTGAATTGCAGCAACCTTGTATTCGGAATTGTGGGCTTCTCGCCAAAAACGTTCTATGGATGAGAAAATAGAACAGGTCACATTGTTGTAACTTCTTACAGATATCATAAAAAAGACTGGGCTGAAAATGGATTACCATACATCTCAAATCCATTTTCTGAAACAGCAAAATCACCATCGGACATAAACTACGAGACACAAATGGGAATGAGTTCAAAGACTGCTGTGTCCAGCCTAGAAAATGAGTCTGGACCATCACTATCCTGCATCTAAATGAAACAGTCTTCAAGACTCATAGACAAATCCTTGGAGCATGTTATTGAGTCTGGAAACTTCTGTAGAATCACTATGTCATTGAACTTAAGTCTCCAACATCACAGAGATTTTTTTTCTGTTTTAAATGACAATAATACCGGTAATATAAAACACAGACAATGAATAGAAAGGAGAAAATAATTCATAAACACTGTGGAAGTAAATTGTAGATGTCTACGGAATCAGAAAGATAATAAACTCTGTAGAAATAAATTGTAAATGACACAGTCTATTACATGACCAGTAACAGTTAATACACTGTCTACAAGAAAATTGCACATTTCATAGTTTATTATCAAATAAACCGTCCTTGTATTATATGTAATAATGTTAAGTTAAAAATTTCCTTACACTAAAGACAATCGTCTTGTGGTTTGCGTCATTTATTTCTTTTAAGACAATATTAATATTGAATCCCACACCTTGAGTCACTGCCTCTTCAGGCTCGCTAACATGAGTGCTACCCGAAGTATTGTCGATAGCAATCGGTCCAATGTCATACTATGGGGTAGTGCCTACTTGTGCTTTATTTCTCATGAAACTTGCAGTATGCACGAGTGCCTCTGGATCAGATAACACGCACCCATCTAAGTCTATAGGTGCATGGAAATCATCAGACTACCCTCAGATGACATCCGAGTGCAGTCTGATATAAATAACACAAAAAAGGGAGAAGATGGAGAAGTTAAGTTCTCCATCTTTTCCGCACCTGTGATCCAATGCTCGTGTGTTAGAGAATCAGATCATATTATACTGACACGGATCAGAGTTTGAGTCAAGTGTCATTAAATAATGACGAGATAATATACGCCCGTAAGAGCGATCCTTTGTCCTCTTCTTCCATTCAGCCCTTCTCTAACATTCTGTAAGGTATTCATTATATGGAAAATTCTCCCAGCATATAGACCTAACCTGTCCCATAGACTACTATTTGATAGATGGCAAGTACTGAAAAGAATATGTTATACTATGATTGTGGGCAACCAATGTAATTGTAAGCAAAATAATAAGTAAATACAATTTACAGTTTGTTTAAATCAGCAGGGTTGGAAAGAATCAGAATTGAGGAGGTTGCAAAAATGTATCACAATAATAATATTGTTTTATAATTTATACAGAGACAACATATTCCGGAAAACAAACTAATCAACAATTCAAACCAGGGAGGGACCTGCTTGTAAGAGGTTACAATCTAGAAGGAGCCTTCTGAAGCAACATACCGGTAATAGGAATAATACTTGAGAATAAAACAGAAGAAAAAGAGCTCACCAACTGCATGGCACACCAAACGATGATCCTGGAACAGGTGCTAGGCTCAGGCTGGAAGTGCACAGTAAGCACAAGGGACTCGTGAAGATTAAGGCACATCCGTCAAGGTAAGTAAAAGAGGAACATATTTCTTAATTAGGAGTCCATAAAAAAAACAAAAAACCTTGGTTAAAAACATGCAATCGGATCCATGGAATTCTTATGCATTTCAGGTGCAAGGCCCTTAATCATATGATTAAGGGCCTTATACTTGAAATGTGTAAGGTCCAAATGTATCTGATTGCATATTTGCATCCAATGGTTTTTGTTTTTTAAAGGTCACCTAACAAAATAATATTTTCATATTTAACTTACCGGGATATATGTGCTTTATTCTTTACATGTTCCCTATAAAATACTTGTTTCATATTCTTGGCAGGGGATCCCACATTTGTATTGCTAGGTAGAATTGGCTAGTACATCTGGGTGTCCAATGTAGACAGAAATCTTACAGAAAATTAAAGTATTTTTTGAGTGAGACACCATTAGAACTGACACTACAGTGTACTATACACGGGATTTCTGTCAGGAGAGTATGACATTCTACACTGATGATTAATACCTATAATTATAATTACAAGTTATAGGCTAACTTGCCCTTCTTTAGAGGAGACATTAGCTCAATATTGCTTCATTTTACAAGTCTCTGGACAACTTCAGACAATAATAACTAGTTTAGCATCCATAAAGTTTACCCAGTGCTTACCCTGGTGAGATTAGAAAAGCCCTCTTGCGGTGCATAGGGTTAATCTGGTGTACACACTTGATAATTAAGCTCAGCGTGTCGTGAGCTTCTTACCAGCATGAAATGATTCTATTTGGAAGAGCAATTTGCAGCGTCTGATAAGTTCCTGTCTATGTCTCCATATGACTCTGGTGGGCTTACCTTATACTCACTTATAGAGTGTGAACCAGTAAACATATATTATTATTATATGTACAATACCTACTTTTACCTGCTGAAATATGACACTATTATCATTCTACCTAAAGGGAATCTATCAGCAAGTTTTGCTATGTAATCTGAAGACAGCATGCTGTAAGGGTTAAAACAGAGATTTCAGCCATATGTCTGCACTAGTTGTTGTTTACCTGCTGTTTGTTTTCGCACCAGTAGATTATCGTTGCTGGACACAACAGCACTTGAGCCCAAATGTGGCACGCCCCCAGCTCCTCACTGTCTATAGAATTGTACATACAGAGTCTGCTGCATGGCTAAAATGAAAAACTTTGATTGCTTGAGAACTGCAGCACCCAGTAAATTACGTGATACATCTTTGGATTTAGGGTCTCTTTGTTTACATCATGCTGCTCTAAAATGAGGTAGCAAAAACCTGCTGACAGATTCCCTTTAACCTCAATTTACATAGCGGCAACATATTTTTTGGCATATAAAACCAGAAACTCTCAGAAATGTAAAAGTTTGGAGCCGAGCACCTGTGTGACAGGGACGGATGTTAATACCCTGGAGTAAAGACCTTCATGCTTTAAAAAGGAATGACTACAAACATCTAAAAAATTGTAAAACATGAATACAGAATTTTCCTTTTACTGCGGTATCATTTAGCAAATAAGTCACAGGAATTGCTCATTATCCTGTCAATCATAATCTATTATTTACACTGATTTATCATAAGTAGAGTTTTAGCTTTAGGTTTGTGCCGTTAGTCTAGACGCACATTCAAGGATGGGATGGTAAGGGAGGGAATGCGCCAAGGTACTATTAGAAAATGGCGCGATTATACAAAAGTTGGCAAGTATGCTATAAATAAGATATACCTTTTTAATGTCCTTCTTTCTTTAGTGCACATTTACTGAGTGATAAAAAGTCTTCATGTACTTATACACATCCTTATAAGAACCCAGCAAATTCAAACTGGATTAGAGCTCCATGTAAGAGTTAGAGAAAAATGCTTTATCCATCTCTATGCTAAGCACTATTGAATGGAAACAGGGCTTCATTTGAAGTGAGAAATTGGTCAGGGCTTTTGCAATAGTACAAAAAAAACTTGTGAGTCATTGCTTTAGAATTATCGGAAGAGATGATGGATAGAAAAGCTTTCACTGAATTATAACTTTGGACTGTATGAAAACAACTGTGGACAAAATGAGCGCAAAGAGGGTTTTATCAGTGGCAATATGGTGAAAATAAGAAGTTTCTCACCTGGTGTGGTTGTATCTCACTCGATCTAGATCAGAGCCTGAAACAAGCTGCTGCAGAAGAAGCCACAAGCCATAAGGCTGGAGGAAATGCAAAGGAACTGTGGCGCCACTTCCCCAATGCGCGTTTCAGCACGGTGTCTTCTTCTCCCCAGGGGAAGGCACAGCACCAAAACACACATTGAAGTGGCGCTACTCTCCTCACCTTGCAGAGCAGATAGAAACCAAATCGTACTTTGTTTCCTTTGCAACTTTGGACTTTATTTAGGTGTATAGTACATTAAGCCTTTACTCTTGGCTTGCATCTATTCAGTAGGTGGTCCCTTTGACAGCTCTGTGTGATAGCCATTGTCAGATGAAGGTGAAATATGTACTGATGACTTTCAATGAGCATACTTATATCCCCGGATCACTTTACTAAGGTTGGCCAGATACAATGCTGTATTTTCAAAATTTGGTCAGGGTAGGGATGCTTTACAATTAGCAAAAGTAATTCCTTGCAGCAAAAATATTTTTTTAGGATCACTTTTAAATAAACTGTCTAGATAGCCAAATATCAGTAAATCAGTAGTTAAATTAGCAAATCAAGCTAGCTAATTATGTACTTGTCCAGTGAAAGCAAGTTAATAGGTGATATCTTATTGATCGGTGATAGTCTAAACACTAGGACCTGCAATGATCAGCAGAAGGGGGAACTTTTATCCCCATTAGAATGGAGCAAAAGCGTAAGGCTCCACTTCTACTCCATTGATTCACAATGACACTACAATCAGGTTTTTTTTGAGAAACTCAGAGAATGAATGGACTGACGGTGAAGTTTCCAACCAGCGGCTCCCTTTAGTAACAGGGATAAAGTTCCCCATTTAGGTAATAAAATTCCCCAATATACTGAATGCTGCAGGTCTTAGCACCGATCAGCAATTTATCACTGTTCCTTTGTTATCACTAGACAACCGCATTAAAAATATTTTCGTATGTTTCTGTTTAGTTGTGACACAATTTCTAAAACATTAAAAGAAATGAAAGCCATGTTGACTATCACTACGAAAGTGACAACTCAGTGACTGCTAGAAAACAGTTAGAGTACATATACACAATGCCTTTTACATCATCCCTCTGTCCCATATATAATAAATCCCAGGGAAAAACAACTGCCTAGTACTAAAACAGTAGTTGTCATAAAACTGAAAGGATAGAGAGCGCAATAGGGTCTTATCCTCAATATGAAAACAAAGAATAGGTGGTCACTGCTCACCTGGAAAGGATGTTTAGCACAGAACCGGCATGTACACAAGATGGCTGCTGCAAGGTCCACACATCAATGAAGACCGTGATCAAAGAGAAATATATAGGACTGTTTTCACCGGACCCGTGCTGCCAACCAAGGAGACGTCCAGATATTGGTTGGTAGCAAGTGGCTTTTTATTTCATCCAACGCGTTTCGGAGCCAGACCCGACACTGTCTGCACATCTCCCTTTGTTGGCAGCGCGGGTCCAGTGAACGCAGTCCTATATATTTCTCTTTGATCACAGTACTAAAACAGACCATTTCCCCTAAGAACTTACTAGTGAGGAAACTCCGTTGGGCAGTTCCATGTTTTCTCTTGCAGGTGACACCATGGTTGTTTCTATAAACACCTATGTTTAGGTAACTCTTGTGGTATGCCAGCACATTGTAATTAATGGTTCCTACTGTATTCCTTCAACTCTCTGAATGCTGTTCACTGTCTGTATGTGACTAGCACATGATATACTGTATGTATGGATCAAAGCACATGCACTTTAACTTATTGGCAGTTGTTTTACCTTGGGATTTATTATATATGAGACAGAGAAATGATGTAAAAGGCTTAAGGGCCATTATATTTACTTGGCTACCATTTGTATGTATTTAAAGTTTATATCAGTGTAAGCAGTCTTTGGATATACACTGCAATTTTTCTTCTTTCTTTGTGTGTTCACAACAGCTGTGCATTTTATAGTTTTGGAAATCACCTGGTGCAGACCGGAAGCAAGTTCCCTTTCCCACATCGCCGCGTCACACGCCACCATCTCATCAAAGATGTGGCCGGAGAGTGTGAGTATGCCGAGGAGACAGGCGTGCCAGAGTCTGTCTCACTGCGCCTCTTCCACTCCGACTGGCCACCCAATCTGTGTTACCATTGGTCAGCCAATGGGAACGCAGGAGCTGCCACCAATTGCTGCACACGGGGCGTGCCAAACAGAACGCTCAGGTACGCCTCTGGACTTGCTTCCAGATGGTCTGAGCTCGCTTTATATTTCGCTATCACCATGTCACACGCCATAATACACAGAAATCGCTTGGTGGATATCGCCTGATTTCACTGCAGTGCAGGGCGATCAGATGACGCTCCACCGGCAATTTCTCGTTGTAAAATCGCCCTGTCTCACGCCACTGCACACAGGCGATGTGGTTCCCACATTGCCGAATTCTGCAATTGCTAACGACATCGCTGGCGATATCGCTGCATGTGACGGTACCTCAAGTTTGTCAAATTTCATTTTCAGTTTATATTCTCACACTCTTCTGTCTTGCTGTGATCTGAAGTTACCTTTTAGAATTAGTATTTTCATATCCAATATTGTGTGATCAGGCCTACAGAAATGTCTATATAAAAGAGAAAGAAGAGAGCTCCCACTTTGAAATACCTAGTGGTAGGATAAGGTTTATATATATATATATATATATATATATATATATATATATATATTATATATTATAATATCTAACATTACAGAAATGTCTAGGGACAGTAAATCTGTCCTTCTTTCCTTTATGTATGGCGATGAGAGTTAATCAACCCCACAGATAGTGCCCCTGAGAAGGAGCTGGACAGCCTAATGTTTGGGAATAAACACCATTACATCAAGCTTTGTGTGGTCCTCTTTCCTCAACAGCTGCGTGATTGTGGAAACTGTTCCTTGATTTCATATCATGCACCACTTGCACTGCTATCCAGCGGAAGCTGTAAAGTGCATACACCAATGTGGTTTACACAACTGGCCAGGTGAGCCATGCCATTGTAGAGTATTAATTGTCCCTAAACAATAAGCCCATTGCGCTGTGTTTGTCTTCCATTTAGATATCTTCAGAATTTGTGTCATTATTAGCCAGATGAAGAGACAAAGTCTTGAAAAATAATGTGAATTTAGAGAGAGTGAAGGAGAATTACAAGTGTAAGATTGGTGTTAATAGACTGGAAGTCACAATGCATGTGTAAGAAGGACATTGTTCAACAATAGCTCCTCATTTGACGTGGTGAGTTTGCATCAAACTTCGATTTGGTCACACTGCCGATTCTTGCTATATTTATACTCCGTGACATACGTCCGTTTAACCGAAACAGAACAAAAATGTTATGGAAAATTGGAAATATTTGCTGTATATCCATTGATCGCACATTTTCTATATTTGGCTAGCAAAAGGTCCGTTGCTGTTTAGGAAAATTACAACTCAGCTGCAACATGTGTAACAACAGCCGAAAGTGATTTTTAAAAAATAAATAATTAGTTCTATTCACAAGCCATACTCCTAGGTGAATTATTGCATTTCAGTATCAAACAGTGTTATGGTCTGCCTCTAGATAGCCAAATGAAGCTGATGTAAAGTCAAGTGATGACGGTGGTAAAAATAAGAAGATGCTTGGATGCACAAGTTTCATTTAGTTTTCTAATCTAATTGTGCCGACCCTGTCACTTTTCTAAAAAGTAGCTGCACGTTTACTGGGGAAGTACTAAGGATCCGTAAATGGACAAACATCTTCAACATGGATGCCAAGGTTATTTGACCCTGAGGGTGATGAGCGATCCGGTAAGGGGGTAAGTCAATATATTTCCTACAATAGAGTCAGTCATCCTTGAACCTATCACTTTTTATGGTACTTAAGTAGTACTCTGTTTTTGAGTGTTTGATAGTTTCTTTTTTTCTTAATGAAACACAAGTTATAATAACACAATTCTTGTTAAGTTTACAAGAGGGATCATTTTATGAGTGGAGTTGTTATTTTGCACTTCACTATAGAAAGTCATGGCTCAACTCGCTCACACTTGAGAAGATAGCTATCACTACTTAAAGCATGCGATTGTTCATCACCATTTTTCTAATGAATGGTGAAATGCAAACGTGTAACTGGGAGGACACCCAAGCACCTCCTTTTTGGCACAAGTGGAAATGTCTATGTATTGGTAGTAGTGGTAGAAACATTAATCTATGCTGAGATTCAGTTTTTTTTGTTCAATGATACGAGGTAATTGTCATAAGTGGACTGATACATCACCTACAATTTGGGATGTAACTATAATAGGTGCAGGGGTTTCAATAGTACCTGGGCCCTGGAGCCTGAGGCACCGCAAAAGTCCCTTTGGCCTATAGAAAATGACAAAAGCTATTAAAGATTTGCAATAATTTGGGGCCCCGTTGGAGCTTTCGCATCGTGGTCCATGAGCTTTAAGTTACACCACTGCCTAGAATATATATAAATATTAAATATCTTCACCCTAAAAGTTCAATGTTTACTATTAACATCAACAACTAAGAGGGGGTATCATGTATATAAAAAAATTCTAAACCTGGGATCTACCAACCCATAGCAAGCTGCCTGCCAATTGTTATGAACCCATACTGCATCTATGATTTAATTTCTGTATGCCCCATAAGAATATAATTGTAGCATGGATAAAAGCATGAGGTTTCAGACAGATATTGTCCGCTCACTGAGGCACTAGATGGATGCACATGGAGTCATATATTCAAAACTCACCGAGGTTTTTCTGCTACTACTTCTATGCCGTAATAAACTAAATTCAAACTTGCACTCAAAGTCTCCATTAAGCAATAATAAATATTGAATAAAGTGATGGCAATCCAAAAAATAATAGACTTTTTGATCAGGGTGTCTCTCTCTATATAAACAGTGGATGCCGTACAGCTGCACTTCTCTTACACAGCTTTCTCTCAGCAATGTGTACTGATGAAGGCCCAAGGTGGACTGAAACGTCAATCATTTTTTGGCTTGCCGGCAGTTTATTAAATATATTTTTTTTTGTTTCAATGAGACTTTGCCAAGTTTTGATTTAGTTTTTTACGGCATGGGATCGGACTTGAGCACCAACAGCACAAACGTGCCACAAATCATGTTACAACTACTTCTATAGTCTTGGTGATGAAGTTAGTAACTGGTTAGTGGGTATGGAATGAAACAGCTCTATATATTAATATATTTTCAGTGCAAAGGCAATAGCTAAAACTTTGATAAATGAAAAGGTTTTAAGCAATTAAATCCTCATTTGATACTGCCGTGGTTATTTTTATGTAATGTGTTGAGCCTACGATAATGGACACACATTCTGTAGATGTAAAACATCATAGAAAGCATGTATAAGAGTTCAGCTAGGTCTTTGTCATCACATTGGGAACTGGAGAAATGATGAGTCAGGTAATGAGTTCAAGAGTGTAAAAATATTTCCTACTAAATTTTGAAGCAATCAGCACACTTGTCACGATGTTACTGAATTAACAAAGAGGAAACGCATGAGCTAGAAAGAGGAAAGCTCCCTTGATGGTAATGAGCTCCCCAGAATAGCACAGCTCACACACAACGCAAACATCATACTCACATTCAGCTGCGCCAATTAGGGCAAAACTAAGCTGCTCGCTATACGGAAGAGCAAGGATGAACAGCGGAACAACAATATTTATAGTTAATTCATTTAGGAATACATGTAAATGTATGTATATTTGTGGACTACAGTTAGGTCCAGAAATATTTGGACATTGACTGGGTATTCATGATTTGGGCTCCACATGACACAATTTTGTTTATTTAAAATTAAGCAACTGAGATACAATTCAAGGGTAGACTTTCAGGTGACTTTCAGGTTTAGTTAAAGGGGTTGGTCAAAAATATATTTTAAAGCGTTTAGAAATTGTAACCATTTTTTTTACAAACCTCCTCATTTCAGGAGCTCAAAAGTAATAGGACAAATTAATTTTACCATAAATAAAGTGTTAATTTTTAATACTTTGCAGAGAATCATCTGCAGGCAATCACTGCCTGAAGTGTGGAAGCCATGGACATCACCATCGCTGGGTTTCTTCCCTTGTGATGCTTTGCCGGCCTTTACTGCAGCTGACTTCAGTTCTTGCTTGTTTGTGAGGTTTTCTGCCTTACGTTTTGTCTGAAGCATGTGAAATACAGCTCAATGTATTTGATATATGTTGATTGATTCAGCCATTGCAGAATATTCCACTTCTTTGTCATAAAAAACTCCTGGGTTGCTTTTGCAGTATGTTTTGGGTCATTGCCCAGCTGTACTGTGAAGTGCTGTCCAATCAACCTTGCTTTGTTTTGTTGAATCTGAGCAGACAATACAGCCCTGTAAACTTCAGAAACTATCCTGCTCCTTCTGTTATATCAACATCAGTGACCCACAGGCATTGGAAGCCATGCATGCCCGGCCATCACACTGCCTCCACCATGTTTTACAGCTTAATGATGGTCTATTTTGCTTCCATTGAGAGCTCATTTTACCACATGTGGTACACACCTGGAATCAGCTCCAGATCTTTTTGCCTGCTTCATTGATGATGGATGACAGAGGGAATAGTCCATGCACTTCCTTAAAGAGCTTTTGAGACAATTGTCCAATTACTCTCTCTTTGATCCCTTGAGAAAGTAGCAACTATAAATTAAAGAGTTGTAATTCCTAAACCCGTACTTCGATTAGGATGTGAATACCTTAAAATTAAAGCTGATCGTTTGCACTTTAAGCCAATATTGTTTATATAACAGTATCTATAAATTTGTTTTTGGTAAATGGCTAAAATACCAAAAATTGAGTCAGTGTGAAAATATTTCTGGACATAACTGTATTTACAATATATTGTTGTGTGTTCTAATATTAGCAGGTTATTTCCCACCCTAAACACTTTAATTTTCTTTATTATAAATCACCTTTTACTGCTTCCTATCTAGCTAATCCCAAAGTGTATTTTTAGAAGCTGTAAAGTGGAGCTGGTGTCACGCACTGCTTCCATATCCACTCCCTGACAATGTCTTTTTTTACAGATGTTATGGCTGTGATGAAGATAGAAGCAGAGTGCTCAATGCAAGACATCTTCAGATGGGACAGTGATGCAAGAAATCAGCAAGTAACTGCAGCATCACCCCCAGATATTGTCTTGTTTCAGAAGGGCAATAGACTCTGCGTGGAGTGAGTGCAGCGCCAGCCTCCTGTGACATCATGTTTAATACTCCTCTCAAATGAAACATCACTGAAGTACAGAGGAAAAAAAAATTAGGAATTAGATGTAAAGGAAGAAGTGTAAAGGTACCGTCACACGCCGCAATCTCGCCTGGAGATTAGAGGCGATATGAGGAGCATGCTCACGTTTTTTGTGTCCGCCTCAGATCGCCAATGGCAGCATCACACGCCGCACTTTCGCCCTGAAGCTAAGGCGATGTGTCGCTCCAGAAATTGCCTCACCTACAGCGGAACCAATCTTGCCTAATTCCATCGCAGCGCAGCGAGGAGATAGACGTGCCACAGTGGTTTACACTGCTCCCCATACACGCTCATTGGACAACACAACAGCGTTACGATTAGTCAGCCTGCTCTGGAAGGCTGGCTACTACATGACGCCATTGTCTATCGGAGTTTGCACTGAGTTTGCGGACGGTTGTGTAGCTGAAGATGTGTGTGGTGCTGAACAGACAGGTCTTCAAATATGGTGCGGTGTCAACTGACAGCCAATGGGAACACAGTAGCCCACACCAATCATTTCAGACAGGGCGCGGACTACAGCACGCTGAGGCACGCCTATGGGAAATCATAGACAACACTCTTTCCATCACTATCACCCTGTCACACGCCAAAACACGAAAATATCGCCTTTCCGATTGCGCCTGATGACTGAGCACTGTTCAGGAATCAGGCGACGGCCGAACGGCGATTTATCGCCGTTAATTCGCCCAATCACACGCCGCAATTTCACGGCGATTTCAACGGGGCGACACATCGCATTTCAGATTCCCAGGCGAGATTGTGGCGTGTGACGGTACCTTAAGGTCATGTGTAATAAAGATAATTCAAAAACTGTTTAGGGTGTAAAGGTAGATATTTAGAATGGACATTTTAGGTACCAGACTATCGCTTTAAGGAGAAGAATTTATATAACCATATTTATTGATTTGCTTGGTATACAATATGCTGTGCAATGTATTTCTTACAGGGCCCCTTTACTGCATCAAGCTTTTAATCTTTCTTTATAATGTATAATGCATTACTTCTGGACATTCACCTTATAACTATTTCTCTACATCAGCCAGTTACATTCCTCACTCCTTCCCATTTGTTAGTTACAGAAAGTCACTATGTTACATTAAACATTACTAGCAGCGAGGAAGCTATCATACTGTCATTAATCAGCAATTCTTCATATAATTATAACACAACAAATACTTAAAGTAGTTGCCTTGTTCCTTGATTTTTTATTCCTGGCTGAATCAGTTATATCTTGATTGCAGTACATAATACTGAGTTAAGTAGCTGTGCCGATGTACATGAGCCGCTGAGTGTAGTGATCGGCTGCAGTGGTGGTGTGTGCTGTTGTCACATCATCTATATGTTCTGCAATCATAACATTACCACCACAGCCAACAAAGACTGGTGTAGAGTTGGAGAGGCAGCACTAGACCTATAGAAAGTGAGTGCCAGTGTGGCGCCCTTGCGGTCCAGTCGCCTCTAGAAGTTGCAGCAACTGGGATCGGTAAGTCCAGTCACCCAAACACACTCAACACACTCCGATCCCAAGACTAGGGACTCTATGCCCAGTAACAGGATGGCAGGAGGAAACAGGTGGAGGGTAGGGAAGTTAGACAGGAAACGGTCGGGGGAGGAAACAAAACCAGAAAACATCACAGGAAGTAAGTCAATTCAGAAGGAGCCGAGTTGTAGTTCAGGTTAGTCAGTCAGTCAGCCCAAGAGTCGGGAGGAGAGGAGAGAACACCATCATTACACGAGACTGAAAGGACACGGACCTGGCAGCCTGTACCACCATGAGGCTTGTACTGGTCCCGGGCTACAGACCGTAGAGAGACAGAAGGAATCCTAGGGGTACGGGTACTGAGCAATCCACCCGTGCGTCTGAATTAGCGGGAAAGCTGAAGGACTGGGCAGGTACCAGGGTGCCGGATCTGAGGTGGCCAGGAAGCTCCATGCTCCAATCACAATACTGGTCGGTTGCGGGGCCTTTATGTCCTGTGACCAAACCCCAGCACAGCAAAGAGAAGGCTGCCATACTAGGGCCAGGGGACCAAGCAGGTTGCCCAACAAAGGCCCGTGGTTGCTGGATCGTAGCTTTGCATGTGGAAGAGTAAGGAAGAGAGGCCCATGGAAAGGAGCACAAAAGGGGTGACCTGGACGAGCCATCCTGGCTGCCAAAAGACTACCAGAGCCGCGACTGCACGGTCTTGTAACTTGAACACCTGCCGAGAAAGTAAGGAAACCATGTTGAAGCTCATAACTGTGTGAGACGGTCATTTCTGCACCTGAGAAAGGTAGACTAAACTGCCGAGTCGGCAGCAGGAGCCTGCCTGTGAATGTTCTTGATTCCTGCCAGCAGCCAGCTCCGTCCCGCTGGCCTGCCATCCCCCAAATCACCTCCATAAACTTTACGGTTGCCCTGGGGACCCGCTCTTCCCGTGGATAGCTAAATCATCATAGCTGATACTCCAGTTATCTCCAGAGGTCGCGACTGCAGCAGCGCAGCTATACCGGCTGCATTCCACAGGTGGCGTCATGACAAAAACTCTTATTTTATTTTTAGATTCTTCTTTACTCCCTTTTCAAAGATCCCCTTTTTACTGATCGCCCGACGAGGGGACCATGGACCGAGTCACACTACCGTGACATCCCGCAGCCCAGACGATAATGAGAAGGCCCAGTTCAAAGTACCCCACGGCCCCCGCCCGGGGCGAGTCACCAGCTGTACGCATGGCAGGTCGATGGAATACAGAATGGACTGTTCTTGGAAAACCCTTTTGAAGAATTTCTGCTCTATAGATCACAGAATTGAGGAATTTTTAAACCTATTGTGTACTATTTGTTGCGTATGAAAGACAAGGAATGAAGCACTTGTTAGCTATTTGCTATATAGCTTGAAAGCACTACCTTGGAGCTGGCCGCATGGGTAAATCCTGCTAGCTTGGGAGAGCGCTCAGTTCAGACAGGGCTCCTGCCAGAGAGAGGTAGGTGCACTCCTGAAGATGGAAGATGCAACAACCCCTTTAACTTGAGCAGGGGCTACAAACAGTTTCTCTTTTTTGGAGTACCCAGCACATCAATGCATTACATGGCAAGCCCATTGATTTGAACCATGTAATTTTCCATTATCACTGTTTTGTGGGAATTATATCACTTGATACCATGTGATTAGCTTATTTTTACAGGTCTTGCTTCACAAAAGGTAGCTCTTCATAACAGGTCAATTCTAAATATAGTATACTACAGTATATTGGCCTATCTTTGCCTACATTTTTTCTCACATTTGAGATTCCTTCTACTGTTTTCTTTTTAAAGAAGAAATTAACAATAATTTTATGATAGGTATGTGTTATGGAGTGATAATGCACAAGTGGGGTAGAAGCAGGAAGACAGAGATGGGTCAAGGGAATCAGGGGAGCTAGTCTGACCCTGAAGACTAGTGATCCCTAGCCAACATCTTGTCCCAGAGTTACTCCTACAGGTGGAGATGTCTGGGCCACCAACCTTGCCCTTTCTTCTATCCAGTCCTGGGCTAACACCCCCTCACCTCCATCCAGGGAAAGTAACAGCAACCCCCAGCAGATGAATCTCACAAAGCGGTATGCTTCAGAAAAGCTTCTGTTACTCGGCACTACGTCTTCACAGCACCAGGTCAAGGTAGAGACTAACCCCTATCAACGACACATGCTGGTGGAAAAGGGAACTATTTAAAGTGAACCTGTCACACACCCCAGGGTTACACATGATGTAAATGGGGTTCTATTAACCCCTGTATGTGCACAGACTGACCTCACATACCTGTGATATGAACTTATATTCTGTCCAGCAGTGGACTCCTATGGAGTCACGGAAGCTGCTATATAGTGATGTTAGGTAAACGTCTTGCCGCCCCTTCATGCTGCAAATCCCTGCCTGCATGGTTCAAATTTACCACCCCTCCTCTGGCCGGCACTTGAGTTACAGCGGCACTCGCGCCGGCCAATGGAGCAGGTGTCTGCAGTCCATAGAACAGTGCTGAAGTCTTGCGAGACTTCACAAATCTCGCAAGACTTCGGTGCTGACAGCGGCACCCACGCCTGCGCAAAGGAGTGGGTGTCTCGCAAGACTTCAGCACTGTTTTATGGAGTTTAGACACCCGCTCCACTGCGCCAGCACGAGTGCTGCTGTCAGTGCTGAAGTCTCGTGAGGCTTCAGCACTGTTCTATGGACCACAGACACCTGCTCCACTACGCTGGCGCGAGTGCCGCTGACACTCAAGCGCCGGGCAGAGGAGGGGTGGGAAATTTGAACCATGCAGGGTGGGATTTGCAGCACAGAGGGGCGGCGAGACGTTTACCCACCATGACTAAAAACCAGCCTCCGTTACTCAATAGGAGGCCACCGCTGGACAGGATATGAGTTCATATCACAGGTATGTGGGGTCAGTCTGGGCACAAACAGGAGTTAATAGAACCCCATTTTCATCATGTGTAACCTGGTGGGCACAGTATAAAATGCCCTGGAGGGTGACAGGTTCCCTTTAAAGACCAGGGGCATCATGGACAACTGTGTCGCCTGAGTTCCCCCCCCCATGTGCAGAGCCGCAAAACACCATAGACAGCAACACTGCAGCAGCTTCTAACATTACCTCCAAAGTTACCAACAGGAAATAGATACATTTAATCACTGCAGAGCAGTTCAAGAAGACTGCGGCACAGCCTACACGTGAGTATGTCTCAAACTCCATGTGAATAAAGCTGCAGTCTTCTACCATGTCCACAGATCTTTTTGAAGCCACAGAAGGGGTTCAACATTTTGGAACATTATTATTGAAACATTTCTGGTATTATTTGATTGCACTTTTATTAAAAAAAATACATTCTATTCACACTTTTTTATTCCTATAATTTAGACTGCTTACCATTTTTGCTATGTGAATAAATACGAGGTGGGAGAAACAAAATGCTTCCGTTATTCAGTCCCATTAGCTTACAATAGTATTTCTTGACCTTTTAAGATAAGTGAGTAATTTGCACGTGACCCTGATAAAAAAACAACAACTGGGAACACCTAGGTAATAGCTGCAGTGTAATTATACATCTGTCTAATAGCCTGGAAGTGCATGTGTGGAATTGAAACGATAGAACGTAGAAAAGCAATTGAATTGTATGGGGTTATAATGTATAGAGAGACATTACATGTTAAGCCTGCAGTAATTATCTGCTGCTTACTGGGTTACATACTCTCCCTGTAGAGGTCTGTGTTAATGCCTAATAATGGATCCTGAGGTTGGATCGTGTTCATTAAACTTCTCAGCGATAAGATCTGGTGTCGGGGAAGCAGTGAAATGCGTGGGTGATGAGTATTTTCTGCAATCTAAAGATCTTCTGAAATTTAAAGTAGGAAAATATTTCATGTCAGAACATAAAGTGAGAGGTGAGATTAATGGATAAATCTTGAAGAATACAAGTAGTTGTGATGGTTGTAAGACACTTTTGTGATAACAATCAATAGCACAGCATTAAACGTTATCGGAGCGTTATTGTCTAGACCCGGAGTATTTCAACTGCAAGTTTGCATGAAGCAGTAAACTATCTGAATGGTTGATATTGATCTTTGGGCTGATACTAATATATAACTGCAAATGGAAGCTTCATTGTAACACAGCTTATTTCTATTTATGTCTGGTCAATGGTAGTCTCCGATATATATAGGATAATGCATTATGTAACTAATATTACTTAAGCGGTCGTCACACGCTACGATATCGCTAGCGATATTGTAAGCGATCACGTGCACGCGCGATCGCTAACAATATCGCTCACATCGCTGGTGAGATGTCACACAGACAGACTCACCAGCGATGTGGACCAGCGAGATCGCTGGTTACTATGGTACACATCGGGTTACTAGGCGCCGCGCGTCGCTTAGTAACCCGACGTTTACCATAGATACCATCTCCCAGCATAGGCTCTGCCACTGGGAGACCGTTCATCGTGGTGTTATACACCACGATGAAGCAGATCGTTAAATCGTTCATCGCAAGATCTGAGCTCCGGAGCTCAGATCACGATTTTGCGATTTGATCATATATCGTTGGTCGTATCTTGCCGTCACACGCACAGACATCGTTCAAGCGATGTTAATCTGGCGCGTTCAAGCGATATCTTTCAAGATATCGTAGCGTGTGACGGCCGCTTTAGCAGGATATGAGATGTTTACTGTATATGTAATTATCACAGAATTCACACGTTCTTGTCAAAGACAGGCAATATGTCTCATCACACAGAGTCATTGTACCGTAAAGTTACTTGCAGCGAATTAGTAATTGAAATTGTGTAATTCATCATTATCCTCTTTAATAGTCACATTGATGATCATCTGTAAGATGGCACATTATCATAATGTCATATTAACTACGCGGTAATCATTAAAATGCTTCAACATTAAAATCCAATTGATCGTACATATTATGATACACTTCATTGAACGTATTACATTCATGTGTATGGGAATATTATCTGTACAATAATTATGTAATGATAAAAGAAATCACAAACTGAGCAGTTTCTACAGAGGACTTGTGATCCTAGAGCAAATTTTGCATTTTTCATTTCAGGTATTGTTTGACATCATCACATAATCACTTTAGAAAGGAGGTCCTGGCATCCCCATCTCACTTATAAATCAAGTTTACCAACATTTTCATTCATGATGGAGCAATACTCTACAATCATTAAAATGGTGACTGGACCAATCTAAATTGGACCATCACTCCCCTGGGGCCCGGTTAGCCCCTAACTGCTGCCCCAACTGCCCAAATGGCATATTTTCACTTTTTTCCCACATGATTATCTTCATCTTTTGCTCCTCCTCTGCTCCTCATCTTCTCTCTCATTGGACATCTACAAGATGTGAGGATGGATGTGCATTACAAGTCTACAACTACCCATCTCATTCTGTGACTGTGAAAGATTAGATTGCTGTAGATGTGTCTTCAACCTTTTTACCACTCCTGCTCCGTGCCATTTAAATAAATGTAAAAATGTTTTCTTGTTCGGATATTCAAATATGTACCTCTTTTTACTGTCATATATAGGATTTCATTTTTATGTTATTTTTATACTCTAGTTTTAAATTTGGTAAAATCATTTGAAAAACAAAAAAAGTATCTGTTTTTCAATTTTTTCCTTGTTCTATTTTCTACCCTTTCTATCTACAGTATTTTTTTTCATTTATTTCACATAAAAGACCTATAGGGGCATTTAAAATTAGATTGCCCCTGTAACTGGATATATTAGCCCCAGTTACAGCAACAATGCACCCTCTTGACTATATAGCAGAGCTATCTTGATGTCCTAAGACCCAGCAACTCCTGGTCTCTGCCTATACCCAGTGATTAAATGACTGCTGGGTCTGGAGGCAAAAGCACCAATGTATGTTGTGTACACAGTGTTTGTTCAGTGCTTTGTATACACTAATCAAGAAGGCAGAGATGGTAATAATCTGTCTCTGCCTTCTCTATGGGGAGTCCGGTTGTGTCTGACAGCTGGCTCCCTACTTGCACAGTTGCATGATGGGAAACTGCTCTATTATGTAGTGACATTCTAGAACATCACTGCCGAGAAGAACATGGAATGCTTGGTTGTTTACTGTCTAAGGGAGTCCTGGACAAGGTTAAATGCTGATTTAAAATGGCAAATAGCTTGGAGATGGAGATATTTTTTTTGTGCACTGTGGCCAAAATGGATTCATCCAGAGTTGATCTATGATGAAAAATGTTCATATATTAATGAAAATATTTTAATTAAAACAGTTGAGGTCTGCGCTCCATCTTAGCTGTAATAAAGGAAAAGGACAAAGTGGGCGGAAAGTCCCTTATGGCCATTATGAAAAATTTGGTATTGAGCAAAATAAATTTATATTAAATGCTCAGATCAAAACTAAAGGTGCATTTTCTCATATATTTTAGTTGTAAAGGAGGACCAGTCAGGAATATCCATGTATTATTGTACATTTCAGGCTTCAACATAAATTAATCAAAATAAACATCAAATACCGGCTACAAAGTTTTAAAGAGAAGAACTTTTTAAATTAATGGTATCTGGGCGTTTTGGAATCATTACAGATTGAAGAATTTATTCAACTAAATATTGATTGAGTAATTAGAAAATCACCAACAAAAACAATTCTGTACAAATATATAATTAGCAAGAGTTGATCAAATTGGTATTATTGTAAAATCCAGAACATCTGAATAAAAATCAAATAAATATGTAATTAGCAAGAGTTGATCAAATTGGTATTATTGTAATATCCAGAACATCGGAATAAAATGAAGCTCAGAGGCAGTTAATATAAACACATCTATATGTGAAAATCTCTTTTATAAAACTAGTTTATTAGTATTATTTACACAGTATAAGTCAGTAATGTGAATAAAAAATATACACGTTGTCATAGTTAATTTATACCAAACCTAAACCCACACACATTTTCCCTTTTCACTCCTAAGAGATAGCGGTTGTTGTGGTTGTTATATAGTAGCTATGAGAATGTAAATACCTTGTACTGTTAGAGAGCTCAGACACAATTAATAATTTATAGTAAATTGTTGCTGCATGTTTCCTAAGCCAACTCACTATATTTCTGGTGGATGAACTCTTGGGTACTATCCAAATCCTACTCTGCAGTAATCAATGTTCCATATCTTACCGTATTTTTTGGACCATAAGACGCACTTTTTTTCACCAAAAATGTTGGGGGAAAGTGAGGGGTGCGTCTTATGGTCCGAATATAGGACCCGCGTGGTTGTAGGGCTATACAGGGGGAAGCTGCGGCTCTGGAGCGGGCTGGGAGGAGGATTCGGGGTGGCTGCTGAGGCAGCAGGAGGTCACATGCTCCTGCTAATTATGCTTATTAAATATGCACTGCATCCCACTGTCCATCACCTTAGTGTTGAAGAAGCGCTGAGAGATGGCGAAGGGATGCTATGTATATTAAATTAAGTGCAATGTACACCTTCCCATCACTAAATATGCCTCCTATCTTCCTGGATATGCCTCCTCATCATCCTGGATATGGCCCCCCATCTTCCTGCACACAAGAAAATAACAGTGTAAAACTCTCTTTCCGGCGCTTTCCTCCGTCTCTCCCTGATGCCAGCGCTCGTGGTCTGAGTCCTTCTGCATCCCGGGGCAGCCAATCATGTGAGTGACATCATCACTGAGCGCCCCAATCACATTATCAGCTGCCTCAGGATGCAAAAGGACTCAGAGTGCTGGCAGCAGGGAGAGACGGAGGAAAGTGCCAGAGGGTAAGTTTTATATTGTTTGTTGTTTTCTTGTGGGCAGCAGCATGGGGGGACCATATCCAGAAAGATGGGGGGAGAACATATTCTTAACGATAGGTGTAATGATCCTGGATGGTGGAGGCTATATCCCAGGATGGGGGGCTGTATACCAGGATGGGGGGCTATATACCAGTGTGGGGGGCTGTATACCAGGATGGTTGGCTATATACCAGAATGGGGGTTATATCCCAGAATGGGGGCTATATCCCAGGGTGGGCAACTGTGTTCCAGGATGGGGCTGTTTGCCAAGATGGTGGCTATATACCAGGGTGGGGGGCTATGTACCAGGATGGGGGGGCTATATCCCAGGGTGGGGGCTGTATTGCAGGATGGGGGCTATATCCCAGGTGGGGGGCTATATACCAGGATGGGGGACTGTTTACCAAGATGGGGGCTATAAACCAGAGTATGGGCCTGTATAGCAGGATAGGGGGCTGTATACCAGGATGTGGGGCTACATACCAGGGTGATTGGTTGTATACCAGGATGGGGGGCCATATTCAAGATGGGGGGCTGTATACCAGAATGGGTGCCATATTCTGGATAGGGGGCTATATCCCAGGATGAAGGGCTATATACCAGGATTGGGGGCCATATCCAGAATGGCGATTATATACCAGGATGGCAGGGCCATATATTACTTGGAAGGGGCAATTGTCAGCAACACATCCCTCCCCATAGCAGTGCATTATGACCACATTTTTTGCTGAATTTTTTTTTCTTTATTTTCCTCCTCTAAAATCTGGGTGCATTGTATGGTCTGGTGCATCTTATAGTCAAAAAAATACGGTAAATTGTTAAAATTTAAGATGATTGAAACAATCTGAGGAGAATGTATTAAGACGTAAGGGATATTCTCATATTTCATAGTTCCCAATTGTTGGGACCTTCACTGATCCCAACAACTGTCACTTTGAAGAATGGAACAGAGAAGAGGTCGATTATGCACACTGCGTCTCCTTTCATTCTTATGTGAGTTCTAAAGACCAGTTGACCACAGTGCTCGGCAAATTTCAGCAGTCCCACAGAAAATGAATGGACCAAGAACGTGTAAGATTGACCTCTCTTCCATTCACATGGGACTCTTCAGAACCCCATTTCTCAGAATTGGTGGGGATCCCAGCAGTTGGATCCCCAGTGATAAGGAGGTTATCCTCATTGTTATGGACAGGGAGAACTTTCAAGCTTGCGGATTCCTCTTCTATTTGTACTTAGCTGAAGTATTAGGTGTCTAATTTATTAGGTGACGCATGTCTGTTGTGCATTAGAAAGTCAAGTCTATGCCAACTATGGGCTAGTGTAAATTTGAATTAACACATTTTTGGTACTAAATTTTTTCACCTCCCTCCATCTAACTCCATACACATTATGAAAAGCGCAGGGAGCAAAATATAATCAGAAAAATGTTAAACTTGTGCCACATGTTTGCTGCACACGTTATAAAAAATCCCTCACACTGTCTAAATGTATCTATGTTTCTAAATGTACTGATACTTGGAAGGGTGTCTGCTAAAGACAAATTCTATCCATAATTGTAAAACATCTACAGTACCCTGCGAAAGTAGGAAAGCACCATTTTTCTTGGTCAAACAGGAAAGTAAGGATGAGCAACAAGGGTCATAATATGGGTGTATTTGTCATAAGATCACTATACGACCTTTTACGCAGATTTGTTCACCAAAAAAATAAATTTCTGATATGTGAACACAGTTTGGTAAAAATGATAAGTAAATTAAATATTTAATACAATATGTGGACAATTTAATAAGTTGCTTATAGCAGAAATCTGGAGTAAACACCTTAATAAATCACAATAGTTTTACGCAACTTGGCAGGTGATCAAAAATATTGTGACCCTTGGCGTTGACATTCCAGTCCCGGCCAGCTACGCCAATATTGGTGTAGCATCGTCACGTCTGCCTGTTAAATTCATCATACATTACACCACTAAGGTGATGTAACTTACTCCAGAAATGCATGTCAGCCCACGGCTGGGATATATTTCTGACGACAACGCACACTGGGTATCAGACGTACTTGATTCAATAAGTGGTGCGTGCCGCATAATGAATCAATCTTGTCAGTGTCCTCTTACGAGTCCTTCATTAAAGCTGGTGTGCACTACGCCAGTCTTAACGATTCATCCTTTTTATATTTTCTATAACATTTATCACCCAGCAGCCACATACAACCAAGAGGAAGAGGGTCCAAGGGCAAAACGTATTTCTTATTGAAAACATAATCTTTATTCATCAGCAATGATGAATAAATCACTGGTAGTCTAGAGTAGTGAAATGTAAGTAAATGGATTAATTGTAAAATCACTTTTGGGTTAACCTTCGTCCGGCTGAGTAGGTACAATTGTAACTATTCCATTTTAAAATTGCAATACCTTTTTTTTTTTTAAAATGTAGAGGGCTGAAATTTCGTGACATCTGTGCAGTTTTGGTCCAGAATATATTGGTCAAATTTCAATAAAATATCTCCACCCCCTGCCGAGATAAGGGGTCGAGATATTTTATATAAAATTATGCAGCCTGACGAAGGTTAAGGAAGTAATAGACCAAATGATAACATCCCTGAAGCAGTGAAAGGGTCAATTATAACATCCCTGGTGGTCCAAGGGAATGGAAAGGGTTGTCTGTAGACTGAACATATACACAGATATTGCATTATTAGAAGCTTTCAGGCAAACACACTACAGCTTCGACAGTTAATAGACAATCAGGCAAATTTATCAAACATATCTGGAAAAAACTTTGTTGTCCAAAGCAACCAATTACAATGCAGTTGCATTTAGTGCTCCCTGTCAAAAATCCAGACCTCTCTGCAGCTTTCACAGGCTGTATTTTTGATCTTATGTAATAAAATATTTTGCTAATTATGATAAAAACTAAAGTGGTTGTCCAGTACTGGACAACCCCTTATTAATGGACCCAAAAAGATGGAAAAATCTGAAAAAGATACCCACCTCCTGAATTGGCCAAAACTAAAAGAAGGAAATAAAAGTGCAGATATGGTCTTATCTGGGAATAAGAGTACAGTAAACGGAGGTCTCAAGGCTCACCTTGGGGGTTATGATCAGTCACAACCACCTTAAACGCTTATCACAGGCTCAGTGATCCCTAGTAGAAAAGAATCAGTATCTGCGCATGGTGGAATCAATACTAGTAAGGCTGCATTCGCACGCCACGCTTTTGCTGCTTTCTTCTGCGTGGGCGTTTTTTTCCCGCGTCTTGCGGCTGTGTTTTTTAGCGCCCGTAAAAAATTCATTGTGTTCAGACGCAGTGATTTTTACAGCCGCATTTTTTCCCCAAAAGGGCAGGGGGAAGTAATGTCACATGGGGGCAGGAATAATCCTATTCTTGCGTGACATGTGTGTATTTTTAATTTAGGAGCGTATGTACATACACTGCTATAGTGAAATAAAAGAAGGCAATGGATTAAAAAATAAAAAAATTAAATACTCACCTCTCCGCAGACTGTCCCGGAAGGCGTCCGATTGCTGCAAAGACCAAAATCAGCTGACCGCCCGCCAAAACTGCTCAGCAGATGTGTCACTTGAATGACCACCGAATGGTTTTGGCTGGCAGTTTAAACCGCTCAGCTGATGCTGTCAGGTAACACATCAGCTAATCGGTTTGCCGCCCCGGACAGCTGATTCAGATCCTTGCAGTGATCAGACGCCTTCCTGGGCAGTGTGAGGAGAGGTGAGTATTTAATTTTTAAAATTTTTTAGACCACTGCTTTCTTTTACTTCGCTTTAGCAGTGTATGTACATACACTGCTAAAGCAAAAGTATACAGATGTCACACGGGAACAGGATTACTCCTGCCCCGTGTGACATCACTTCCTCCTGCACCCCCTGCGCCCGGGCTTATAGGTGCTGTAACACAGCATTGTCTACATGACAATGCGTATTCCAGCGCCTTATAATGGAGGTAAGCGCGCACATTGTTATGCAAACAACTGACAAGTTAATTCTTTTTATGGATGTGCTTGTGGCACCAAAATCACGTTGATAAATTACGCAGCGTCTGAACGAACTAAAAAAGCAGCAAAAGTGCGGCGTGTAAACGCAGCCTAACAATTCAGACAAATTAAACCAATAGTATTACAAAGATAATGTACATATATATAAGGTTAATGTACAATTATAATTGGAATTCTAAATTAATCTTATATATATGTATATTATCTTTCTACTGGTGTCATATCAGAGTACAGAGGAGTGGTACCGGTCCAGAAGAGGACTATTGCTTTTTTTATTTTTTCATCTCCGTGCTCAATAAAAAGGGGTGGCCGGTAGTGGACACTCCAAAATTGACAATAAAATACATGATGTGTATGAAATGGTCTTTATAAAGTCTACTTACGGCTAGCGTACAAAGTTAAAAAAGAGATGAATGACGTATAGCAGTTTATTTTATAACATGCTCCAGAAAGCCAGCAGATAACAGTGAGGAGACCTCATCTTCTTACTTTGTTGGGCTCTGAAAGTTGCATAAAACATTAGAAGTCTATGGGCCCCTACTATATTTCCATCAATTTATTCACAGTAAGAGGGGATTTTGCTGTCATATTCCACATGAATCTGACAGTAAAAGAATTGCGCTATTTCCCGCCACACGTAGACATTCTCTGCTTCTAAGTGAGAATATCTTACAGTGCCATATGGAGGCACCATACGGTGGGACACAGGGTGAAAATGTCTTCATATGTCTTTGAAGCAACATAGAACTTTGTGAGACAGGATAACTATAGAATAACTTGCTATACTGTATCATTGCTGGAGGTTTATATTGTCAGACGTGTAAGGAATGAATGATACTTTCTCCATGGCTCTTATAGTTTAAGGTTTCAACAGCTCTCAATATGAGAAATCAAATAGACATAACCAGTATGATTTCACAGTGACACTTATCACAGTTCAACCTTGGTGACCTTACTGTATATTACTATACTTGTAGCTGATAAAGAATAATCAGTGTTATTCTTTGCATCAATCAAGCACAAGGTGGTGACATTAGATTTTGCAAGAGCAAAAAGGTGCAATGTCAGTGCTTGAGTGGTGTCAGGTTTATAATGTAGCCGGACGCCGGATCCTGACATTATAACACCTGCTTTTCACCACTACATTCATATTTGCTTTATTACTCACTAATTGGGAACTGGTAGAATTTTCCATGCTGTTTTTTCTCTTCACAGAAACCGATTTTCTTGTCCCTTTCATCACCAGACGCTTCAAAAGTACATTCATGATGAAGCATAATGATAAACAAAGAAATAAGACATAAAGTTGGAGATGGAAAAGTGCAAGTTGAACTCAACCTTGTGTCTTCATATCAGTAATTTTCTTAGAAACAGTTGCATTTACCCTTTTTTTTTTTTAAGAAATTGAATAGTTTTACAGATTAGATTTATTTTTGGCAGGAAAAGCACCATACTTGTCAATGATTTGGTTTTGCGGCTCAACCACACTCATTGTAAGTTTGGAGTCACATGGCCGTATGAGGTGAGCGAGGATCGCATCAAAATACCCGGACTGGCCGTCTGCTCTCCTGACCAGAGTCTGACAGGTGCATAGAAATACATGAAGCTGACACGCTCAGATCAGGACAGCCGATGGCCGGTCCAGGTATTTTGATGTGATCCTCACTCACCTCATATGACCATGTGACTAAGCTATAATATCTGAAATAGCCCATTAGGAAAAGTGGTGGTGTTCCTGAAAAAAAAAGATCCTTTTTAAACGTGAAAATCTGTAACAATAGACCTTTCATAAAACGTAATGGGATTTTTTTGAAAACACTATCCTCAATGTCCTTGAAATGCACATGAAGCTCTTTATTAATTTATCATGCCTGTTTATATTGCACATACATGATACATAGAGCTATATAGACATTACCTCCGTCACTGTCCCCATTGGGGATCAAAATCTATATTTCTTATGACTATGTGTTTGAAATGTGGGAAGAAACTGAAGTTCCCGAAGGAAACACATACAAATGACTGAGCCACCATGCTTCGCTTATAGACTGCAAAAATAACAAGGGGTAAAGAGATTCTATTACTAAAAAAAAGAGTTGGTTTCATTAGAAACATTAATGACATATTGGTAGAAGTATGTAGCCTGTACAACTTCAATAGCATTGGTTTAACACTTATTTGACTGTGCACTACCTTTCATCATGTCACCATACATAGGCACACTCAGCTACCCAGGTGTCTGGTCCAAATGAGGAGAGGACAGCAAGCAGCTTCCTCTTGTATTGGTGATTGTTAGGCATCATTCACACATCTACTCTCCCTTATTCATGTACTATTCATCTTAAAATGGACAGCATAGTGATTCTCTGATACATAGAGTATAGCCACTCCCTGTTCCATGATGTTCTATTACTTTGTGGGTTTGGTATGGGTGTATGAAAGGGGCTGTGTTATTTAGCCTAAACATGCCTCTAAAACAGTATGCCCATTAGGAGTTTTGGTGAGTATTTGACACAGCATCTAACAGTTCCAGCAAAGTGGATCTGATTAATCTCCTACCTATTGTGCTTCCTGCAAGAGAAATTAACATGGTAAACTGACCCACAGTGTATGTTCCCAATCGGCACCATGTTAATTTCTCTTGTGGGTACACTGAGTTTTATATGCAGATTTTTCTCATAGACCTGCTTTAGATGTGGAAAATTTGGAGGTAAAAAACGCACATGCTAATGTAGCGTGTATCCATTGCGGAAACGCATCAGAAGTGGCAGAAGTGCCATTCAGGGCATGAAATGGGCCGTCGTCCATCATCCTTCCACGTCCCCATCTCCTCCATTGTACTGTATGGAATCCTGAACGGAACCCTGAAAAGGGAATAAATTCCTAAGAAGCACCAAATGGGTGAGTGCCCTCTTTTTTCTAGAGTGTTTTAAAATAATATTGTGGTTCCGTGTTAGCCAGAAAAATCGATGTGAATACTTAAGTCCCCAAAAAATTGAGAAAAGTATTCAAGGAGTGATACCTTTATTGGCTAACCAAAGAAATTATATTTGTAAGTTTTCAGAGCTCACATGGCCCCTTCATCAGACAATACTACAAATGAATTACTGAGACATTTAAATAGATATTACAACAGGACATGAGGTGATGCTAAGTAGAGATGGGTCAAGGAAATTAAATTAAGGTCTTTGTTACTAATGCAGATGAGGTGAAAGTGGTCTTTTACAGATCTGAAAACTTTCTTGTGGAGGTGTGAACTGTGTCCATGTAATAGGTCATGAATCCAGGTGTCATATTGACTCCTATTGTTAGAGATTGGAACATTCTTATGAGTTTGAATTCCCAAATTTTTCATTCTCCATCATGTTTAAAGTGACCTTTCATTATTAAAACTTTTAAGTCTGCGATGTTGTGTCCTGGTCTAGTATTCCTACAGGTGTGTCCAACTCGTTTTTTATTGTATGCCTATGTAGATTCATCCTTGTTTGTAATTTTTGCTTTGTTTCCCCAATATATGTCCCTGTAGTGCACCTTGTACATTGTATCATGTACATCACATTGGAGGATGTACATGAAAAAAGTCAATGATCTTATAGTCCTGATTTATGTTGGGTATAGCGACTGTATCTGTTGGTGATATCTGGGTACAAGTCTTGCATTTTTTTTGTTACAGGGAATGTGCCTGTCTGTGATGGTGATGTGAGGACATTTCTGACAAGGAGATTCCTTAAGTTTGGGGGCAGTTTGTAGGAGAGCAGTGGCAGTTCTGGAAATATTGATTTCAGTCTGCGGTCTTTGTGGAATATGAGGAGAACAATCTAAAACAAGAGTATCATCCACTAGTAATAGATGAACAGATCCTCAGAGCCACAAGGATCCAAAGAAACAGCCTCCTGAATTACAAACAGAAGGAGAACAACAATAGGGTGCCTCTTGTGGTCACATACAGTCCTCACATGAACATTGGCACTAACCTTCAGCCCATATTCCACAAAGACCCCAGACTGAAAGCAATATTCCCAGAACTGCCACTGCTCTCCTACAGACAGCCCCCCAATTTAAGGAATCTCCTTGTCAGAAGTGTCCTCACATCACCATCACAGATGGGCACATTCTTCTGTAACAGCAAGAAATGCAAGACCTGTACCCAGATATCATCAACAGATACAGTCCCTATATTCAACACCAACCAGGACTATAAGATCATGGACTTCTTTTCATGTACATCCTCCAATGTGATGTACATGATACAATGTACAAGGTGCACTACAGGGACATATATTGGGGAAACTAAGCAAAAACTACAAACAAGGATGAATCTACATAGACATACGATAAAAAATGAGCTGGACACGCCTGTAGGAATACATTTCTCTAGACCTGGATACAACATGGCAGACTTAAAAGTTCTAATATTGAAAGGTCACTTTATAAAATGATAGAGAAAGAAAAATCTAGGAATTCAAAATCATAAGAATGGGAATCAATTGACACCTGGATTTATGACTCATTACATGGACACAGTTAACACCTCCACAAGAAGATCTTCAGATCTCTAAAACACCACTTCCACTTCATCTGCATTAATAACAAAGACCTTAAAGGGGTTTTCCCACAAATAAAGTTCATTTTAATGAATAGATCTTGGAATAATAATAATGTTCACAATTGGAAGACTTTTAAAAAAATGTTCCTGTGCTGAGATAATCTGACATATGTGTCCCTGCTATGTACAGTTCCATTTTTATTTCTGACCGTGCATGGAACACGGTCTGATCATACCACATCTCCTGGGCAGGGGAGGAAGGACAGAGAATATACAGACATTACAGCACGAGATCACAGCTGATTCTTTTTTTGTGAGGTAAAACATTTCTCTGCCTGTTTGTAAAAAATGTTTTACCTCAAGGAAAGAATTATTTGTGATCCCATGCTGTAATTAACTTTTAAATTAACTTTGCTCGTGGGAAAATTTAATTTCCTTAGCCCATCTCTACTTAGCATCACCACATGTCCTGCTGTAATATCTATTTAAATGTCTCAGTAATTAATTTGTAATATTGTCAGATGAAGGGGCCATGTGAGCTCTGGAAGCTTACAAGTATATTTTTTCTGCTTAAATTATGGAAAATGTTTCTCAATTTATTTGGAACTTGTATTTACATAGGTTTTATAAATTCATTATTTTACACATTGATTATTTTGAGTGTTGTTATTTTTTGTGGTTTTAAATATTTGTGTAATAAACATTTTTTTAGCTGCTATTAAATGTGGCAAGCAATGCAGGGCAACCGCAAGCACAACAGTATCCGTAGAGTATTATGTGATTCTTATTAATGATATCTGACATCTGCAGGACATGATGCCTTTTGATTGGCTTTGTGCTACTTTGATCCATTACAAACACCCATTGGCTGCTTGACTATCAATCATCCCTACATGTCTTAAATGAAGGCAGAGTATTGGGCATCAGCTATTCCCTAATGAAGAAAACCTGTACTGGATTTTGAAACGTTACTATTGATAAATTGACAGGACACATACTCGGCTTGTCAACAATACATCCCCATTAACTCTATCTGTGGCCATAGTACGAACTCTGGTAGCTGTTCATAGCATGTATACATTACTACTTAGAGTGTTAAAACCAGATTATAGGCCAATAGAGTAAGTAAGGCAAACTCAGAGTAGAAAAAACCTATATAAAGAACGAGTTGTCAGCCCAAATAATGGTATAAAATTAATCAGTTTATTGGTACATAATTAAGATATACATAACACATATAAATAATGCATCAAAAAGATAAAATGCACCACGAAAAACATGCATCTGAATGCTATCAGTCCACCAATGATAGGGATGATAGGGATGATAGGGATGATAGGGATGAGAGCCACAAAGACAATACTACATGGTAAATAAGTACAAAACCCCCACATAAGCCATCTATCATAATGTACCAATAAACTGATTAATTTTATACCATTATTTGGGCTAACAACTCGTTCTTTATATAGGTTTTTACTTAGAGTGTTAGGTCTGGACATTCATGTGCTATACTTTGTTCTAACATCTCATTTCACCTCTGTCTTTATTTTGCATATAGTTCTGATCCAGGTTCCTACATCTTTTTCCTTGAATATCAACCTATGCCAGCATCACTTTCCCCACCTTCAATTTAGGTAAATATTATGGAACCCTGTATCAGTTATAGTTAAACCAGACAGAAAGCCGAGGCACCGGTGGAGTTCCGTAGCTGCCAGCAACTCGTGCTGTATATTGTGGACCTTGTCCCCAGTGTTGCTCAGTCCTTAGAACAAGTGTTAAATTTTATAAACGTACAAAGATGGCACTCACTGGGATTTTCATTTGCAGTGCAGCTGTTTATTCTGATTTCGGGGTTACATAGTGCAGGGAGGGTTCGGCAGGGGGGACTACGGTCACCGTTTCGCACTACATGCGCTTTTATGGGTCCACGACTGGGTCGAGGACTCGTAGAACAGGTAAACAGCTGCACTGCAAATGAAAATCCCGGTGAGTGGCGTCTTTCTACGTTTATAAAACCTATATCAGTTATAGTTTTGCTATAAGAACTGTGGGCATACATCACCTGCTTCCAGGACATTGCATTTTTACTATATTCAGGTTTTTTTAGTAGTGTGTGAGCGCAATAACCAGGGGCGTAACTACAATAGGTGCAGGGGTTGCGATCGCACCCGGGCCTTGCAGCCTAGGGGGGCCCCAAAAGTCCCTTTGGCCTATTGAAAAAGAGTAATACTATTAAAGATTTCCAATAATTGGGGGCCCCAATGGAGCTTTCACATCGGGGCCCCTGGGCCTGAAGTTACGCCACTGGCAATAATGTATTCTATTATACAGATTCCGTAATGTAAAGCTTACCCATTGTTAAATCTAATACTAGGAAACTCTCTTTAGTAGCCCCAGTCTGTTGAGCATCTGCTGTCAGTACAGTACAGTACAGTAGTGCCATCTGAATCACTGATGTTTGCCTATTTTTACTAAAACTGCTTTCAGCCTTTACAGGTGCAGCAATATCTTAGTGGTAAAATGAATAATGATTAGCAATTATATGATGTACTACCGTATATTATTGCATAAATCAACCCCCTGCATCAATATGAAGTGTCTGCCTGCAGTTCTAACTGATGAATACACACTAGAAGTTTTCCTTCATGCAATATTCAGAGGGAAGGTCATCTTACATTTTAATTTTCAGAGCACGACTGTGGCCTTTCGCTGTGTTTTTAAGTGCAGCATCGGTTCCCGCAGAGTTGAGAGCTGTCATCTTGGCTGTTTTTTACCACTGAACAGATAAAACTTTATGCCTCTGACTGAGCCGTACAAAGTGTTCATCTGAATTTTATTAATGTAAACATAAAATAAGCAGGTGAGAGGGTCGACAGGCTGCTCCAGCTTCAGTCTGGCAGTTTGCATTTCTCCGGTGTATTAGGCATTTTACAGTGAAATAGAACAAGACATAGATGCAGGCAGAACTTAGTATGAATGACTTAATATACTGTACAGGCAGAGCGTATCTGTGCTTTTATATATTCTTCTTCTATATTTCCTTCTTGAAGAAGACCTGTCACCAGGTCAAAAGTGTCCATTTTTTTGCTCATATTTTAGTCCCGTTGAGTATCCAGTGTTTTGTATTTTATAAATTTGCCATATAATTCCAGAGATAAGGGTTTTTAAATTAAGTATTAATTTTTCTGGTCTTTACAAGTGGGATTTGCTCATAGAGTGAAAATGTATAGGAGCCACGCCCTAGAGGATCCTGTGAACCACGCCCACAAAGTACATAAATCTTAGGAACCGTATTTTCAATGTACAAAATACAAAAAATAATATTCAGAAGAGTAACAGGAACAAAATAAGAGCAAAAACTCATCACATTTGAACTGGCAACAGGTGTTCTTTAGGACTCATTCAGACGTCCATGTAACTCAGTCCACACACAGAACACAATGCACAGACTCTCCCCGGGTTTACTGTCCTAAACTCAGCATCCTCATACGGATCAGAAGACCCGTGACCAGTCTGTGCATTGTGATCTATTTTCATGGATGTCAGCGTGAGTAAATTGTCAAAATGATTTTACTATAGAAACTTATGCTATTGCCGCAACCTCCATCAGGTTTGCAGGGCATGGGAAATTGGAGCTGAATCCTGTCCTGGTGTCTCCGATGGCTCTGGCAAACCTCAGCTTGAGAGGCAAATGTAACAAAGGGGAAGATAGCTTGGTGGATTGCAGAGGCTCCAGCTATGGAGTAGTAGCAGAGGTTGTTGTAGTGCCATAAGAAACACAGACACCATAGGTTTCTTGAACGATTAAGAACTTAATTTTAACTTTAATTAACTCTCCCTCTTCTTTAGCTCTGAGAGTTTCTTAGCAGTGAGGATCATTAGTTAGCTTTGCGTTGGCTGTTTTTTCAGGTTTTGCTATGTACGGTCCTACTTTGGCTTAGGAAGCACACTGTAGCATAAACTGCCTTTTTCAAGAAAGTTATCTGTATAAAGTGCGGCCTTTCTATTGTTTACCGCTAGTAATCGCTAGAGGACAGGAGCGACCAGGTGATATCATTTCTCTTACACACACAGCACTCGCATTCTCATAATTGCGTCCTCGCACCTGCATCTCCAGCAGCTACACTCAACTGGTGGAAAATTCCTCACTGTCGATAAACGACCTTTGACCACATAAGAAATTTGTACTTTTTAGAAAGGCCAGCAGGAGGCAGTGTGGGATTAGACATGCTACAACTCTCAGAGCTAATGTGTGGGAGTTACAATACACAACATTATAAAACAGCACATGGCAAACTCTGAGTCACTACATGATGACTCTACAACACTTTGTACAACAATATAAAGGTATAAAGGTTACCCGTTTTGTAATCCAATGAGTCAGTGCTGAGGAATCCGGCTTTTAAACTACATGCAAATTATTCTGTAAGTACATTGGGAGCAAGTTAATGCTTTTGGAGTGTCTTGACATGACCCAAATGCACTTACATGCTGATTAGGAGCAACACTTTGTACTGTCTCTTAGGCCAGGGTTAGATGGCCATATAACATGGACGGCGATTGCATCAAAATGCCTGGACTGGATGGTGGCTCCCCTGACCCGAGCATAAGAACTGCATAGAAATACATGAAGCTGTCATGCTCAGGTCAAGAGTTCCACGGCTAGTGCATAAAATACAATGCAATGCGTCAGCCTGACCTTGGCTGTAAAAGTTCTCCAGGAATAGAATAAGAAAAATAACTAACAGTAATGTCAGTATAATTTCTTAAATACATTTAATTAGCAAATCACAATCATTTTGTCTAAAGAGGTAATCATTACAGAATTAAAATGGCCACCACCTTGTTGTACTGAGATAAACCTATCATACAATGTTGGGACAGGGGAAAGTGAGCATGTACAGTAAGTAGGAAGCTCCACCCTCTTTTATATAGCAAGATGTGATCCACTAATATTGCTGGAGATAGCAAAGGTGCTGAGGTAAGTAGAGGCTGCTCACACTGCTGTCCACCATGTATATATAATAAACTACTAAAGATAGCAGAGGTGCTAAGGTAAGAAGAGGCCACTTACACTGCTGTTCACCATGTCTATGTAATACACTACTGGAGATAGCAGAGGTGCAGAGATAAAAAGAGGCTGCTCACACTACTGTGTGCCCTATCTATAGAAAATACTACTGGAGATAGCAGAGGTGCTAAGGTAAGACGAGGCCACTCACACTGCTGTCCACCATGTATATGTAATACACTACTAGAGATAGCAGAGGTTCTGAGGTAAGAAGAGGCTGTTTACACTGCTGTATGCCCTGTCTATATAAAATACTACTAGAGATAGCAGAGGTGCAGAGGTGAGTAGAGGTCGCTCACACTGCTGTGTGCCCTGTCTATCTGAATAACAATATAAGTGTCTCCAGGTCACAACAGTTGTGTTTCCTCCTACACATGCTCACAGCCATGTATCCTAACATTATAGCACAGGTTTTGTCAATGTAACAAAGTGACAAACATTTTAAGTCTATAGTGATTACCTTTATAGACTAACAAATTTGATTTGTTATTTGACTTAATTTAGGGATTTATTTATAAGGACATTACCTTTGGTTATTTATTTTTTTCTATTCCCAGAGAACTCCCTTAATATTAAAGGAAATGTGCTTGAATCTAACTAGCGAAAAATATTATACGATATCACAAGCATACACCAGGGTGAATAGCAGCAACCGCTGCACCTTTGTGATAATTACAAAATATATTAATATGAGTAGAATGTACAGAAAAATTAAAGTATAAATATTAGCTGAGTATAAATAATGTGAAAGTTCAGCTTTATATTAAGAATGAGATATAAAAGTATAATAAAACATAAAAAGTAAATGCTGAACAGCACAGAACAGCCACCCCCTTAAAAGCCCGGTTCCTAAAATATCTCTCACAAAAAAGTGCCCTTCCATTATTTAACAAGGCTGAACTGGATAATTTATTGGTGAATAATTCAGAAGCAAGTTAGGCAAGAGCAACTTTTAACCCTCTACATTGCGATTTTTCTGACTATTTTAATACAGGCTTATGTGGATCTTAAGTGAATTCTGTAACAAAATATGGAAGGGAAACATTTACAGATTTTTGTCCTTACAATGATGAGTGAGTAGTAAGATACTCGGGCTCGGATACCTCTAATGGAATACTTTGAATGACTAACGAGTAACGAATCCAAGTCAATGGGGAACTCACTCGGAGCCGAATACTGAATTAGTTCAAAGTATTCGGTTAGGCTGTCTTCACACTTGCATTTTTTGCAAGCTGTGTGGTTGCATGAAATTCATGCAACCACATGGATAGTCATGGATGGACATGGATGGCCACTGATGGCACTGCAATGTTGCTATAACGTATCCGTTTTCTGTCACCTGGTATAGGGGAGAGGGGCTCCTTCTGGCTTCTGAGCAGTCTCAGTCCAAGAAAATGGATCTGTTTCATGGATACGTGTTGAAATGGATCTGTTTTCCATAGTCTTCAATTATCCATCCGTGACGTTGCAGATTTTTCATGCAAGCCAAAAAATGCAGCATTTTTCTTTTTTTGGGTGCATGAAAAATGTGCCCACAAATGGATCCGTGACAAAATGGAGACACATAGATGCCAATACGTGCCCATAGGATAACAAGAACTGATTAGTGTCCAGTAGGGATGAGCGAGTATAATCGTTATTATTCAGTACTCGCCGAATAGCAACGATATTCGGGCTACTCGCTGAGTTTCTTTTGATTACTCGGGAGTAGCGAGTAGTCCTTTTACTTTCGCAGTGTATCTATATATACACTGCGAAAGTACACTAAAAGTGAAGAAAAGTTGTTAAAAAATAAAAAAAGCCATCATACTCACCTTCCGACGCCTGCACCGGGACCCGAAAACCTCACCTCCGATGTGCGGCAAGGACCTGCCAGTCTGATAGCCAATCAGATGGCTGGGAGCGATCTGGACAATCAGATGGCTGGATGTCACAAACCATGTGATCTCTATCAGCCACCTGATTGGCCAGATTGCAAGGTCCTGACAGTACACCTAGAACCTTGCAATCTGGCCAATCAGGTGGCTGCTAGCAATTAAGTGGTTTGTGACGTCCCTCCATCTGACTGGCAGATCATTGCCGCACATCAGAGGTGAGGTTTTCCGGTCCCGGTGCAGACGTCTTAAGGTGAGTATGATGCTTTTTTTTTATTTTTTAACAACTTTTCTTCACTTTTAGTGTACTTTCGCAGTGTATACTGCGAAAGTACTCGCATTTCAACCGGACTTGCTGTACTCGCAACGAGTACCGGGACCTACTCGTTGCGAGTATAGTGATTCCGATTACTTCAGTACTTGCTCATCCCTAGTGTCCATCCATTTCAAAACAGATTGACATGGATTGCAAAATATTCAAGTGTGACACCACCCTTAGAGCAATCCAAACCCAAATGTCTTACTATTCACTCATTGCTACTTACAACCACTATCAATCAGTCAGATTATTTGACTTACAGTATTTTTACTTGTATTAAAGGGTAGTGTTCCCTTCATTTATACATCAGACTCATAAGCGATCATTCAGACATCGGTAAAAATTGGTCGGAACACGGATCACAATGCACGGACTGTCTGCGGTTCTCCTGACCAAAACTGACCATCCTTATAATGAGCCTCGAAAAAACATTCATACCCTGTGCACTTTTTCACATTTTTCCCATTACACTCATAAACTTGAATATATTTTATATATTAAACTAAATATGTTTTAAGAATTTTATTATTTATTTTTGTACATAAATCTGAAAATAGTATTCAGCCCCCTGTAATCTGATACACTAAATTATATCCTGAGTTATTGTCTGATTGCCATATGTGGAGTCAGTAAGGAATTTATTTCCCCAATGTGGAGCTTAGTGTTTGCTCCATGAGGTTTTTTGCCTTCCTTTGGATCAACATGTTAGGCTATGGGATGAACTAAATGGACTTATAGTCTACCTTCAACCTTAAAAACTATGAAACTGTAACAGTCTCCAAAAATGTTCAGTAAAAGTTGTGAAAAAGTCATATGTACCAATTCAAATGACAGCTCTTTTTGCAAAAAAACAAGCCCTCAGATTCCTGAAGAGTTTCTGATGAGTGGCTTGTGCCTCTATGTGCTATGCCCAATATCTCCCTACAATCAGGTCATCATGAACTAGATGAGCTGTGGTGTCCCGCCCCCGCGGTGCCCCTCCGAATTATGCCTATATTTTGCAGCTTTGCAAAGCTCTTACACCAGAATTTTGTTTGACGATTTGGTCCCTGTAGGACTGCAAAAGTAGTTTAAATGATGTTATCATAGTGATAGGATCCCTGTAAGGCCCTGTTCATACAGAACATGTGACCTATGCCGTTAACTGCATGTAATATTTTTGCCATCATTACAAACAACATGCCTTCAATAAGATCTACGTTATTACTTAAGAAATATCCGATAATAGCAGTGTGTGGCTTCAAAGTCCTCACCAAATGAGGTTTTCTTCTTTTGGTTCATTGGGCCTATTACTGTGCCAGAGGCCTCTAGAGGTTCCACTGGTCCTTCGTGGAAAATTCGGTCCCAGTATATATCAGTCTTTTTATGTAGCTGAGGTTCCAAGACACAGAGGAATGCATGTTCCCACATTGAGTATTTGCAGCAGAAATTTTGCATCATTTTTGGCAGCAAAACAACTGCATAAAACTGTTTTTGATGAATTTTTTGCATATGTTTTTGATTCGTTGTTCCCTATTCATATGAATGGGTGAAAAATGCTGCAAAAATGCTGAAAGAATTGATATGCTGGAGAACTGAAACTACTTCAAATCTATAAGGAAAACATAGACTCATAGACTCTGCAGAAATTTTGCTGCAAATATTCATTGTGTGCACATACATATAAGTTTCCTTTCTGATATGACTTGCTAATTAGACGGCAAAGACCTTCAGCCCTTATGGATCATAATGTAAAATATACATTCATTGTTATGATATTCCCTACATTGATCAATTGAGAAATCCTTGGTTAACACTTACATTATTCAGCTTGAGCTTGCTCTTATCTTGCTTTTGCAAATGTCCGGAGAGGTGATACAGTACTGCTCTGCTTCTCCTGCGGTTGGCGTTGAACCCAGGTGGCCTGGTGTCAGTATAAACCTCTAAATCATCGTCATCTGTGAAGAAGGAAAGTAACAAAGATGTAACTGAGTTCATGGAATTCTCTTTTTCTAATTACTAGCTTTAGGATAGGAGTACATGACAATATGTATCAAGAGACACTGAAATCACAGCAGCTTTGGATGCAATGTAATCCTATGATGTTGCGTTGTGACTTACGATGTTCTGCGACTGCAACACAGTTTCAAATATTTCCAAATGTGTTTTGGATTTTTTGTCGCTGATCACATATCATTTAACCATGATGCAAGTGCAATCCGATGTTTTATCGGATTGCACTCGTCTGTTGTAAATGCTAGTGGAACCGAGGCCTTATAAGAACAAAAAAAACATATTAGGGTGCCTTCACATTTGCGTTTGGAGGACAGCACACCAAACGCAGCCAAACGCTTGCACACATGCGTTTCTATGTTTAACATGGGAACGCATGTGCCTGCGTATGGCTGCGTTTGGCCGCATTTGCGTTTAGATGCGCATAATTTATGCGCCCTCTGACCACACTCCAAAGGCAGCATGCAGCATTTTTTTGTGCGTTCGTTGCGCTTGTTCTATCCGCAAGCGCCTGGAAGCGCACAAAAAATGCATAGCTCTCAATGGATCCGCAGTGTCCTCTGCATAACACCGCAGGAGAGCGCTACGGATCTCATTGAAATCTCTCCCGGTGGCCGCCGGTGATCACCGGCGGCCACTGGGACATCATGCAGAGCCACAGCTGATCTCCCGCCGGCGTCAGTGGGGAGAAACAGCTGATCTGACAGCTGTTTAAATCTCCCGCGCTGACACCGAATAGGTGATGCCGGCGCGGGAGATTTGAAGCAGCGATCAGCTGTTTCATATCTCCTGCACTGATATCACCCTATCCGGTCTCAGCGCGGGAGATTTAAACAGCTGTCAGATCAGCTGTATCTCCCCGCTGACACCGGCGGGAGATCAGCTGTGACGGGAGGAGGAGATCTCTGCCGCTGATCTCCTCCTCCTGGCCGCCCCCAGAGACTGCTGATTGGCTGCCGGGGCACCATAGTAATGTGAACGCATGCGGAAATTCTCCGCGGCGTTCACATTATTATGGGCTGCTTTTGCCTGCGTTTGCGTCTGCATGCCCTCCGCATGCAGACACAAACGCAAGTGTGAAGGCACCTTAGGGCATTTACAAAATTCAAAAACAAGGAAAGATGCACAGAGAAAATGCAAAGAAGTGAAGGTTATGATAAATCGTGCGCATGGAGTAGAACAGGACAATAGGTGGAACTTCAGGCTTATTTAATGGACCAGTAGCACCCAATTACAACTGCCATTCACAAATGTCCAGGTGCCCTAGGTTCTATAGGAGACCTAACTTATGACTCAAGGTCCATTTGGTTCCTGTACCAGGCAAAGGTGTGTTCCAGTTCAATTTGGCATCTACCCATCTTGTTAGTATGTCTGATGCCGGTCTTGATCTCTGCTCACTGTTTCCGACTGATTTTCTCTTTTATTGCTTCTTTTCCTCCTACAAAAATGGACTAATGATTCCTTTTATATATTTTGAAAAGCACAAAAAAAGATGCCAGGATATCTCAGAATGTCTTTGATGTATTTTGCTCACTTGCTTAGAAAAGTACACGAGGAGAGAACGAGAGTGCGAGAGTTCTTCGTTTGCTGGCAGATATGCTTCTCTCTCATCCTGAGAACAAAACCTCCTGTAATTAATCTAAAGCACACGTCTTTTATCTTGTCATGTTCCTCCTAATAGAATACATGCCCTTATTCTGTTTTGTAGACAAATTAGATAGAATTTATATACACCCTTGCTGTGAAGTTGGGTCCCAGGGGACATTTCTCTCCTCGTTCTGCTGTTCTGACACATAAACAATCATTTCTTTCCACATTAAACTTTGTTACTGTTTAACACATTTTTAACCTGAATATTTTACTGCTTCCATATTTTTTTCATATATTCCATAACCAATTTCCATTCATCTATTAACTTTAAATGTCTACATTGCCAGCCATGCCTGTAATTCCGCAGCCTTGATACACGGTCTGTTAAACTTTCGCACCTGTGCTGCAGGAAATAAGACCTGCAAAGGCAGAATAGGCTGTTTGTATGACGTAGGAGACAACATTCTCATCAGTCAAGGAAGAAGAGGTTGCATCTGCAAACACAGAGTAGGCAACAAACTATGAATGTCCATCAGATGGTTTGGCGATGATTAGCATACGTCACAGGACAATTATAAAGGGATTTTTTAGATATGCAGGACAGCTGGGCTCTTATGAAGGGGTTTAAAGGGAACCAACCACCTCAGATGACGTGTATAAGCTGTTAATACATGTCCCTGGACCCTATGTACACCATTGCAGCTATGTTTTTGCTAAGAATATTGATAACAGCAAACCGAAATAAACAGTTTATAAACTTACATGATTTAGTACTTGAGGGCGTCTCCCTCGGGCTTTAGTACGAGAGGGCTGTGTCTCCAGCAGCTTGAGTGGCTTTCCTCCCCCTCCCTCTCTGTTTGCAGGACGTCACTGAGAAGACGTGCACGGACGGGAGCTGCCTTGGGTGCCCGCCCACACCAAGATAATATCACGCCCTAATGTGACGTCCTGCAAACAGAGAGGGAGGGGGAGGAAAGCCACTCAGGCTGCATAACACACAGCCCTCTCGTACTAAAGCCCGAGGGAGACGCCCTCAAGTACTAAATCATGTAAGTTTATAAACTGTTTATTTCGGTTTGCTGTTATCAATATTCTTAGCAAAAACATAGCTGCAATGGTGTACATAGGGTCCAGGGACATGTATTAACAGCTTATACACGTCATCTGAGGTTGTTGGTTCCCTTTAAGGAATGCTACTTTAAGGCCCAGTTACACACACAGATAATTGTACAGAGATTGTTCGCAGATCTCTGGTTGCAGTGAAATCATGGACACATTGTTATATTTTTTGTGTACAAATGTAACAATGTGTCCATGATTTCACTGCAACCAGAGATCTGCGAACAATCTCTGTACAATTATCTGTGTGTGTAACTGGGCCTTAAGGCTAAGGCCTGCGTTACACCACGTTTTTTTTGGGTTCGGGGCTCTCCAGTGTGAACCGGACAGCCCCGGATCCGATTTTGCCCCTATTGTATCCCTATGGTTCTGGATGGGGTTGGATGGCAGTTATTTGCCATCCGTTTTGGTGTCTGTCCGGCAGGATCCCGCTGTTTTCTTTTTTTGCCTCAGACACATAATCGGAACTTGCAGTATTTTTTGTGTCCGGGCAAAAATCGAACAAAACCGGATCCTCCCAGATTTGGAAAGATGCTGGGTGCTGAAGGAGCAGCGGCTCTGAAATTCAAACTGCACTCGTTCAGCACCTGGACAGCGCAGCTGAAAGAGCTGTGGCTGAAAGTTCAGCACCATGGCTAGCTCCCCTCCAGCCGTTATTCTGAAATTTCAGCACTGGACAGCAGCAGCCGTGCACAGGAATGATTCCGGCACAAAACAGGATCGGAGGGCATATTTGCCCTCTGGTTCTGTTTGTCTGGGGCTGTCAGGTTCTGTCTGCTGCAATCTGCAAAACACCGGACAGAACCTCACAGGGAAAAAACGTGGTGTGAAGCTAGCTTAAGTCCACACAGAGGGTTGGTGATCCATTTTTTATTGATCTGTTTTTGGTACAGTTTCTGCACCAAAAACAGATCCTCTTGTTGCAAAAAAGCATCACCTACACATCATCTGTTTGTGCTGCTTTTTTTGCTCCATCTTTGGGAGACACAGGCACACAGACACACAGACAGAGACACACACACACACACAATCTTACCCTCCTCGTGATCCCACGGTGAGCCCTGGTGATGTCCTCCTTCTGGGCATCAGCAGGACCTGTCTGTAAGTAGTACAAGTACTTACAGGACCTGTGCCCCATGTGACTGAGTCACATGGGCAGGTCCTGGAATTATCATACTGACTACCCACAGGTCCTGCTATGCTTGGAAGGAGGACATCACTGGGGCTCACCGTGGGATAGCGGGGAGGGTAAGTAATTACATGTTAGTGGTGCAGAAAGTGCACCAGGAAAACAGGGCAATATTTGACACACTCATTATCTTTTGAATGCGCTTTCTGCATCACTAACGCAGCAGTCAAAAAATGCAGCGTCTGAACAGCAAATCGAAAATCCCATTAATTTTACTGGCAGACGCAGTGATTGATATGTTTTTGGAGCAGTTTTAAAAGAAAACAACAGCCCAAAAACAGATCAGAAAAGTTCAGTGTGAACTTAGCCTAAGAGGACTAAAAATTGGTGGATACAGTTTTTATAGGGAAAACAGACAGATTTCCTTTAAAATTCTTAATATAGGTCATTGGTTATCAAGCACAATAGTTGATGTGATAATTCATAGGAAATGAAACATATTTCTGTCTTCCAGATCATCTAAATAGATATTTCCATCATTGTTATTGCTCCTAGTGAATCTACTACTTACGGTAAATGCAAATACTGAATGCTGAATCTTCAGGCAGCCGTGATTTTACTGTCCAGGATTACCTTTGTTTAGCCAGAGGCCAAGAGCAAACCCTCTCTTCTTCTAATACTGACAGTGACAGACAAAGCCAAGACAAGACTAGCTCCTTATTACACAAGCAAACACTGGGAGAACAGCATCTTGTAGTCTGTAGAGAATCGATAGCTGTAACAGTACATTAGTATCAGGCTACAGGATGGGTCTCTGCTGTTTGAATAGAGGACTGGAGGGCAGGGCCCAGCGGGACAATTCTGCTAGAGATACCGGTCACACTGAGCATCAAATGAGAAGGACGTGGTTTCAGGCATGTCTGAGCGGTGATCTACGGAGAGCTTTACAAAGGGGTTGGGAATATGTGTGACTTCTTTTATTGTTGATAGATTTAATTTTATATCATAAATTAAAAACAAGCGTAAAGGGCACAGATCATAAAATTGGCACAACTCAAACATCGATGTCTACAAGACACTGACAACATCAAAATAGAACAAAGCTTCTGAATGATGACACAAACTCTTGTGACATCATTATGACAAAACAGACAAGAAGCGCAGACAATCATTTTCAAACTATTGTGACATTGTCAAAGAAGAACAAAGTGTGACGACCATCCACCGTGAGGCCGAGCTGCTGGTAGGCAGCACCCCGAGAAACCCCGAGACCCTTAACCCCTATACAGGGATCTGGAATTATAGCGGAGCCCAGGGGGTAGCTGCCTATATGAGCAACAGAGCCGGGGAGGTCGCCAGGGGAAAATCAAGACCCGAAAAACGAAGTCAGAAGTCCGAGTCAAAACCGAGAGGGCAGCGAAGGTACAAAATCGTCAGGCAGTAGCAGAGTCAAAAATCCAGGCAAATGTCAAGGGCAAAAACCAAGAGGGCAGCTGAGGTACAAAATCAATAGGCAGAGGCAGAGTCAGAAATCCAGGCAAGGTCAGACACGAAACTAAACACACTATCACTGGGGAACCAAAACTATATCTGGCGGCCTGCAAGACAGGCTCCAATGTACTTGAAGGGCACAGCTACCTCCCATAGGCTGGAGCCCACAGCCTGATGATCTCATCCAGACCGCCCCTAGAACCAGGCCAGATGGTGATGCACGACTGGCTCCACCCACGCCACCTCTGACAGAAGAACGCAGGCTGCGCCTAACGGACACCTCTGCAGGGCCCTTTCCTCTGCGACCAACACCCCCCAGAGGGGAAACACAGCGGCGCTCAGCGACAGAGGCAGACGTCACGGGAGCAGTTCCATATGAGGACAAGGCCCTCCTATCACCGGCGCCACCAGCCGAAGGAATCCGGCTCCTCCCAGCGGCCGAGGCAGGAACACCAGCCACCGAGTCCAATGGCGATGTGACACAAAGAGTCTTAAAAATATATATACAGGTTCATCTCAATGAATTAGAATATCATCAGAAAGTTCATTTATTTCAGTAATTAAATACAAAAAGTGAATTATATATATAAAGTATTATATAGACTAATTACAAACAGTGATCTATTTCAAGTGCTTATTTCTGTTAATGTTCATGATTAAGGCTTACAGCCAATGAAAACATAATGGTCATTTTTTCAGAAAATTAAAGTAGGAGGATGAAGAGTTAAAAACAGCACTGCCATATTACACAAGACATTAAAGGGTGAATACAGTGTTGGCCAAAAGTATTGACACCTCTGCAATTCTGTCAGATAATACTCAGTTTCTTCCTGAAAATGGTTGCAATCACAAATTCTTTGGTATTATTATCTTCATTTAATTTGTCTTCAATAAAAAAACACAAAAGAGAATGAAGCAAAAAGCAAAACATTGATCATTTCACACAAAACTCCAAAAATGGGCCAGACAAAAGTATTGGCACCCTCAGCCTAATACTTGGTTGCACAACCTTTAGCCAAAATAACTGCGATCAACCGCTTCCGGTAACCATCAATGAGTTTCTTAAGCCCCTTTCACATCAGCGGTTTTTTAAAATTGCGGCAGATGCGGTGAAAAAAACGCATCTGCCGCGATTACTGCATAACCGCGACACTTGCGGCACAGTTGCGGCAAGCCCCATGCAATGTCTATGGGGCTTGCGGTAAGTGTGCGGCAGGTGCAGCAAGTGCGGTTTCGGCACTTGTGACAGGTGCGGCCGCGAAAAAAACGTGGTCAGCCGCGTTTTTTTTTGCGGCCGCACCTGCCGCAAGTGCCGATACTGCACTTGCCGCACCTGCCGCAAGCCCGCATAGACATTGTATGGGGCTTGCCGCAACTGTGCTGCAAGTGTCGCGGTTATGCGGTAATCGCGGCAGATGCGTTTTTTTCACCGCATCTGCCGCGATGTAAAAAAAACGCTGATGTGAAAGGGGCCTTACAATGCTCTGCTGGAATTTTAGACCATTCTTCTTTGACAAACTGCTCCAGGTCCCTGATATTTGAAGGGTGCCTTCTCCAAACTGCCATTTTTAGATCTCTCCACAGGTGTTCTATGGGATTCAGGTCTGGACTCATTGCTGGCCACCTTAGAAGTCTCCAGTGCTTTCTCTCAAACCATTTTCTAGTGCTTTTTGAAGTGTGTTTTGGGTCATTGTTCTGCTGGAAGACCCATGACCTCTAAGGGAGACCCAGATGTCTCACACTGGGCCCTACATTATGCTGCAAAATTTGTTGGTAGTCTTCAGACTTCATAATGCCATGCGCACGGTCAAGCAGTCCAGTGCCAGAGGCAGCAAAGCATCCCCAAAACATCAGGGAACCTCTGCCATGTTTGACTGTAGGGACCGTGTTCTTTTCTTTGAATGCCTCTTTTTTTCTCCTGTAAACTCTATGTTGATGCCTTTGCCCAAAAAGAGAGAAACATTCTTACAAAACATTTTAGGCTTTCTCAGGTAAGTTTTGGCAAACTCCATCCTGGCTTTTTTGTGTCTCGGGGTAAGAAGTGGGATCTTCCTGGGTATCCTACCATACAGTTCCTTTTCATTCAGACGCTGACGGATAGTACGGGTTGACACTGTTGTACCCTCGGACTGCAGGGCAGCTTGAACTTGTTTGGATGTTAGTCGAGGTTCTTTATCCACCATCCGCACAATCTTGCGCTGAAATCTCTTGACAATTTTTCTTTTCTGTCCACATCTAGGGAGGTTAGCCACAGTGCCATGAGTTTTAAACTTCTTGATTACACTGCGCACGGTAGACACAGGAACATTCAGGTCTTTGGAGATGGACTTGTAGGCTTGAGATTGCTCATGCTTCCTCACAATTTGGTTTCTCAAGTCCTCAGACAGTTCTTTGGTCTTCTTTCTTTTCTCCATGCTCAATGTGGTACACACAAGGACACAGGACAGAGGTTGAGTCAACTTTAATCCATGTCAACTGGCTGCAAGTGTGATTTAGATTGCCAACACCTGTTAGGTGCCACAGGTAAGTTACAGGTGCTGTTAATTACACAAATTAGAGAAGCATCACATGATTTTTCTAACAGTGTCAATACTTTTGTCCACCCCCTTTTTTATGTTTGGTGTGGAATTAGATCCAATTTGGCTTTAGGACAATTATTTTTGTGTTTTTTCATTGAAGACAAATTAAATGAAGATAATAATACCAAAGAATTTGTGATTGCAATCATTTTCAGGAAGAAACTGAGTATTATCTGACAGAATTGCAGGGGTGTCAATACTTTTGGCCAACACTGTATAATATTGATTTATTAGTCAACATGTTTGAGGGCTCCCAGAAGCACCCTGAAACATGGCAATATTACAGTGATTATTGATGATATTTTAATTTATTGAGATCTACTAGTATATAATATTTTGACCTACTCACAATAGAACACAGCTTAGTAATAAAGATATCATCACAGTATAGAACAAATTCCTAAAGTTTAGGAATAAAGATGATGTGTATTGTATTGCTTTGATTAGGGGCGCCATTCATCTAGTGGTGCAGAGGTATCGTACTGTGCGGCCCAATGCTCAAGCAGCGGCGCGGTTGGGTCGCTTTCAGACACTCTGCATCAACTGTATCAGTGTGAATGGTGCTCTAAGCAGGCCCAGTGTATGCATGGCAAATCGCCTCCCACACATAGCTGGTCGAGGTGGTTTATTAGCCTGCAGCTGGGCTTGCTTTACAATTGGGCTCTGACTGCATCCTGAGAGTGCATTTTGATTCTGCTTTTGGCATACATGGTAAGTTTTTTGATGCTGCTTTTTTCTAGTAGTTTTTGCACAAGTTATTGCTTTGATGTCATCAATAAAAACATAGCTTTGGTATGAATACAAAGACTAGTTTGCACTTAGGTACGCAAATCTTTAAGATCTGCTGGTGGCAGCTCTCTTGGCAATTGACAACCAAATATGTCCTAAATTAAATGTATGGGAGACAAGTTGAATGACTATGCATGCCGTGCTAACCCATACGGGCCATGCAGGCTGCTCACAGTAGAACAAGCAAGATGCAGCCTGGCTTTGTTGTGTTAAAAAATGGTTTCTGGGACACGCTGGACACATGGCCATACTATTAGTTCCACCATCAAATTAATGTAACATGAGTGGAATGAAGACTAGAGGGGTCCAGCTTCCATATATTATGCCACCATAATCCTAATCCCTAATAATGGGAATAAGGCTAGCATGACACCCCTATGTGAAGGTCTCTCCATGGTGCTACAACCCATGTGGTCCCCATTTCAATCTCTGGCTATCTCTGCATCTAATACAAAGCAAGATTCGTCACTGAAGAGCAAGACCTCCTCCATTCTAGCCTTCATTCCTCCAAACGTGTGACTTAGCAGCGATCTCTATTAGTGTGACGGGGGCTTTAAAAGGCTATTCAGATTACACCACAATAAAACAAAGGCTTTGAATAAAGGCAAATAATCATAAAATAACACCTTCTATAATTGATGAGCCAAGCCATTGTGCCAATATTGCAATACAACACACCTTATGAATCAATACACAAGGTGTATTAATTATTCTCTCACATCTTCATTGTTATTTCTGTTGTTCTATTTGTTGCAGAGTGCAGCTTCTGAATCCCTACCAATGCAGTAGAAACGTCTCTGAGCAAGTGATATGAGATATCAAGTTTACTTGTTTAACAAAAACATGAGATACAGGATAAGAGCACAATCACTCCGTGCTGCTGAAACACTAAAAAAAAAGTACAAAAGAAAGTACAATAAGGATTCCCTCCCCCATAACACCAAAAGTATAGAACTTTACACAATATTGCCATCTACTGTCAGACCAGTATAAAGTCCTCCTTTATTCAGATTAAGTCCACAGCTGTTGCATATGTTAACACCCTTTCTCAATAGTAAGGACTTATTAAATCAAACCCAATTTCTTTATTAGTCTCTGATGTTTTTCAACATTCAATGCCTTCGTAAAAATGTCTGCTGTCATTTCTTCAGTAGGACAATATTCCACTTTCAAGATTCCTCGTTTCTGATGATCTCTCAAAAAATGATATTTCACATCAATGTGATTGGTTCTTGGATTAACTCATTCCATCTGAGCAAGAACAAGACTTCTTTGATTGTGCTCATTCAATTTTGTTGGTTCCAGTTGTGGTTGTCCTAAGTCTGTTAGCAATTGTCTTCACCACAGAACTTCTTGACTTGCATGCGCTGCCAGAACGTATTCTGCTTCTGTTGAAAACAGCGTTACAAATTACTGTTTCTTACTTGTCCAACTTATTGGTCCGCCTGAGAGAAAAAATATATACTAGTAGATTTTCTGTCAGTTGGATCTCCAGCCCAATCTGCATCAGCGTATCCAGTTAAAATGCATGTATCACTTGTAGGTAGCTTCAGTTTAACGTTGCTAGTTCCTTTCAAAGAACACATTATTCTCTTCACTCCATTCCAATCAGCTTTATTTGGCTTGGATACTTTTCTACTCAGAATTCCTACTGCTGCTGCAATGTCTGGTCTTGTAACAGTCGCTAGATACAGTAATTTTCCTATTGCCATTCTGTATTCTTCACTATTTGGTAACATGTTTTCTCACTATTCATCTCTTTAAAGCGAACCTGTCACCCCCCCCAGGCATGTAAACCTAAAATATCCACCTTGGGCAGCACTAAGGCTGCATTCTGACAATGTGGCTATAGTATATATGCTCCCTTTATTGTATAAAATAAACACTTAGATCAAATCTGTGACAAACCTGAAGTAAGACCGGGAGGCGGGCTTTTCCAGCGTCTCCCTCCAGCCCCTCTGTTGTCAGTCATCCCTCCTTGCTACATTCTGCGCCGCCTCCTCCTCGTCTTTTTCTCTTCAAATCCTGCGCCTGCGTGCTGTGCCTGCCCCGCGTTTGTGTTATTCAGTATTCACATTGCGGGGCGGCCAATCCAGCGCGTGCGCAATTATCATGGCTTGTCCTGTCCTCACCTCCCACTGTCTCTCTCCTCACCACCGCAAAACGCCAGGTCCTCAAATCCAAAGTGAAAGTGAGGACCCGGCATGGAGGAGAGAGGTAGAAAGCACCGGTTCTCTGCTGGGTGCCGGGCCAAACAGTCAAAATCCTAAGAAAATGTCTCTGTTGCTTTAAGTAGCATTCCCCTTTTAGTTAAAGCTGGAGGTCACTAGGACCCAGTTGATTCCTTACCTTGACTCCCAGGATGCACTGCTGGTGATAGCTGTTCAAGTGTTCCTGGTTGCATCCTAGCTCAAAGCAGTGTTTCCTGGAGTCTGTTGGTTTGCTGCTTGGATCTGCTCATGCTAAGTGTATCTCTTCCCTCTTAGTTTGTTTCCCTTGTGTGTTTCTCTAGTTGCTAGCTGGGCTGACTAGTGATCACCCGCTCTGATCCTTGTGTAGTGGTAGTCCAGAGACAGTCAGGGCATAGGTATCCTGGCAGCTACAGTAGTGGAAACTGTATTGCGATGTTATGGGAGCCAGGTGTCAGCCTAGTTGTTCTAGGAGTCACCATCCCCCTTTTTGCCCTTAGCATCAGGGGACTCCTTCCCTCCTCCTGTAGTCGTCCAGCACTGGGTGTCTCCCCACACCCAGCGTGACAATAACACAGCTTACAGGTCAGAGAGTGAATGAACTCTTTCAATTACACCTGCTGATGGGTAATGAGATTATTTAAAGGCTGGGGGAGGGGGGTGGACAACAGTATCACCTGATACATATAGCTTACTTTATGAGTTGGATTCTTTAAGTCAAAGCTGCCGTAATACGCGTCATACCGGTTTCAACGCCCATACTATGAGGCGAGCCGCCTCTCTGTTGTTTAGCACGCCCATCGCTGCGTGCAGAATTACGGACAAGGAGGGGGAGAGCGGCACACAGGCCCGCCTGCTGCGGCTTTAAAATTGCAGTGAAACGCCCAGAAATGACATTATAAAAGTATGAATTATGAAGAATGCCCCAGCGGTTTTGCAAGATACAGGGATCGATGGCAGCAGGTTCACAAGCTGCATGTATAGGTATGAAGGGGATGTGGGGTTGGCTTCCGGGTTTAGGGTCACTTTAAGCACAGGAATATCAGGAAATATATATGCAATCAGGTGTCTTAAAGTAGGTATGTGAATAACTTCAGAAATAGTAGAAAAATACAGGGTGGGCCATTTATATGGATGCACCTAAATAAAATGGGAATGGTTAGTGATATCAGCTTCCTGTTTGTGGCACATTAGTATATGGGAGAGGGAAAATTTTTCCAGATGGGTGGTGACCATGGCGGCCATTTTGAAGTTGGCCATTTTGGATCCAACTATAATTTTTTTCAATGGGAAGAGGGTCATGTGACACCTCAAACGTATTGAGAATTTCATAAGAAAAACAATGGTGTGCTTGGTTTTAACATAACTTTATTCATTCATGAGTTATTTACACGTTTATGACCACTTATAAAATGTGTTCAAAGTGCTGCCCATTGTGTTGGATTGTCAATGCAACCCTCTTCTCCCACTCTTGACACACTGATAGCAACACAGCAGGAGAATTGCTAGCACAGGATTCCAGTATCCGTTGTTTCAGATGTTGCACATCTCGTATCTTCACAGCATAGACAATTGCCTTCAGATGAGTGATGAGGAAAACCTTTTTGTGAATGGTGAAGTTAACAAACATAACCACCGCTATTGGTCTGATACTAACCCACAGTGGATAGATTCCTGTTGGAACACAAAAATTGATGGTATGGTGTGGTATATGGGGTACAAAGATAGTAGGGCTATTCTTCTTTAATGGAAACCTCAATGCCACTGGATATTTGAATCATGTAGCAATTTCAGATATCCAGTGGCATTGAGGTTACCATTGATGAAGAAAGGCCCCACTATCTCTGAACCCCATATGCCACACCATACCATCAATGTTTGTGTTACAACAGTCTTGGAGGGATCTATCCACTGTGGGTTAGTGTCAGACCAAGACATAGCATAGTTATACAGCATTAGCAAAGGGTCTCCCAGGCACAGATTTCAAAGTATAGTGGATTTATCAAGATGTACTATTCAAGCTGTTTTGAAAACCCCCCAAAAATGAGCAACACAGTGGTCTGTCAAGGAAACACTATAGATGATGAAATACATGTCATGTTTATTCATTATCAACACTATATATGGGCCCGATGCTTTCACATCGGGAGGGCGCCAGGTGGTGATTTCATAATGGGAGCAGGTTCTGTGGTGCTGGGTGCAGTGGCAGTCTCCCGCTCTGTTTGCTCTCTATCTCCCCTTTGACCTGCTCCCCCCTGTTTGCTGTTTTCTGCACTTATATGCACTCTCCTTTGAGCTGTCATCCCCTGTGTGCTTTCCCCCTGTGCTGTCTTCTCCCCACTATGCTCTTTCCCCTATATACAGTCTCTCTCCCCTGTGATATTTTCTCCCTGTGGTGCTCTCTCCCCTGTATGAGGGTCTCTCCCCCCTCAGTGATTTCTCCTTTTAGCTGCCTCACCATGTGTGCTCTCTTTGTCTTCCTGTGCCTTGTCTCTCCCCCTTGTACTCTTCCCCTCCTGTGGTGTCCAAAGATGGTGGCAGCCTGAGTAAGTGCGCATGATACACATGCACACTTACTCGGGCAGTGATTTGTCAGTGGCGGCAGCTGTGGACGTCGGTTTTCAGGTGGTGGTGCTGTGCAATGTGCCAGTACCACCAGTAGGCACCATATTTGCACACCCATCACTCTTTGCTCCCCTGTGCACTCTCTTCCCTGTGCACTCTCTTTGCCCCCCTGTGCTTCCTGTCTGCCCCTGTGAGCTCTCTATTCCTCCTGTGCACTTTCTGTGCCCCCTGTGTGCCCCCTGTGCACTCTCTGTGCCCCTGTGCACTCTCTGTGCCCCCTGTGCACACTCTCTGCCCCCACGTGCTCTGTGCCCCCCTCTTCCACCCTGTACGCTCTATGTGCTCCCACTCTACCTTGCTGTGGCCCCTCTGTGCACTCTCTGTGACCCCTCTCTGCCTTCCAATGCACTCTGTGCCCCCTCTGTGCACTCTCTGTGCCTCCTTTGTGCCCCCCTGTGCAATCTTTGTGCCCCTTATGTGCACCCTATTCCTCTTCTGTGCACTCTCTGTGTCCCCTTTATGCGCTCTTTGCCCCCCTGTGCATCACTCTTCTCCCGCTATGTTTGGACATCCACCTAAGTGTCCAAAGATGACAGCAGCATGACTAACTGGGTCTCTGCGCACTGAGCGCGCATGTGCAGTTAGTGTCCAAAAATGGCAGCTTTCTGATTAACTGCACCTGCACCCAGGTAGGCGAATACGCAGTTAGTCATTTTGCTACATGCGCAGTGATGTTGGGGTGGCAGGCAGCGTGAGTGGCGGATTGTGCGGCGGCGAGTTCCAGGCGTCACTGCAGGTGTCGTCGGGTGAGGTTGTCAGTGACACCACTGGTGGTATTGTACAAGTGGCCAATACCTCCAGCGGGCACCATTTTTGCACACCCATCACTTGGATGTGCAAATATGGCTGCAGTCAACGCATGATAGAAGGTCATCCTGATGGCAGAAGTGGATGACGAATGGGATAAGGTAATCATATAGATATAAATTGGAAGATTCACAACAGTTGCATCATCTCACAACTATCAGAAATCAAAGTACCAACTACACCAGTCTACTGTTTGGAGAATAGGTCAGAAGTGGTCTTTGTGGAATAATTTTGGCCTAAAAGCAATCCCTTTGATATGGAAACAAGGCCTAATGACCCAACTATGCAAGAAAAGATAGGAACTGAGAGACTTAAAAAAGGGCAGCAGGCAGCCTGAATGGAGGAATCAATATTTTAAATATTTGTAACAAAACAGTTTATTCACCTAAGGGCTGGAGAACAGTATGATGCGCCCCCAAGGCCGTTGGGTACTCGGAGCCTGGCTTTGATGCTTCCCGGGAGTCAGAGGGGTCGAGACCTGGCTCCATGACCCTGGGTATCAATTTAAAAGTTCAGGGTAAAGGGATTTAGGGATGGATGTTGTGATGCTACTGGTGGTGTTTGGCTATTGATGGGTGACGCTGCAGTAAGGGACCTCTGGGGATGATGGGATTGCAGCTACTGTGATACTGTGATATCACTCCCATGGGTGAAGAGGTTCCCCAGGGCAACCAGTAAAGTCTATGGCAGTGGTAGGCCAGGGGGGCTGTTTTGACTGGAGAGGGGGATTGGAGCGTCTTGCAGGCAGGTCTCTGGTGGCCTGCACATCTTATCATTCTACTGCTCCACAGGAGGGAAATGAACAGCCTCACACTCACGTCTGAGTTCTATACCCGGTTTACTTAGCTTTTCACTTAAGCGATGCCGCAGGGTACTGTCCTTGCCAACCCTCAGTCTGGATAGTCCTCAATGAACTGGGATAGCCATCCAAGACACCCCCTTTATGCTCCTTCCTTCACGGGTTGCTCTCCCTCTCAGTGCTAACTGTCCACCTCTCTCCTGCTCACGCCTCTGCACACAGTGCCCCAATCCAGCAGCCACGGGTTCTGTCGGGTAACTGGTACCAAGTCCCCTGACCCTAGTATGGCTACCTTCTTGGCGGATGTGTCGGGTGTCCGGCCACAGCTCCTGTAGATCTCGTGGCCTCCGGTTCCGTGGTTGGAGCGTAGAGTCTCCTCGCCAACTTCAGGGCCGGTCCCCTGGTTTCCAACCAACCCTTCCATTTTACTCAGATTTGGGTACACGTGTGGATCGCACTCTGCCTGTGCCCCTAAGGCTCTCTCTGTCTCTCTTACAGTCTGCTGTTCTGGGACCAAGGACTAGCTCAAGTCCTCTGGATCCTAACTCCTCCTTCTCCAATCTCCGAGTTATCCTTTTCTCACTTCCCACCCTCCACCTTTCTTCACTCTGTCCCCTGACTGACTGAGCCCTCCCTCTATTGGGTCGGCCCACCGTCCCTGGGAGCAGGTGTGTTGGGTGCTTTTTTGGGTGTCTCAAACTTACTATCCCGTTTCCTGAGAACAGGAATACCACACCCATGGAATTGGTGCAGTACCCCTTTGCGGCGACCAGACCGCAGTGGTGCCACAAGTACAATAATCAGTGTCTGCAGGAAACTGTGAAGTATAATGGAGGTTCTTTGCAAGTTTGGGGGTGTATTTCAGCAAGTGAAGTTTGGGATTTGATCATGATTATTGCTGTCCTCAATGCTGAGAAATACAAACAGATGCCTATCTGTTATATAATACTGTACCATCCAGGAGGCGTCTGACTAGCTTGAACCTTATTCTGCTGCATTACACCAACCTCAAACATAAAGCCAATGTCATCCCACTAAGGAAAGCATCTACAAGGAATTGCCATGTTTTTCCTGTGTTTGTGTCGGTTTCCTCTGGGTTCTCCGGTTTCCTTCCCCACTCCAACAACATACTGATAGGGAATTTGGATTATGAGCCTGAGTGGGGACAGTGGTGATAATCTCTGCAATACACTGCGGAATATGTTGGCACTATATAAGAAATACATACTAAATAAATAATGATACATTAAGATCTATCTTCAGATAAAGAAGAACCAGGATTCCCGAAATTCATGATATGGCCTTGACGGAGCCATGGTCTTATCATCAAGTCTTTGCAAGAATACATGAAGAGACAATAGGATTTGCACAAGCCTTCATCAATAAAAGATCTGCGGTTAGTTCTCCATCACAAGCTGTGCATAAGTGTACCCAGAAAAATGTATGCCATATTGAAGGCAAAGGGTGGCTACACTAACTATTGATATTATTTAGATATCCTTTTCGTTCATTCCCTTTGTGTTTTATTAAATGATAAAAATACATTAAAAAATTCTATTTTTAAGGCTTTTTTACCATGCAGAATTGTTTTTACAGTTTTGTACAGTTTTGCCATTTATGGTGACCGGGTTTGAAACTGAATGGCATAACATCCTACTGATTTAGTCCATTGTCTAAGCTAGGGTATATAATAAGTGGCTGAATGAACATGACCTGGTTCAAGGAAGTCAGACAGAACGGAATAGGATCAACTCATTCCCATAATGGAATGGCACAAGTCAAGCCATGTCCTGACAACAAAGGAAAAAAATATGAAACTTTGATTAGTTAGAAAAAAATATGAAACTTTGATTAGTTAGAAAAAGTTGTTGAGAAAAATATTCAAAAAGTACTGTACACTGATTCACAAAGCCTAAGCAGGCCTTAAGATTGTCATTAAAAGGGAGAAGCAATAGGCCAATATTGAACATGTTCCCGAAAACAAATATCCTCAAAAGAAAGTGGGTATGGTAGGTGTTGAGTTGGAACAGCATAAGTTTGAGGCTGAGAGATTTTAGACCTCCTGTTGGCTCAAAGCAATCCAAATAATTCCACTATGTCCAGCAGCAATTGTGTTGCAATGTCTGCCTTTTTGGAATCCACAGCCTTAAAATTTTCTTATGTGCAAACCTTGTGAGGGGGATACTCTAAACCATAGGTTAGTACAGAGCTGAGATCATGATGCTGCGAACTTGGAGTTGCTGGACAGTAGTTGGATCAGCGAGAACCAGACCCGGCAGGGTATGCAAGATAGCAGATGAGCAAGAACAGCTGGATGCAGTGGATGCAGCTGGAGGTCCATTACATAAAGGAACACCAAAGAAGTGTATGAAATTAGATAGTTTGCAGCAGGATACCTTTTAACAATAGGAATTGCAATGCCATATATGAGAATAGCAAAGCCATATATGAGAAGGATGTTATCAATACCATGGAGGTAAGAAGAAATAAATTGGAGCAAAACAAGCCAGACATGTTACAAGAAGAAAGGATCACCAAGCAACGAGTTACCTACTTTGGCCACATGATGCAAAGAGAAAAATTACTAGAGAAGGATATCATGTTCGGTAGAATAGAAGGGAGAAAGCAAAGGGAAAGACCAGCAACTCGATGGCTTAAAACTATCACGAAAAAGGCAGAGACGACCCTGATGGACTTATCTAGGCATGCACAAGATCGATCCTTCTACAGATCTTACATTCATCAAGTTGCCTTGGCTTGAGATGAAGCTGAAGGCCCATTTAAAAAATTGCAATCAGGTATCTTACAGCATCGTGTCAGACAAAAACTGTAATAGCAGAGACCTATATATATAATATATCAGGTATTTTGACATCCATACCAGTACCCTTTGTTTCTGCCTCAGTCACCAGGTACTTGCTTTCCTGACAGCCCTAAAGCTTGGAGGTTCATTTCTGCCTTGTTAGAATGTCTCCCTGCTGTGAGCCATGGTCACGGCTGCTCTTTATATATTCTCCTAAGTCTCAGTCTTCCACTGCCAGTTATAGTGAACACTAACTAGTTATCTTCAGTTGTTTAGCTACTGTTCAACCTTCATTTACCATGTTCTAACCTCGGTCTCTTTTCTGACAATTTCTTTGTTTTTTCAATATTGTCCCTTGTTTTCCCTCCTGGTATCAACTTGGTGACCTGCCAGCTCACACTCTAGGTCTGTGACTACTCTGAGGACTCAACCCAGGGTCCCTGGATAAGTCAACATCCCTGTTACAGGTATTAATGGGTGAAGGGCAGGGTTTCCCTGGGACTTGAGATTTAGAGTATCCAATCCAAATCCTGCCAATGATAGTCCTTTTTAGAGCTGCCAGGCGACCACACACAGAACCATATATCAGGTATCTCACTGCAGGGATACAGTTAACCCAAGGAATTCCAGATGTTCATATGCAAGCAGTTATGTTGTAGTAGAGATATTGGTTAGAAATTAGTAATGAATAATTAAACATGTACCAGGACAGCAAATAAGTTTGAAACTTTTAGCTTCACTCAGCAAAGCTTAATACCAGAGATAAGTTTGTAATGTTTAGCTCCACATAGTACAGTAGATATGAGAAAGCAATAGCAACAGGGTGCACTAGACCAGGGATCTCAAGCTCCAGGTGTCGAGATCTGCCAACAGGTCATGTTTTCAGGATTTCCGTAGTACTGCACAGGTTATAATTGAATCATCTGTATAGGTGATGATTCCAACCCCTGCGGAATGCTAAGGAAATCCTGAAAACCTGCACTGTTGGCCCTCGAGGCCTGGAGTTTGAGATTCATGCACTAGACTGAGATAGTAAGTAGTAGGTAGAGGCTGGAAAGCAGGCAGGAGTTGCAGGAAGGTTAATTATCTGTGCCGATCTCCTGTGTTTCCGCTTTAGGCAGATTGGCAGTTGTGTGCCTTTATTGCTTGCAAGATGTGACAGCAACAGTCCTATATTTTCCATGGGGCTATTGGTGCTGCTTAATCAAGGATCTACGGGATTAATTTTGGACTATTTTTTTTATGTTCCTGAGAGCCATGCGAAGCGCAATCAGCTTTTTAAACCCCTTAAGCTCTGACTTCCACGGCCAGTCAATTGCTTTACTGTCCTGTTTTTATGTTCTGTGCTCCTATAGTTAGTCATGATTTATCCTTTTTTTTAATTTGGCTTGAAATTGACTCATTGTTTAAGCCAGGGGTGTCAAATACGTGACCCGCAGTCACAGCAGACTCATTGGTGATCACAGCCCAGTTCAGCACCGACGTCCATGCTCAGGTTAATGCACCTTTGCCGGCGCTGCCAGGATCAAGCTCTGCTCAGCTGTTCCTATGGCAACTGTTGGCCAATCAGAGGTCAGCAGCTGACATCAGCTGCCGGCCTCTGATTCGTTAGAGGACGCCATTGGCGTAACTGTAAAGAGCTTATTCCAAGCGGCACTGGCAAACATGCATTCATATACACTGTGTGCAGAATTATTAGGCAAATTAGTATTTTGATCATATGATACATGTTGTACTACTCCAAGCTGTATAGGCTTGAGAGCCAATTACCAATTAAGTAAATCAGGTGACGTGCATCTCTGTAATGAGGGGTGTGGTGTAATGGCATCAACACCCTATATAAGGTGTACTTAATTATTAGGGAAATGCCTTTCCTTAGGCAAAATGGGTCAGAAGAGAGATTTGACGGGCTCTGAAAAGTCCAAAATTGTGAGATGTCTTGCAGAGGGATGCAGAAGTCTTGAAATTGCCAAACTTTTCAAGTGTGATCACCAAACAATCAAGAGTTTCAGGGCAAATAGCCAACAGGGTCGCAAGAAGTGTGTTGGGCAAAAAAGGCACAAAATAACTGCCCATGAATTGAGGAAAATCAAGCATGAAGCTGCCAAGATGCCATTTGCCACCAGTTTTGCCATATTTCAGAGCTGCAACGTTACTGCAGTATCAAAAACACAAGGTGTGCTAAACTCAGGGACATGAACAAGGTAGGGAAGGCTGAAAAATGACCACCTTTGAACAAGGAAACATCAAGACTGGGCCAAGAAATATCTTAAGACTGATTTTTCTAAGGTTTTATGGACTGATGAAATGAGAGTGACTCTTGATGGGCCAGATGGATGAGCCAGAGGCTGGATCAGTAAAAGGCAGAGAGCTACACTATGACTCAGATGTCAGCAAGGTGGAGGTGGGGTACTGGTATGGGCTGGTACCAAAGATGAACTTGTGGGACCTTTTCGGGTTGAGGATGGAGTGAAGCTCAACTCCCAGACCTACTGCCAGTTTCTGGAAGACAACTTCTTCAAGCAGTGTTACAGGAATAAGTCGGTATCGTTCAAGAAAAACATGATTTTAATGCAGGACAATGCTCCATCACATGCATCCAACTACTCCAGAGCGTGGCTGGCCAGTAAAGGTCTAAAAGAAGAAAAAATAATGACATGGCCCCTTGTTCACCTGATCTGAACCCCATAGAGAACCTGTGGTCCCTCCTAAAATGTGAGATCTACAGGGAGGGAAAATAGTACACCTCTGGGAACAGTGTCTGGGAGGCTGTGATGGCTGCTGCACCCAATGTTGATCATAAACAGATCAAGCAACTGACAGAATCTACGGATGGAAGGCTGCTGAGTGTCATCATAAAGAAAGGTGGCTATATAGGTCACAAATTTTTTTGTGTTTTGTTTTTGCATGTCAGAAATGTTTTTTTCTAAATGTTGTGCAGTTATATCAGTTGACCTGGTGAAAATAAACAAGTGAGATGGGAATATATTTTGTTTTTATTAAGTTGCCTAATAATTCTGCACAGTAATAGTTACCTGCACAAACAGATATCCTCCTAAGATAGCCAAATCTAAAACAAAACACTCCGACTTCCAAAAATATTAAGCTTTGATATTTATGAGCCTTTTGGGTTGATTGAGAACATAGTTGTTGATCAATAATAAAAATAATCCTCTAAAATACAACTTGCCTAATAATTCTGCACACAGTGTAATTGAGGATGTCGGCACTGAACTGGGCTGTGATCACCAATGAGTCTGCTGTGCCTGCGGGCTGCATGTGCAGGACACTGAAGTAACGGGTGAGAACAATCCTGTGTGTATGTTTCTGTGTGTTTGAATGTGTGTGTGAATATGTGTGTGGTGAAAGCAAGATGGGGACATTACTACAGTAAGGGGAGAATGATAGGGTCATTACTACAGGAAGGGGAGAATAATGGGGCATGACTACAAGAAGGAAAGAATGATGGCGCATTACTACATGAGGGGGAGAATAATGGGGTCATTACTACAGAAAGGGGAGAATGATGGGGCATTACTACAGAAAGGGGAGAATGATGAGGCATTACTATAGAAAGGGGAGAATGATGAGGCATTACTACAGAAAGGGGAGAATGATGAGGCATTACTACAGAAAGGGGAGAATGATGAGGCATTACTACAGGAGCAGGAGAATTATTGGGTCATTATTACAGGAGGGGGAGATGATGAGGCATAACTTCAGGAAGGGGAGAATAATGAGGTGATTACAACAGGAAGGGGAGAATGATGATGGCTCACTACAGGAAGGGGAGAATGATGGGGGAATTAATGTAGGAAGGAGAAAATGATGAGGGCATTACTTCAGGAAGGGGAGAATGATGGGGCATTACTACTGAAGGAGGGAGAATGATTAGGGCTTTACTACAGGAAGGGGAGAATGATGGGTGCATTACTACAGAAAAGGAGAATAATGGGGTCATTACTACAGGAAGGGGAGAATGATGGGGGCATTACTTCAGGAAGGGGAGAATGATGGGGCATTACTACTGAAGGAGGGAGAATGATTAGGGCTTTACTACAGGAAGGGGAGAATGATGGGGGCATTACTACAGGAAGGGGAGAATGATGGGGACATTACTACAGTAAGGGGAGAATGATGGGGTCATTACTACTGAAGGGAAGAATAATGGGGTCATTACTACAGGAAGGGGAGAATGATGGGGCATTACTACAGGAAGGGGAGAATGAAGGGACATTACTACAGGAAGGGGAGAATGAAGGGACATTACTACAGGAAGGGGAGAATGATGGGGTCATTACCACTGAAGGGAAGAATAATGGGGTCATTACTACAGGAAGGGGAGAATGATGGGGCTCTACTACAGGAAGGGGAGAATGACGGGGTCATTACTACAGGAAGGGGAAAATGATGGGGGCATTACTACTGAAGGGGGGAGAATGATGAGGGCATTACTACAGAAGGGGGAGAAGGATAGGGGCATTACTACAGGAAGGGGAAAATGATGGGGGCATTACTACTGAAGGAGGGAGAATGATGAGGGCATTACTACAGGAGGGGGAGAAGGATAGGGGAATTACTAAAGGAAGAGTAGAATGACAGAGGCATTACTACAGAGGAGGAGAGAATAATGAAGTCATTACTACAGGAAGGGGAGAATGATGGGAGCATTACTACAGTAAGGGGAGAATGATGGGGTCATTACTACTGAAGGGAAGAATAATGGGGTCATTACTACAGGAAGGGGAGAATGATGGGGCATTACTACAGGAAGGGGAGAATGATGGGGCATTACTACAGGAAGGGGAGAATGAAGGGACATTACTACAGGAAGGGGAGAATGAAGGGACATTACTACAGGAAGGGGAGAATGAAGGGACATTACTACAGGAAGGGGAGAATGATGGGGTCATTACCACTGAAGGGAAGAATAATGGGGTCATTACTACAGGAAGGGGAGAATGATGGGGCTCTACTACAGGAAGGGGAGAATGACGGGGTCATTACTACAGGAAGGGGAAAATGATGGGGGCATTACTACTGAAGGGGGGAGAATGATGAGGGCATTACTACAGAAGGGGGAGAAGGATAGGGGCATTACTACAGGAAGGGGAAAATGATGGGGGCATTACTACTGAAGGAGGGAGAATGATGAGGGCATTACTACAGGAGGGGGAGAAGGGTAGGGGAATTACTAAAGGAAGAGTAGAATGACAGAGGCATTACTACAGGAGGAGGAGAATAATGAGGTCATTACTACAGGAAGGGGAGAATGATGGGAGCATTACTACAGGAAGGGGAGAATGACAGGGTCATTACTAGAGGAAGGGGAGAATGAAGGGACATTACTACAGGAAGGGGAGAATGACTGAGGCATTACTACAGGAGGGAGAGAATAATGAGGTCATTACTACAGGAAGTATAAAACAAAAAAAAAATTTTCGGTTGCGCCACACTGTTTACTAAAGGTAGATTAAATTCTCCGTTATATTGATTCCTCACTCACCTTTTCTGGTTGTGCCGTCTCTGCACAACCAGATTGTAGGCTCAGTGGTGAGGAAAGGATCCGAGACCTTTGCTCCCGGGTCCTGGTTCCAAAATGATTGTCCAGTTCCAACTCGCTTCTCCGGGTCCCGTGATCAATCACGTGTCTACTATACCAGCCAGGTCCTTGTGTGCAGAGCTGCTCTCTTCCACCACGCTCCCAACAGGGAGGATAGAATAAGGAACAATACAGAAATGGTGGTATTTAGAATATGAGCGCTTCACAAGGACACTGCACTGATCAGTATTACCTTTAGGTCTTTATTGAATATTAACAAATGTGAGTCCTCGCCACAACATGTTTCGACACAAATGCGTCTTCCTCAAGTGGATAAACGCATTTGTGTCGAAACATGTTGTGGCGAGGACTCACATTTGTTAATATTCAATAAAGACCTAAAGGTAATACTGATCAGTGCAGTGTCCTTGTGTAGCGCTCATATTCTAAATACCACCATTTCTGTATTGTTCCTTATTACTACAGGAAGGGGAGAATGACAAGGTGATTACTAGACGAAGGGGAGAATGACAAGGTGATTACTAGACGAAGGGGAGAATGAAGGGACATTACTACAGGAAGGGGAGAATGATGGCGGCATTACTACAGGAAGGGAAGAATGACAGGGTCATTACTAGAGGAAGGGGAGAATGATGAGGGATTAATACCACAGGAGGGGGAGAATGATGAGGACATTACTACGGGAAGGGGAGAATGATGAGGGATTAATACCACAGGAGGGGGAGAATGATTAGGACATTACTACAGGAAGGGGAGAATGATGGAGGATTTACTACAATATGGGGCATTACTACAGGAAGGGATATTACTGCAAGAAGGGGATAATAATGGGGGCATTACTGCAAGATGGGGCATTACTGCAAGAAGAGGATAATAATGGGGACATTACTGCAAGATGGAGTATTACTGCAAGAAGGATTAGCGATGAGGACATTAAAGCAAGAAGGAATAATGATGGGGGCATTACTGCAAGAAGGGATGGGTTATTGCTACAAAATGTTTGTCAAAATTAGTATATTGGGCTAATTGTAAAATAACGAGCTATAAATGTTAAAATAAATTATCAAAATGTTCTGAAAGGAATGCGATTCCCCAAATTCAATTTTATTCTATGTGCGACCTACATACCCAGCAGAGCTTGAGACTCCTGGTTTAAGTGGATAGACCGTGATTCCAGCCTACATTGCTTCATTACAGTTTTCGGTCTGCATCTGGAGACCATGTGCGCAAAGCTATGAAGATCCCTTTAACAAAGGAATTTCACCCTGGCCATACTCTAGGGATTATCAAGAAGCACGGCATACTCTAATCTACGTTCCTACTACACTAATAGTTCAGTAACTTCTCCAAAATGTCGAGGAGTTTGCAAGATAATAATGCCAGACTGCATATTGCTCATGCTACATCTCTCTTCTCTCCCATTAAGCACAACTGAGTAGTCATTAATCATTAACTGCAAAGAGAGTTGCCAGCAGCGCATCTTGATGTTTTGCACAAGTACAGCCAGCATAGCAGAATATACCTCAAACAATCATTAATAACTTTAATGATGGCAGTGTAAATGCAGGATTATCTGCGTGTGGTGCTCATACTTGATACTGAATGAATTGAGATGTTTTACACATTTTATTTCTTTATTTTCATAATTTACGTATCATTATCTTGTCGATAAATCCTGCGTTTTCCATAATTCCATGACTTTTCCTATTTGGTTTTGCAATGTTAATTTTGAAAAGTATATACAGTATAAAAGGTCATGATTGAATCTTCTGAAATTTGAAACTTGTCAGCTTAGATGAAGCTGTAAACGAAGATTGCTTCACAAGTCTGGTTCATCCTTGGGTGCAATTTTCAGATACCTGAAGATGCCTCGTTCATCTGTACAAACAATTGTACATAATAACATACAAGATGGGAATGTCCAACCCTCTTACGGCTCAGGAAGGAGATGGGTTCTGTTTTTCCATATATGAATGTGCTTTGGTCCGACATGTGCATATCAACCCAAGATCAAAAGCAAAATACCTTGTGAAGATGATGGTGGAAGCTGGTAAGATTTTGTAATTATCCACAGTGAAACGAGTATTGTATCAACATGGGCTGAAAGGCCACTCTGCCAGGAATAAGCTATTACTCCAAAAGAAACATAAAAAAGCCAGATCAATTTTTGCAAATGCACACAGGAACAAAGACCTACGTTTTTGGAGACATGTCCTGTGGCATGATGAAGACAAAATTGAACTGTTTGGCCTTAATAACCATTGTTACATTTGATGAAAAAAGGCTTGCAAGCCTAAGAACACCATCCCAACTATGAAACACGGGGGTGACAGCATTATGTTGCAGAATTGACTGGTGCACATTACAAAATAGATGGCATCATGAGGAAAGAAGATTATGTGGCAATACTGAAGCAACATCTCCAGACACCAGCCAGGAAATTCAAGCTTGAGCAAAAAAAGTCTACCAAATGAACAATGACAGTTTGAAGCATGCTGCAAACTGGTTACAATGTGGCATAATAATAATAACAAAGTCAATGTTTTGGAGTGGCCATCACAAAGCCCTGATCTCAATCCTAATGACAATTTATGGGCAAAGCTGAAAAGGCAGGCGCGAACAAGGTGACCTACAAACATGGCTCAGTCACATCAGTCCTGTCAGGAGGAATAGGCCCAAATTCCTACCAACTATTGGGATAAGCTTGTGGAAGAATATCCAAAACATTTGACCCAAGTCATACAGTTTAACCCTTTCCTGAGCCATCATGTAGGAAGACGTCATGGGTCGAGTCCCGGTGTTTGATGTGAGCTCCGGCGCAGCGCTCAGATCAAACACCCGACATCTCAGCTGATCTCATCAGCTAAGATGTCAGGCTTCCAGCACCGATCGGATCCTGGATCAAATCCGATCGGTGCTGTTAACCCTTTGGATCAATTACTGACAGCGGGATCCAAAGCCGCTATAGCAGGGAATGCGCTGTTCCCCGCCTGCACCGGAGATCCCGCGATAAGATTGTGGGATCTCCGGTGCTCATGTGATAGCTTCTGGATTCACATCAGGATCCGGGGCTATCACGGTTCACTTGCTCTCAGTGGTTGGCGAGTGCTGCCAACCACTGAAAGTGAAACGTAATGCCATGTCTCGATGTGCCTCAGCTCATCGGGACATGGCAGAAGCGATCAGATGCTGCAGCAGTTTAGCGCCCTATGGGGCAGTGTAAAAACAAAAATTAATTAAAAAATAAAGTTTAAAAAAATATGAGAAAAAAAAAAAATCACAACATTTCAAATCAACCCCCTTTTCCCCCATTCAAAATTAAAAGTATTTTAAAAAAATACACATATTTGGTATTGCTGCGTTCAGAAACGCCCGATCTATCAAGATAAAAAATCAATTGATGAGAGCCATAAACTGCGTAACGGGAAAAAAGGTTCAAATGCCAAAGTTACATTTTCTTGGTCACCGCAACATTGTTTATAAAATGCAATAATGGGTGATCAAAAGAGCGCATCCACCCAAAATGGTATCATTAGAAAGGTCAGCTCAAGCCGCACAAAATAAGCCATGACAGCCCCAGATCCTGAAAAATGACAACGCTACGGGTCGCAAAACAAGGCGCAAAAAGTGTGATTCTTTTTTTTTTTGAAACTTCAGAATTTTTGTTTCTCCACTTAGATAACAGTAAACATATACATGTTTGGTATCTACAAACACGTACCGACCCGAAGCATCATACTTACATGTCAGTTTTACCCTATAGTGAACATGGCGACTAAAAAACCCAAGAAACAAACGTGTAATTGGGCTTTTTTTGCAATTTCACCGCATTTGGAATTTCTTCCCATTTTCCTGTACACTATATGGTAAAATAAATGATTGCATCTGAAAGTACAACTTGTCCCACATAAAAACAAGCCCTCTTATGTCTATATTGATGGCAAAATAAAAAAAGTTATGGCTCTTGGAAGCAAGGGAGCGAAAAACGAAATATTCCCGGGTGGTGAAGGGGTTAAGGTCAATGGTACCATGTACTAATGAAATGTATGTCAACTTGTGACTTTGCAGAAAGTCAGAAAAATACCTTAAGACATTCTCTCTCTCTCAGTATTCTGGCATTTGGCAAATATAAATAACTAGAAAAAGGCCTGATGCGATTGCATCGGGAGTGCGGTGAAATGAATTGTGTGCATCCTTAGATGTGCTAACAGGAACAGTAAACATGTATGACACTCTTTGCGCTTGTGAAAAAAGCATTTGCAAAATAAGGGCAAAGCATCATACTATCAGGTAATAGTGACAGAAAAATAATGTACATAAGTTTATTGAGTATATACAGGTAGCTCTGTGGGTAGCAGAGTATATAGTCAGCTGCGTGGGTAGCAGAGTATACAGGCAGCTGCGTGGGTAGCAGAGTATACAGGCAGCTGCGTGGGTAGCAGAGTATACAGGCAGCTGCGTGGGTAGCAGAGTATACAGTCAGCTGCGTAGGTAGCAGAGTATATACAGGCAGCTCTGTGGGTAGCAGAGTATACAGGTGGCTGCATGGGTAGCAAAGTATATACAGGCAGCTCTGTGGGTAGCAGAGTATACACGCGGCTGTGTGGGTAGCAGAGTATATATAGGTGTCTCTGTGGGTCGCAGAGTATACAGGCAGCTGCGTGGGTAGCAGAGTATATACAGGTAGCTCTGTGGGTAGCAGAGTATACAGTCAGCTGCGTGGGTAGCAGAGTATACAGGCAGCTGCGTGGGTAGCAGAGTATATACAGGTAGCTCTGTGGGTAGCAGAGTATAAAGTCAGCTGCGTGGGTAGCAGAGTATACAGGCAGCTGCGTAGGTAGCAGAGTATATACAGGCAGCTCTGTGGGTAGCAGAGTATACACACGGCTGCGTGGGTACCAGAGTCTATACAGGCGGCTCCGTGGGTAGCAGAATATACAGCCAGCAGCGTGGATAGCAGAGTATATGCAGGCAGCTCTGTGGGTAGCAGAGTATACAGTCAGCTGCGTAGGTAGCAGAGTATATACAGGCAGCTCTGTGGGTAGCAGAGTATACAGCCAGCAGCGTGGGTAGCAGAGTATATACAGGCAGCTCTGTGGGTAGCAGAGTACACAGCCGGCTGCGTGGGTAACAAAGTATATACAGGTGTCTCTGTGTGTCGCAGCGTATACAGCCAGCTGTGTGGGTAGCAGAGTATATACAGGCGGCTCTGTGGGTCGCAGAGTATACAGGCAGCTGTGTGGGTACCAGAGTATATACAGGTAGCTCTGTGGGTAGCAGAGTATACAGTCAGCTGCGTGGGTAGCAGAGTATATACAGGTAGTTCTGTGGGTAACAGCTTTGTGGGCGTGATGGCAACCTTAATGAGCGTCCCGGTGGGTGGAGAGGTGATGTGACGTAATGGCTGTCTGCACCGACTTCTTCTATGAGAGCTGTGTACTTCCAGAGTGGAGGAAATAGGGGCGTGTCCTTGCTGTGAGGTAAATTTCGTGAATGCGCATGCGCGGTGACGGATGGTTACTGCGCTCGTGCGGCTGTGAATGGCATTGCAACTATGCTTGGCGTGTGGCTGAGTCTGTGAATAGCGGCTCGCGAAGGCGCTGCGTGCCATTGCTCGCAATGGTGCCGCGGTGCATGCCGGAATAGCGGCACAACATTGGTGATTATATATATAGATTATGGCAATTCTAATTGACCTTTACCGGAAAGGTAAAAACATGCGACCAATCAGAAGAGTTCTGCAGCTTGGCGCACGGTTTGAATGCCGCGAATTTCTGTCTGTCAGTGTGACGCAGTTTACTTCTCTCAGGTCTGTCAGTCATTGTGACGCAGTTTAGATAGATATTGTGTATGACTTGCATTATTGTTAAATCTTTATAAATAAACTATATACGTATTCTAGACTACCCGATGCTTTAGAATCGGGCCACCATCTAGTGTGTATATATATATATATATATATATATATATATATATATATATATATATATATATATATATATATATGTATGTTATAATACCATACCATGCCGACTGCTTTAGGAAAAAGACTGCTACAATCTTTACAGGTGGGATTACCAAGGAAATCAGCAACTCTGCTGCCGGGAAGAAAGCATCATGTGCAATACCACATTACTTTTCTTTTATACTGTATTGTGCATTGGGAGGACTTCATCTGCTTTGTGAATGCAAAACATTGTGTTTGCATTTCCCCACTCACTCTTGTCTGGATTGGTTCCAGAGAACAGGTTGAATTTTGTAAAATTCCAGTTTCCTAGCAATCACTTGTCATTAAACAAGCAGCCAAAAATATAGAATATTTTCTTTTCAGGAAATCATCAATTCCATCCATCAAAGTGAATGGAGAGATGACTCACTTGCTGATTAAAGGCTTGTATGTAATGTCCCTAGCAAGGGTATGACCTTCATAGTCTAAGTGACTTCTGTCTCTCCAGGCAGATAGACTTCAGGGAGAATTTCACATGATGACATCATTCTAAATGATTAGTGTCACTCACATTTATCTTAACTCCTTCACTACAAGAGGTAAAGCTTGTCTATCAGAAGATGTCATAATGGATAGTGTTACATCAATTAAGTGTAAAATGCAGGTATTCATGTTTTTATTTATTTCGATCAGTATTAAAGTGATTCCATGAATAGCCACCAATAACAAGTTAAATAAATCACATGAATAAAACATAGGAATGCAAAAAATATAACATATCAAAGATGCATCAAGTATAAACATGTCCCAAAGGTCTATCAACTTAAAAGAGAACAAACATGAATTTAGATACTGTACAGTAAACACAGTGTTACCACTCTGCAATGCAGATAATTTAGGGTACACGCTGTGCTATACGTTTTGATCGGTGGAGGTCCAGATACGCAGGCTGCCTTTAACCCCTGGAAGGAAGGGCAAAAGCAATATGATCCTTCATCTCTTAGCTAAGCAACGTATGGGCTCATTAAAAAAATATATGGTCCTTAACCTACTAACCCTGTAACTTCCAAGAGAGACAGCCTAACGATTCAGTCACTTTCTTCTAGCAAGGGTAAGGGTCTCAGCACTTGGTTAGACAAGGAAAAAATTGAAATGGTATATGTTATAGGAGTATTTTTATGTTGCTGAATTAGTTTAGTTAGTTAAACAGCATGAAAATAAACAAATTTGAAATTGCTTTTTCTATTTGCTGTGGTTTTCCTGCTGACAGAACATTTATCTTAACAAGTGTACAGATTGCTGCCAAAGAGATTGGCCATCAGAGCTTGGTCAAATGTGTGCAGTTGCTACATTCGAGGCAGAGGAGTTAACTCCTTACATCCAAGTCAGCTCTATCCAACTGATTGATTTCTAAAATGCAGTCAACTGCGCACCTCCTTCCCTTTTCCTCACAACTCCTAACCAGATGCTGTTATAAAACCTGCTAAATCATCAACCACTGGCCTATAGCATTGGCAGCTGCCAGATCAGATCTCTTAGTCAGTGCGCTCATTTTTCTGAGTTGAATACTTGGTCAAATGCCCTGTGTGATGTGTTTACTGGCTGCATTGTAAATGGCCGGTATGTATCGCAGAGGCGGTTGTCTTCTGCAATGTGAGATTTCGTGTGAATTTGAGACTTAGAGTCCCACAAAGAGTTAATACATGTTTGTATCCTGAGAGGTGTGGGTGTGTCTAAGATAGTATAACAGGTGACTGTTTCTTAGTCAAATGGTCTGCGTTGCAAGGTCCTGGAAGGACCACACTTGCAGGAAAGCTCATGGTGGAGAGACCATGTGTGTGGAGTGTACCAGAGCTCCGGAAAGGTAACCTGAGTCAGAACAAACCCCTTTTCTCTGAGGTCATTGAGTGAAGGTTGCCATACCTTCACTGGGATAACACTGCAAACAGATGTATCCAAAGCCATACGGGCATATCTCCATTGGAATGGACTGGTATTTCATATCGGTTTCTCTAATGCCAAAGGAAAGCTCATGTTTGTTTTGCTGGCAAGCGGTTTGTTTATTATGTGATATAAACTGGCTGGACTATTTAAGTGAGAAACCATTCCTGTGTGCTTTCATCACGCTGTCAAGAGATTATGCCTTGTACCTTCAGTGAGCACATTGTCACATCTGTTATAGTTGTAGGTAAAATATTGATAACAGTGTAGATTTCAGAATAAATCACTGATAGCTGAATGAGAAAGTAGAACTTTAAGGTTAGACTGGCTTCACACCATGGGGGTACTGTTTTTTGAGGACCACATAGACAGGAACAAACAGGACTGGATGCCATTTTCTGTGTTCAGATCCGGGAATTTTGAGGGATCCGGAGACAGAAGGAGCTGGGGCTGTACTTTCACTTTTGCAATCTATCTACATACATTGCGAAAGGGAAAAAAGCAATGTGTTAAAAATAAAAAAAAATGCTCACCTCTGCGCCAAGTGTCGGATGCGAGCACCTCCTCCGATGGGTGCATCTAATAATGCCACGCGTAAATACATTTGATATACAGAACCTTAACTTGGGGATTTGAAAATGAGCTATCAGATGAGTTAAAAAAAAAATCAAAGCATACACTGGATCGGGGATGAGATAGAAAATTTTAAAAGTCATAATGGAGTGCAGCAGAAGTTTTAATAAAAAGATGTTTTATCTGATCCCCTGTCCAGTGGGTGGCTCTGATTTTTTGTCTTCATGAGCCATGGCTTCAGCTGGAGTGAGAACCGCTGGGAAAGAATCACATGCACGGCTGGAGATCTAATGGCACGGTGAGCGTGTTTTCAGCATTCCTTCTTTTTGCTGTGATGTTTACCAGATGAGTTATTTACATTGTTATGTTATATATCTATTGGACACTAGTTGGGGCAATAGTTCTTTATTGATAAACAAAATGGACATACTCTTATACGTAATCGTTTTGGTCTTTTCGCCCAATTTAACTAAGAGTTAAGAAAGATAGCTGTCAGTCAAATAGGCATACAAGCAATGCAATGGAAATTGTGAATTACGTAGGAACACCCTGTACACAAACCGTCAACAATCTGATGTTGGAGCATACAATAAATACCCTTTTTATGTGCGTGAACTCCTACTTCCTCATAGATTGTAATCTTGGGAAGCAAGTAGAGTGGGAATCGGTAGTAGTGGAAGCATGTAGTAGTTTTTATTGTGGATCTACATCAATGTTCATTTACGGTAGCAGAATGCACCATAAGCAAACTGCTTTTTTGTATTTACACTTGTTCGGCTATATTTTTGCACTTTATTGGATAATGCTTTTATCAGCGTTTTTCAATTTGTATGGGATTTTAAGTGTGAGACCACTCTGACACACTGAATGGAACTTGATGTGTTATTTGCTGATTTTTTTAAAGTCACTTAGAATGACTGCATACTTTTATCCCAACCTGGATAGCCTCTATTATTCTGGATTGTTATGACGAGTGATCAGATGAATTGCATAAAATTGCAAAGTCATTTCTTGCTATATAAATTAACTTTATCACAACCCCTTAATTTCCACAATTTTAGCATTTCCATAAAATAACCTGCTTCCATCATTTCAGCGACCTTTTTCTTGGCTCAGAAAAAGTATTGACAAGAATAAACGATCTGATATCACTCTATCATGCTAATTCAATTATAAAAAACAGTCTAGTTGTTTGAAAATAGGCTAGTGCTTGACATCAGAGATTTAAAGGCAATGATATTGCTGATTTTAAGATTTTCCCTCAATTAACCATTCATCAGATTATTGAGAACTTCAAAGAGAGAGGGTCAACTGCTGTGAAAAAGACGAAGAAGAGCCAGGACCTTCATGTATAAAGGATTCAAATATGGGATCAGTTCAACGGCAGGCAAGATCTTGCTCAGGATGTGCAAGTACATCTAAACACACACAAGGAAGGCTGGTGTCAAGAAGGGCAACAGAGAAGTTACTTCTCTCCAAGAAAAGCTTTAAGGACAGACTCACATTTGGCAGGAAGTACAGGGATTGAATAGCAGAAAACTGAGTTGAAGTGGTTTTCTCTGATGAAGCACCCTTGAGGCTGTGACATCCGCAAGAATGATTGATCAAGAGAAGAAAAACCGAGCGCTAGCAAGAGCCCTATGTTATGACAACAGTAAAGACCATTCATGTGTTGGGTTGCTTTTCATGAGGGAAGGGGGTCACTCACAATTTTTCAAAAGGACACAGCCATGAATAAAGACTGGTACCCAAACATTCTCCAACAGCATCATTTCCCAATAATGCACAAGCAATTAGATGATGAACAATGTTTTTACCAGCATGGTGTCAAAAGCTGCTTGGTAAACCAAATATGAAAATTCTGGGTCCATGGCCAACAAATTCCCCAGTTTACAATTCTATTGAGAACTTGTGGTCAATCCTCAAAAAGCAGATGGACAAACAAAAACACACAAAATTGTGATAAATTCCAAGCACAGATTAGACAAGAATGTGTGGCCAGGAGTCAGGATTTGGCGCAGAAGCTGATATCCAGCTGCCAGGATGCATTACACAGGTCCTAACAAATAAGGGTCAATTCTAAATATGGAAATCAGGAAAGGAATTGGTGATCCAGTGAACGGAGAGACTTCAGACTCCTTGAAATTGAATACAATTTCACTTTTATTGGAAAATGTTCTTAATTTATTTTCTCAACCACCAAGATTTGTATATATAGCATGCATTTTTAGTCTTTGTATCAGACCATGATTAAAGCTAAAATCTATACAAAACACGTCGTATTATGTATTTTTTCCTATGACCATCATGGACTTGTCTGACCACTAAATGCAATGGCATTTTTTTTTAATATTTCCAATGAAAGTAAAATTTTATTCAATCTTGAGGTGTCGGATTTCCAACTCCTATCCAGATTTCATGAGAGCAGGGCCTGGCTGCGATCCGAGCTGGACACAAGGAGGCTACAGGAATGGTGTTACAGGTGAGCTGACAATTTGGATTGTTTGTATAAATACTACACATTGAGTCTGTGCATAACCTTGTACTATTTAAAATTGTAAAAACTTATGGAATGCTTATAATTGTGCTTCAGTAACCACTAGAAGATCTAGAAGCCCTGAAGCAACAATTTTGTGAAAACCAAAAATTTCAGTCAATTTCAAATCTTTTGGCCACAACTTTATCGGTAAAACATAGTTTAGTCCAGCGGGAAAACTTTGGTAAATTTGTTTTCTTCTTACTTACAAACACTGATATTTTAGTTTGGTTGTGGAGGACATTTTTACTAAACTGAGAACAGATCCATCCAAATGTCACCTTTATTTGTCCCTTTTCATTTACAGAACTCGCAGTCAAGGTCTCAACTATGAATCTTGTACTTTTGACGTTGAGTACAATTTTTACTAATATACCCAGTAGCCTAATCTAACAAACACACTAACATTTGTCTACAACAAACAAAACCACATAAAAATCTGTGTAGAATGAGATACATTAGCCTAGAAGCCATACTTTTTTTGAGTGCATTTTATCGAAGGACCTCTGTGGATTTTACTTTGAGTTTAGATGGAAGTTTGGGAACTCCTGTGTAGCTACTTCAGATGAAATGTACCTAGATTCAATGAAGAACAAAATCAGAAATACAAGTACTTAAAAAAAAAACTATCTGCAAAGAAAGAAGGAATGAAAATAGCTGAATAGAAAAACACATGCCAAAATCCAGCATAAGCCAATGGCATATACAAGCCATGTCATGCTGGCTTACTTAGGGAGCACAATGATGAAATACGAACACCCGGTATTGATTTTACGCTTACTTTGTTTTGATTTTTTAAGTGTTATTGAAGGTGTGAAAATAGACTGTGGAAAACATATAAACATGGTAGACATTGTACATAAAGAGAACTAACCCATAAAAATTAGTATTGTAAGGAGGCCAAGGTATCAGAGGTATTTCATAAAACCTTTTAAGATACAATATTAGCAGAATGAGTCTATTAGAAACAGAAGAATATGTCATTACATGAGGCAACCATAATACTAGATTTTAAGTGCAACGCTGCTGATGAATAGTATTACCCTTCACGACGATTGACAAATGAGTATGTCATTGGTTGTGTCTCTGACTTTGATGCGGGCTCATCCACACATGTCAGCTGTCTGATCATCCAACATGTGCAGTTAACATGTTCCAGTGGATTGGAGAGCCAGTCGCTCCTGTTAACCCATTAGATTGCGCTGTTAAACTCTGACAGTGTGATCTAGCATGCTGCGACGGGGATTGTGCTATTCCCTTCTGCCATCGGGGACCCCATGAAGGTTCTGATGTGTTGCCGTGACAGCGAGGGGTCAGATGATGACCCCTGTCACTTTCATAACTCACTTCCTGTGAACACTGCTTTAGCAGGAATGAACATTTCTGCAGTGCCAACCATACATCAGTACTGTATTGTACTGCAGCAGTGATCAGACTGTGCAGTGTTGAGGTGCCCTAAGGGGGCATGTGAAATAAAGTAATAGTGCAGAAAAGAAACTTTTAAATATAAAAATATGAAAAAGAAATTCAAAACGCCCCCCTTTTGCCCCATTGGAAATAAATTTTTTATAAAACAAAACAAAAAAACACATATTTGTATTGCCGCGTTCATAAATGCCCAATAATCAAAGTATTAAATGAATCAATCTGATCGGTAAACTGTGTAACGGGAGAAAAGGCAAAACGCCAAAATTAAGTTTTTTTGTCGCCGCAACATTGCAATAAAATACAATAAGATCAAAACAGCACATCTACACGAAAATGATATTATTCGAAATGTCAACTCAAGACGCAAAAAAAGCCGCAGATTCCAAAAACTGAGAACGCTACAGGTCTTACAGAATGGCGCCACAAGCGCAATTTGTTTTTACAAACTGCAGAATTTTTTTTAACCATTTAGATAAAAGTAACAGAATACATGTTTGGTATCTACAAACCCATACTAACTTGAGGCATCATATTGACAGGTCAGTTTTACCATGTAATGGACAAGGCAACTAAAAAACAATTGTGAAATTTCCCTTTTTTTGTAATATCACCACACTTGGAATTTTTTCTCCATTTTCCTGTACAATATATGATAAAATGAATGATGTCATTCAAAAGTACAACTCAGACCGCAACAAAACAAGCCCTCATATGTCTAAATTGATAGAAAAATAAAAAAGCTATGGCTCTTGGAAGAAGGGGAGGGCCAAAGCAAAAAATGGAACATTGCCTGTGGGGGAAGGGGTTAAAAGGGTTGCTTCAACATTGCTGCTCAGGAGCACACTACTCCTTTACTTCCTGGCCAGGCCTGCAATGATGGGTAGATCGGGTGGACACTTGCTGATAACGAATGGTATTAAGGCATTGGGGTGTGGCAGCAAATCAAATTCAATAACAGGAGTTATTCAGCCCTGTTTCTTAGCGGCTGGTAACACTTCCAAATGGGGTGACCATTTCTAATAAGTTTGTATAGTAGCGTCCAAAACACTGCCATTACCAGCAACTGCTTTATCCAACTAATACCTTGCACAGTCTATGGAGATGAAGGGCCGCAGGCAAAATAGCCACTGATTGGGTGGAGAGATGATAAGGAGCAGCAGTGTGTTCTTCCTGTGCAAAAACTAGAAAGGAAAGAAAGGGGCAATATGGTCTTATCAATAGCACAGAGGGGGGTGAAGTCAGGCCAAAGCCACTCACCTTGCAAGGTTGTGTGAGACACAACTACTGTACAAGCCAAACTGCTGCGGGTCACCCAAGGAGAAATAAGCCACGTGAAAGGAGACTGTGTATAGAGATCCGCGCTGTTCAGCAGAAATTGGTTGTTCAGATCGGTTAAAGGAATATAAGATTTTATTAGGCTCAACGCGTTTCATGCACCGACTGCACACTTCTTCAGGACTATAACAGATTTTATCTCCTGAAGAAGTGTGAAGTTGGCGCATGAAACGCGTTGAGCCTAATAAAATCTTATATTCCTTGAACCGATCTGAACAACCAATTTCTGCTGAATAGTGCGGATCTCTCTCCACCCGGTATCCTTTCACGTGGTTTATTTCTTCATGTGCAGACATTCCTCAAGGATCTAAGGAGTAACATCCTTGTGGAGAGGGACATGCCTGACATGACAGTGTGAAGGCCATTCAATGATTTTTTTGGAAATTAAATTTGCAAATTGAATCTTCAAATAGGAACAGGATGAGGACTTGAAATCTAGTGCTACCTAATGGAAGTACGCAGCACATGATGATGGGGTGTAAACAACAGGATATTCAGAAAATGATTGCTGGAAGGAAAACAGCAGGTTGTGAGATGCAGCTTTCCCTCTAGTTAGTTCATCATAAGGTGGTCTTTGTCACTTTGTCATACACTTTCTCTCTTTTGCTCACCTTTATGAATTGCCTGAATGCTGTTCCTTTGCTCGGTCTTTTTCCCAGATCTTCATTCCTACTGATCTAATCTAAGTAACTCATTATATCTCCGCTGCCAGCTTGGGCCACTAAGGGAAGCTTTTGGCCTATTAAGATAATAAAGTTTTTTTTTTCCAGACTCTAGACAAATTTCTGCAATTACTTTGTGTGATTGCTGATTACTGTATGATGACAGTATGAAATGAACACACTGTCAGGATTCCTCTGTCTTCAAAGTGCAAGTGGACGCAAATGTGCAATTTGCTTAACTAAATACAACATTGGGTAAGCCAATGAGAATCTAGGTAGAATAGGGCTGCGTAAATCACATGCTTGTAGCCACATGACTAATGCTAGTAATACAGGGCACACACTGTCACCATTCAGTAACCTGTAGTCACATGGAGGACCTTTTACCTAATTCTTTGTGTTGAATTGAACACAGGATGTAATAGTGGCTGCAGAGCTGAATAAAATGTTGGTTCTTTTTACATTTTTATTTTATTTCGCCAACCCATTGCAGAAATGTTAGCACTTAAACTATTTGGCACCTGCATCATGCTGACCAGTTCTCAGGCAGCAACACCGAAAGGAAAGAACACGGTCTACAATAGCTTAGAACCGATGTGGGAAGTACTAACAACCTACTCTGTTTTCCTGGTGTAACATACTAACACCTTACAAATAAAGTCCATGTGAGGGAAAGGCAGTGCAGCTGAGTTTAACTGTGACGCATTATAATAATTTCTATCAGCTCTTCTCTGCTGTACTGCCCTCACCCCACACTACCTGCCAGGGATGTGTGAGGAGTCACACTAATGAAGTATACAGGTAGTTACCGGCTAATGGGGCGCTGGGATGGAAATCACAGGGAATTCGTTTACTTTAAAACAGACCTTTATTGGCCCCTTGTGCTGCCACTATGCAAGTCGACAGTAATTCAGCTGTCTTCATCAGGTAGACAAGGGATTGGACAAGGGAAATGACATTTATAGGGAGTGCTCCCATACCATTGGTTAACCTTCTAGAACACTTAATCAACAATTAACCCTATGTGTTCCTACATATATCAAATGGAAATTACATGTTTCTATAATCCTCCTGGTGTCATCTATTTAAAAGCTGGAAGGACCTTAGGTTGCCTAGGATATCGGAGTAAAGATCGCAGAACCTGTAGTGATGTATTTCTGGTCCGGAGGTCACGTGACGCGGAAGTCACGTGACTGCAACAACGAGGAGTCTGCAACAGGGCCCCAGGTGGGCACCGCTAATCAGGGAGGCATTATCCGGGGTTGGGCGAGGGTGCACAACCTGAAAAGGTGAGCGCACACCTGGCCCCAGTAATTTAATTCCCCAAAAGGTTTTCCACATGGAGCGTTCTCCTCATCTTTTATTTGCATAGGAGTCACACTAATGTCTGAGCGCTCAGGCAAATTGTAATTGTCCTGCATAGAGATCAGAGCAGTGTGTCATTATATCTCACACAGGAGTAGTCCAGAAAAGGCAGATTATTTCTGCGTGAGTTGTAATAATAGCTCTTATGTCACTGCAGTACCATTACATATTGTTAAGCACAACAGACATAAATGTGATGACACATACTGAATCTAAACCTTGTGGGGATGTGTTCTTTCTCAGGTGTTGCTGCCTGCATATGAATGGTCAGCATAATACAAGGAGAAGTAGACGCCTCCAGTGAAAGCTCTCTGATACCATAGTTTCTGACAAACTCCAGAGATCAGGATTCCATTGTGATTCCATCATTCTGAAAGTAAAAATACCTGCATGCATTATGCTCTTATTTGTTGCTGCAAATATTTTAGAGCCCTCAACAACAAAACAATGGCCCTGATTCTTTAAGACTGATGATTCTCCTGCTGATGTTGATGAGGGAGCGTAGTGGAGTCAAACGCTACTGATTAAAGAAAAGGTGCATGAAGCTCGTCAAGTGCTCCTGATTCATGAAGAGACGTTTATTCCATGCACTACAACAGAATTTTAGACCAGTGAAAAGAAAACATAGGGGGTGCATGTCTTTAGTAATAAATTATTGTAAAGCTGCAAAAATACACTAAAGCCCCCATCACACATAACGAGATCGTTAGCGAGATCATTGTAACGTCACAGGTTTTGTGATGTAACAGCGATCTCGCTAACGATCTCTCTATGTGTGACACTTAGCAGCGATCAGGCCCCTGCTGTAAGACCGCTGATCATTACAAAGTGCTCTGGGTCATTTTTTGGTTATTGCGCTCCCGCTGGGAACGCTGCATCGATGTGTTTGAAAGGGACAATGACCAACGAACTTAATACTACGCCAGAGAGTGACAATTCCCAACGACCTCTGTATCATTCCGGATCATTGCTGAAGTTGCTGGTGAGATCTGACTGTTTGACATCTCACCAGCGACCCCAAAGTGACACACCAGCGATACTTACCAGGTCGTATTGTTGTCGGGATCGCTGGTGCATCGCTACGTGTGACAGCACCTAAGTGTTCAATATACAAACATATAAATACATGGTGCATCAGCGCACTGAGTGTAATGAATACATAACTCCATTATGCTGTAAATCACGGGTGGGGAACCAATTTTCTGCCGAGGGCCATTTAGGAAATTTCTACAATCCTTAAAGGGCCGTAGAAAATTATCAACTTGAAAATTACCCAGTCTGTTTGGTTAAACAATCAACTCACCCCTACTGTGGCGGCTGGAGCTGCTTCTCTTTGGCATGGGCAATATTGATCATGTTGCTTCTCAACTGCTTTCCCAGGTTTGCTAGAGCCTTAGGCCTCGTGCACACATGGAGGATTTGATGAGTTTTTTACCTCAGGATTTGTAGACAAAACCAGCAGTGGAGCAATCAGAGGAGAAGTCTAATAGGAACACCTGCACCACTTCTGTATTTATCACGCACTCCTGGTTTTGGCTACAAATCCTGAGGTAAAAAACTCATGAAATCCTCCATGTGTGCACGAGGCCTTAGACATCACAGGAGAGGCTGGGAGCATATACCTCACTGGGGAGGCTGATGCTGGGACACAGAGATCATTGGAGAGCTGGATTTAAAGGGCAGACAGTCGGCAAAACGTGCCTGCTAACCTGAGCTCTGTGGTCCCCATGAATCTGCACGGGGGCCGCAGAAAAGTCATTGAGGGACGCTTTTGGCCCAGGAGCCTGAGGTTCCCCACCCCTGCTGTAAATGATAAAGTAAGGTACTTAGTTTGTGGCCCCTGATGCAATTGTTTTGCCTTAACTTTGAGCTGTTACAAAATTTTGCAACTTTTCAAAGTAATTAAACTCAGAATTGCTTTGATGAATCAGGGCCAATGAATGCTATTAAAAAAAAATTTGTATTTGTGGAGGTGTTAATTTTTGGACTAATCAACTTTTGCCCTACTATTTACGAGAACACCTTTAAAATTTTTCTCATGCATTCATCCCAGTTTATGCAGTAAGTCTCTCGTGCATTCACCTCAGTTTACACACTATTTGAAAGCCCTTGTAAAGTTGGAACCCATTTGTCAATGAGTCAAAACCATTGCATAACAACAGGTAAAAGTCAGTAAAGTTACACAGGGGTGGGAGTCGAACATGTCACTTTTGCCTAGGATGCCAAGATACCAACGCTTGTACCAGCCTTGTTTCTGTCTAAGGCTGGTTTCACACTGGCATTTTTTTTCATCCAGGAGGATGCAGGTAAAAATCTGCATCCCCCCGGATTACCCCGGACCCTCCCTTGTTTTAAAAACTGATGCACCCGAATCAATGTTATCATATATCCGTTTCACAGATCAGTGATAATACCGGTGTGGAGCACACAGTTGCTTCCGGTTGTTTACCTTTTTCCACCATATTTGGGGACAAATGACACCCTAGGGGGCGTGTTATTTAGAACTGTGCCCTGGGCATGCACAGTTAAAAAAGCCGGATCTGGAAACTGCTGAATCCAGGTTACATAGAACCCCATTTTCAATCAACCCGTACTGCCCCGAATCTGGGTGCTTCCGGGTTTCATCATGCACACCAAAAATGTATCAAAATGTGTTTTTGGTCTCAGTAAAAAAAATGGTGACACCCGGATCCAGGGGAAACTGAAAGAACTGGATAAACCCGCAAGTGCCTGCAGCCCCACTGAAAGTCAATGGGACCAAAAACTGATGTGGGTGCATCCAGTTTAAGCTGGATACACATGGATGGCAAAAAAATACTAGTATGAAACCAACCTTACTGCTTGACTGAAAATGTGGCCTAGCATCTTTGCCCAGCATCTTGAAGTTTCTTATCTCTGTTGTTCTAGGGCTAAGCCTTGATGCTGGTTTCATTCCAACCCCGACTAAGTTTTTAACAACCCTGGTTTGAAAAGAAAAAAAACTATTCTGACGAAGGGGTTGTGCAGGGGCTGGCTGGCCCTGGGGGCAGGGGGGCAGATGCCCCCCAGGCCAATGCTTAAGCAGTAGTTTTGAGGCCGTCCGGCTATCTGTCATGTTAGTCTGGGAGGCCGCTCTGCCCCTGAAGTTCACTGCTCATGGGCTGCTGCTGTGTGCTTGTCAACCAGGCTGAAATTTGCCAGCCAGCCCCTGGGGTTGTGTATCACAAGGCTGCAGTTGGGAACAACATCATTTCATGGTCTGACATCTCTATAACTTCAGAGCCCTCTGCACATTTAGTATGTAAGTCAATAGTTGTACTGTCATGTCCACCAGAGAGCATTCTTTGCAACAAATTGATTTACACATGTGCCACAAACATGATTGACTCAGTGTAACACCACCGTAACCAGTTTGTGAAAAGATAAATGTCCTGCTGTGACAGATGAGCTCATCAGGGAATTGGACCGTACTTTGACAGCAACAGTCTCCGACATTTACAAGTGTGTTTTATAAAAGATAGAGATAAGTGCCAAGAGGATTGCAGGCAGTCACATCTATGTGCCTTGTCAGATTATGAACGGTGTTCATTTTCTGTGTGCGTTCTCTGTGGAAATGATTTATCTACAGCCAGTACAGAATCCAGTGCTTGGACTATAGCCATGCTCACTGCGCTATCTGGAGCATTCAAGGAAGAAGCACTTGGGAAAAACAAGCTACTAATCGGATTACAGAATAAACTGGACAGAAGCCATTTCCACTGTACTTCTATTTTTAATGATACTACTGTATTGTTCCTCTGAATTAAGTTGAACTTTTAATGCATTATTAGTGCATTCATAGCATTAGATTGTCAAATCCTCTCCAAAAAGCTCCATTCTATGTAATCACTTTAAAGATTTAAGATGATGGTCTTGTGTCAAAGTATCACAGAATATTCTTCAGCTGCAGTCAGGGTATTCACGGACAATTTATGCATTTAGGCTGGCTTCAGACTTGCAGATGCATCTGCAGCGTTTTGCAGATGCATCTGCAAGCATCAGCATGCATGCCCCTATGTTTATAATGGTGCGCACCGCGGTCTGCAGATGCTTGCAGACCGCCGCGCGCACCCATTCACTCCTATATGTGATCTGTGCGCAGGCGGATGCCTGCGTACAGATCACACACTCTCGTCCGCACCAGGGACGCGACATCTCGCGTCCATGGTGCGGGCGGGAGTGTGTGATCTGTACGCAGGCATCCGCCTGCGCACAGATCACATATAGGAGTGAATGGGTGCGCGCGGCGGTCTGCAAGCATCTGCAGACCGCGGTGCGCACCATTATAAACATAGGGGCTGCGGTCTGCATGCTGATGCTTGCAGATGCATCTGCAAAACGCTGCAGATGCATCTGCAAGTCTGAAGGCAGCCTTAGGGTGTCTTCACACTGCGGCAGCGTCCGGTCCGGGGCTGTCAGGAGTGACAGCCTGGACCGGAGTTTTTCTGCATAGGAGACTATCGGGCTGCACGGAGCTGGATCGCGGCGGGTGGTAATTATCTGCTATCCGGCTGCTGTGTCGCCGGATGAATCCTGCAGAAGTGGGGATTTGTCTGCCGACTCCAAAAACGTTGCATGCACCGTTTTTGGAATCGGCAGACAAATCCCCACTTCTGCAGGATTCATCCGGCGAGCTAGCAGCCGGATAGCAGATAATTACCACCCGCCGCGATCCAGCTCCGTGCAGCCCGATAGTCTCCTATGCAGAAAAACTCCGGTCCAGGCTGTTACCCCTGACAGCCCCGGACCGGACGCCGCCGCAGTGTGAAGCCAGCCTTAGTACACAAAACCAACAATATGATCTCAAAAAAGCTACAATAAATAGATAATTAGACTGCTTGTTATTCAGTGCTAATCGCTCACATAATTCAACCTTTTATGTGAACATAAATGATTTCAAACCATTTAAATTTTATTAATGACGAGGAAAGAGAGGAAACATTTACTAAAATGTTATCATAATCATAGAACAGTGAGACACCACGGAGAGGTAATTCAAGCATAGAGAACAAGTGGCTGCTGTAATAAATGATATGACAACATAATTTATACCTGATATGTTTGTCAAAAAGGGAAAAATAAATGTTTTAATTGGTAGTTTTGTTAACTTAGTGCTATTAAATCTGTACTTTCTATTGTCGTATAAGAATTTATTGGCTTCCCTATTGTTTGCCCTACAGAATGCAGTGATGAGTGCAGGCATGAGATTATCATGGCCTTAAAAGGAATCTGTCAGCAGGTTTTTGTTATGTAAGGTGAGGACAGCATGCTGCAGGAGATACAAAACAGAAATCAACTGTGGCTCTCTTATCATTCTGGGTGCTATTATTTATGTAAACTAAAGGCTTTATCACCTAGTGATTACCATTACTGGACCAGTTTATCAGGCCCAGGGCAGTCAGACATGCCCCCTGCTGTGACTGACACCTCAATGTCAATGTCCAATCTCTATTGGGAGCCTAGTGAGGTTGGGGCAGCTCTCCTAGCTCTACTGCATTTCTAAAAATTAATTACTTTCCCTGCTATATGGTTGTGCAGTGTGTCCCGTTCTGCTGCCTCCTTGCTCGCTGGCTCTCTAATGAGCAAAGTCTGCTGGATAATATTTTGCAGATAATATTGTTCTTACTAGAAAGTGTCAGAAACAGAATGTCTCTGCTCAGTTATTGTGAGTGGCTCAGACTACTCTTGTATTTAGCTATTACTTTTAATATACCCCTAACTATTTGAACATTGGGGGCAGAATATTATAGGGGCAATAAAGACAAAGAAAACAGCGGCACATTGAAGACAAAAAACTTGCAAAACAACTGCCCAGCATAAAAATGCAGGATATGTAGCCAATTTCTAATGCTACAGAATTCCCTGTCCTCTTTAAATGATAAAATGATGGCTTCCTGCGGCCTCTACTAGTAGAAACACACTTCTTATTACTTTTTGGAATATATAAAAAAGGGAAAAGAATCCATCCGCTTAATCCCAGAACTAAATAAACTGGATAGGGTCTTATTATTTATTACCGTATATACTCGAGTGTAAGCCGAGTTTTTCAGCACAAAAATTGTGCCGAAAAGTGCCCCCCTTGGCTTATACTCGAGTCAACGTGCTGGCTCAGTGGGGGGGAAGGTGATTGGGCGCTGCAGGAGGCGGGGAAGGCTGCAGAAGGAGCGGGCGGTCACGTGACGCCGGTCATTAGTGTAATGAATATGCACTGCATCCCCCTGTCCATCATCGACAGGGGGGAGCGGTGCATATTGCACTACACTAAGTTATCTCGTCCCCCCTGCTGGCACACTGCCCCCCCATCAGTATACAGAGCCCCCCATCAGTATACAGAGCCACCCCTGCCGCAGCTCTGATCTTACCCTCTGACGTCCTGCAGGCACTGCGCATCCTCCGTCCGCTCTTCTTGTCTGTATGCTAGCTTCTAATCATGTGACCGGCGCAGTGATGACGTCATTGCTGCTGCGCCGCTCACAACAATAGAAGCCGGCATACAGACAAGAAGAGCGGATGGAGGACGCCCAGTGCCTGCAGGACATCGGAGGGTGAGATCAGTGCGGCGGCAGGGGGGCTCTGTATACTGATGGGGGGCTCTGTATACTGATGGGGAACTCTGTATACTGATGGGGGCAGTGTGCCAGCAGGGGGGGCTCTATACAGGGATGGGGTCTGTATACTACTGATGGGGCCTGTATACCACTGCTGGGGGCTGCAATATCACTGCTGGGGGCTGTAATACCACTGCTGGGGGCTGTAATACCAGTGATGGCGGTGACTGTATACCATTGATGGCGACGACTTTATACTAGTTATGGGCACTATATACCAGTGATGGCCGCTATATACCGGGATGGTGGGGTATATACCAGTGATAGGGGGCTTTATAACAGTATGGTGGTCTGCTGCATTTCTTACCCTAGGTCTATACTTGAGTCAATAAGTTTCCCTAGTTTTGGAGGGTAAAATTAGGGGCCTCGGCTTATACTCGGGTCGGCTTATACTCGAGTATATATGGTACTTAGATCAGTGCATACATAGCTAAGGGTTGAAGAATTAATTCCAAATTCCACTAAATTGACATATTACACAGAACATTTGCTTTTGCTACTAGAATAATGTTTTAGCAAACATCGCAGCACAATACAAATGAGTGGGATCGCATTGCAACCACGAGGGACCTGTGAATTTGACAAGCAAGGTACAAAACAAAATCTGACATGGTTGGGACTCTTGCAAATTGCTTGTCGCAGTCCCCATTCACTTATATTGTGCAGAGGTGTATCAATGACACCTAGCAAACTTTGCAGTCAAAGTTCCTATCTTCCCAGTCTACATAGTTTTTTGAGTCACTATTTTTGGTCTATCTTTAATGTATACCTTCACCCCATTTATTATGGCTAAATGAGGACTTGGTGTGGCGCCCCGCAACGAGTGCGTCACAGGAGGGTATTGCAGCCAAATCAGCAGCAGCAATATTCTCTGACTAAGCAATGACACAGTTAACTCAGAGATCCATACCCTACATGCATCATCAACATAGAGTGCCAATCAGGTCCTGGTGGGCGGAGTGTAGTGGTAGTGTGTAGTAGAGAACTGAGTACAATTAGGGAGTCTGAAAAGAAGAACCCTCCGAGACAACGTAGGAGAAGGAGCTAAACCAACAAGCTCTGCAACCTAGGAGAGGGGGCCTGCACAGTCCTGTGCAGCCCCCTGGCCATCACCCCGGTTGAGCGCCATTATTCCCGGTGCCTTGACAACTGATCAACGGGCATCTACATGCGGGTTCAAAAACATCCCGTGCCCATCTACAGCCGGTTTGCTGGTACCGAAGCTAGGAGTCGTTTATCACTTCTATGCGAACCAGAGGAGTGGAGGGACCGCTTTACAGGAGCACCCCACCACCACCACACACAGTCATCTAGCCAGCGGTGTACCCACCAAAAGGACCCAAGGCTCCCCAAAGCACCCAGAACAGGGAAAGGCTCTGACATCAGAGCAGGAGGTGGGACAGCCACCCGGGGCGGTGATAATCAATACCTCACTCTGCTCCTTGCGTCGCCAGAGCGAGGATTTCATGACTGGCACGAGGACATCGGCGGTACAGGGGTGCAGGCTGCAGCACAAGGGCCGCCTCCATGGAAAATTACTATAAGTTTTTATAAGCCTATATAATCGGGGTAGCAGCCCCACAGAGCCATGGGGGACCCCTTGCCTGAATGCAGCAGACATTCAGTGCTTAGATTCACATCCATAGGGAAGTGACAGGTCTTCTTTAACCCCTCTATGGTAATGTAGCTACTATGCACTTTTGGCCAGGGGTGAGAAGTCAAGCTCCATAGAAACATGCTGTACACTATAAAAAAATAAAGCTCTCATTGCAGGAGAATAACATCAGATAGAAAAGAAGCTAGTCAATTGAAACTTGTTGATTTTTATGCTCTGTATCTATTAAAAGCTATTTAAAGTGAACCAACTAGTAGGGTTTAGGGCTATAAGGTGAATTACTACAATGACACTCTCAAAAGTACCCTGGACCAAGTAGCACCCCTCACCCTTAGAACCTCCAAACACAGAGTAAAACAGCCCTGGCTCACATCACAAACTCGATTCCTCCAGCGATGCTCGAGGAGTGCCGAACGCCTATGGAGGAAAAGTCGCTCACCAGGAGACTTCATCCATTATAAATTCATGCTAAAAACCTACAACTCTGCCCTTCACCTCGCCAAACAGACCTACTTCACCACCCTGATCTCCTCACTAGCCAACAACTCAAAGAAACTTTTTGACACCTTCACTCTCTCCTCAGTCCGAAAGTGCAGGCTCCTATCACTGACCTCTGTGCTGACGATCTGGCCTCTTACTTCACAGAGAAAATAGAAAACATCCGTCAGGAAATCAGCTCCCAACCTTCAAGTGTTTCTACTCCCATCTCTCCCCACATCCCCTCTGGCTCACTCTCCATTTTTGACCCAGCCACAGAAGAAGAAGTCTCCAGGCTCCTCTCGTTCTCACGTCCCACTACATGCACCTCTGACCCCATTCCCTCACACTTACTACAGACCCTCTCTCCAGTGGTCACCAGTCACTTAACCACAATCTTCAATCTCTCCCTCTCTACTGGCATCTTCCCCTCCTCCTTCAAACACTCTATTATCACTCCACTACTAAAGAAAACGTCCCTTGACCCATCCTGCACAAATAACTACAGACCAGTCTCCAATCTCCCCTTCATCTCTAAACTCCTGGAGCGCCTGGTCTACACCCGCCTCACTCATTACCTCGCCACTCACTCTCTTTTAGATCCATTGCAGTCTGGCTTCCGCCCCTTACATTCTACAGAAACTGCCCTCATCAAAGTGACCAATGACCTTCTGACAGCAAAACGTAATGGTGACCACTCTCTGCTTATCCTTCTTGACCTCTCTGCGGCTTTTGACACTGTCGACCATCAGCTCCTACTCTCTATGCTGCACTCCATTGGCATCAAGGACACTGCTCTCTCCTGGTTCTCTTCCTATCTTTCTGACCGCTCTTTCAGTGTATCTTTTGCTGGCTCCACTTCTTCCCCTCTTCCCCTCACTATTGGGGTCCCTCAGGGTTCAGTCCTTGGCCCTCTCCTCTTCTCTCTCTACACAGCCCCGATCGGACAAACAATCAGCAGATTTGGCTTTCAGTACCATCTTTATGCTGATGACACACAACTATACACTTCAGCCCCTGACCTTACCCCTGCGGTATTAAAGAACACCAATGACTGTCTAACCGCAGTCTCCAATATCATGTCCACTCTCTATCTGAAACTCAACCTTTCCAAAACTGAACTTCTTCTGCTCCCACCCTCTGCCAACCTCCCTAAATCTGACATCTCTCTCTCGGTGTGCGGCACCACGATAACACCCAGTCAGCAGGCTCGCTGTCTCGGTGTTTTGATGGACACTGATCTCTCCTTCACCCCATACATACAATCTCTCACCCGCTCCTGTCGCTTGCACCTGAAAAATATCTCCAGAATTCGCCCTTTCCTCACCACGGGAACAACTAAAACCCTCACCGTGGCCCTGATTCATTCCCGCTTTGACTACTGTAATTCTTTATTAGCTGGCCTCCCCCACAGTAAGCTTTCCCCTCTCCAGTCTATCCTCAATGCAGCAGCCAGGATCACCTATCTAGCAAACCGTTACTCAGATGTTTCTGCTCTGTGCCAGTCACTACATTGGCTGCCCGTACACTATAGAATCCAATTCAAATTGCTCGTTGTCACCCACAAAGCTATTCATGGTGCGACACCTCCTTACCTCTCCACCCTCATCTCTGTCTACCACCCCACCCGTCCCCTTCGCTCTGAACATGACCTCAGACTAACATCGGCATTAATCCGAACCTCCCATTCCCGACTTCAAGACTTCTCTCGAGCTGCACCAAAACTCTGGAATGCTCTACCCCAAGAAATTAGGACCATCCACAACTTGCATAGCTTCAGACGCTCCCTAAAAACACACCTCTTCAGGGCGGCCTATCCTTCTCCCTAACAGTAGTCACTTAGACGTAAGATATTCATTGTTATAAGCCCCTGTACTTTGTGTTCCCATCCCGTCTTAGATTGTAAGCTCCTTCGAGCAGGGTCACCTTCATTTTCTGCCTTTCTTATTGTATTTCCTAAGTTGATTCTATGTTTTTGGTATGTAACTACTGTTCTGCATTACGTTTCTGTACCGTATATTTTTCTTATATGTACCGTTGTTCTGTAAAGCGCTGCGGAATATGTTGGCGCTATACAAATAAAGTTTTATTATTATTATTATTATTATTACAGGCACTGGGATTCTTATTGCAGTCATACCTTTAGTTTAGTGATTTAAGGTTTGATTGCAGAGAAAGTGACTGGGACAGATTGCTGCTATTGCCATCACAGACCAGTGCCAATCTGTCTCGGTCTCCTCTTCTGCTTGTGACAACGGTCTGTGACTGTGAGGAGAGGAGACCAGACTGAAGGGGATGGGTCTACTCCTGCACTGTGACTGGGCAAGGAGAAGCAGTGAGAAGCCAGGGAAACTGGAGACAAAGGTGGGAGAGAGGGAGTGATGAACTCAGCCACATAGGACACCTTGGACAAAGTGCGTCAGTGTCCGCGCTGCTGCTCCGAGACCAAAGACACACAGACACGGAAATGTCTGGTACAGCTACAGCCTTTATTTTCCGACGCGTTTTGGAGCCTCCTCCCGAGCTCCTTCCTCAGTTGATGTTCCCTGAGGAAGGAGCTCGGGAGGAGGCTCCGAAACGCGTCGGAAAATAAAGGCTGTAGCTGTACCAGACATTCCCGTGTCTGTGTGTCTTTGGTCTCGGAGCAGCAGCGCGGACACTGAAGCACTTTGTCCAAGAATCTACATCACGACCACGGTCACCGTTGAGAGTGCGGTCCCTACAGCAGCTGCTTTGTACGCTATTCTACCAGTTGTGGGTTTCACAACTGCTAAAGGTGAGCAATTCTACATCGACAAGTGAAAGTGTTTAATTGAGATAAGACCCTATATGCGCATTCTTTCTTTCACACATAGGACACCTGACATTGTGCTGTCGCCATGCACGATGTCAGACGTAATGTGCCTGGTTTATAGTGATAAGGAGGAAGGGAGGGTTTGGCTTAGAGCCCAAAAGGGAGTAATCCAAAGAATTCCAACCCCACTTAGTGATGCTGTGCTGCTCTTATGCTAATTTGCTGCACTACTTTCCTAGTGTTTGATAACACTTTTCTCTTCAATCATACATGTAAAGTTATGATTGCACTCAGCATCCCAGTGCCTGTAAGGCACTGGCTTCACTTTATGGCCCCTAAATCCTGCTGGTTGGTTCCCTTTAAGAACTTGAGAATATCCCTTTATGTCACTAACTTTAGCAGTGTCGTAGATAATGCTTTATTACCCGGCATCTTCATGTAGTAAAGAACATACTAAATAAAACATCTATTTTGTGAATAACACGAGGTAATAATTTCACATCTGTGGCCATTTCAGGGAGAAAACTCATGATATAACTGACAGAATTACATTATTTTGCTTTTCTACAGCAATTAATGCAATTTTAATAAGACATTAAGGAGGGCTGCCAGATTCACCATTTGGCATCTCAGATAAAGTTGTGTTTTTTTTTTTCATTAGTTGGCAATCAAGTTGATATAATTTAATTTAACTTAACACAGAGAATTTTCGTGAGTTTCAGATTCTACTATCCAGAGGGCATATTCTATAAGCACAGAATATAAACATTTGTACATATATTTTATCTTTATTCCTCACCTGTGGACTTGCAGTCATCTGGTGAGAACGTGCTCTTAGTGTCTGAGATGTCTTTATGAGAAGCCAAGAAAAGAACCACTTCACCCTTCTCATTCTTTATTGGAACAATATCCAGGAGACACCAGAATGATCCACCTACAAATAACAGAAAAGATGTGAGAAATTCTTCTGGTAGAGAATGATTCATTACACAAACAGATAGTTTCATAGTTTTAAGGTTAAAAGTAGACTATAAGTCCATATAGTTCAACTCATAGCCTAACATGTTGATCCAGAGGAAGGCAAAAACCCCATGTGGCAACACTAAGCTCCACATTGGGGGAAAAAATTCCTTCCTGACTCCAGGTACGGCAATCAGTCTAGATCCCTGGATCAACGCCCTATCAAAGAATCTACTATATATAACCTGTAATATTACACCGTTCAAGAAAGACATCCAAGTCCCTCTTAAATGTTAGTAGTGACTCACTCAGTGAATGCTGGCCCTGCCTGACGCGTTTCGGAGATAACTTGATTAAGGAGTTATCTCCGAAACGCATCAGGCAGGGCCTGTGTACCCTGTATGCTGTTTTAATCGTGTGAACATGAATTGAAAATAAAGAATCATTTTAAGGATATCCGGTGCTGACCATCTTTGAACATTTCTTATACACCGGAGACCAGAATTGTACACAGTATTCTAAGTGTGGTCGCACTAGTGACTTGTATAGAGGTAAAATTATGTTCTCCTCATGAGCATCTATGCCTCTTTTAATGCCTACCATTATTTTATTTGCCTTTGCAGCAGCTGACTGACACTGGGCACTAAATGTGAGTTTGTCATCTACCCATACACCCAGGTCTTTTTGATGAGACAAATCCTCTAGACACAGATGTACAGATTCACACTTTTTGCAGATAGGCAAAATGATTTTCATTGTCTTGTCACAGGTATTTTGTTTAATCCAACTTTACAACATATGTTCTTGTTCAAAAGTTTTTATTGAGTTTTATAATACAAGGTAAATGATTAAACACATTGGAGAAGAGCAGAGCTACAACATATGTTCTAATAACTTTGTGTTGTTTTCTGGGTATATTGCTGTGTTAACTGAGCATTTGAAGTTGGGCCAACCATACATTTTTCCTGCTGCGGCCAACATGTTGATATTAAATGGATAAATACAGGGTAGCTATTCTTAAGTTTACACATAAAAAAGATATAATGATACAGAAAAGGAAGCTATCATAGAAAACAACCTATTGTTTAAACCAATCCTGTTAAATGTTTATTTGTTTTTTGTTATACATCACAATCTGTATTTTAAAAAAAGTTACAAATCTTGCAATTTTTGCACTGGTCATTAGGCTTTTTTTTTTTTATTTTTTTTTTAGACTATATCTGTTTTTTTTCAGGAAACAAAACATTTACATTAGCCACAATGTCCAGACTTTGACTCTATCTGATATACACCGTGCCTTGTGTAAGTATTCGGCCCCCTTGAACTTTTCAACCCTTTGCCACATTTCGGCTTCAAACATAAAGATATCAATTCTAATTTTTTTTGTGAAGAATCAATAACAAGTGGGACACAATCGTGAAGTGCAACGAAATTTATTGGATATTTTGAACTTTTTTAACAAATAAAAAACTGAAAAGTGGGGCGTGCAATATTATTCGGCCCCCTTGAGTTAATACTTTGTAGCACCACCTTTGCTGCGATTACAGCTGCAAGTCGCTTGGGGTATGTCTCTATCAGTTTTGACGTCGAGAGACTGAAATTCTTGCCCATTCTTCCTTGCAAAACAGCTTGAGCTCAGTGAGGTTGGATGGAGAACGTTTGTGAACAGCAGTTTTCAGCTCTTTCCATAGATTTTCGATTGGATTCAGGTCTGGACTGTGACTTGGCCATTCTAACACCTGGATATGTTTATTTTTGAACCTTTCCATTGTAGATTTTGCTTTATGTTTGGGATCATGTCTTGTTGGATGATAAATCTCCGTCCCAGTTCAGGTCTTTTGCAGACTCCAACAGGTTTTCTTCCAGAATGGTCCTGTATTTGGCTCTGTCCACCTTCTCATCAATTTTAACCATCTTCACTGTCCCTGCTGAAGAAAAGCAGGCCCAAACCATGATGCTGCCATGTTTGACAGTGGGGATGGTGTTTTGAGGGTGATTAGCTGTGTTGCTTTTACGCCAAACATATTGTTTGCATTGTGCCCAAAAAGTTTATTTTGGTTTCATCTGAGCAGAGCACCTTATTCCACATGTTTGGTGTCTCCCAGGTGGCTTGTGGCAAACTTCAAACAAGACTTTTTATGGATATCTTTGAGAAAATGGCTTTCTTCTTGCCACTCTTCCATAAAGGCCAGATTGTGTATGTACGATTGATTGTTGTCTACGGACAGACTCTCCCACCTCAGCTGTAGATCTCTGCAGTTCATCCAGTGATCATGGGCCTTTTGGCTGCATCTCTGATCAGTCTTCTCCTTGTTCGAGATGAAAGTTTAGAGGGATGCCGGGTCTTGGTAGATTTGCAGTGGTCTGATACTCCTTCCATTTCAATATGATCGCTTGCACAGTGCTCCTTGAGATGTTTAAACTTGGGAAATCTTTTTGTATCCAAATCCGGCTTTAACTTCGCCACAACAGTATCTCGGACCTGCCTGGTGTGTTCCTTGGTCTTCATGATGCTCTCTGTACTTGAAACAGAACCCTGAGACTATCACAGAGCAGGTGCATTTATACGGAGACTTGATTACAAACAGGTGGATTCTATTTTTCATTACCAGTCATTTAGGACAAATTGGATCATTCAGAAATCCACACTGAACGTCTGGAGTGAGTTTGCTGTGCTGAAAGTAAAGTGGCTGAATAATATTTTGCAGCCCCACTTTTCAGTTTTTTATGTGTTAAAAAAGTTTAAAATATCCAATAAATTTCGTTCCACTTCACGATTGTGTCCCACTTCCTGTTAATTCTGCCCCCCAAAAAATTAGAATTTATATCTTTATGTTTGAAGCCTGAAATGTGGCAAAAGGTTGAAAAGTTCAAGGGGCCGAATACTTTAACAATGCACTTGTAGAGGTGTCTAATGTGCAAAAGGTCATTGTGAAAGGAGAAGGAGCAGGTTCATGTGTGAAATCGTGATAGATGAATCCTGTGTTATTAGCTTGGTGAAGAGGTGTTACCTGTAATCCTGCCTGATTACAGTTTTACTGAAAAAATCTTGATAAAGAAAACAGAAGTCTAAAAATATCCCTAGTGGCCAATGTAAAAATTGCAAGATTACTATTTTTTCTTCCATAAAGACTAAGCTGTGAAGAAAAAAGACGTCAATATATACAGTTAGGTCTCAAAATATTTGGACAGTGACTAAATCTTTGTGATTTGGGCTCTGCATTACACGATATTTTGTTTAAAAACAACTGATAAACAATTGAAAGTGTAGACTTTCAGGTTTAACTGAAGTCCGGTAAAATGTTTAGGAAGTGCAACCAATTTTCTACAAAGCCGCCTCATTTTAGGGGCTCAAAAGTATTGGACGAATTTTAGTTGTTTGTAAATAAAATGTTCAATTTTAATACTTTGTAGAGGTTCCTTTGCATGCGAGACAGCCTGAGGTCTGGAAGCCATGGACATCACCAAACACTGGGTTTCCTCCTTTATGAAGCTTTACCAGACCTTTGCTTGTTTATGGGTCTTTCTGTCTTAAGGGTCAAACATGAAAAGGAAAATACTCTGCTCACCTACATGTAGAGATCCAATGCACGGAGAGCAGCATTGCTGCAGGAAAGGTAAGGGAAGAAAGAAAAAAAAGAATCCAGTGTCAAGATCTTCAATTAAAATCACTATTTATAAGGTAAGTATAAAAAAGCCACAATTCCTGTGTGTCAGCAATGATTAAAGATGACAGTATGAAAGACGTTTGCTGATATCATCACGCACAGAAATTGATTTTAATTGACGAGCCTGACACTGGAATACCTTCCTTCCTTCCTTAATTCCTTCCTTCCTTAATTCCTTCCTTCCTTTTTCTTTTTTGCAAAATGTACAAACTGTTGATTTGGACACTCTTATATTTCTGCTCTCTCTTCCTTCTTTTTTTTCAGCCGGATAATGGTCTGTTTTTCTTCCATTCAGAGCTCCTTTGATCACTTGTTCACAGCAATAGCTTCCAAATTCATACACCACACCTAAAATCAGCTCCAGACCTTTAACATGCCTAATTGATGATGGATTAACAAGGGAATAGCCAATGTAGCCCATTAAAGAGCTTTTGAGATAAGTGTGCAATTACTTTTGGTTAGGGGCGGACATATCATTGCTGCAGCCTGAGCAGCCGCACAGGGGCCCATGTGGTAAGAAGGCCAACAGCTACTCCAAAACAGTAGGATTTTGTATTATGATGAGTTATTGGACTGGAAAGGGTCCATATATTAGCTTTGCACCAGGGCCCTCTTCTGTCTGTGTTCACCAGTGCTTTTGGTCATTTGAAAAAGAGGCAGCTACATAATAAATAGGTGTAATTCCTAAACAATTACTCCAATTAGGATGTGAAAACCTTAAATTAAAACTGAGAATATGCACTTTTAAGCACATATTGATTATACAACTGTGTCTTGAATATGTTTTGGTAAACAGCTCAAGTGACAACATTTCTGGACCAAACCACACCGTTCTGGACCCAATTGCATACATGATCGCTCTGGACCCAATTGCATATATATCATGAAACAAATGAAAACTTCCTTTAAATACAATAAATGCCACAGAACTTGTCAGTTATAGAGTTTCACTTCTCTGCATGGGGATATCTATCTTCATCATAATATCTTTGTTAGGGTGCACTCTCATCTGCAGAAAAATGTGGCCATTGCAATCAGATAAAACATCGGATTGCACTCACCTCAATGTTCAACAATAGTGCAATGCATATCTGCGATATTTTTGTCAGCAACAAACAGGCTGAGGAAAAAATTGCAGCATGGTGTGTGGCACCCCTGGGTCAAAGTGCCACAGTGTCACTGTCCCCGGGTGGTGGTGTCATGAGAGAGCAATAAAACGGTCTTCTCATCAGGTAACACGCATACAACACTCACACCTACAGGCCAGAAGGGAGAGACCAAGCTCGGGTTCAGGGTGAGCTTCCCTATTAATTCTGGACTGGGGCGGAGCCAGTTAGTGCAGTTCCTGGAAGACTATGAAGAGGACCTGGGTGTAAAAGAGCCGTGCTAAGCTCATTCAAAGGTCTCTAACCAAGTTCCAGGCCTGAGGTTAGGGTCTGAGGAGAGAAGCAAGAACACCCCTGGGAAGCTGAGCACCCCAGAGGAAAGGTGCAAAGAATGGACAACGGAGTCCGAGACTGTGCAGTGTCTCATGTCCCGGCAGTCAACACCGGAAGGTGGGGATTCCAGATTCCTCAGCCACACTTTACCCACAGACACCGCAACATAGAGAGTTCAGGAGCGGACACCTGGGAATAGGTTAAAAAGAAAGGACTCGAGTTGCTTGTCATATCAGTGCCTCACAGAAAGAGACAAGCCCGGCAGCTCAGCTTATGCAGCTGCAGGAGCCAAGACACTGAGCGCAGTAAGGGAGCTGAAGACCCAACAGGATGGGAAGAAACCCTGAGTTGCTCTCAAAGACTCAGTGGACAGCTATTATTAACATCTGCTCCAGTAAAAGGACTGAGAAAACTACAAAACAGTGAGTCTACCTGTTTCTTGCGTCCATTGACCTGCATCCCACATATTGACTGTATACTCTGCCCCGGGAATTAGTTTTACCTGTGGAGAGCCGTTACATCCCAGCAGCTATCCATCATCCCCGGAGGTCCTGCAGCAGCAGTGGCTATCCCTAGCCACATACCATGGGTGGCATCACAAAATCTCCCTTGTATGTAGCCCCTTCCACTTTTTAGCTGAACCCAGGGCCATGGGACCGGGTAACGACCCCCTTGACTTCCCCTAGAGACAGCAGCAGCCTGGTCTCGAGTACCCCATGGTCCTGGGGGCACCTCAGGTGCGTATGTCTGCGGATCTTGACGAGATTCTGCAAAGGCAAGTGTATGGTGCAATGAAAATATCACACATCACACGCATAGCACTCATGCCACAATTTTAGCATGGAGATTTCCATGCAGTAAAAAGTCAGAAAAGATAGACAGGCAGATAGATAGAATAGAGAGATAGATAAATAGATAGGCTAGATAGATGCTAGGATAGTTAGATCTGGCTTACTAGTTTCCTGCTGCTTGCTTCTGGGGCTGCTCATTAAGCTACATGCATATTCACTGCACAGACTGGCAACAGCCAATCACAGACACTCACCCTCTGTGAGAGGATGTGATTGGCTGTTTCAATCAGACTGCATTTCCACAATCTGGATGGTAAAGGTGCTTGGTAACCATACCTAGCTAGCGGTTACTATGGCATCGGTATTCACATGTGACCTCAGTGACTCTCCGCTTACCCTGCCACAGCACACGGCTCAGTCATTCAGTGTTCAGAGGCCATGGGGATAGAACGCTTTGTTTATGACCGCGGCCTCTGATTAAGCAGAGCTGAGAGTGCATCATGTCCAGCAGAGAAAATGTTGTAGTGGATTGAAGGATGTCTATAAGGGTTGAGGGGTTAATAAAGATGGAGTTCAGAAATGTCTGTGTGTTTTTATTTCTAATAAAATGTTGTTACTATGTGTGTTGTGCCTCCTTTACTATTTGAGATTCTTAATGGCCGGATATAATATTGGCCTGACATTAAGAATCTCGGGCTTAATGCCAGCTGACAATACAAAGCTGGCATTAACCCCTTAATACCCAGTGTGCCACCACAACCAGGAACACTGGGAGAGCTGGGTGAAGCACCTGTAAATCGCACTACAATGAATGTGCATTTTTGGGGATGCTCCAGGCTTCTATTCTTAGTATGGGGGGGGCTTAAAATTATGGGCCCTCACCCCTCTGAGAATACCAGCCCCCAGCTACCTAATTTTATCTTGGCTGTCAATTGCAAATAGGTCGGAGCTCTACACATTTTTTTTGCCAGGCAAGGTAAAATTAGGCAGCTGAGGGTGGCAACTTTATCTGTGCTTGACTGAAAAATACAGCAAAGCCCTTCATGTTTTGTTTTTCAATTATTTATTATTTTGCACCCTATGACGCCAGGTTGGTTGCCATACACTATGTGTATGGCAACCAAGCACAGACAACATTCAGGGTATGGAAATGCAGTCTGATTGCAACAGCCAATCACAGATGCTCTTATAGAGAGTGAGCATCTGTAATTAGTTGTTACCAGTCAGTGCAGTGAATATGCATGAATCTTAATGGGCAGCCCAGAGGGAAGATCAGGACACTGGTAAGATGTTCTAGCTAGTCCTATCATTTATCTATCCTATCTATCTGATTTTCTGTCTATGTGTCTATCTATTCTAATTTTCCTGTGGACAAGCCCATGTTAAAAAAGCATATCATACTTATGACATACGGATGACATACGGATGCTAAGTGCGAGGAAACCTCACATTGGCATGTCATGTATGTCATACAGGTGTCAACATGCTGACACCCACATGATACTCCACTACTTTTCTCGGCAAGATCCACGACAAGTAAAGATATACAGTTGTGAGAGTACTTAAATTTTAAGAAAGGCTACATCTGTATGTAATACAATTCTATCAAATTCTTCGCCACTAATACTAAGTTCTCAACTTTTGTCAAATGAGGGGGAGGTTAGGTGTGGAATCCCTTGTATTATTTTTATATGCAGTAATATCATTTTTATAATCCCTAAAATACCACAAGGGTTGAATGTGCTGTCCCATCAGGGCACCAGAAAAAAAATAGCCTGAGACACATTACGATAATGAAAGCCAGAGGTAGATGTTTCACGTAATTGGAATTGCTCTCATTACATGATCGAGCGCTCCAAAAATAACCATTCATAACTTTAAGAATCTGTCATGTCTGTCAGCACACCGCTGTAGCATTTGTTTTAATGCATTGACTAAACAGACTGCTATAAATGGCATTTGTATTCTGCTGATGAGGCATGTAGATAATTTGGATTTCTTGCAGCCTTTCAGAATTATCATTGAATCCTTCCTTCTTGTAACAATAGCTTTTCTAATACTACTAGTACATTATGTAATCCTATAACAAACTTAAATACGTCCAAACTAGAGTTTTACTTTAAATACATGCAGACATTGCATGTCAAGTAAAGCCATGTAAAAAAAATTCTGCAAATTCCTACTAGCTGTCCTAAAGGGGATATATGGTCAGAATCAAAGATAGACAAATTTGGAACCTGTGGGAATAAATGATTCAAAACTACTCACTCATTTCTCCCTGTAGCCAAAGATTGTATGAAATCCTGTCTAACCAATGTGGTGAAGTCTATATTGCTACACTGATTTTCCAAATAATATGGATGATATAAAGTTTAGATGCAATGGGGTCTGTGACCTAGAGAGATTTCATTTAGGCACTACGGGAATTCTCTATCACTTCGATGAGTAGCCACAACTCATCAACTATTGCTTAGCGGAAACTACATGAATCAAACATTGGAAAACTGAAGAAAAGAAAACACTACTGAAGAAGATAAACTTGCTTTATATAGTGATGAGAGAGTACCGAAATATTCGTAATCGCTATACTCGTAACGAGTACTTTGTTATAATCATGTATTTGTACTGAATAATGGTCAAGCAAGTCAATGGAAATGCGAGTAATTTTCTGCTGGACCCTACAAAGAGGTCTGGAGGCCTGAGGAAAAGGCTGAAATGGATGAGAAAGTGATGAAACAGAATGGGAGGAGTCAGGAGAATATGCCTGCAGGCATTTCTGACTCACATATGGTTTATGGGAATACGTTTGTCACAGTATTACGCCACTTTTACACATACACAAGAACAACTACCAAAGCTACCCCAAATTGCATTTAACAGGCCAAAAAGGTTAAGGAACAGTTTTTCCTGCATAATCACTTGTATACAGGCTAAGTAAACCAGAGAAACAAAAACAATATCCCTTTTAGCCTTTGTTCTACACGTACTGTTGTTTTTTTTCACCTTTTACAATTGGTAGGGTCCTGACTTATACATTTTGTAGATCCCTCTGTCATACATCATTTTTAGTTAGCTATTCCCCAGCACTTTGCAAGGCTAGCTATGACGTGCCAGAAGATATGTTGATCTTTGACCTGAGGGGCCACAGGTGGTCGTGTAACATGTGTTTTGGAGGAGCTGCTCTTACTTAGCCATTTGGGCAGCCCTCCCTCATTGAGACTCAGATAGTGGAATACATATTCTATAGCAGTTTACAATGTGCCCATTGTAGCGTTGGGCTTTACACTCCTCCACGTCCATGTGATTCTGTGGCCCTAAATTAAAATGTTCAGATGGCCTGCAGTAGTCAGGAAATCTGAGTTTAGTGAGAACACTCATGTGGCCCTGTAACATACGCTTGGAAGGGCCCTCCTCTAGAAATTTTGGAGGTCTCTCTTGTGTACATTTGAGAGTGCCCTCACTTATTCATATTGTAGGGCCCTCACTATCATTTAACTTATTTAAGGGTAGAGACTACAGAGAAGAAGAGCAAGCGACATGGAGTACTAGAAGGTAGAACTGACTGTGGCCTGCAATTCTCAGGTTTGCCTGAACTTTGCGAACTGGAAAAATAAGGCTGCATTAGTCAACTGGATAACGAGCTCAAATATATCATTGTGCAAGTCAATGGATATATGGCACCCCGTCCAGGATGGATTGGAGAAGCTTCTCCAAATGGTTCAGAGATTTTGATTGTCAATATTCGCCAGATTATATAGGAATAGAGGACTTTTTGATACTCTACTACTTGGTCCAGTGCAGAATGTGCATTGTATTTCCAAAAATTACTTCTGGGGGCTGTGTCATAGCACAGGAAGAAACCATGCCAAGGACCTCCTTTTACAAATATTATTCTACGATGGAATACTGTACTAGTTGTGGCCCTCAGTTTAAGTTTTCAGAGGGCCACTAGTCGGTCATCAACAGTCAGTGTAAATTTCTATTAAATATGTGTCCCATATCTCAGTCACAATGTGACACAACCTGTGACAAATATTAGTTTGGTAGGACTACTGTATAGTCCAGTTTTTTCTACTGCACAATTTGCATAGGGTTTGTAAAACATTAGCTCTATGGGCTGAGTCATGGTTAAGGCAGGAAGGAAACGGGTTTTTATGGGAAGGGGTGGACGTTAAAAGCAGTAGTATAAATCAGCATTTGTGGTGAATTTAGCTTGGCTTGCTGTCATCTGGAGGGATTACAAACTGTGGAGAAATCAAGTCCTTGTTGAATTTAATCAGAGTAAGTCTGTCAGTATTTTCCATGGAGAGGCGTGTGCGCCTATCAGTGATAATTACCCCAGGGAGCGGCACTGAAAACATGCTGACATTACACTAGCAGCTGGGCCGGCCAGCCCTTACTGATGTGCTGGTTTATTGAAAATGGCCCAGCTTGTGCACATTTTCCCCCACCTCTGTTGGACCTGGTGTTTGTTGCTCCCCATTATTCCTTGGTGATGAAAAGAGCTGGTACCTCTGCCACCAGCGTGGTCTAAGGGTGATGTTTTCAGCATCTGATTTACAACGGTCCTCTTGAAGGATTCCATTGGTCAACTCTTTGGTGACTTCAAAAGGAGAGAAGGAAATTTCTCCTTGTACCATGAGTTGAGAAAGGTGGGCAACCAGTGTAGGTTGTTGGATAAAATGTGTATCACACGAGGGCCTTGCCACAGACACGTACACATGAACTGTACCATGTGGGCCAAGCAGCAAACTGGCAAATATTCTGTGTCCCCACCAGTAGGAACAGTACCCATCCTCTCCTCACGCTGACTCACCTTTTCCTCCACCTCCTTCTCCTCAGCCCATCCATGGTAGCACAGAAAAACAAGTCCTCTCCTCCTCATCTTTATCATCTTCCACCTCTTCATCCAATGTTGCCTCAGAATATTGGCTGGGCTAGGCAGTACCACCCATTGGGAAATCTGGCTCTATAGCCACATGCTGGCCAATCAAAGCTTCCTCTCTGAGATTGTGCACTGATTGTTTCAAGAGACACAGCAGTGGGATGGTTACGCTGTTAATCGCCGGATCATCGCTCATGAGGTTGGTGTAGTAATCAAAGTTCTCAAGAACCTCACAAATGTCAGCGATCCACACCCACTTGACAGTTGTTATGTGTGGTGGCTGATTCACAGTCTGATGGGCATGTTTAAGTTGGTATTCAGCTACTTCCCTCTGCTGCTCACTAATCCTCGCCAACATATGATAGGTTGAGTTACATCATGTGGGCAGTTCACAAATGAGTCAGTGACTTGGCAAATTCAAGCACTTTTGCAGAGCTGTAAGACCAGGAAAAGCGGTTGAGGAATGACGGAAATGGATGCTAATACGGCGCACCTTCTCAAGTAGGTACGGCAGTAAGGGTAAGTTTTTAGAAATTTCTGAACAACTAGGTTTAGCATGTGAGTCATGCATGGCATGTGTACCAGCATGCTGACCTTTAAAGCCGCCACGAGGTTACGCCCATTATTGCAGATGACCAGACCAGGTTGGATGTGCAGCGGGGAGAGCCACTGATCGGTCTGTTATTTTATAGCTTGCCAGATCTCTGCTGCAGTGTGTGGCTTCTGACCTAAACAGATCAGCTTCAGCAGAGTGTGTTGCCACTTCGCCGATGTGCTGCTGCACAGCTCCCAGCTTGGCAGTGATGGGGAGGGTAATTCCGCACAGGATTAGGAGCACGAAGAGGGGAGAGAGGAAGTAGAATATGACGAGGGAGAAACCCTGAGAGAAGTTGGGCCCACTATTCTTGGCATGGGTAAGATGTCTGATGTTCCAGTTTGCCCCTTTGTCCCACTCTTCACCCAGTGTGACGTGAAAGAAGTGTATCATGTTGTTATGTGGACCTTCATGGTTATGGCGTTGGTGAGAGCACAGTTCATATTGTTTAACAGGTGCTTGTGGAATGCAGAGACAGCACACCAAGCAAAATAGTGGTGGCTGGGAACACTGTATTGTGGGGCAGCCACAGCCAAGAGATCACGGAAACACTGTGTTCCCACAAGCTTAAATGGCAACATCTCCACAGCTTGCAATTTGGCAATGTGCGAGTTTAGTATTTGTGCCTGTGGGTGCATGGCTTGAAATTTACGATTCCTTTCCAAGCTCTCAGGCATGGACAACTGGATGCTTCGTTGGGACAAGGAAGTGGATGTGGTTGATGTTTGTTGTGTGTGAGAAATCGCAGCTTACGCATACCTTGCTAAACCAAATTCCTCCACAGGCAACAGTCTTTACTGTAATTGATTTAAGCAATGCATTCTTTTCGGTTCCACTACATCCGGATAGTGAATTGCTTTTTGCATTTACGCATAAGAACACACAATATTGTTGGACAAGACTACCACAAGGTGGCGCACTTCTCCATCTGTGTTCTCAGAAGCAATGGCAACTGTCCTTCTTTCCTGGCACCCGGAGAATGAACATGTTCAATTGATTCAGTATGCTAAATGTTTTTAGGACAAGCAGGAAAGGGGAAACAGAAAGAGACAATAGAAAGCGCAAAGGAGAATAAAATAAATCAGTCTACCTGAGAATTTCCAGGTTTGTGTTCCCCGCGATCTGACGCATGCGGCCAGTGCCCCGGGTGGAGCACACCGTGAGTCAAAGGCTCAACTTACCGCGGTTTCTTGTGGTTCACCCAAGAAAATGGCAGCGTGTTTGTTCAGATCAGGATAAACAAAAAGGAGGAAAAATAAAATAAAAAATAACCTCGGGGGGAGGTGAGGAGCTGGGGCCTCCAGATGTGAGAGCCGTAAACCGGGCTTCAATGCTTATGCTAACCAGAATAGACTGATTTGTAAAATAATAAAGTTGGATCGGCACCGATCTGCCATGTATCTGGACACTCAGTAAAAAGACGCATCAGTCAGAGTCACACACTTTATTATGGAAGTGAGATTATATATCATAATCAAGGACACTCATACAATGGATCATTACATAACAGGATGATATGTGGCAAGATGGCGGGGACATAGTCATACAAAAATATACAAAAATGCAAGTAATGTGCTAGAAACAGATGTAGACCTATCAACACCTTTATCAAGATATGACACTTAGTCAATGAATGTCTTATTCACCGGTCATAAATCATTTGCTACAGTCATTTAGACATCTGTTTGCTGCACTTTATGCGCTCAGGGTCACAGTCCGCTGACTCCATGCTGATTCCATGACTATTATTCTTATACGGGAAGACAAAGCGACAGTATAGGAAATGTTTTGCTATACTCTCATACCCATGTCTGCATATTTTTCTATGTTCTCAGCCCTCAACCATTGCCATATTACATTCCTACTAAGGGTATATAAAGTTTAAAAGGAATATTAAAAAGGAATAGGATGATAAACTAAAATGGCTCTTAGAAGGACAAAATGGCTACCAATATAGAGTAGATACAAGTATCAGGCAACTTCTTCAACATGGGCAGGAAGTGTGAGAGCCTCCTGGACAGCAGATTCTGAAGGTCGTAGCACAGGTGACATGGCAGTGGTTTGACCCGCAGACACAGATGTGGTACCCTGGTGTTACGCCCACCTACTGAGGTGCTTGGCTGACGTGGTTTCGCATACTGGTAGTGCTCAGGCTGTCTTTTCCATGGCCTCTGCTCAAGTTAGTATGGCAGATGCTACAGACTATAATGATTTTCTCTGAAGGACTTTCAGAAAAAAACTTCAACACAGTGGTTGAATGCCCCTTGCCCTGACTTTGGGCACTGCGAGGGTGCTCTTGGGAATAGTTGACCAGTTCTCACTCTGGGCAAACCAAGACCCCTTGGTGTTAGTGCTACATATCCACCTTCCTCTGTGTTGCTGTAATGGCTATGCATGTCAAAGGTCCAGGTCGGATCAGTGGACTCATCATCGACCACCTCATCTTCCATTTCATCCTCCTTTCGAGTTGACATTGTAGGCTGACCTGATGGCAACTGTGTCTCATCATCATCTGCCTTCACCTCCAGAGACCGTAAATTAGGTTCCTCAAAGTGGCTTTCTTCTGGCTGTAGGTTCTCAAATACTTGCGCATCAACGCATGCCACCTCCTCATGTCTCTCTTCAATGCTGAATATATCACAAAGTTGGCATACACAATATAAGTGAAATAAGTAATGGTTTGTTCTGCAAAAACCTTTTATTTTTTTGCTTAAAGTATTATTGTCAATTCCCAAAGTTTTGACTCAATGAGTCTTCTTCAGGGTAATAATATAGTCTTTACTACAAATAATAACATGTCATATATGCAACTGTGGCTTGACAGTAACATGTACTGAACTAGTAACAATATTGTAGTGAAATAATATGATGTACAGGTTTTTCTAATATTTCTGCTTTCTCTCTTTTTCAGAGAATCTACAGTATGAGTTTTAGCCAATGAATCTGCCTTACTGCACCAGCTGCTTCTACCTTTGTCTCCTCCCATGGCACTTATCAGCACTTGACATATCTCACACAGTGCTTATTAGCGCTATATAACACCGATTTACTTGACATAGCGCTTTTTAACGCTCTCTTTTTCATAAAGGCACTACAGCTCTGTGTCTCACAACAACATAGGTTAATGGCACTCCCTGATTTGTCCACGCATGCGTGGACTCTGATCACATGACCACAAGCAGGATTGTACCGCCGCTTGCTTCCACGATGCTTTCCATCATCACTTCCGGGTGCCATTGCGCAGATGGACGCCGGGATCACATGTCGATGTTATATGACCGGAAGTAATGTCAAAACTCCTCCTCCTCAAACTGAGGCGGCTTTCTCTATATAGAGAGCATATTGATCCAGAGCTTAGGACATTCTACACAGGGAGCGTTCTCCCTAGTGTATACACTTCTGAGTCACAAGAGGTAAATACAGTCTTTTCTTTCCTATTCTTTTTCTAATCTATAGCTATTCTATTGAATTAATTCACTGTTTCTTGTGGCATATTGATGCTTCCTAGGCTATCTCGTGAAAACTGACACAGGTGCCATTGAAGCACCAGTTACACATGGTTTTGACCAAACCAAGCCAAATACGGTATTCTTTTTGTTTCTATTATTACATCTAGCATGATTAGATAGATGTGGTACACTTTTTACTCATTTTAGTACTATGAACTTGGTTCTCATTGTGTTCAATTATTGTCTAGTACGTATATACAACCAAATATCCGGTAATACATGGTCCGATAAACACATTCTTTTTGTGAACCAAAAGAATTCAAGTGTCTTCATGTATATGAACAAACCTATGCAGCTACATTTATCACATAGGTATGTTTCCATTTCCAATTATATGATAATTGTCTGATTGATTTTCAGTACACTGACTTTGTATTATACAAGTGTCTGATTGTCTTTATGTTGTTTCCTTATTTGTAGTAAAAATTGTAATTACCCTGAAGAAGACTCATTGAGTTGAAGCGTTGGGAATTGACAATAATACATAAGCACAAATAAAAGGTTTTTGCAGAATACAAACGACCACTTATTTCACTTACTTTGTGTGTGCCAACTCTTTTGATATATTTGACTTGATTTTTGTGCATCACCTAACAGTGAGCAAAGTTCTTATAAGTCTCTTCAATGCTGCACGGTGAGAGGCCAGAGCCCACCAAAGGATACATAAACAGATCCTTGGAGTGGCCAAGCTTGGGGTCATATGTCTCTTGTGACTGAGGATGGCGGGAGGAAGGAGAACCAGGTTGAGAATTGGATGGGACAGACTTCTGTGTATCGACAGTAGACTATGTAGTCGTGGAAGATTTGGTGCTACTTGAGAAATGCATAGCGGCCTTGTCTGCAATCCAAGACAGAATCTGATCTTGCTCTTCTGGCTTCCACACGTTTATGTTCCAGACCGAGAAATTTTGCCAGGAAAATAGTGACTGCATCAAGCTTCTTCTCACTTGACACAGACGCAGTGCCTTGTCGCGCTCCACTGACAACATTACGTCCACATTCACCTCCCTGTCCCTTAACAACAGTTTTTTTTGACATTTTGGGTTTATTGACAGATTTTCAGATATTGATGGCAGGCTAGCTGTGACCCCAAAAATATTGGAGAAAAGGGACTGGTGCATGCTTTGTACCAGGCAGCAATAAATGCTTGAGTACTACTGTGGATTTGGCTATGGTACTAACACTGTATTAACAAGGATGATGTGGACAGCACAAGCCAGGCTGTGACTCATAAAATATTGGGGAAAAAGGACTGGTGTGTGCTTTGTACCAGGCTTCAATAATTGCTTGTATTACTGCTGTGGATTTGGCTCTCACAGTAGTACTGTATTAACATGGATGATGTGGACAGCACAAGCCAGATTGTGACCCCCAAAATATTGGGGAAAAAGGACTGGGGCGTACTTTGTACCAGGCAGCAATAAATGCTTTAAGTACTGCTATGGATTTGGCTAAGGCACTAGCACCGTATTAATCTGGTTGATGTGGATGGCACAAAACAGGCTGTGACCCCATAAACAGTGGGGAAAAAGGACCAGTGCTTTGTAAACAAAACGCAGCACAAAATACTACTACAGTCATGCCCGCTGGCCGTGGGGCTGGATTCTCATGGACAGGGAGAACAGCGCCCATCACACGGCACTGTGCACCTCACCCACTCTGTCCCTGCTATGGGGTCAGTCTCTGCTAAGCAGAGACATCGGTGATACCACGCAGCTATGCTGGTATTGCTCACCCTGTCCGTGGCTCCATGCAGCTGTCTGCTTTCTTCTCTGCTAGGAACCCACACTCACTTGGCAGGTCTCCTGGGAATGCTCTTAGGATGCGCGGCCACTTCCTGCACACACTTAAAGGAGCAGTGCACCTGTTCTCTATTAGGGCTTTCAGTGCTGTGATGCTCTGTGCATAAAAGACACCTTCCCCCTAAGGGAGGTGCCTGACAACTTGTTCATTCTCTTGGAAGTTGCCTCTGTCCAGGTCCCACTCTGTAGTGCTCTATATAGGAAGTCTTGTTTTGCTTGTGTCGAGCCCAGGGCTAGGGGTACTCGGACACCGGGGCTGATGGCTTCTTGAATGGAGGATCACGGGTGGTTGGGTTCCTGGTTCCGTGCCCTGGTTATCATTTGTTAGATGGTGGGGAGGGAATATTTACAAGGAAAAGTGACGCCACCTGTAGTTCCCAGTAATATAGGTATCGGCGCTGCAAGCTGGCTGCTGAGGTGATGGTGGGTGCAGCAGAGAATGGTACAGCTCCCCACAGGTGGAGCTTTTACCTCAGGGCAGCGGTGATGGAGGATGATGAGGGGGAGGAGGGGAGTAGTAGTTGTTGTTCTTACCCCTCTGAGGAGATGCTGCTGACTATGTTGAAGCTCTCCGGGCACCGGCGAGGAGAATAACAGAGACCAGTTCAACGCTAACTCCACTGTACTGGGTACCGGAGATGTTGTGATGAAATACGGTACAGTCTGTTCGTTGCCAGTTCAGGGTCCCCCTTATGGAGTCTCCAGATGTTCTCTCTTAGTCTTTCGGGGCCTGCTTTACTCTTCTCTGTCTTTGCCACCCTCGCAGAGCTCTCCCGCCAGTCCTACGTCTGTATCTAGTAGGTAAGGTTTGTGCCTTATCGGTCCGGACAGGAGCAGCAGGAACGCACTATTTATCCTGCCACTGGAATTCGGCCCTTATTCCTCTAGTGTCCTGAACCGGTTTCAGTCCTGAGGGGTGAGATGCCTTTGTGGCGCTAACGGCAACCCGATTACTATAGGCCTGCACCTCGTTGGTTTGCGTCAGAGGTGAACTACTGACCGCCTCGCTTCCTGTGCTGCCGTGTTCCCCAAACGTGACCTGCCAGCTCCAACCAGTCCTGGTCCGTTCCCTTCTTTCCTGGGCCCCCACTTAAAGATGGGGATCCCTCCTGTCAGCAGCCTGCCAGGCATGTCCTATCTGGCTGCCTTCCCAGCACTGCCTGTCTGAGGTAAACTGTCATTCAACTACTCTTACTACTTCTCCACTGACCTAGGCTCCATCCCCTTTTATGACCTACTAAATTACCAGTCCCCCCTATACTAGGTGGCCCAGTCCTGTGTGTTGTATGTAACATGAGACCACACAGGTTAAACCCTGAACTGACAACTTACAGGGATAACACATTTGTTGTCACAGTGTAATTCCTCCCTGTGGTGCCTAGCCAGAGGGGCGCCACACTTGTTACTAATACCACTGTCTCCACAGAATCTACTGCTGGCAGTTCCTTATCCTGGATCCCTCCGGACACTCCGGATCTCACCCCAAGCTGGCCAAGTCTTTCCTCATGGAACCTTCTAGATATCTCTACTGGCTGGACCAGTCTATCATGGAGCTCCCAGGATCCTCTGCACAGACAGAGCTAGCATTCCACAGTCTCTCCTCTACGTTTCGGCCTGTACGGGTCACTCCTCTGGTCCGGGATTCACAGCATTTAGGCCTCCTGGTATTGTGACGGGTGTATCCCAGTACAGGGGTTACAACTTCCGGTGCTCCACTACGAACGTACAGTGTCGTGATCCAGTGGGTCCTCCTTTCAGGCACCTTTCCTCTTTTTGTAAAACTATCCTCAATAAGTATCCTTGAGTTTATGAAAGTCACTCTCCTGTCTCTTGAGTATCGGGTATACAGCTACCACTGCTCCACCAATGGCCCACTGAGTCCACTTTATAGCATCACATCCTGTGGATGTAACAGCTACTCTGTGTGCTGGGAAAAAAGAGCTATGGACACTGGAAGAACAGTTCAATCTCTCCCTCCCTATACTTTCAGCTCTGAAAAGAGCTATTGTGTTCAGGTACTATTGAGCTAGTGAGCGGTTCCTTTAAACTGTCCCTGCTCGAGAATCTCTCTCTCCCTACACTACACTGACCTAGTATACACTGCAGGTAGCCTTCAAAAGGGTTATTGGTGTTATAAAGAGACCTAAACACTCTCCCTAGCAGCTGTTTGATCTCTTCCTATGCTTCTCCAATGCTGGATCCGGATGTATTGTGTGCAAAATGGTGGCAGCAGGGCTTTTATACACCCTATGACGCTGGGCGGTCAGCCAACCACATTAATGCCATAATCAAGATGGCTGCGGCATTACTGTGATTGGTTAAGAAACCCAACATGTTTAGTGGCTGCAAATTAGGCGCCAAAATTGCTGAACAGGACATTTGAATATCACATGGCGAATACACAAATACTCTCAAAATAACGAGTAGCCCGAATACCGTGCTATCTGTGAAAGTAAGAAATCGTGTTATTATTAATGATGTCCATACAGATGATGTGTTATCTTGAAAATTCACCTAAAAATCTACTTCAAAGCACTGGACAGATATTAGTATACCATGTTCTTTTCAATTTCAGCAATACACAACTAAGGACCAGTAAACTGTAACTGGGAACACAGTGTATAAAGATATGAACATCAGTCATAAACGTTTCCATTTAATCAAACTCCTATAACTCTGCCGATTTTGTAGCACTCCAATCAATCTCGCTAATGTATTTTGGCCAGAAAGGACCAGTTTCTATAATTCACTGTTCTTTTAGCTCTGAAATTATGGAGGTTAGTAGAAAATTATTACCGTTCATGCTCTCTCTAGATGGGTACTGTGGTTAGATATATTAGTAAGATTTATACAACAATGTCATATTTCATTATTTTTTCTATAGGCAGATTGCATAACTGTGTATTGAAACTGAATCACAATTATGTACTACTTTATTTGCCAGCTAAATGAGCATAAAAATCCTACTCTACAGACTGTGTATTAGTTATAGATAATTAGAAAGAAAAACAATCCCGATTTATTTGAGACTAGGTACTTTCATTACATTTAATAACCTTGTAAAAGGATAAAGTTATATTTTCACTGGATTATCACTTGATAACTCCTTTAAAAATGTGTGTATAATGCGGTTATTGAGCGTAAGGCTATGTTTACACTTGTATTTTATAATGACTCTGGCCCAGATGTCACCTGTCCGTCAGCCATATCCTCCTTCTCATCCTCTCACTTCCTAAAACTCTAAGAGTACAAATACGAACTTATTATCTTTCCTCCATCTCACGTATTTTCATTACCTGATCTATTTATCATGGTAAATGACATCAGGCTCTCTCTGCAACCGAAATTCACTGCCTCAGAGTAACCCTTAACTCTGCCCTGTCCTTCAAACCTCACATTCAAACTCTCGCCACCTCCTGTAACCTCCAGCTTACAAATATACCAGAAACCATCCTTTCCTCAAGCCTCAATCAAATAAAATGCTTGAACATGCCCTCATCATCTCCTGCCTTGACTACTTCAACATCCTCTTATGTGGACTTCCTGCTGACACTCTTGCACCTCTCCAGTGTGTTCTTAACAGTGCTGCCCAACTAAGCCACTTCTCTCCTTCTTACATGGATTTAATGGTGCTATATAAATAAATAAAAAATAATAATAAAATGAAAATAAAGATTGTGTTAGTAAAAATAAAGCATTGTTTTATTTTAACACGACATGTTTCAAAGTTGAACTATTTCAGCACTCATGTTAAAGTGGACAATGGTCGACTTTATAAAGGTGTACCACGATAGAAAAGTAATCAAACAGTCTTTATGAATTGAAGTATATTTTCATATGAAAACATATATAAACAAAAAGCAACAAAAAAATCACATATATCACTATACAGCAATACATCTCATTATATATCTTCATGGAAAAAAAACAATAATAAATATGTATATTGCTTTACAGAAAAAGCATATGGTAATACAGAAAGAGAAGGTGGAGAGGCAAATGTAAAATGTCCAACTTAAACCAAGTTTGAGATCTGGAAGTATGTTTAATCAAGAGTCAAGACATCACAAATGTGAATCTCCTACTATCTCATTTAACTCCTTTGGAGCAAGAGGTCATAGTTTGAAACTACAATAGGTTTCTCTGATAATTAATTTCCTATAAGGATCTGGGTGAAGCTTATGGTGGCTTCACACCTGGCGACTTCGCTAGCGACATCGCCGAAAAAGTGACGTATTAGCGATGTCGCTAGCGACGTCGCGCTGTGTAAACGAGCGGTGCGACCGCGTTTTATCGCCGGTCGCAGGTTGACAGGTTTACGGGAAGAACCGTAAACCTGTCAACCGGCGACCTGCGATAAGGCTGGATCGCGCCGTGTGACATCGCCAGAGCGATGTCGGCGGCGATCCAGCCTATACCGCAGCGTTGCTGCGGATCGCTCGCTGGGCTAAGCCCAGCCCAGCGAGCGATGTCACCGCCCGCATCACTGCGGTGTCGCCGGCCGCAGAGATGCTGTGTGACAGCTGGCCAGCGATGTCGGAACCGAGCGGGCGCCCGCGCATCGCTTCCGACATCGCTGGCCAGTCGTGCTGTGTGACGGCACCATTAGGGATTAGTTCAATTATCTTTAATTTGATGGAACTGGGATCTTTATTATATATAAAATAATAGTGTTAAAATAAACTATGGTTGAGTACCCATTTTTTATACTTTGTTCTTTCTTCTTTTTCACAGTCTGAATGGTTCTCCCAACATAATGCAAACTACAACCACATTGTAACAGATAAGACAAAGAATCGCCCAAAAAAAAATGATCCATGACAAAAATCTCTAATGTAACAAAAGAACTATAACTGTTACTTTTATGTATCCTCAAAGCTCAGCAAAGAGATTTGGAAACCCTGAATCTAAAACAACCCTTTAACTCTGGAAATAATGAAAATTTGGTCAAGTTTGTTGCGTGTTTTCTACTTTTTGATTCAATACTTTTTTTTAAGTCTTCTAAAAGTGATACCTGTTTAAGTAGGGATCATCACTATAGATAATGGGCGAATGTTTAAGAAACCAATCCCAATATATAAATGTACTTTATTACATGTGTTAAAATTAAATTCTTTAGAAAATAATTTGGGATATGGACGAATTTAATGAAATATTGTATTTCCTTCAATGACCGAATGGCCCTTGAAAGACAGCTGCCATATAAACATAGCCTAATGCTAAATAACATTGGTAGACACAAGATCTAAACTCAGGTTTATAACATATTTATCCAGTGATACAAGGTTTGTGACATCCAAAACAAATATTACTTTATTCTCTATTCTTTTTACAGGGTTAAGCCAAATTTACATATGTCTGTATGCAATCTGTGATGAAAATAAGACAGCACTCAGAGGAGGACAACTGCAAAATGGAGACAGAAGCGCATATAGGGTCTTATTTTTTATATAACACTCTTGTGATGTGACTATTGTCACTGCTCACCTGGAATAGTTGTATGACACACAACCAGTATAAATCACATGTAACAGCTGCTGCAGGATACACAATCCACATTCACTGTGGTGATCAAACGAACCCATAGGATAATTGTGTGAGTGATCCCCGCCACCATATGATAAAAAGGACCACTGTGATGAATCATGCAATGGTGCCTTTATTCATTCTACGAATTTTTGGAGCATTATCCTTGCTCCTTCATCAAGAAACCAACCACATGATGAAGGAGCAAAGATTACATTCTGAAATGTGTAGAATGAATAAAGCCACCATTGCATGATTCATCACAGTGGTCCTTTCCATCGTACGGTGACAGAGATCATTCACACAATTATCCTTTGGGTTAGCACTCATGGGGCGGACTGTGTGTAGGGTCTTCAGCTCTTGTTTGGCCCTTCCGATGAAGCTAGGTGACTTTTCTCCGGCGTTATTTATATTTCGCGCTGGTGCTGGTGCAGATGAATTTCCTGGTGGGTCTCAGGAACATGGCACTGGCAGCAGTGCATGTGCAAATGATTCTAGATATTCAGTAAATTGTTGAAATTCCAGCCAGTAAAATCAGATATTACAAAACTTTGTGTAGGTATTGTGGAGACACGGGGGTCAGTGGGTGCTCTCGTCTGCTGGCTCAGCCGCTTTTAGAAAGACAACGTGGACCAGGGCTCATCCCCAAACCGAAAACCCGAGCTCCTTAACCGTGGGCGGAACACTACTTAGTCAACGCAGGGTAAGGGAATCACAATATTAAGGCTTTATTGGCTCCCCAAACAGTTAACACCATATAACACATAACCAGCAAAACACCAAATGTAACAGGCAACAGAGTCTCACCCTTCCACTGGCTCACCAGGGATTAAAATGTGTCATCACAGCCGAATCCAATAATTCGATGCTGAAATCCTTGTGGTTTTATAATCCAGGTTCTGATCCCCTCGGTCAGCACCAGAATGCCTAGGCCTGGGATTATGGCCGGCCAATCAGGTCTGTAGATCCTAGATTAGCTGCCTGTCTCAAGTCCAGTGCACTTCTAGCCGGGACCGAAATCCCTAGACTGAGGGCACTAGACAGAATCTTCAATCACCCTAGTTAATGCACAGGTCTACTTATATACCTTCAGCCCTCATTGAAGGATATTGGGGATTTCTCGATTGGTGGACCAAGACTGTCTTTTCATTGGCTGAACCTCAAGCTGTCTGGATTATGTCCATTTAAATGATGATTGACAAAGAGGGTTCAAAGAGGGTTTAGTATAGACATTTAGTGTAACACTCTGACCACAAACAATGGTGGCTAAGGCCATTTACATAGAGTCAACAATCCACATGGTAATACAATGGCATTCTAACAGGATTAAGTCCCTCTGACCTTACAGAAGAGAGATAATTGCATTACATAAGTCCACATCACCAAACATCTACAATACTCTAGGAATACTGGGAAAACAAAATACAAAATACTGTGTGGCTAGGTTTTAAGGACTTAACTCATGAGTGGCATACTACAAGTTTGCAAACCAAAATACAATATGGTCTGGATAAATAAGAAATCCTCATAGGTTATGCATCAAAGGGGTCCATTTCGTCACAGGTATTTTGGATGGAAAAGGTGAGATCCTCCACCATCCACTATGATGAGATTGAGGGATGGGTGCTTTTTTTTCCAAAGAAGTGGATAAAAGGCGTGAGCAGCCATTTTTTAAATTTTAGTAAGGAAAGTTTATAAGAAGCAATTGGTATCTCACAGAGCCCATTCACTTTACGGAAAGTCAATAGTTATGCCTGTTCTTTCCCATAATGAATCATTCCTAAAAATGCCCATGTTAACAAAATGTTGTATTGTCTTCAACAGCATAAATTTGTTATTTGGTGATGTTAACAAAACCTCACAAAATTCATCATTTTGTTCCTTTACTTTTCCAATCTTTAATTTAAAAAAAAATGGCCCCACTTCAATCAGCGCCAGGGGATGGATTATCGCTAGCAATTTTGCATGTTACTACAAATGTTAAGCAAATGGAATGCAAATATAATCCGATGGAGAATCAGTCTCATGTAAATGTGAATTTTGGATCTCCTGGGTGACAAAATTACATATTTAACTGACTCCTCATTTTTTCCTGTCAGTGTTATTTAATATATGCGGTTGAAAGATTAGCTTTTTCAATACTTGAATAACTTCAAAGTACAGAAACGGGAAGGAAGAAAACATTTATATGCTACATTATATTATTAACTGTAATATAGTACAATTTCACTCAAAATATGGTTTTGGATTTTGGCCTCAAAATCTGTAAATAAGGAATAATTAGAATAGCAGTAGATTTTGGTAAGAAGAGAACTGGTGCTTACTCGTATATTAGAGAATCAAAGCAAAAACTGCAATTATTTTGAATAATGATCATATAAGGTAGAAGAGTCAGACAAGTGCTATAGGTTAAAATGAAGGGAGTGCATGGATCGGACTGCAGAGGATTGTGATAAAGGTATTTTCTCTGGTGAAGCCTACTTTCACTCTCTTTGACACCTGGAAGATCTTTTGTACAGGGAACAAGCAAGAATCTGGAGAGAATGTGTATGTGCCCAGGGCCGGCTCCAGGTTTCTGTGGGCCCCGGGCGAAAAGGTCTCAGTGGGCCCCCTTTAAGTACATATCGCGGACTATATATATATATATATATATATATATATATATATATGTATATATATATATTGCCGCACACTTACCGCAAGCCCCATAGACAATGCATGGGGCTTGCCGCAAACGTGCAGCAAGTGCAGCCGCTAGACGGAAAATGCGGCAGATGCAGGTTTTTTTTTACCGCAACTGCCACATTTAAAAAAAAACTCCTATGTGAAGGCAGCCTTACAGGAACAGTGACTGCCGAATCCAGCAAGAGCTGTTTCTGACAGTGAGTATATTACACATTGTTAGGAGCGGGCTAAAATGCGATTGCATTCCCTTGCGCCTTTTAAAAATACCCTTCAAATGCAAAATGTTGCATTTTTGTGCGTCTGAGGATGCTTGGTATATACACAAGCATCCTGAAGCACACAAATAATGCAAGCAGCTCAATGGAGCCGCACTGCCATATGGTGGCACCGCAGCCAAGCGGAGTGTCTGGCCGTCCAGATCTCTCTTCTCCTCACCTTTCTTCTCGCTGCTCCGGTCTCCTCCGGTCGCTCTGCACATATCAGCACAGTGATGACATCGTGCCCCTCCATGCTGAGCTGCAGAATGCAGACAGCGGCAGAAGAGACTATGGAGAAGAATGCTGCTGGCAAAGGTGGCTGAGACTATAGGAGCGGAATCCGCGGGGGGCTACCACTGGTACACATACTTCGTACACACGCGGCTCTGCTCCGTACACTTCGTACACACGCGGCTCTGCTACGTACACCTCATACACACGCGGCTCTGCTCCATACACCTCGTACGCACGCGGCTCTGCTCCGTACACCTCGTACACACAAGGCTCTGCTCCGTACACCTCGTACACACAAGGCTCTGCTCCGTACACCTCGTACACACACGGCTCTGCTCCGTACACCTCGTACACACACGGCTCTGCTCCGTACACCTCGTACACACACGGCTCTGCTCCGTACACCTCGTACACACATGGCTCTGCTCCGTACACCTCGTACACACACGGCTCTGCTCCGTACACCTCGTACACACACGGCTCTGCTCCGTACACCTCGTACACACACGGCTCTGCTCCGTACACCTCGTACACACGCGGCTCTGCTCCGTACACCTCGTACACACGCGGCTCTGATCCGTACACCTCGTACACACGCGGCTCTGCTCCGTACACTTCGTACACACACGGCTCTGCTCCGTACACCTCGTACACACAAGGCTCTGCTCCGTACACCTCGTACACACACGGCTCTGCTCCGTACACCTCGTACACACACGGCTCTGCTCCATACACCTAGTACACACTCGCCTCTGCTACATTCACACTGTAAATCCCTCCTGACCCCACACATAACCTTCATCTAATTGCCATACACCTAGTACACACTCACCTCTGCTACATTCACACTGTAAATGCCTCCTGACCACACACAAACTTCACCTTATTTGAGCATCATTGATGGCCAGCAGAGTCCTGGATACACTGAGGAGCTGATCATGAGACCCCTGACTCCTCCCCTCCATGTGACATCATCGCAGGTCCTGTAAGCACAGAGTGTGTGCAGCTCTGTCGGCTCCCGTGGAGGGGGGAGGAGGGAGACCTTCGGTGCTGCAGGCAGCAGGAGCCTTAAAATGACCCCCCAGCTGCCCCCTGGATATGGCTCTGGCTGTGGGGGCAGTGCTCAGGGGCCCCTGAGGCTAGGGTCACACTTGCATTGTGACCCTAGCCTTATGCAAGTATTGTATGTTGCAACGCTGCTATGCGCTGGAGGCAGCCCATAGAAACCCGACGTTTACCGTGACAACCACTGGTTGTCAATGTAAACTGCGGGTTTCTATGGGCTCAGTTGCTGGCAGCGCATAGCGTTAAACGCTCTGCGCTGCAGCAGACAATACTTTCGTCAGGCTAGGGTCACAACACAAGTGTGACCCTAGCCCTCAGGGGCCCGGTGGGCCCCCTCCAAGCCGTCGGGCCCCGGCACTTGCCCGGGTACGCCGGGTGCTGACGCCGGCCCTGTATGTGCCCTTATATGATTTGTCTTGAGGAAGAAGCTTGTGGCAGCTCTGAAACGCATTGACTAATAATTCATTTGAATCTCTACATGGACTGGTCTGATTCTGATCTCCATCCGAGTAGCAGTGCAGTTTTATACACCATTCTTAATTCCATATCATTTGTTTATCCAGGTAAGAAATGGTGAACACTATCATGAGTCCTGTGTCAGGCCAATAGTAAAGTATCCTTAGAACATTCATGTGTGGGGCTTTCATGCATGGAAGGACTCAATCACAACTTTGCCTAAAAATACTGCCAAGAATAAAGAATAATATATAATCGTCCTGCAAGAGCAATTTGGTGATGAATAATAATTTTTCTGTTATCTTCCAGCATGATAGATGTAAGAGGGTCTAAGGCGCTGTCACCCCCACCCTGGGGAATGCTGTGCTCTTGTACATATATTAATGTCTTATGGACTTCTGTGAATGTGCTGACAAGTTACAGATTAATGTATATAATGTTTATACTACTGATTCCCTGGTACTTTTTGTTAGCTATGGTAAATTAGAAAGTGAGCTGGTACACCTATTAGGAAAAACAGGATGTGGCCAGTTTGATGCAGGCAGAGTGTAGTGAGAGACAGGCTTGTTGGACCTGGCAGTGTTTACTTCTGGTGGGCAGGACCCCAAAAATTCCAATGTAAAGACTTCAGGGTGTCTAGAGCTTGAGGCTCAGAGCTGGTGTTAGGAGAGCACCTGAAACCCCTTTCTGTGTAGGGGAAGAGAGACAAGGAGTCATCAGGTAAGAGAGTCGTGGGGCTAGAAATTACAGAGAGACTGAGACTGAGTTTGATGATATTCTAATTCATTGAGACGCACCTGTAGTTGCTGGAAGATGTTATGTCCCATATACTGTGGAGCTATATGAAGAAACTGGTAAGTTCAGTAATGTTATAGTTGAAGAGAAGTATTTGGTGTCCGCTGAATTATGTTTGATGACTACTGAGGCTGAGTAATGGAAGCCAGCTGCAGCCAGCAGCCTACAAGTGGTTAAGGAGGAGGAGACAGTGAAGGTTTCTTGTCCACTTATGATACTGTGCACAACATCTCCCCAAAAATTATCCCTTATATTGGGGAGCTGGCTTAGGCGAGTGCTGCAAAACCAGGGCTGTTACACAGTCGAGGCTTAGCCTCGCCTGCGACTACGAAGGCTCTGCATGGCTGGCCCCTCAACAATGGAGACCATGTCATAAACCAAAAATGTTAACTAAGAGTCTCAGTGCACAAGGCATATATATTTTGAGTCCATGGACATGAAACTCCCTTGATCTAAATCTCATTGGGAACCTACGGTCAATCATCAAAGTGTTGGTGGACAAACAAAAATACAGAAATTGTGTAAACTCTAAGCACGGATTAGGCAAGAATGTGTTGCCATCAGTTAGGATTTGTCCTAAAAACTGATATCCAACATGCTAGGATGAAATGCACAAAAATAAGGGTCAACACTGTAAATATGGAGTCTTTACATATACATAATGCATTTGGCAATAAAAGTTTAAAAACTTGTGAAATGATTATAACATACTTCGGTATCAATATAGACATCTATCTAAAAGACATAGAAACACTGAAGTACGGTAAATACTTGGTTTTCACTAGGGATGGGCGAATCTACTCGCTAGGACTCGTTACTCGGCGAGTAGTAAGGGACTCGCAGGACTCGGTAGTCTGCGAGTTTCCCAGTGATTACTCGCACAAGTCCAATGCAAATCAATATCAATCCTAGTTTTGTCAGAAACGCTGACAAAACTAGGATTGCCATTGTTTGCATTAGACTCGTGCGAGTAATCACTGGCTACTGTGCCAGTGATAGCAGGGAAACTCGCAGATAACTGCTGTTTCTTTGTGAGCCGAGTCCAGCTGTCTTCTCTGTGCAGCTCCAGGGTCCTAGAGCCCACCTGCTCACAGACATGATGTAGCAGTGCTGAGATTGTTCTCAGTCTGCTCATTCCCTGTGCATAGACATCTATCTATTCACAGGGATGAGCAGAGAGGACATCGCGTTTTGGACTACGTCGGACGGAAGAGGATTTTTTTAATTAAAGATGGAGTCCCTAATGGCTTTTTTTTTTATTTCAAATAAAAATTTTTCTCTGTGTTTTTTTAACCCTTTATTGGAGATTCTTAGTGGCTGGGTCAAATGTGGCCTGACATTAAGAATCTCGGGCTTAATACCAGCTTGTATAACAAAGCTGGTATTAACCCCTTTATTACCCAGCGTGCTACCGCCACCAGGGCCGCTGGAATAGCGGGGTTAAGCGCCAGAGGATGGCGCTTCAATGAACGCGCCATCTTCTGGGGCGGCTGCGGGCTGCAATTTGCAGTGGGGGGTGCCCAGAAAGCTTGGGCATCCCTGCGCTGTGGATTCCAGCCCCCAGCTGCTTAGCTGTACCTGGCTAGACATAGAAATTGCGCGGAGCCCCAGGCATTTTTTTAAAATTATTTCATGAATTTCAGAGTCAGAGTCTCAGAGTCAGAATCTCAGAATTTCATGAAATAATTTAAAAAAAATGCGTGGGGCTCCGCGCAATTTCTATGTCTAGCCAGGTACAGCTAAGCAGCTGGGGACTGGAATCCGCAGCGCAGGGATGCCCAAGCTTTCTGGGCACCCCCCGCTGCAAATTGCAGCCCGCAGCCGCCCCAGACGATGGCGCGTTCATTGAAGCGCCATCCTCTGGCGCTGAACCCCGCTCTTCCAGCGGCCCTGGTAGCGGTGGCACGCTGGGTAATAAAGGGGTTAGGGCCAGCTTTGTATTATCAGCTGGCCCTAAGCCCGAAATTTATGGCGGTCACGCCAATATTAGACATGACCGCCATGAATTTCTATTAAATTGTTTTAAAAAAACACAACACAAAGAAAATTTTTTATTAGAAATAAAAAAAAAAGCCATTAGGGACTCCATCTTTAATTAAAAAAATCCTCTTCCGTCCGATGCAATCCAAAACGCGATGTCCTCTCTGCTACATCCCCTGTGCATATATATAGATCTCTATGCACAGGGAATGAGCAGACTGAGAACAATCTCAGCTCTGCTACATCATCTCTGTGCACAGACATTCATGTCTGTACACAGGGAATGAGCAGACTGAGAACAATCTCAGTACTGCTACATCAGGCAGCAGGCAGGCTCTAGGACCCTGGAGCTGGGGCAGCCAGAACACAGAGAAGACAGGATCTTATCTGTGCGAGTCAGCGATTACTTACAAAGTAAACGAGCAATGCAAATAAATGACAAAACTAGGATTGCTTCAGGCTTAAGCTTCCGAGACACATCTGCGATTTGTAAATCTCACACTACTCGCTATTACTCGCTTCCCCATTCATTAACATTGGACTCGCTAGACTCGCAACGAGTAGCGAGTCCTGGGCTCGGACTCGCTAGAGTCAAGCGATTCCGAGTAATTTAGGATTCGCCCATCACTAGTTTTCACACCATGAGAAAAGCACCAGTACGGCAAAAAACACATTGGTAGTAAAAACAAATGTTTTGGAATCCCAAGGCTCCTTATTCCTGCACCCGAGTCTGCCGAAACAAGACGGATTCCATTTTTGCCATTATACATTTAAAATAACTATTTCTGTCAAGGGGCCGCAGTAGTGACTTTCCAGGGTTTTACTGGTGTTATGTCTGAAGATAACACCTTCCGGTGAGCACTACCATCGCTTATACTCTTCTTTTTCACAGGATGGTATTGCCCTATTTTTGTGTCTGCTACTGTCCCACTCCACACCTTCTCAAAAACACCGAAGTAGTAGACTTTGTGAATGCCAAGACTTGTGTCACTCTCTAAACTTTAGCCAAGGCTGTACATTTTGTGAATAAATATATTACGAAAAAGTGCAAGTGAGCGAGTGGTTAGCAATTGATACAGTCCAGGAATAATGTCCCAATTTATTTTTAACAAAACAAGGACTTTCCGGCATGAAATAATTGGCAGCAAGTGTCCACCTGGACAATAAGAAAAGACAAAATGCAGCTTGCCTTACCTAAATATAAGGTGAACAGTACAACAAGTCCCATGGGCAAATTTCACACCAACTCAATGTTATATTACAGGCTCGAATATTTCGTCAGTGCTTGCCGATCTTTTATTATCCAACAATAAGCTCAGCAGAAACAGACAAGTTGTCTGATGACCATTAATATGTCCCACACCGGAGGAGAAGGAATGGAAGATCACAGTCTACCTACAGCTCCCAAAAAAATTCTGGTCCAGAAAAAGAACTTTGCAAGAAGTCTCAGCAGACTGGATTTGCTAAGGAAACATTTTCTAGAATATTTTATGTCGCCCATCAATAAAAGCTTAAAGATCTTTGTGTTTACCAAAACCCTGGCTGCACTTATTTGTAATTACATATGCAAGCTTATTTTGGGTGTTTCTCAGTATTTCAATGACATTCACCTGTTCCTTGGTTTAATTTGGCTGCCAATCATCGCTATAATAAACTCCCTTTTAAAAGTAGTCACTCCAAATGACATATATCTCAACAGAAAAAAAGGAAAACTTTTTTTCTCCAGGAATGATTAATAAAATTATATCAAAATACAATTGAATTCCAATTCTTTATTTATATTTCATAATTTCCAAAAATATTAAAATTATTGCACAGAGCATTCCCTCATACGGGACCAATCATATTACAGCCTGAACAGTATATATTACATAGTATTTAAATAACACTCAACAAATCATTCTATCACCATAGTGTAGTATATATTTTGCATTATATCCACTGCTGGCAGGACCCTTCCAATCTTAAATAGCCACCTATAACTATCACTCTCTTTTAGATATATCTATATTGTTATAGGGTGGCGATTTACTATAATCCAAGGCCAATTCCTCATTCAATTCCTTCCGCCCCCCGGAAGAAGCGAGGTGCGAAACGGACGTAGGGGAGAAGGGACCTCATTGCGGCACAGCAGCTATACATCAGGTATACATCTCAACTATCTATTAACTAATAGGAATTGAATGAGGAATTGGCCTTGGATTATAGTAAATCGCCACCCTATAACAATATAGATATATCTAAAAGAGAGTGATAGTTATAGGTGGCTATTTAAGATTGGAAGGGTCGGCTTATGTATTTAAAAGTCCTTTAGATCCTGCCAGCAGTGGATATAATGCAAAATATATACTACACTATGGTGATAGTATTTAAATAACACTCAACAAATCATTCTATGTAATATATACTGTTCAGGCTGTAATATGATTGGTCCCGTATGAGGGAATGCTCTGTGCAATAATTTTAATATTTTTGGAAATTATGAAATATATATAAAGAATTGGAATTCAATTGTATTTTGATATAATTTTATTAATCATTCCTGGACAATCATCGCTATAGTGGAATGTAACTTTCAAGGTGCTACTAGTTTGGGATCTATTATATAAAGCATTTTACTTTCTTCTAACAAAATTAATACAATTTACAGCAACTGCTTTGTGCTGTGCTTTTGTAAAATTTGCAAGGGTCCCTATCAACATGGTTTTGCTATCCAATCTGGAAACAGCATCATGTAGGGCCAGGGACTCAGATTCCAGAAATATGTCACTGATGGTACCTTTACACGCCGCTACAGAAGGTTGGAAACAACCGGGTGTCTCACGTGCACGAGCACGTACCAACGGTTGCAAACGGTACTCGATACCGCCTTTACACGCCGCTACAAAGTGCTCTACAGAAGGTTTAATCTATCCCTGGAGGCACCGCCAGGTGCCACAAGTTACCTTCTGTAGAGCATCGTCCCTCATTTACATGCCGCTACAGAAGGTAATATGGGAGGACCTGGGGCAGCAGGGACAACACATAGGCGTGCCAGAATTGTGGATTACGAGACGCTCGTACGATGATTGGACAATGCAATAGCATCATGATTGGCCAGGCAGCGCAGGAAGGCTGGCTAATACATGATGCTATTGCAATTGTGTAGTGTGACTGGTCAGCTCCTTAAATATGCCACCCTATGCAGGGACAACCAATCGTAACGCAGGAGCTTCCACCAATGATCACTGAAGGGGGGTGGTTTCCCGGAGGCTGTGTCACGCCCCAGGGAGTTAACTAGGTGGCGAAAAAACCTTACCATACCTTATTTAGACGCCGCTACCATCGGATTTGAAATCAACCTGTTTTAGAGCAACAACCTACTTTACACGCCGCTACCTCGGGTTGATTTGACAGTGCAAGATACATTTGTCTCTGACACCCGGTTGTTTCCAACCTTCCGTAGCGGCGTGTAAAGGTACCATGACTGGGCTTCCTGTTCCAATAAAATCATTGTTTTATCAGCAAGTGACTATTATTAAAAGATAGGTTGTCTCATGCTGTGTTGTCCTCCTGCTCTGTAACTGTGGAGCCCACTGGGAAAGGGTACTCAGTACCGGACCGGGGTATATGCTGGGGGTATCAAGGCAGTTTTGGTCCGGACCGTGTCCTGGGCCCACAATAACAGGTATTGGGGAGTATTTATAGGAGAAATAAGTTGTGACGCCACCCGTAGTATGTGGTCAGGGTGACCACCGCTGCTGCAGAACCTCCAGGGATGATGTTTGGCAGCTGAAGATGTAACAGCTCTCCACAGGCAGAGCCTGGTTCCCTGGGGCAGTGGTGGTAATAGTCTGTAGATGGTGCAGAGTAGGGGTAGTAGTAGTGATGATGGTAGTTTGTGAGGAAAATAGGGCTTGAGCGCAAGGATCACACAGACACACGGTTTTGAAGTTTTCCAAGTATTTTACTGCAGGTGTTGTTTAGCAGATTACTGTCCACAGAGTCTGTACCAGGGTTGGGTTGCTCCCACCCTGTCCGGGTCCTCAGCTTCCCACTCCTGCGCTGTGTGTGTGGCCCTGCTGCCGCTTTAGCTAGGCTGCTGGCCCTGTTTCTCCTCACAGGTACCCACTTGCTAGGCAACTTGAGTCTTGTCTTAGTGTTTCTGACCCCGCCGTGTTGCTTTGCTGAGGTACAGTGTAGATATGTAACCGCCACTATTCCGGTGTTTACTGTGCTGCTTGTGTCAGTCACAGTATCGGATCTGGTATCCGGTCTCTGCGCTCCTACGGGGCGAGTTATGAGGTAACTCAATCTCCCAGATGTGTTCTCCTGTTTCGATTGACTCCTCTCCTCAGACCCTGGCTTGGCCTGGAATTGAGCAGCGGACTGTGGAGAAGCCTAAGGCAGCTCCTTTACACCACAGTCACTCTTCCTCAGTGCTGACCCACACTGAACTACCCACTTCCTCTCTACACCAGAATATATAGGGGAGCTGCTTTAGCTCCCCCTTCTGGCCTAGAGGTGCTACTGCAGTGTTAGGTGTTGTGCGGGGAGTTGACCCTGGTTGATGTTACTGTGGCACATAAACCCCTGGTGTGCCACATAACCCCACCCCTACCACTGATTGGCATCTCTGTGTACGTTGTAGACAGGCAAAAAGCAGTAAATTAGTGGTGGGGTGGAGATACACAAAGCCTTGCATTCTGAGCATTGGTTGCACTGCAGCAGAGTAAGTATTGTTTTTATTAAAACTACAGCAAGCAGCCCCAGTAAGTTATACATTGCTTGAATCAGAGTTTCTGCCTCTGCATCATGGTATCCTTAGATAACATAACAAAATCAAATTGTGTTATTTGTTTGTAGAAACTGAAACCTGCACAGGTTTTGCGTTTTGAAGAGAATGAGCATGTCAGTTCTTTTCTGTGTTTTTGCAGTGTTCTATAGGTAAAAACAAAGAAAAAACGCAGCAAAATAATAACAAAAACACAGAAAAAAATGCAGGTTTTCTCATAGAAATCCCTAGAAATCTGGATTTACAAGAAACATAAGGTTTTGCTTCATTTTTGCTGCAGCAAAATCCTACATGTGTGAACAAAGCCTACGGCTGTGTTCCCATCATCACTGTTTGTAGCGTTATGGACGCAACATGTTTGTTCTGCGTCCATAATGTTATATTGTACAGTACAAGTACAGTGGATGGGATTTACAGAAATTGTGCAATCCTGTTTCAAGGGCGAAACGTGCATTGAGCTGGGCCCTGGCGGGACTGTGGCACTTATAGCACTTTACATTATGGGTAAACACATAGATATTTTGCTAACTATTGAGTGGACATTTGCACCTGGGTAATGTTGGAGTATGGGCATCCTATGTTGTCAGGTGAAATTCACAAGATTTAGAACATGTGCTTTTTGCGGTAGCCGGGTCACCTGAGTTCACTGGTGTGGGGCATTAGTGACTCAGTGAAGGATGCTACTGCTCCTTATGGCACTCGGTGTGATTGCAGAGTGTGCAGGGAGAGGACGCTTGTTCTCTCGCTGTAGACTCTGGATGAAGCAGAGCCAGGATTGTGTGCTTTGTGGGATCATTGTTGTGGATTATCATTGGAGGGGTATGTGTGGGGTAATAATTAATTGGAAATTGAGAGCTGTATGTTTGATTTATTTCAATTAAAGGATTTACCTCTGTGATTAATTTCAAATAAAGGATTTTTCTCTCTGTGTTGGTTTTTTAGCCATTTCCTTCACAGGCTTGATAACGGGTGGGTCTCAGAGGCCTGACCGTATCAATCTGGGCTTGGTGACAAGCTATTAATACTCAGCTGTCGGTAACCCCTTCTATCACTGCATTGCCACCACACCAGGTAAAGCGCCAGGAATTGGTGCTTTTAATGAATGCATCAATTTCTGGGTCTACTGCAGGCTGGTATTCTTTAACCTGGGGGGAGGGTACAATAACTGGGTCTCACCATGCTAAGAATACCAGCCCCCAGCTAAAAATAATTTAAAAAAAGAATGGGTTTCCCTGTATTTTGATTGCCGTCCAAGGTAAAGCCAAGCAACTCGGGGTGGCAGCCCATAGCTCAAAGCCCATATTTTGATTCTAAGCTGAGAATCAAAATCACAGTAGAGCTCTATGTAATGTGGAAAAAAAATATTTACTTACTTTTACAATACTATGATGTCAGGTTTGTTGACCTCACAATGGGTGAGAGGCACAAAAATCAATCACAGATGCTGTCTCAGAGAGTGGGCATCTGTGATAGGCTCCTGGAGCCAGTGCAGTAACCAGAAAACAGCCCATACATTCTAGCATCTACCGCAGTGAATAATCAGGAAGTTGATGAGTGGTCCCGAAAGTACAAGCATGCAGACCTGGTAAGTATGAGAGAATGTTTAATCAATGTTCTTCTTCCTTTTACAGAACCCCAGCCATCATTACATAACTTTAAAGTCTGGGTTTGGGGTTCAGACTCAAATTCAAGTGAAGTCCATCCCAAACCCGGACTTTAAAAACATCCTGTTGGGTTCCCCGAACCCAAACATTGGCGTTCTTGCCCATAACTAATCACAGTTAATTATACTGTGCTTTGAAAAAGTTTTTTATTGGGATTTTATGTGACATACCAACATAAAGTATGTGTAAAAAAATGTGTAAAAGTTAACAGGGTATGAATATTTATTCAAGGCACTGTATAGTGGTCGCAGCCAGGCACTGCATATCCATCCCCTATTGATTCAAATAGAAGATAATGTGTAGTACGCAGCCATGGCCACGATGCAGTTGATGGAGCTGTGTAACTGAGACTTCTGTCCATTTGCAGTACCGTAACAGCTGATTGGCTATAGTGTTGAATGTTGCACCTCAGATATTGTGGCCTATTTAAGGATACCTATTCATGTAAAAGTCCGACCAATCCCTCTAAGCATAAAATATGCTTTCCTAACTTAAGCCCTGATGAAGGTGCAGGAGGCACTGAAACGCGTAGAAAAAAAGAAGGTTTTGATGAAGATTTCTACTCGTGCATTTATTGGAGTGAGTGATCTGCAGCGCGGACTACAGACACCTTTCTTCCTAAGCATTGTTACAACCTACATGTGATGTGGCGGTGGAGTCCAGCAGCAGCCATCAGGACATTCCATAAGCCTTCAAACCAGTTGTGGGTCTCACAACTGGACCAGGTGAGCAGATTCAATTACTCACCATTACACCCTCAGTGTCTATGATAAGGCACTATTGCGCCTCTTGTCCCCCTTTTTCTCTTGTTAACTTAAGCCCTTCACACTAGCGAGATCGCTAGCAAGATTGCTGCTAAGTCACAAATTTGGTGACGTAACAGTAACCTCGCCAGCGATCTTGCTATGTTTGACAGTTTGCAGCGACCAGGCCCCTGCTGTGAGATCGCTAGTCGTGTCAGTCGTCATTTTTGATAGTTGGGGTCCTGCTGGGCAGCATGCATCGGTGTGTTTGACAGGGACAACCTCAATACTACAGGTCTGAGAAACAGGGTCTCAACGAACTCCGTATCATTCTGGATTGTTGTTGCGTCGCTGGTGAGATCTCTGTTTGACATTTCACCAGCGATCCAACAGCGATATTGTATCGCTGTCAAGGTCGCTGGTGCGTCGCCAAATGTGACGGTATCCTTAGTGATTTCCTTTTTTATGTGATGAAGATAATGGCTGCCAATTACATCTGTATTTGTTTAGGTCTACAAACAGTGACAATGCAGTGAGTAAGCTGAAGATTACCTTCATGTTATCATTAACCAGAAAGCTACTGTGTCAATAGTGTTAGTAAATTCCCACCAAGAAGCCTTGGGAATAAGCAGTTCAGTGACTTGAGGGCACCCGGTGTAGCTTCATTTGTGATGTCTTTTGTATAGTCTACTGGGATTCTTTTTTTATTATTCACTGTATGAATTCACATTTATAGGTTGCATCAGAGCTGGAGGTCATAGATGAGTAATGAGATGGGAAAATAAGGAAATCTCCCATCCTTGTTACTCTGTTATAGTCGTTGCCTGCTTGTAGAAGGTTGAGTTCAGTGATTTATGTTATACTAGCTGGGAGCCCGATGCACATGCATCGGGATTCTAGTACGTGGAGTCTCTGACTCGCAATGCCCGCTGCGCGGGCATTGCGAGTCGACTGAGAACTGCTCGCAATGGCCGCTTCGCGGCCAATGCTACGCGCGTATCCACATGACCACGCCAGCTCGCATTGCGAGTCGACTTAGAACTGCTCGCAATGGCCGCTTCGCGGCCAATGCTTCGCGAGTATCCACATGACCAAGCCGACTCGCAATGGCCGCTTCGCGGCCAATGCTTCGCGCGTATCCACATGACCACGCCGGGGGCAAAAAAGCCATTCGCAATTATATAATAGATACTGACCACTCTCTCGTAAATGCAGGATTTATGGAGTATATACTGAGAACTGCTAGGTATATACTACCTTGAAGAAAAATGCTAAACATTGCACAGTTACATTATTTACTGTATTTTATTCATCTTTGCTAAGATGTGAGATCCATAATGTTCCATCACCAAGATGTCATTTTTCTTAAAGGGAACCTGTCATGTTTTGTGATATTAAACTGCATCAAGGTGTTTTAACAGATGCAATGTGCATCACTAAGACTCCTTTCACATCAGCGGTATTGCAATTTCACGGTAGATCCGGCAGATGTCACCGCACCTGCTGGATCTACCGTGTTTCCCCAAATATAAGACAGTGTCTTATATTAATTTTACCCCCAAAAGTCCCACCCTGTCTTATATTCGGGGTATGACTTATATAAAAAAGAAAAGCCAATTAACCGCACCTTGCCGCAAGTGTCCCATACAGTACCGTACATTGTATGGGGACCTGCCGCAAGTGTGCCGCAAGTCGGCTGTGCGGCGGAATTGCAATTTTAATGGGCAATTCGGCAAGGAAACATCCTTACTTTTTAGGGTAATGGCGGCCTCGGGCTATGGATTCCTCCGCAGTGCATGGCGTTGTCCTGATGCTTCTGCATGCAGGAGCTTCTGGCCAATCAGCACTCGAGCCGCCGAGCAAATCAGCGCTCGAGATGCTGGGGAGCCGCTGGCCAATCAGAAGCTCCTGCCGGCAGCGGTGACGTCAGGCCGGGGCGACAGGCGCACAAGATTAACCCTATGCCCTCGGGGTTACCTGCGGCACCTGAGGGCAGAGGGGAGCCCACTGGGGACAGCGGATCTGCGGCTGCACCGGGCAGAGGTGTGCCCACGGAGGACAGCGGGGCCAGTGGGACAGCGGGGACACAGGTAAAACATGCAATGGGCAAAAATGGCACTTTAGCGGTACCCTGTCTTATATTCCCCGAAAATAAGTCACCCTGTCTTATAATCGGGGTATGACTTATATTGGAAAATTCTGCGCCAGCCCTTCCCTGACTTATATTCGGGGGTGACTTATTTTCGGGGAAACAGGGTACCACGTAACGGCCGACTTGCGGCAGCGCTCCGGCAAGCTCCATTCATTCTCTATGCGGCTTGCGGCCCGGTGTGACAAGTGAGGTATTGCAAACCCGGCAGATCCAGCACTTTTGACCACGCAAAAAAAATGCTGCTAGCAGCATTTTTTTTCGCGGTGTCGCAACTGCTGGATTCGGGAATACCACACTTGTCACACCCGACCGCAAGCCCCATGGAGAATGAATGGGGCTTGCTGGATCGGTGCCGCAAGTCAGCCATTACGCGGTAGTTCCGGCAGGTGCAGCAACATCTGCTGGATCTACGGCGCAATTGCAATACCGCTGATGTGACAGCACCCTCACATGATTTTTAAAAACAAAATTCCACATATTTATCTTAAAAAAAAGCCTTTATATGCTGAGGTGACTGCACAAACATTCCTGGCTTCAGTCATAGGGGAGGCACTTTTGCTTACTGTCACTTAAGTTCATTCATGATATTTTTTGAATTTCATCATGCCCCCTGCACTGTAATTGTCTGACATCATTGCAGGACCTATGATGTCACATCTGTGTGACCTTAATGGGCGGAACTAAGCCTAAAGGATATTATACTTTAGGCCTGATTAGCTCTGCTCATTACAGTCACATGGTCGAGACATCACCACAGGTCCTTCACCACCAGAGGAGCTTCAGTGATCAATGTCAAAATATTACACTGCAGGGGGGGGGCGTTACTAAGTTTAAATCACTGCATGGCAGAAGTGGATTGATATGACTAAAGGCTCCGTCACACTTGGCGATGCACCAGCGATCCCGACAACGATACGACCTGGTAGGGATCGCTGGTGCATCGCTACGTGGTCGCTGGTGAGATGTCAAACAGTTAGATCTCACCAGCGACGCAGCAACGATACGGCGGTCGTTTTGACCCTGTCACTCAGACCTGTAGTATTGAGGTCGTTGGTCGTTGTCCCCATCAAACACACCGATGCATGCTGCCCACGGGAGCCCGACAATCAAAAAATGGTCCAGGACATTTCAACACGATCGGCGATCTCACAACAGGGGCCTGGTTGCTGCTACTTGTGACAAATAGCGAGATCGCTGGCGAGATTGCGGTTGCGTCACAAAAACTGTAACGCATCAGCGATCTCGCTAGCAATCTCGCTTATGTGAAGCACCCCTAATTGCAGCTGAAGCCTTTACCCCAATGATTGTTCGTGCAGGTATGCAATACAAACAGCTAAGCATCCAAAGAGCTTTTTAAAGATAAATCCTAAATAAATGTTTATTTATGATAAATATACATGGATTTTTTAAAAACCACGTTACTAATGCACAGGGCATGATCTAAATAACATTGGTGCGGTTTAAAAACAAAAAAAAGACATGACAGGTTCACTTTAAAGTGGATCTGTTACCTGAGTTCAAAATACAAGCTGCGTATATTCTTAAATAGGTCTCTTAGATTTTTTAAGGATGCTGTTCTTAGGCTAGGGTCAGACTTGTGCCTACCCCTAGCCTGCAGGATCCGTTGAAAACTTAGAAATTGTGAGGCAGAGCACATAGCGTTACCGGCATGTGATGCTATGCGCTGCCTGTGTATTGATCCCTATGGCAACTAGAAGCAAAGAGCTGCGGCCGCCTGCACTTACAATCCCCGGATATGCGCTTTTACGGAGCGCACAGGAAAACACTGCAAACTGTGTTTCCGGTGCGCTCTGCAAAAGCACATATCCGGAGATTGTAAGTGGAGTCGGCAGCGGCACTTAGCTTCTGGTTGCCACAGAGATCAATACACAGGTGGCGCATGCCGGTAACGCTATGCGTGCTGCCTCACAATTTCTAAGTTTTCAATGGATGCAGCAGGCTAGATGTAGGCACAATTGTGACCCTAGCCTTACTTTGTAAACCAATTTTGATTAGCTGTATAATACTTTATGAAACTTTAGTGCAATCTCTCTCCACCTAGCCTGAGCAACAGCTTCCTCCTTCCTGCTGCTGAAATCTCACACTGCTCAGTACAAGCTGCAGTTATCTGACAGTCAGACTGGATGGGCAAAGATTGAATACAATTGGACTTATGAGATATTTCACTCTACAGCTATATCCATAAAATGCTCTTTTTAATATTTAGCGATTTTGACAGATTGTCGCAGGAAGCACACCAGTTCCATCAGGTCTAAGGCTGTGGTCACAGTTGCCATGCGTTTTTTTTAGTGATTTTACAAAACTCAGGCATTTTTTCATGTCAGCATGAGTTTTGTAAGGTGTGTGATGGCTCCCTGCGTTTTTGGGTGCGTTTTTGAATCTGCACCTAAAAATAGTGCTTGTAGTATTTTTTTGAGCGTTCTGAAAAACGCATGCGTTTTTGTAGAAAAACGCATGCGTTTTTATAACATGGGTTCCTATGGGAAACGCATGCAAAAACGCATGTACAATTAGTACCTTTTAGTGCCATTCAAAAACGCATGCGTTTCCCATAGGAGCCCGTGTTAAAAAAACGCATGCGTTTCCGGAAACGCATGCATTTTTTTAACATGGGCTCCTATGGGAAACGCATGCGTTTTTGAATGGCACCAATTGTACATGCGTTTTTGCATGCGTTTCCCATAAGGCCCCTTATTAAAAACGCATGCGTTTTTGGATATGCTCCAAAAACGCATGGGACAGTCACACATGCTTTTTGGCTATTAGGGCATGCGTTTTTTAACATGGGGGCCTATGGGTGCGTTTTTACATGCGTTTTTGAAAACGCAGGTCTCCAAAAACGCATGTGAAAAATGGTACTGTGACCACAGCCTAAGAGATCCATCTGATAATGTATACAGCTTGTATTGTGAAATCTACTGACATATCCACTTTGATTTAGTTGATTTAGGGCATAGGATCCATTTCTGCATTTCTGCTGAGTCTAATCACAAAACTGATATCTATATTGTGGCAAATATCCTAATTTTTTACTCTAGTCCCATTATTAGGTCACTTTCTGGTCAAATCTGGCATTTTTGCTTTTTTCCTTCACCAAATCTGTTAGACTGAAGTTTTTTTTATCTATTGCCTCTTAACAAGTACGAAGTCTATATTTTTTGTGCCATATTTTTTGTTCCTATAGATTTTAATGGACGAGTCTGATACTCAAAATGAATAAAAATTTCCAAAGAATCTCCATCCATTAAATCAGCATATCTAAATAGCCCCACAGATAACAACGGATGACCCATGGAAGATTCTAAAGTACCGTATTCAGAATCATGGCTTGATAAATTAATTAAGTCATTGGCGAATTTGGAGACTTAAGGCCCCATTACACGCAGCGATATCACTAACGATATCACTGCAACATCACAGGTTTTGTGACGTAGCACGACCTCTCAGTGACTTCGCTGCTTATGACAGCTCGCTGATCGCTGTGGAATGGCCAGGACCATTTTTTTGTCATTGGTCTGCCGCTGGGCAGCAGACATCAGTGTGTGTGACGCCTTTCTAACCTAGTAACCTGGGTACACATTGGGTTGCTAAGCACAACACGCTTGTAACCAGGGTACACAGCGGGTTACTAAGCACAGCGTTTTGGTAACCAGGGTACACATTGGGTTACCAAGCACAGCGTGCTGTGCTTAGTAACCCGATGTGTACCCTGGTTACCAGTGTTCTCCTGCTGAATACAGTAGCGGGACCTCGACATCGTGGAAAAGAATAGTTTATATTCTTTTGCACAATGTTGATGTCGTTACATGAGTCGCTGGTGAGATCTGCCTGTCTGGCATCTCACCAGTGATCACATAGCAATGTGCCAGCGATCCCGATCGTTGGTCGGGTTGCTGGCACATCGTTATGTGTAATCCGGTCTTTATTCATACATGATCGCCAGATTTCTTTAGTGAAATCAGTGGGGCCTAATAAAAGTAATTGGAGCTTATTATGACAACCAGACCACTAGCTGAAATGCAGATGGATGGCAGCAAACCACAGTTTCTCGATCTCTCTCCTTCACATTCAATTTTATGGATTCTTTAAAGCTCATAGAAGACTCTTGATGAAGCTGAGTATGTGTATAATAAGCTGTAGACTGAAGAGTGCTGAGTTTTAGAGAAAAGAAATGACAATGGACACAGACTCAGCCAAGATCACCAGGACAAAATCTGAGTTTTAAGGTCCCGTTACATTCAGCGATATCGCTAACGATATCGCTGCAATGTCACAGGTTTTGTGACGTTGCAGCGACCTCGCAGCGATGTCTGTGTGTGTAACATGCCACAGCGACCAGCGATCAGCTCGCTGATCACTGAGAAATGACCAGGACCATTTTTGGTTGTTGGTCTGTCGCTGGACAGCAGACATCGGCGTGTGTGATGCCTTTCTAACCCAATATGTTCCCTGGTAACAAGGGTACACATTGTGTTTCTAAGCACAGCGAACTGGTAACCAGGGTACACATCGGGTTACTAAGCACAGCTCTCCAGTTCTCCCACTGAATACAGTAGCGGGATCTCGACATCGTGGAAAAGAAAAGTTTATATTCTTTTCCACAATGTCGAGGTCTTTACACGGGTTACTGGTGAGATCTGCCTGTCTCGCATCTCACCAGTGATCACATAGTGATGTGCCAGCGATCCCGATCGTTGGTTGGGTCGCAAACACATCTTTACGTGTATCTCAGCCTTTAGTCTTACTGTTTTACCTAGAACATGGTCTCAACATAGGGCCTAGTTCACACAGAGCATTATAGGTGAGTTTTTGACTCACGGATTTGCATGCATTTTATATAGTGTATGCAAATCCTTTCCTGCAAATTTGATTAAAATTAAAACCTAGGGGATTTCAGGAAAAGCTGTCCACACAAATTGATTTTTTTTAGTGCAGAAAGTGGAAACACTGCAGGTTTTGCTGTGTTTTTGAAAGAATGAGCATGTCAATTCTTTTTTGCATTTTTAATATAGATGCTAATGTAATATCTGCAGTGAAAACGCAGGAACCAATCCTCAGTAAAAATGCATAAGAAACGCACCAAATCCACAGGTAAAAATGCAGAAAGAAAAAAGCAACCCCTAGAATATGCTGCATATTTGATGCTTTTTGACTAAACCAAAAGCCAACGTGTCTGGACTTAACCTAAAAGTAATGTAAGAGGATATTTTAAAGCCTAGTGTGCAATGATAATAATAATAATCAAAAATAATTTGAAATTGCACACTCCTTAGGTAGTGTTTTCAAAAGAGCTTTATTATGTATTTCCAACAATCACGATGTCAACGCGTTTCGAACAAGAATGGTCGTTCTCATGACAGTTGCAATCGTCTAGGAGAAATACTCCTATGTAGAAAAGACATCCTTCCTTTCTACTTTATTTCACCTTAGGAATCTTCTTGTTTATTTCAATGATTCCACATAGGTTGGTTATGGCTTGAGATATGCCTTTATTTCAGTGTGTGGAGTCCGGTCAGGAGTTTCAGCGGTTGATAATAATAAGAACAGTAAGTTTACAATAAAGTGTTAGAGTAGAAGATCTCCCTAATGGCATCACAGGAGGACCTCAGGAGAGATTCTGGAGGAGTCTACTATTAGAACTTAGGTTAATACTCTAGATAATACCATGCTCTCGATAGTCTGACTGGCAGTACATGTTCTACTATGCGTTTCTCCACTGTCTGATTTTCCCTTAACTTGAGGTATTGTTAATATGTTTTTGTTTGATCTGAAGCAATCTGCATGTCTCAGATGTTACATTTCACAGAAGGATTCACTTTTGGGAAATGTCTGATTGATCCAAGACAATTTGTACAATTTCTATTTTTTTCTTATTGAAGGTCTTTCCATCATGTGCTTCCCTATCCTTGTTATATTCCCAATGTTTAGAAAAGATAACTAGCCGATTCATTGTGCGCCTTTGAAACATGAAATTCCCTTAAGTTTTTCTTCATACATAACAATATTATTTATTAATTTCCTTGTCAGACAGTAGCCAGAAGAAATCAAAGTGTTAAGGTCTCTTGGAGACTTTCACAGTTTTATATTTCATTTGTAGTTGATCTCAGCAGCAGTTTGTCATGTAATATATTTTAAAGAGAGAGAAGATGATTTTGCCATTTTATATGAGTCTTGCTGCTAAAAAAATGTTCCAAGCTACATTGAACGAGTTTCGGATCACGACTATTGTTATGAAGGGGTATTCCCATCTTGTACAATTATGACATACCATAAATGTATAGTTAATCTGGGTCTCAACGACAGAACCTGCATCTATCTAGAATAGGGGAATTCCGACCAACTCTTCAGTGAAAACAAGGCATGATGGGATGCCATTCTCTAGATACAGGAGTCCCTTTGGTGGGACCTCCAACTACTATACTAAATCTAAATGGAAATACTATGTGAAATAGACTATCACCCACAAATCAACCATAAATACAAAAGGGGGTTGGGGGAACAAGAGGCGCAATAGTGCCCTTATCACTAGACACTGAATCGGCAACTCGGTGAGCAACAGGGTTCACTCACCTGGTCCAGTTGTGTCACCCACAACTGGTTTGTAGACGTGTTAGGAATTATATCCTGATGGCTGCTGCTGGACCTTCACCGAACCACTCAGACGTGGAGAAGCATCAGATTCCTTGGGAGAAGGTGTTTTATGATCCGCGCTGCCAGACTGACCCGCATCAAAGAAGACACTTGAAGATGAAGTGTTGATCAAATCCTTCTTTTATTCACCGACGCGTTTCGGTGCCCACCTGGCACCTTCCTCAGGGTATCCCTGAGGAAGGTGCCAGCTGGGCACCGAAACGCGTTGGTGATTAAAAGAAGGATTTGATCAACACTTCATCTTCAAGTGTCTTCTTTGATGCGGGTCAGTCCGGCAGCGCGGATCATAAAACACCTTTTCCCAAGGAATCAAATCAACCATAGGATCTTGAATTCACTATGAATGGTAAATCAAAGCCATGGGAAAGAAGAGTTTACGCTTCCTCGTATTTGCTCCTCGACCCCCTGCTGCGATGCAGCCATCTCTAGTAGGGATATTAAAAAACAGACTAGTGTGGTGATACTTTTCTGTTCTTGTGTAATTAGGCTTTTCTTAACTCCAAAGTAACAAGGACCAGTGATCTCAGACTTTGTGGAGCCATGAACCAGATATGAATATTGTATGTGACAGGTGTAGATCCTTTAGATATTGGAGACATATTTTGTGGCATCATAGTGCAGGACAGAATGCAATGCATTCAATCTACATCTTTCGCCTGGGACAGCCAGCAGGGCAGATATCCTTATTGGGGATCTCAAAATTTTTGGTTTTTAACCCCTTAGTGACGGAGCCAATTTCCACCTTAATGACCAGACCATTTTTTATAATTCTGACCACTCTCCCTTTATGAGGTTACCGTATATCTCCGGAACGCTTCAACGAATCCTAGCAATTCTGAGATTGTTTTTTCGTGACATATTGGGCTTCATGTTAGTGGTAAATTTAGGTTGATAATTTTTGCATTTATTTGTGAAAATATAAAAAAATTGGCAAAAATTTTGAAAATTTGACAATTTTCTAATTTGTCATTTTTATTCTGTTAAACCGGAGCGTTATGTGACAAAAAATAGTTAATAAATAACATTTCCCACATATCTACTTTACATCAGCACAATTTTGGAAAAAAAAATAATTTTTGGTTAGGACGTTATAAGGGGTCAAAGTTCATCAGCAATTTTTCATTTTTCCAGCAAAATTTACAAAACCATTTTTTTAGTGACCACATCACATTTGAAGTCCGTTTGAGGGGTGTACATGACAGAAAACACCCAAAAGTGACACCATTCCGAAAACTGCACCCCTCAAGCTACTCAAAACTACATTCAAGAAAATGATTAACCCTTCAGGTGCTTCACAGCAACTAAAGCAAAGTGGAAACAAAAAATGGACATTTTAATTTTTCCAACAAAAATGTTCTTGTAGCCTCAATGTTTTCATTTTCACATGGGCAACAGGATAAAATGCATCCTAAAATGTGTTGGGCAATTTCTCCTGTACGGTGCACGGTACGGCTCAGAAGGGAAGGAGCGCAATTTGACTTTTGGAGCTAATTTACCATTTAAAAAGTCAAATGGCGCTCCTTCTCTTTCGGGCCCTGCAGTGCGCCCAAACAGTGGTTTATGACTACATATGAGGTATCAGTGTACTCAGGAGAAATTGGCCAACAAATTTTAGTATGCGTTTTATCCTATTGCCCATGTGAAAATGAAAAAATTGAGTACAAAAGAAAATGTGTGAAAAAAAAAGTACTTTTTCATTTTTACGGATCAATTTGTAAAGCACCTGAGGGTTCAAAGTGCTCACTATGCATCTAGATAAGTTCCTTTGGGGGTCTAGTTTCCAAAATGGGGTCACTTGTGGGGGAGCTCCAATGTTTAGGCACACAGGGGCTTTTTTTGCTCTCCATACGCGACATGGTGTCCGCTAACAATTTGAATGGAAAATTGGCTCCAAATGTTAGCGGACACCATGTCACGTATGGAGAGACCCTGTGTGCCTAAACATTGGAGCTCCCCCACAAGTGACCCCATTTTGGAAACTAGACCCCCCAAGGAACTTATCTAGATTGGTGGTGAGCACTTTGAACCCCAGGTGCTTCACAAATGAATCTGTAAAAATGAAAAAAAAAAAAAAAACTTTGTGGAAAAGAAAGTACTTTTTCATTATTTACGACTCAATTTGTGAAGCACCTGGGGGTTCAAAGTGCTCTCTATGCATCTAGATATGTTCCTTGGGGGGTCTAGTTTCCAAAATGAGGTCACTTGTTGGGGAGCTCCAATGTTTTTTTTTTTAGTATTTCTTTATCAAATTAAAAAAAAAAAATGACGTGGGGCTTCGCCATATTTTTGGCCCAGCCAGGTACAGCAGGCAGCTACGGGCTGCCACCAACCCCTTCTGCCTAGGAAACCAAAAATATAGGGAAGCTCTTTTTTTTTTTTTTTTTTTTTTTTTTTTTAATTATTTCATGAAATAATAAAAAAAAAAATGGCGTGGGCTTCGCCATATTTTTGGGCCAGCCAGGTACAACTAGGCAGCTGGGGGCTGGAATCCTCAGCGTAGGGAGGCCCAAGCTTTCTGGGCCCCCCCCCCCCGCTGCGAATTGCAGCCTGCAGCCACTCCAGAACATGGCGCATTCATAGAAGCGCCATTTTCTGGCGCTGTGTCCAGCTCTTCCAGCTGCCGTGTAGCGGTGGCAGACTGGGTAGTAAGGGGTTAATGCCAGATTTTTGTCAGCTGGCACTAAGCCCGAGATTCATAACGTCTGGCCAATATTAGACCGGACCATTAGGAATCTCTAGTAGATTGTAAAGAAAACACAACACAGAGAAAAATATTTTTATTGGAAAAAAAACAAACACATTTTTAGACCCCATCTTTATTACAGTGACGTCCGACGTAGTCCAGTAGGATGGTCCGACGTAGTCCAGTGGGAAGGTCTGACGTAGTCCATTGGGAAGGTCCGACGTAGTCCATTGGGAAGGTCCAACGTAGTCCATTGGGAAGGTCCAACGTAGTCCATTGGGAAGTCCCGTGACGATTCTCATTCAGATGATGATCTGAAGTTAACCCCTTGTGACCACACTGGGGGTTAACTGCAGATCATCATCCCTGTGTGGTCACAAGGGGTTACCGGATCTGCGGTTAACCTCTTGTGACCACACAGGGATGATGACTTGCAGTTAAACCCTTGTGTGGTCACAAGGAGTTAACTGCAGGTCATCATCCCTGTGTGGTCACAAGGGGTTAACTGAAGATCCAGTAACCCCTTGTGACCACACAGAGGTGATGATCTGCAGTTAACCCCTTGTGACCACACAGGGGGTTAACTGCAGAAGACCCCTGTGTGGTCGTTCAGGGGTTAACTCTGCCTCTGTTCCGGCGCACGCAGAGCAGCGGCGCTGGGACAGAGGCAGAGAGAAGACGGCCGGTGACGCTGCAGGACAGGTGAGTATGAGAGCAGGGAAGGGGGCCCGGGGGAGCGCATCAGAATGGGGGGGGGGCTGCGGATCGCAGGGGGGAGAGCGGAGGGGAGGGTCGATGGGATGCATGGGGAACACCTGGGGAAGGGAGGGGGGGCTCTGATGAATGGAGGGGGAGGCAGGCAGGGAGGAGGGGGAGTGCAACACGGAGGAGGGGGTGCACAGCAGGGGGAGCGGAGGAGGAGGAGATCAGGGGTGAGGGGGATTATATTGGGGGGCCACTGAGGGGACCAGTGGCCCCCCAGGAATGGCGGCATCTCTATGCGATCTGACAGATCACATAGAGATGCAGCGGAGGCAGCGGGTTTTACCACCGGCCATTTGTAGATGTTATGGGGGTGGGGGAGTGATCCCCAGGGAGGGGGGGGTTGATCCCCAGTACTGGGGGTCTTGGAGGGCTAGGGGGTTAATATTTTCACTTTGATCCGACATGTGTTTTCATGTCGGATCAAAGTGAAAGCATTTTTACCGGCACTTTCACTTTGTGCAATGTGATGATCGGTAAAATGTGCTTACCGGTCATCACATTACAGGTGCCGGTAAAACACCAGCTAAATCTTAATCTCTAGGGTCTCAGCTACCACCGGTAGCTGAAACCTCGGAGATTTTAGCTCCAGGGGCATCAAACCAAGGCCCTTTCTGTTAGGACTTATTTTAACGTCCTAACAGAATAAGGACCCTGTTTTGACGACGTATATGTGCAATGTGCCGTCACTAAGGTGTTAATCAATATTTTATTTAGTGGCCTCCATCTGAGGTCACCAAGGGAGGTGGGTGGGAGTGGCTGGTACGTGGTAAAAGCAGGTTCTGACCTAGAACCCATGTTCAGTACTGGGAGATACAGCATGCTATAAGAACTGTGCCATCTTCCAAACAGAGTTCTCCGCTAAACATCATATGTGCCATTCCTATGACAACAGGTCTACTAACTTTCTTTGGTTTACTTCTTTGCACTATTATGTGACCGTATATACTATATTGTCTTTTCCCCTTTATTACATCTTTTGTATATTTTTATAAGCACTGCCTATTTGTTGGATTAAATATATAACATCTAATAGCTTTTTTCCTTTTACTCTATAAATTGCATCCTTGAAGGCTTGATATGACTGACAGAAATATGGTTCCCAAATAGTGACTAGACATGCATTGTTCCATCTACATCTTGAGTGAGGAAGGACTCACCAGTGACAGTGAATCTAAACGCTATGGCATAATATAAGAAACTTGTGCTTACATTTTTGCTTCATTTCACTGTGTGTTTTGGTGCTCCTTCATTCTGGGTGAGATATTTTGCATTAAATAGTCTCGTCCAAGGACTGAAAAGATAGCTATGCCTTTTTAAACTATTTGTATGTAATATAATTAGGGAACAAAAATTAATTTGAAAAAAGGATGGCTTCTACAAATGGATAATAAGCAAAGATCAAAATCCACGATAGCCAACCTCAAAAGGCACAATCCAAATTATTACAATGGCCCTCACAGTCTCTTGATCTGATGAACATCAATGAAAATCTGTGGGATGACCTAAAAAGAGCAATGAATGCAAGATGACTAAGGAATCTCGCAGAACTGGAAGACTTTTCCAAAGAAAAATGGATTTAATCTCTCAAACAAAGTTTGATGGACTCTTGGCTGGCTACAAAATGCAATTACAAGTTGTGATATTTGCAGAAGGATGTACTGCTAGGTACTAACAATGCAGGATGCCAAACGTTTGCATTGGCTTATTTTCCTTTTTGTAATTTTCAAAATATTAAAGGGGAAATTTTTTTTTTCTTTTGCCTAAAATACAAAAGAAATTATTCATCTTTAACTTACGGTAACATAAAAAATGAACATTTGACAAGAATTGCTAGTAGAGAAGCACAAGAAATTTGAAAATGGAAAACCAGAAGAGGAGGTGGCATGGGAATTGGTCAAGTGCACGTTGGGGTAGAGGCATACCACCCAGCTCTGGAAACTGGCAGTAACTAACCACTTCACTGCCACACAGCATCAAGTCCATGAAATAATGCAAGAGTGTGTGTCTTTTCAGAAAATGTCTTTTCAGAAAAAAGTGAAGGATTTTAGAGATAATTTCATCTTAAACTTGCTTAACTGTTCACAAGAATAGTAATTTTGACCAACAGTTTGATGCCACTGTATGTTCACCCTTCACTGCATTTATTTGCTGGCTATATTTCTTTGTGGACTTGTTCCTGGGAGTTTCATCCCTTCACCTTTGCAATTTCCACACCGGTTGAGTGTCGTTTCACCTTTTTTGAACTTGTGGTCTTTTAGGGAGCCAGTTTCAAGGTGGTGCTGGTAGTTGTGTGGCTAAGGTCTTTTAATATGTACAGGGACCAGTTGGGTGCAGATGAGCCTTTCCTTTTTTCTTTACTGATTTGTATTAGTGAATTATGTTCATAACAAAAAATTTGAAAAGTGACATATTTTGACATTTTATAATACAGGAGGAAATGCCAGATATACATACAACTCATAATAATGTCGCTCTAATGAAGGGGTCAACAACCTTAGAAACAAGTGTCTCACAAGCCCATGATATGCATCTTATGACTATCTACCAGTTTGTTGCATTAGCACCTGGTCGAGCAAACAGTTATAAAAAGCAAGATTTCAGATACGGAATTATGTGAACAACTCATTACAGAAGAACTTATCTGGATGTGCATATACTGGCCTTAGGGGTGTAAAGAATAATTTAAATATGGTAATCTGGAGACACTACTTGTCAAAGGAGATGCTTGAAACTGGATGCAACAATGTGGTGGGAGTGCTTATGTGATAATACTGAATGGGGGCATTGTGGGAATTGTGGAAATCATAAATCATAGTGTGATTTATGTGGAAAATTTGGCTGCCTTTATACAAGTAATGAGGGGGGGCGCAGAAGCTGGATATGACTATACAGCCATGTGTGCGTTGGTATAAAAAGTATGGGTGGTGCCAAACTTCAGTACCCAAGCAGCCAAGTGCACCCAATCTTGTATGTTGTGTGCCTGACATAATGCAGGAAAAATGAAGACCCCACAGAAACACACCCCTCATCTGCTTTTCTCAATATAGTGATTGCTGAATGATTTTATATAGCTACCATGAGTAGGTGTATATGCCTTTGTGCTTGTTTGTATTGATCTCTTTTCATCTTGACCTGAAAAGTCTGGTGCCTATAACGACAGCTAAGATTACTGCTCAAAAACTCATGAAGGAGGTAGTATGTAAATATGGAGTTCCATAGGTGATAGAAATGTATAATGGTAAGCGGTACAAATTTTACAGGAGATGTTATAAGGAAGATTTTGCAGTTTCTGGGAATTAAACATGCTTTCCACTTTATTCACCATTCTCAGAGTAGTAGGAATGTGTAAAAGCTGAATGGAACATTAAAGGGAACCTGTAAGGTCGTTTTACCCCTCTAATCTATCTCTACGTGTTCCTGCATCTTCCTAGCTGCTCCCTAACCATCCATATGTGCTCTAAAGGCGCCCTATAAAGAGGGAGAAAAATAACATATTTACATATAGTCTGATGACGTGGTATGGGCTGGCTTCAATATGCGCACTGCGCATGCGCCAGAGCCCGGCCCGTACCAGGTGATCAGCCCCACAATGCACCAGACCAGATATGACGTTCCGGCCGATGCTTCATAGGAGTAGAAGAGGCGGCAACTTCAAAAATAGGAGGAGATCATGAGATGGAACGATGATGCCCAGTGGGGCGTGCGGAGACCAAGCAAGGAGGAGGAATGGAGCCTAGAGTCTGCCTTTCCAGTCACCAACTGAAGACTGTATGTAACTATATGTTATTTTTCTCCCTCTTTATAGGGCACCTTTAGAGCAGACAGGGATGGTTAGGGAGCAGCTAGGAAGGTGCAGGGATAGGTAGAGATAGGTTAGAGAGGTAAAGCGACCTGACAGGTTCCCGTTAAAGCTAAAAATCCAGAGAGTAAAGGAAAAGATTGTCAAGCCATGGACCAAATGCTTGTCTTTAGCCTTTTTCTCAATAAGATACACTCCAGGTACAAAAAAACAGGCCTCTATGAAAATGTAGTTTTTGGTTAACCCCGAAACAAGATTATACTTCCCACTATTACTCCAAATACAGAATGATAGTGTGACCAGCTATGTAGAAGCCCTGAATAATCAAATAAATAGTGAACATAAAGAGGTGTACTTTAATTCCAGACCCTGAACCAGTGCCAGGAGCACATGATCTTAAGCCAGAATACTGGATGTCCCTAATGAGTAATGTGAGAATAAGCCTTGACCCAGGATTTGAGGGATCATTCCAGGTTCTCCTAATCACGGCAACATCCATGAAGCATGAGGGAAAACCCACTTGAATACATGTCAGTCAGCCACATCACCAGCAAAAATTGTGCTAAGTTGATTTTAATCACTAACCAATACACTTTAGTGCTAGACTATCTCAAAGCAAAAGAAGGCAGGATGTGCCAAATAATAGGTCCTACATGTTGTCACTATATCAACCTTATAGGAAACTAGCTGTACTACCCGGCTTCGCCCGGGTTAATAACTGCTGTTAACAAAATAGAATGTGTTAACAAAAATTTATTCAGCACACAAAAACCACAAAACAAATCGATAGAAATGTAATTATTAAAAGGCAAAAACTAAGCTAATAGAAGCATTTCACAACATATATTTCACAGTTTCTATATCCTCTCACATAGAGGTAATGTGACTGACATCAGCCTTTCCACCAACACACCCTAACTGACATCCTATTACCTCACAGACATCCTATTACCTCACAGAAGCTTTACTGAGAATGTCCTTTGTTGTCTATATTAACCAATCAGAGCTCAGATTAACAGTAGCAAAATAGAAGCTGAGCTGTGATTGGTTGCTATTGGCAGCCTGATAAATCCCCAGGCAACAGGAAACCCTCCCCCTGACAGTATATATTAGCTCACACATACACATAATAGACAGGTCATGTGACTGACAGCTGCCGTATATCCTATATGGTACATTTGTTTCTCTTGTAGTTTTGCTGCTTATTAATCAGATTTTTATTGTTGAAGGATAATACCAGACGTGTGTGTGTTTTAGGGCGACTATGTGGCGAGGTTGGTGTATGTGTGGTGAAATGTGTGAGGCGCATTTTGTGTGTGTGTTCATATCCCCGTGTGTGGTGAGTATCCTATGTCGGGGCCCCACCTTAGCAACTGTATGGTATATACTCTTTGGCGGCATCGCTCTCATTCCTTAAGTCCCCCTTGTTCACATCTGGTAGCTGTCAATTTGCCTACAACACATTTCCTTTCACTTTTCCCCCATTATGTAGATAGGGCCAAAATTGTTTGGTGAACTGGAACGCTCAGGGTTAAAATTTCGCCTCACAACATAGCCTATGACGCTCTCGGGGTCCAGACGTGTGACTGTGCAAAATTTTGTGGCTATAGCTGACAGCTGTCGATTTTCCTCCAACACTTTTCCTTTCCCTTTTTCCCCATTATGTAGATAGGGCCAAAATTGTTTGGTGAACTGGAACGCGCGGGGTTAAAATTTCGCCTCACAACATAGCCTATGACGCTCTCGGGGTCCAGACGTGTGACTGTGCAAAATTTTGTGGCTGTAGTTGCGACGGTGTAGATGCCAATCCCGGACATACATACATACACACATACATACACACATACATACACACATACATACACACATTCAGCTTTATATATTAGATTGGAAAGAAAAAAACTATCATTGTATGCCATTGTATAAAATCAGAGACACACAGAGGTATGGTGGAGCCATTTTAATACTTCTACAGGAGAAGAATTCTGTGATACAATTGCCTATAGAACAACCTACTCCAGTATATTGAATAAGAGAACCATGATATCTTACCAGACATGGCTATAACACAAGACCGCACAAAGCCTGAAAAATTGCACAAAACTTTACAAGTGAGAAACATTTGCATATCTCGTCTACATTGACCATAGCACAGAAATAGTGCTGTATTCTTATTAAACGTAAAAAATGTCAGCGAATTTGAAATCAATTTTGCAAATACAGTTATAATATTGGTTATGACTTAACTAAGACATTATCAAAAATGATGCCACTTTGATAAATGTGCGCCACAATCTGACAGTGATGAGCCACTCAATAGTCACAGATGGTCATTATATAGGCTAATACCACCTCTATGAATGTATTCTGTCCCACCAGATGTATTTACCAAAATTACTTGCCCATTTATTTAGCCATTTGTATAATCATCACGAGAGAAGTTTCCACTGTAGAACTGAGTCAGCAAAGGGTTTTATTATAAAGACTAAATAGCTTTTCCATTTTTCGCAGGTACAAGGCTACTGCTGGGAGATCTTTCTGTCTCCATGTTATCTGCTCTTCACAAAAAGGAATATCTAACAAGAGCAGAGATTTTCTAAAATAACAGATGTATTAAAGTAATACTGCAAATTTGTATCTAAATTGGCACTTGTTAGAATTACATAACTGTACATTTGTGTATATGATTACAGCCATGTGATTTGGTGCATGGGATAATTGTACTTGCCTCTGAAAATGGAGGTAAGAAAAAACTACTGTGGTCCCTATAATTATACTCATGCTTGTACTAATCTGTTGAAACACTTTTGTGATGTATTATACTTGAATATTGAAGAACTTATAACTACTTATAATTTATGTTCCTTAGTTCTATTTACATTTTCTGCAACAATAATTATTTTCACACTTCGATTTACCCTGACATCAGTGGCTCTGCCGGGGCTTACGCCTGAAGCCCTAGATAACGGAATTCAGGTATATGCACTGATGGGTGCATTGACTGTAATGATGTAGACCGAGTCACTGTGTGCTCTCTCAGACATCATTTTCCAGGTGTGTACATGTAAACCACAATGGAGCCAATTATGTGAAGGTAAAACACAATATAAACATAGCATAACTCTATAGTTCAGGTTTCTGCTGTTTTCACAGATATCATACTCACTACATTAACAAACATTGGCTCATACCTCACTCTCAGTTCATACCATTTGTCATTTGTTTCTACATTTAAGGTACCGTCACACGCTAAGAAATAGGTGAACGATATCGTTAGGTATGTCACGTGACCGCAATCCTTTCGACATCATTAGTGCGTTGTCACATGCAAGAATATTATTAACGATCTTAAAGTTGGCAACGCGCCAGCTACATGGAGAAGAATGTTTGAACGATGTTGCAAAGCGAAAGGAATAGGAGAATTATGAACGACATCGTTCAAAAAGGTGTCACACTGAACGATGTCACTGCTTCCCAGAACGTTAATAGGATGACAAACGATAGATTTGAGGTCCGGATCTCAAATTTTTGCTGAATGATCCAACGATTTATCCTTCCAACATCGTTCGTTTACACGCAATGACGCACAAACGATATCATTTGAATGATTACAAATCTGTGACATTTCAACAATATCGTTAACAAGATCCTAGCGTGTGAAGTGGCCTTTATACTGCTGTTGATACATGCTATGGTTTACTTGCTGTGTGCTGCTATCAATATGCTATTGTTGGGGGCATGGCCTGCATGCAGACTGTGGCAGCCGCTTAGTCTGTGAGCTCCCGCTGCACCGGATCAAAATCGGCACATCCCGGATCTTCCCGCCATCTCACCTCCTCCCTGTGGCTGCGGGCAGCTCCTGGAAGGCCCTTGGCACATGATGACCCGCGGAAGAGCTCAAAAACGTGGATCCCTGCCACGGCTCCCGGACTTCTTCCTCAAGGGGCAGACTACACACACCGCAGGTAAAATGGCGGTGGCTTCTCCCTCAGGGTCCTCTCTCTCCTCGAGGAGATCCAGGGGAGGGGTGGGTGGCTCAAGACAGCGCCGCAGCTCAACCCCGATAACTAGAGGTGATATGCAGGATTTTTTGGCCTCAAAACGTTCCTCACTAGTGACATAACTGGAAAAAGAAAGGCGCACAGTGTGTATACCTGTGAGATAATTTTCAGAGTTAAAATTAGAACTGCTCACCTTTTACAGTTGTGAAAGTCACAACCACTATAAAGACATGTAGGTCTCTCAGTCTGCTGCGATCTCCCACTATAAGCATAAAACCATAAAAAAACAAAGAAATTGAGAGTGTGACCGTGCTCCTCTAATTAGGGCCTAGAGGAGTGCGGTCACACTCCCAATTTCTTTGGTCTTTTATGGTTTTACGTTCCTCACTAAAGGAGGACATGCAAGCTATGCTAAAAGATTTAAAAGGGGAGATATCCTCCATGGGGGAAAGAACTGCACATGTTGAAAGTAAAATGGCTGAATATGCTAATACCATAAACACCTTGGTGGATGAAAATAAGGCCCTTAAAGGAGACCTGGCCCTTGTGCAGGATAAGATGTATGATCTGGAAGACAGATCAAGGAGAAAACTGAATTAGTCCTTACCGGTAATTCCTTTTCTTGGAGCCTTCCACGACAGCATTGGAGGATGTCGTCCACGCCCTATTGGGGGACAGGAACACAGAGAGGTTAAAAGCCCCTCCCCTTCCTCAGTACTCCAGTGTTTACCAAGATCACCCTTAGCCATGGATTATCTGATACAAACCGGATCCAAACACCAACAAGGGGGGGAACTGATGCTGTTGTGGAAGGCTCCAAGAAAAGGAATTACCGGTAAGGACTAATTCAGTTTTCTCCATTCGCCTTCCACGACAGCATTGGAGGAATACCACCGATACTCCCCAGGGTGGGACTATTGCCTGTAGGACTTTCCTACCAAAGGACAGATCCCGACTGAAGGACAGATCTAACCTATAGAGGCGAGAAAAAGTGAGGAGAGGCTACCACGTAGCCGCTCTGAAAATCAGCTCCGATGAAGCTCCAGCCTGCTCCGTCCAGGAAGTAGCAGCAGCCCGAGTTGAAGGAGCCTTCAACCCCACCGGAGGAGCAAGGACCGTGATCCAGGAAGTGATGGTAGCCTGGGAAGTCTTCTTCCCTGTATTATTCCCAAAAGCCGAACAAACAGGTTCTGATCTAACCTCCAGGAAGCAGACTCTCGGAGATAGAGGACAGTCCGACGAACATCAAAGGAGTGAAACACGGCCTCAGCCGCATTAGCAGGAGATTGACAAATTGTAGGCAGAACCACATCCTGGGACCGATGGAAAGCCGACAACTTTCAGAAGAAAAGATGAATGCAACCGAGGCGTAATGCGAACAACGGACACCACGAGGCACGGAGCCCGGACAGAGAGTGCGGACACCACGAGGCACGGAGCCCGGACAGAGAGTGCCTGCAGTTCTCCAACTCTGGGAGCAGAAGTGATGGCCACCAAAAACGCCACCTTGTGAGAGAGACGTAAGGGATGCAGCAGACAAGGATGCAAAGGGACTTCGAGCAAGCCCTTGGAGAACAAGCATCAAATCCCAGGGAGGGACAGAAGGCCGAATCCGGGGACGCCACCCCCAAGCAGAAGTAAAAAACTGCTTGAGCCATGGATGGGAAGCAAGATCCTGGGCAAAAACCGCCCCAAGTGCCGACCTCTGGACATAAAGAGTGCTCGGCCGAAGCCCCAAATCCAAGCTACGCTGCAAAAATCCAAGAGTTGGGCCACATTAGGATAATGCATGGTCGGGACGGAAGGAGCACACCAGGATAGGAACCGATTCCAGCCCTCCCATAAATAGCGTTTGTCACAGGCTCTGCTCTGCTGAAGCGTGCGGATCACTGCCTGGGAGAGACCCTTGGTCCTCAGGATCCCGGCCGCAACAGCCAGGCCACCCGAATGAGCCACTGAGGGCCCGGGTGAAACAGAGGACCCTGGGACAGTAGGTTGAGACTGTGGGCTAACATAATCGGTCCCTCCAGGCCCAGGTCTCGGATGGCGTCGTACCACGCCAGTTTGGGCCCCAGGGGAGCCACCAGGATAGTGTCACCCCCTCCGCCCGAATCCGTTGCAACGTCTTGGGAAGTAGTGGGATTGGAGGAAATGCCTACACCAACCGTAAGTCCCAGGGATGGGCAAAAGCGTCCAGCCCCCGAGGATGGTCCAACCGCGTCAGGGAGAAAAAGGTTGGCACCTTTGTATTCGAGCCCGAAGCGAACAGGTCGATCGAATGGGCTCCCCACCTGTCCGTAAGAGAGCGAAATACTTCCAGATGTAAGCACCATTCTCCTGGGTGGACCTCCGTGCGGCTCAAGAAATCTGCCTGTACATTGGCCATTCCCTTCAGATGTACTGCCGAGGAGGAGAGAAGATGGCGTACTGCCCACAAAGAACAGTCTTGTCAGCCCCTGCAAGTGTAAGCCACGAGTACCGCCTTGGTACAGCAAGAAAGCAACCGTAGTCACGTTGTCTGACAGGACCTTGACATGATGACCCCGGAGAACGTGAGCTGCAGCAAGAAGCGCTTCCTCCACTGCCAGAAGTTTGAAGACTGGCGACTGACCGAGTGACTCCAAATCCCCTGGAACGGTGTGCGAACTACCATCATGCCCCAACCGGAACCACTGGCATCAGTGGGAACGGAGATCACAGGAAGGTGTCTGGGATTCATCCCCAGGAAAGTGAGGTTACCACCCGCCCCGGGGTCCAGACCCGCGAGTTTAAGGAATCCTGACGTCTGTCCCAGGAGCTCAGTATGTGTTCTTGGAGCAGTCGGGAAGGAGCCTGAGCCCATGTTACTGACTGAACGCAGGCCGTCATGGCCCCTAACAGGGACATTGCTTCCCGCAAGGAGGGCGACCCCCTTGCCCGGAAGCGGGTCAGATTCACGCGGTGCAAAAGCTGATATGCCGCAGGAAGGAACGAGGTCTGTCTGGAGGAGGCCAGCAAGACTCCCAAAAATTGACGTCGGGTTGCAGGCACCCGTTCCGATTCCCGAAGATTGGGTACCCATCCCAGGGACTGAAGAATCTCCAATGTGTTGGAGACCTTTGTGCGCAGAAGCACTGCCGAAGGAGCCACCACCAACATGTCGGCTAAATAGGGAAGCATACATATCCCCTGGGTCTGGATGAATGTGATCGCTTCCCCCATGAGTTTGGTAACCTCTGGGGCCGACGAAATCCCAAAGAGCAGCACATTAAGCCGAGAATGGACCGTTCCGCCTGCCCCGGAGATCATGAATCGCAGAAAGCGCTTGTGGGACGGGTTAATGGGGAAATGAGAATACGCGTTCTGGAGGTCCACAAAAACCTGGAGTAGCGCCCCTGGCCTGGCAGGAGGAACCGGGGACCCCACACCCGAATCCAACAGGTGTCGCAGACCCGACAAGAAAAACTGTGCGAGAGTCCCCCTGAGTAAGGGAGAGGACTCGAAGACACGGAGGGGCTGGCTCTCGAATTCCAAGCGTAGACCCTCCCAAATGGTCGAGAGGATCCAAGGAGATTGCTTGCCACTGTGGCAGAAACCGCAGGAGCCGACCCGCAATAGGGAAGGCGGCCTTGTTTAGGGGCGGCTGGTGATGCCGCTGCTGGGGGAGAAAGATATTACGGGTTTTGTTCCCGTACTGGAATGCCCAGCGACCAGACTTATCCTTCCCTTTAGACTGGGAGGGTTGGCTGCGCTCAGGCCAAAAGGACTGTCTCCGAATGGGCTCCTGTTCTGGGAGACACATTTTCCGGTCTGACACCTTTTCCAGGATGTCATCCAATGCCCTTTGAAAGGGGAGGCCACACAGCGGGAGCTTAGACGTGACCTCCCCATTCCACATTGTAAGCCACACTGCCCTGCGAGCTGTGTTAGCCAACACTGTGCACCTGGCGCCAATGCGGAACGACTCAGCAGAGGCATCGGCCAGGAAGCCCGTAGCACGTCTCAGAAGTGGGATGGAGTCCAAAGCTCCTCCCTGGGAGTACCCTGCAGGATGAATTCTCCCAGCTGGGTGAGCCACTTAGAGAGACCTGCTCACATGTAGAGGAAATGTTCACCTTTAAAGACATAGCTGCCGCCTCCCAGGATTTTTTGAGGACACTCTCCATTTTACGAACGAGGGGGTCCTTCAACCGGGAGGAATCTTCAAAAGGCAACGCGGTCTTATATGCCAAGCTTCCCAAATGGAATACTGCCATAGACTTTCATGTTAGAAGTCCCATTGACTTTATAGAGATATAGAGACTTCCATAGAGATTCCCATTGGGTCTCTCATGAGGTCTCCCATCCAGCCCGTGACTGAGGCTCCTGCTGCTTAGCTTCAACAGTGTGTCAAGGGCATGCACAATGGGTTTAGAATGGCAGCTGATTGCTACCCTGGCCACCTGGATGTCCACCTTCGGGACCTCCCAGACAAAGTCATCACCCTCCAATCCACTTGGATGGGGTGAGCCGCTTAGCCTTCAGGCCTCTGAACAATTAGTCCTGCACAGAAGAAGGGGATTCCACCACCTCTACTCCCATGGTACAATGGACAGTGTCCACCAATGCACCCATGGACTCCGTGGAAAAATAGTAAGTTTCCAGATTCTCGTGTCTGGACAGAGGCAACAGCGGCAATATCCTCGCCGTCCTCTAACGCTGAGCTCTGGCCAGCCTCCATGAGATCCACAGAGTCACAATCCTGGAGCTTCCTCTCTTACGGAGGGGAAGGCCCGGAAGCTGCAGCAAAACCCTGCAGTGCCGAGATAGAAGCCTGCACCTCTTCCCTAATGGATTGGAGCTCCTCAAGCAAGGATGGGGAGTCCATCCTGACAACCCTGTCAGTCATGGCTGACACCTTATTGTAGGGAAATTTTGTGCTCCCTTTCACAGACGGCCCTCTTCTCTCTATAGACAAAAAGGGAAGAGAAGGGGGTCCCAGTGTGAGTGCAGGGCCTAAATAACTCTACCCCTTGTGACCACCCCCAGAAACACTTACATGAGCTGGGGGAACGCTGGGCTCTGCAGAAGCAGAGGTGGAAGCCTATCACCCTCCATGTTTCAGGGATCAGCCTTACCTGGGTGTAGCTTCCGGCGGGTACTTATCCAGAAGTACCGTGCCCCCAACGAGGAACACCTGTTCCCTCCCTCCTCCTGGTCACCGGCCGCGGGCAGTAGCACGCGAAAGTCCTGCTGGGTTCCCTGGAGCCGCGCCCAGCCTGCCACAGCCCGTACAGGAGCCGCCGCCCGAAACTGGAAGTGCCATCCCGGAACCGGAAGTGCCACACCCGAAACCGGAAGTGCCTCCGCAGCACCTCTGATGCATGCCCCAGGGACCGCAGATGGAGGAGGGAGACGCCGGAGAGCTGAACAGGCCTCCGGCGTTGCAATACACGGCCTGCTTTGCCCCGTAGGACGCAGGAAGGCTGGATGGTCCCACCATGGGAGCCCTGAGAAGGAGGAGGAGGCCGCCCCCGACGTCCATCCCTGGCCCGGCTGTAAGTACACCCCAATGCTGCCTCTGCCGGCCTGACAGCACTGGAACCTCTCCATGCCCCAAGGGGGACAGGAAGACACTGCAGTACTGAGGAAGGGGAGGGGCTTTTAACCTCTCTGTGTTCCTGTCCCCCAATAGGGCGAGGACGACATCCTCCAATGCTGTCGTGGAAGGCGAATGGAGAAATAATGTCTGCATAAGGGGGATACCGGAGGATATTGCAGATAGAGACTTGCCTGCCTTTATGCATAAGTTTCTTTAAGCTATTCTTCCCACACTGACCCCAAGGATCTTGCTGATTGATAGGATTCACAGAACACCCAAGCCTAAGCATGCTGATCCAGCCTTGCCAAGGGATACTTTAGCCCGTATTCAATTTTTCACTACCAAGGATGCCTTTATGCAGCAGATAAGAAAGTCTCCTGATCTATCCAGGGCCGCAATGTCAATTGGACTATGTGAGCCCTCAGGCTCAGGCGGCAAGGAGACAGGGGGAGCAGCAGAGCTGAAGGGGGCGGCACCTGCTGCTACACTCAGCTCAGCCTGGATGTCAGCAGGTACTGCACCTCTCCCGCAGGCAGCCACCGCCAACAGCACCCCCCCCCCCACGGCTCAGGCAAATAGATCCATGCACCCCTGGATCTATTTGCAGAGTGTCAAAATCTTCAAGTGTTTCCTGACTTATCAGCTGCTACGCTGCTAAAAGAGGGGCGTATGCACATGTATGCAAAGCATTGAGGGATGCTAATGTAATTTCCAATTCAAATGGGGATTTAACCCTGTCAAACTGATAATTTCTTATGAGGGGTGCATGGTGGTTTGCTATTCCCCAAAACAGGAGACGATAAACTGTCCAGCTGGAAATTTTCCTTTACTCCCTGTTAACAACCCACAGGGAAAAAAATTGCCCAAGACTGGATAAGATAAGATAAGATAAACTCTATTGATCCCGGAGGAAATTACAGCATTACAGCAGCAGAACAAAGATCAAGAACATTCCAAACATGATCCAAACATGAGACTGAGAACTAAACCTGGTCCAGGGGCGGGAATTTACTAAAGGACCTTTTTCGCTTTCACTTGGTGACTCGATGGTCCTTGAATCGGGAGAAGATCCATTTTTCTTCCCCTGACAGATTTTGGTCTGTGGTCTGAGACTGTACAGTCAGGTGACCCACCATCTGCTTTGTCTGGCTTTATGGCTTTTTGTTTAAATTTTTTTTTCTGTTTTTATCTTTTCTGTTACTGTTTTGTTTTGTTTTTTAGGCACTCCAATCTGTTTGTTCTCTACAGTGTGGCACCCGTATACATTAGTCTACATTTTAGACTATTTAGCACGTATACTAGTACAATGGGTTGGGGGGGAAATGACATTTGTGTGTTTATAAGGTCTTTTACATGCAACTATGAGTGTGCAGATTCTATCTCTGAATGTCAAGGGATTAAACTGCCCTTTCAAAAGATCCGTATTATGGAAAGTAGTGAAGAAATCATGTGCGGCCATTATCTGCCCGCAGAAGACTCATTTGCTGGAAGGAGATAATTATAGGGTACATCACCCACAATCCCCCCACATCTTCTTCGCTAATAAGCCTAACAAAAAAGCCAGGGTTTGCATTATGCTCAAAAATACGTTAGCTTTTAAATACATACAGTGTTTTGCGGACCCTGCGGGCAGTTTACTGGTACTAATATGCATGTTGAATGGACAGTTGAACACCTTTACTGTCTTATATGCCCAAATGACTCAACATTCTTTCTTAAGAAAAGTGTTTCACAAAGTATCTGAGATGGAACAAGTTGAAAGGGTTAGCCCAGGAACATCAGTTGCATGATTTCTGGAGAGATTCCCATGCAAGCGAAAAAGATTATACTGTCTACTCCTTCTGGCACCGGACATACAGTAGTATACATAATTTTCTGGTGCATAGTAAAGTCTTCACCAGATGTATTACTGCAAGTACAGATTTAATTACATTGGCTGACCATGCGCCAATATCACTACAGCTTGCCCTTATGCACCAGGCAAATCCGGCCTCTAGTTGTTCAAATATTTTTATTATTTTTACAAGGAATGGGAGAGGGAGGGATTTTTACAGAAGGAAAAGGGAGGGGAAGGGAGGGGAAGCATAAATGGGTATACAAACAAGACATCACAATACATATAGTAACAAAAGGGTATATAGTGACTTATTTAAAAAAAAAAGATAAAACTCGTGAATAATATACATTAATCCAAACATTACCATTATTTAGATTAGAGGTTAAGAGCGCTAACAATAATATAAATCCAATATATGATATGCACACAAGGAATATCATTCACAGTTGTTCAGGCAAATATATTTACCGTAGACATGTCAAAGGGTTCCAAAATTTACATTGCATAATAATGTATGAGTCACACCAATAAATTTGGAGAAAAATTGACCAACCAGGGCTCCCACCTATTAACATATTTACTATAGGTACAGTTAGGGCCAGAAATATTTAGACAGTGACACAAGTTTTGTTATTTTAGCTGTTTACAAAAACATGTTTAGAAATACAATTATATATATAATATGGGCTGAAAGTGCACACTCCCAGCTGCAATATGAGAGTTTCCACATCCAAATCGGAGAAAGGGTTTAGGAATCATAGCTCTGTAATGCATAGCCTCCTCTTTTTCAAGGGACCAAAAGTAATTGGACAATGGACTCTAAGGGCTGCAATTAACTCTGAAGGCGTCTCCCTCGTTAACCTGTAATCAATGAAGTAGTTAAAAGGTCAGGGGTGGATTCCAGGTGTGGTTTTGCATTTGGAAGCTGTTGCTGTGACCAGACAACACGCGGTCAAAGGAACTCTCAATTGAGGTGAAGCAGAACATCCTGAGGCTGAAAAAAAAGAAAAAATCCATCAGAGAGATAGCAGACATGCTTGGAGTAGCAAAATCAACAGTTGGGTACATTCTGAGAAAAAAGGAATTGACTGGTGAGCTTGGGAACTGTAAAAGGCCTGGGCGTCCACGGATGACAACAGTGGTGGATGATCGCCGCATACTTTATTTGGTGAAGAAGAACCCGTTCACAACACCAACTGAAGTCCAGAACACTCTCAGTGAAGTAGGTGTATCTGTCTCTAAGTCAACAGTAAAGAGAAGACTCCATGACAGTAAATACAAAGGGTTCACATCTAGATGCAAACCATTCATCAATTCCAAAAATAGACAGGCCAGAGTTAAATTTGCTGAAAAACACCTCAAGAAGCCAGTTCAGTTCTGGAAAAGTATTCTATGGACAGATGAGACAAAGATCAACCTGTACCAGAATGATGGGAAGAAAAAAGTTTGGAGAAGAAAGGGAACAGCACATGATCCAAGGCACACCACATCCTCTGTAAAACATTGTGGAGGCAACGTGATGGCATGGGCATGCATGGCTTTCAATGGCACTGGGTCACTTGTGTTTATTGATGACATAACAGCAGACAAGAGTAGCCGGATGAATTCTGAAGTGTACCGGGATATACTTTCAGCCCAGATTCAGCCAAATGCTGCAAAGTTGATTGGACGGCGCTTCATAGTACAGATGGACAATGACCCCAAGCATACAGCCAAAGCTACCCAGGAGTTCATGAGTGCAAAAAAGTGGAACATTCTGCAATGGCCTAGTCAATCAACAGATCTTAACCCAATTGAGCATGCATTTCACTTGCTCAAATCCAGACTTAAGACGGAAAGACCCACAAACAAGCAAGACCTGAAGGCTGCGGCTGTAAAGGCCTGGCAAAGCATTAAGAAGGAGGAAACTCAGCGTTTGGTGATGTCCATGGGTTCCAGACTTAAGGCAGTGATTGCCTCCAAAGGATTTGCAACAAAATATTGAAAATAAAAATATTTTGTTTGGGTTATGTTTATTTGTCCAATTACTTTTGACCTCCTAAAATGTGGAGTGTTTGTAAAGAAATGTGTACAATTCCTACATTTTCTATCAGATATTTTTGTTCAACCCTTGAAATTAAACGTTACAATCTGCACTTGAATTCTGTTGTAGAGGTTTCATTTCAAATCCAATGTGGTGGCATGCAGAGCCCAACTCGCGAAAATTGTGTCACTGTCCAAATATTTCTGGCCCTAACTGTATATTCCCTAATGGCAACGTTAAACTCGTATATGCTATGGGTAGAGACTCTCTGTCAGGACTCGTATAGTTGGAGGTTCTAACTTCCTCCATCTGGCTGCAATTATAATTCTAGCAGTAATTAATATGTGTGATATGATGAAGCAAATCCGGCCTCTAGGTGGCCTCTAAACCCGTCTCTCTTGCTGAACGAAAAGGTGGTCACTAGAGTCTCCACTGCACTAGAGCAATATTTTCAAACAAATGATAACATGGCGGTATCGTATGAAATACTATGGTCTGTGCATAAAGTGGTCATAAGGGGAATTCTCCTACAACAAGCCTCAATATTGAAGCGCAGAAGGGAGCAATATAGGAATGATCTCATATCCTGTCTATTTCAGTTGGACTCACTAAATAAGACCTCGTCATCTAAGTCATCTACGCAAACTCAAAACCAAATTTTACACCACAGGGGATAGAATGGAAGAGATGTTAGCCAGTAGCGTACGTAAGAGAGAAGCAAAATCCAGAATAGAGCATTTGATATATCAGAATGGGCAGTGTGTTTGGAATCTGGTTGATATTGTGGAGTCATTTGCTAAGTATTATTCCCACTTTTATAATTTCAAGAATGATCCTCATACTGTTTAGCCGACCCAGTCAATGATCGATACAGACTTGCAATCTATACGCTTACCTCGGGTTTCCCAAGAACAATTGCAATTTTTAGTTAAATATATTTTTATTATACACTTTTAACAGTACATTACAAAACCAATTAATTACACAATTGCAATTTTTAAATGCTCCCTTTACGGAGGACGAAATCAAGATGACTATTAAAGGTAGTAAACTTCACACTGCACCTGGTCCAGATGGATTTTCCAACGAGTATTATTATTGTTTCCAGAAAATCCTGACCCCCTATCTTTCACGCCTGTTTACAGCTTGGCGAGAGACAGGAACAGTATCTTCCCCTAATTACTACACTTCCAAAACCAGGAAAACCTCCTAATAGTCCTGGAAATTTTAGACCCATGGCGCTGCTGAATTGTGATGTGAAAACATTTACAAAAATGTTAGCTTCCCGTATGCATTCTATAATTCCTTCTCTTATCTCTCTGGACCAGGTTGGCTTGGTGGCGGATCGGGAAACCAATGATGGCACAAGTAGAATGTTGAATCTAATTAAAGTAGCAGAATTATCCAGTCTCCTCAGTGCATTCCTGTCACTGGACGCTGAAAAAGCCTTTGACAGGGTGCACTGGGGATATGTAAAGAGTGTCCTAACTAAATTTGGTCTGAAGGGCCCTATTTTTTCTGCAATCTCTGCCATGTATTCTACTCCGTGTGCTAAAGTTCTGGCCTCTGGGTTTCTATCGAAAACTTTTTTGCTAACAAATGGGACGTGCCAGGGCTTCCCTTTATCTCCCATCATTCACCTTGTGTATGGAGCTGTTAGCGGAGAGAATTCAAACCAATTCTAAGGTTTCAAAACTGATGGTGGGACCGACTGCTCACAAGATAGGCCTCTATGCAGATGATGTCATTATATCATGTGTGGACCTGGAGCGGTCATTTTCAGCTGTCATGACTGAACTAGAGGACTTTTCTAAAGTGTCTTATTATAAGTTGAATGCATCTAAATCATTGGTGTTTCCAATAGCGGTTCCATCTACAACTCAACTCTCACTGGAAAATAAATTTCCCTTTCAGTGGAAGGAGCAAGGTATTCCGTACCTGGGCATTATAGTCACGCAATCTCAGTATATCGTAGAGAAAAACTAATAAAACATGTCAAAGCAGAGTTAGACAATCTTCACTTGTTCATGACATCTTGGATAGCCAGAATTAATTTGTTTAAAATGAAAATACTCCCTAAAATCTTATATTTTTTTGATGCTTCCCAAAAAAATTACTTAATAGAATTATTACGTCTCTCCAATGCTTAGCCAATCAATATATATGGGCAAATAAAACACAGAGAGTGGTCAAGTCCCTTCTATATTATCCCTACCACCTAGGGGGAATGGGTATGCCTAATTTAATGGCGTATCTTAGGGATTCAGTTAAATAGGGACTGCGAGATTGGTGGCATATGGACAAAGACCATAGGTGGTTGTAAATTGAAAATTTTATGCGAACAGAGGCTCTACCCACTTCATTTAAAAGAGGACATGGGACATGTGAAAAATGGTATAAATACAGCGGGGAAGATCTAGAAAGCAGGAGACACAGTTGAACAGCAGAGAGGAGAGTTGCTACAGAGAAGAGAAAAAGATGGAAGCAGCCGGAGTCGAGTTGGAGGGAAGCTAGCGGAACAAAGCCTGTCACAGAAGGAAAATAACTTGAGAGAAGTGTCCACAGGCCAGACTGAGGAGCAGAGAAGGAGAACCAGGTGGCTCCAGGAGGAAGAGAGGGTCCTAGAGGTACAGGCAGTGACCATTCCACCTGTGGGACTTGTATCCATTGTCAAGCACAGCCAGTGGAGGGACCAGGCTGAAGAAAGGGGCACTGGGACCCCAAGACTAGTGAATAATACAGACAAGGTTCAGCTAGCAACCCGGAGACTGTGTGGTACTTCCAAGGTGACACGGTCGACAACCGCACACATCTACTGAAAAGGTGGCAACCATGGGGCTAAGGGGAGATACTGCAGGTTTATCCCTTAAGAAAAGCCCACAGTCACTGGCTTAGGACTCTGTGTGGTGAGGCACAAGGCAGGACAGGTGAGGCAAGCGCAGTGTAAAGATTCTGAGAAAGGACAGAGAAGGTGTTCTGGTTATGTGTCATCCTCCTATCTGGAAGTAGCTTGATCCCTGCCTCCGAGAACCCAGTGCTCAGCGGGCTGTTACACAAAGCCTGTGAGATCTTTCTGAAGGCTGCAACCCGCTGTGTCTATGAACTTTAACGCTTCAAAAGCACCAGAAACACCACTACCAACTCAATCAGGTACCTCGAGCTGCCCTGGGGGTCAGCCCTACCGTAGAGGGCTTAAGAACATTGCTGCCTCCCAACCATCGCCCCCTAGGAGAACTGTCGTGCAGCAGTGTGCCATCTATAGCCGCAACCTGTGGGTGGCGTCATGTAAAATTAACAAGTATCCCCAGATCTAGTTATCCCTTCCAGAATAAACCCTCCACGCCAGATGTCCTTCCCTAAGAGAGTGAGCCACCCACACCAAACTTTTAAAGACACCGGCAGGGTCATGGAGCCGGGTCTCTGTCCCTATGATCCCCGTGATGAAGCCTCAAAGCCCGGTTCCGAGTATCTTAAGGCCCTGAAGGGGCGTGTCACTTGGCCCAGAGCAAGCCGCTTGCAGTGTTTGAATAGATCAAACTGGGGGTAAAATCAGAGTAGTCATCCTAGTGTGTGCAAAAACAAAAAAATGTCAGAACCCCATTCTCCTTCCCCTGGAAGTGTTTTGCTTATGGCTGGCTGTATGTGGGAGGAGAGCAGAACTGCCCAACTAGTGACTTCCAATAAGGTTGGAGTCATGTTTGGGTCCAGAATACAATTTTATGAGAAGTCCGGGTGAGTCCCCAGAAGTAGAACTTTCGCTGGTCTGCTCATCTCTACTCAAGAGCTTGTCATCTAAACAAATCCTATGTCTTTTTTTTTTCTATGTTTTTCAGCTCCTTTTGGAACTATGGAACTAATTAACATTTGTCAGAGCAGTTACGTTCTCCAGTTACAATATTTTCATCTTACAATGGTCTTTCCATTATTATTGTATAAGGCTGTAATTGTTGATTTCATAAACCTGTCTGGTATTTCAAGCTTTGGAGACATCAGAATTGGAAACTTCAAAAAAGTAGTAATACTGGAATAATAGAATAACTTAGGCCTCATTCAGAAGTCCATTTTTTACATATGGTTCCTTTTGCAGTCACGCAGACATGTCTGCTCTTGATCAGAATTATAGGTCAAAATCACCTACATAATGGATCTGTGAAAATTACAGAGAGCACATAGATGGTATCAATCCACAACCTGTGTGCTGTTGTTATACCCGCCATGGTGCTGACACCCCCTCAGCAGGGAGACTGGCTTCCAGGGCTGTAGAGTCGGTAAGCCAAACATGCGATTCCAACTCAGAGTCTTCAATTTTCCCGAATCCGACTCCACCAAAATGGACACTGACTCCCACCCCATAACCTCGACTCCACAGCCATGGCTGTGGAGTCAGTAAGCCACACATTCAATTCTGTCTCCTTAATTTCCCTGAATCCGACTCCGACTCCACAGCCCTGCCAGTGTCTGCAGTGTATTCACCCATCCAGTAGTCCCACAGTGTCTGCCTGGGTCCCATCAGATGTTTCCTGCTCCCAGGTCCTGCGCATGCTGCACAGGTCTCCTGAGAATGTGCTTAGAACAAGTGCGCGGCACACCTCCACTTCCTCAAAGGCAATCGTGCCCTACATGGAAATGCTTCTCAGCCTATGACTGAAAAGCATAGCCTATTTAAGGCGCCTTCCCCAGTTGGAAGGTGCCTGAGCAACGTGGTTTATACCTTAGAGACGCACTGCTGGTTGTTAGGTTCCCCTGCTTGTCTGTGTCTGTGCCTTGCTTGACCTGTGTTTGTCTGCAGTCCTGCAACACTATCTCCATCAGATCTGCCGCATCATCTGCATCAGTCCTGCCGCTCTACCTGGACCTGCCTGCTGCTGCACTATCTGCACTTGTATTCATCCGTCCTGGCTGTCCCAACCCAGAAAACTTTTTGGTCCATAAAAGTTGACCCCTGTGTCAGCTGTCAAGGTACCCAAATCCCTGGCACTGCACCTGATGGCTACCTACCAGCTCAGCCTGTGGCTTTAGCAGAAAACTCAGTTCTCACTCAGGCTCGCTCCTTAAGGTGTAGATCGGTGCCACAGCCCAGTGGGTCCACTCCGTACACTCAGCCTTGTGGTACATCTGTCCATGAAATAGAGTAATGAACAGGAGAAGCTAAGGAAATTATTTATATATTCCACTGAAGAAACATTAGTTAAAACTAACACACAGACCAAACACTGTTGAACATCGGATAAAAAACACTGATGACACTCACTGTTTCTATGTGTAAAACATCAGGTCAGTGTGTGGTGCAAAGTATTGCAGCCCATTCCTAGTCAAGTGAATGAGGATGAATTCTATTACCAGATTTACCAATTACCACTGACAGATGCGGCTCTGGTTTGGGAAAATAGCAGATTCCTTTTTCAAATCCTAGCAACCACTTTAAATACATTCATCATATGTTTTAACAATGCAGCACTTGACATTATGTATATCCTCAAATATATTTCTTTTTTTAGTTTTTATCCCTACGTATCTTTCTCTGATCGCATTGTGCTGTGTTCAATAATCTGTATGCTGAGCATTGTCTTAATATACATGTGGAGGATTAGTGACAGTGGTCATACTGTGCAAGATGCCAGCGATAAATCCCTTGTTATTAGATCATGCATTCTGAGATCACAGAGGAAGCTCCAGCTTAAATGTGTCCCAGGATAAATGTGTGAACATGTGGCGTAAAAGGGGAGGAAGAGAGATAAGAGCTGCGGATCAAAACCAGGAGTGACAATACCAAAACACTTGATTTTACATGTATGATAAAGTTGGCGATATATGTGGATTACTGTAAAGAGCAGTCTATTAGGCAGCGCATTGTGACCCGGAATGTACGTGTGTTCTGACCTCCTGGGTTAGGAACCCCCAGGCTATAGGTCTTCATTAATAGCAGCCTGTGGCTGTTTTTTAACCTCAATGGAAATAATTTATCTATTCTCTTTTTTCTCATTTTACATTTTGTATGCTAATAACTTACTGTGTATGAGACTATAACCCTACTGGGGTTAGGAAGTGACGTGAATGACAGCAGTCTCTGTATTGTGCCGCAAAATATTTAAGTGATGTATAAGTAGCAAGAACTAAAGAGATGAAATGACAAACACTAAAATACACTGTTGTATAAATATTATGGCATAAGCTCATTTATATAGCTTCATGGGTCATAACTGTTACTGTTATTATGGAAGCTCCCTGGAAGGATGGCAAGGCAGAATGTGCTGGAAGTATACAAGTGACGAAAAATAAACAAATGACAAACAGTCAGTAAAGGGCCCTTTACACGCCGCTACAACAGGATGGATACAACCCGCTACAGGCTACAAATGTAGCTTGTAGCGCCAATATAGCCCGTAGTAGCGGCGTGTGAAGACGGGACGTGACAGCCGGCAACAGATAAATCTGTTTCCGAGCACTGCTCAAAAACAGATGGCTACAAAGCCGATTGCAGTGAGCTGTATCGGCGTGTAAAGAAGCTACAGAAGGGAACTCTGGACACCCGGCGATGTAGCTGCAATGTAGCTAAGGCGTGACCCAGGCTCCGTGTTACTGCGCCCCATCTGCGATCATTGGTGGAAGATGCTGCGTTACGATTGGTAGTCGCTGCATAGGGTGGCATATTTAAGGAGCTGACCAGTCACACTACACAATCGCTCGAGCGTCATGTATTAATCAGCCTCCTGCGATGCCTGCCCAATCATGATGCTCTAGCTTTGTCCTATCAGCGTACGGACGTCTCGTACTCCACAATTGTGGCACGCCTATGTGCTGTCCCTGCTGCACCATGTCCGCCCATATTAGCTTGTTGTAGCGGTGTGTAAATGAGGTACGATGAGCTACAGATGGCTACTTGAGACACCCGGTGATGTAGCTAGTTACAGATGTAGCGTAGCGTAGCGCACCTTGTGGCGGCGTGTGAAGAGGGTGCGTTGACCGTTTGTAACCGTTTGTGCGTGCTCGTGCACGTGAAGTAGCGGATTGTATCCATCCTGTTGTAGCGGCGTGTAAAGGTACCTTAAAAGATGAACAAGAGAAGCAATATGTCACTTCTGTTCAAGCCCAAGACCATGGGTATATACCCGAGTGCCAGGAAGATCCATTGAGACTGAAGGAAGACCACAGAGGGGTGAGCTGGATAACTTTTTGTATTTTTTGCCAAACAGTAAAAGATGTTGGACATAGCATATAGGTACATGTCAATGAATTAGAATATTATCAAAAATATAATTTACTTCAGTAATTAATTACAAAAATTGAAATGCGTATAATATATAGGGTCATTACAAACAGAGTGATCTATTTCAAGTGTTTATTTCTGTAAATGTTGATGATTATGGCTTACAGCCAATGAAAACCTGTAGGTCATTATTTCAGAAAATTAAAGTAGGGAAAATGAAGGGTCAAAGAGATAAAATATTACTTATATCGGTATCAGAGGCTTCACCTTGTGTGGTTGTGAGAGTCACAACCACTATAAAAGCATATCACAGCTGCTGCGGTCCCCAGCGTGGTGCATATAGCGTAGAGAGAATGAAGGGTTAAAAACCATGCTGCCGCATTCCACGACACATCAAAGGGTGAATATAATTTTATTTTTTTAGTCAACACATTAAGGGTTTCCTGGCCCCTTCCTCAGGACCAATCAATATCATATGTCAGAGAACCCTGTTTGTAATGACTATATATAATCTATGTGTTTCACTTTTTGTATTCAATATCTAAAAAATGAGAATGCGCATAGGGTCTTATCCTAAATAGAAACCAAATCCCATACAGTATAAAAACTGCTCACCTGGTTCGGTTGTGTAGCCCACAACCAGCTTGATCGCTCAAACACAGCAGCCGCAGCAGGGACCGAACTTCCACAACATGGGGGTGAAGCTCTATCCGGGACCAAGTGTCTTTCGGTCCGCGCCGCTGCTCCAAAAAGTGCCAGAAACACTGGAATGTTTTGAACCAAGAAATCTTCAGTTTTATTTTCCGACGCGTTTCAGAGCTAACACTCAGCTCCTTCCTCAGGTAATCTGAGGGATTCCCTGAGGAAGGAGCTGGGTGTTAGCTCCGAAACACGTCGGAAAATAAAACTGAAGATTTCTTGGACTTTTTGTATTGAATTACTGAAAAAAATTGACTTTTTTTCTGATATTCTACTTCATTGAGATGCACCTGTATATTATAGACTTAGAAGTGTAGTTATAAGGGTAGCAGGCGACACTGCAACCATAGGTCTGAATTTATTTTTTAGTGATTTTTGTTATCTAAATTAAGTTTAGGATCAGTTCTGAGATCTAAAATTTAGGCTAGAGACTAATTTGGGAGGCTAGTTTAATGTTGGGGTCTGCGCTTGGAAACTAATTTCATTTTGGGTCTTAAATTCAGCAACAATCACACTTGGAAAGAGCACATTAGAATGGCAGAATTATCACAGCAGCCTTCTCATTTCTAGGTTATATTTTCTGCTAAAGTATCTCAGAATGAAGCCTTTGGGCTGGTTTCACACTGCAGTTTTTTCCCTGATCAGGGTTCATCAGGTTTGTGTGCCAAAACCAGGAGAGGAACCAGGAGAGGAACTATAATTGAAAGATTGACACCTGTTCTGGGTTTTGGAGGCACTCCTGGTTTTTGCACACAAACCTGATGAACCTGATCAGGGAAAAAAATGCAGTGTGAAACTAGTGAAAGCTTTCTACCAACCAATAGGATCGCTGAGATCACCAAGTAGACTGCTGGCTTTTTCCTTGCATTCCCATAGAAAATGAATGGAGTTGCGGTGTGCATTCCCTTTCAATGGGAGCTCCATTTTTGGAGTTGGTAGAGGTTCCAGAAGTTGGATCCCCAGTGATCAGAACGGTATCACCTATCCTGTATATAGATGATAAGTTTACATGTTGGAAATTTCTCTTTTGGTCATGTAATTGAGCAACTAAATGTCTTTACTGACATATACAATGAAACAGATAAAAAATGTTTATATGGGATGAAAGTCACATAAAGGTAAAAAAGGGCCACATGGAGTGGGCAGCACGGTGGCTCAGTGGTTAGCACTTTAGCCTTGCAGCGCTCAGGGCCTAGGTTCAAGGACAACACTTGTATGGCATTTGTAAGTTCTCCCCATGTTTACCCCCACACTTTAAAGACATACTCATAGGGAATTTAGATTGTGAGCTCCTTTGAAGACAGTGATGATGATATTTGTGCTGTGGAAATTAATCGTGCTATACAATAGAGTAAAATAAGTACAGTGCTACGGCAGCTATATTATTGCCCTTATGAATGTTCATATAATATGTACAGGGTAAGATTTTGTTTTTGTCACAGGAAATGGGGATACGAGGGTGGTCAAGTTGAACATTTGCACCAGGATACATAAGTGTTTAGTGTATAAGTCAACACTGGCTTAAATATTCTGTAATAACTAGGACCTTAGTTTTTTAGCATAAGTTGTATTCTGTTGACAGCTGATACCTTCATAATTGTATTCTATTGTGTTACACAGTCCCAAACCATATGTCACAAACCAAGTCATGCGAGTATAAATATAAACAAAATGGGACAATGATACTACTTGGCAGCACACAATGAGAGATGTGGTCGTCATACTGCGGCATATGCTCACTACAATTGATAGAACCAACCTACACAGTCTATAGTGCAATGTAGATTTGGGGATTATTTGCTTCCTGGAGCACAAAGTACATTATAAAAATGTTAAAACAATTTGCATGCCACGGTATGATACATGTGAGGTGTCCATGATTATAAAAGGCAAGTTGATGAGTTTATCTGGCTATGGTAAGGCGCAGCCAGGTTCTGCTGGAATTTAACCCCACTGTGGCCTATCATCAAGCAGCAGGGGATTTATCAAGCAGCTTCTCCCTTCACTCCTCTCCTGATCTAAGGTGCTAGTTTAGTCATTGTCCCGTTCGCTGCAAGGTGCACTCTGATATTTGTCTCTCTCGTTTTCTGTCCCAGCTTGCCTACTCATTTACCCCATCCTGTCTGCTCCTGACCTCGGCTATGTATGTTGAAATGTCCTGCCTGCACTGACCCTGGATTGCGTGATTACATATTTTGCCTTTGTCTACTGGTATCTCTGACCTTCCAGCCAGCTGCTGCAGTCCTGGGGACTGTCCTGGAGTGGTACTTGGTGACGCCCAGCCTATCCTCACCATCAGAGGCTCTGGTGAACCCTCGGTAGTAACTTACTTATGCCCTTCTGGGGTAACCCAGCTTGTGGTGCAGTAGATGCAAATATTACATTATTACATCTGGACTTCTTGTCGTTTGCTTGAACCAAATTATCATTGTGATCATTGTGATTGATAATGCTACAGAAATGGTTGTTGGTTGCCTTTATAAGGACCAACAATCCTGTGGGATGTGCTAATTACCTTTCATGTCTCTTGAATATGTACAAAAAAGCAGCTCACCACCAGAGTGCATTGAGTTCTCACAGCTTGCATCTTGCATGGACACTTGACTGGATCCACAGACTTTTCAATCTCAAACATAGAAAAAGTCCAGCAATGCAGAGGTAAATGCATAAAATGGCATATTTATTTCATCATGGATAAAACAAGGGATCAAAATTTACAGGAAATGGCCTTCATATTTTGGCGGTTTATGCCCTATTCAAGGCCAACAGCTATTTTGTGTATCCTGTAATATTATGTTGGCATGGCCATACTTTATAACCATAAAGGGTATTGCATTTATATATGTTAAGAACTTAAGAAGACAACAGCGGCACTCCGGGATCCTTTATTCCAAGAACAGCTTTATTCCAAAAGTTTACATCGGTGGGTGCAGGGAAGGGAGGACGGAGGGACGACGGTGACCGTTTTGCGTGCTCTGCATGCTTCAGCGGGTCCTGTGTACACCCACCGATGTAAACTTTTGGAATAAAGCTGTTCTTGGAATAAAGGATCCCGGAGTGCCGCTGTTTTCTTCTTAAGTTCTTAATTGATCTCTGCATCTACAGCTGAGCAACCCAGATCCATGAATGCCTCTGCACACAGGACTTCAATGCAACAAGGTCAGTGCCCGGTTTCTCTTCTCAACTAAGCATTTATATATGTTGTTACTTCTCATAGAAGGAAAATGGTCTGCTAGGGTAGGAATGCAACAGGGCTTGGAAAAGATGCACAACTTGGAGATAAACAAGTTATACTTATGTTCTAAGCTTCCAGCTTCCCAATGTCCTCCACCAGTCTTGGCTACAGCAGATTAGGCAAAATTTGAATTTGCCTGTTCATGTGCATTTTCCCAGTAAATTCAATATTCAGAGAAAAAATTTGGGATTAGGGTTACCCAAGACTCCAGATCATAATGTAATATATAAAAAAATAAAAAAAATCCTTCTACTCAATTTACCACTGTCCTGTCCATCCCCTCTGCCCCTTACCATCACCTGTCCTCACATCTTCTGATCACCGTCACTTGACGTGAAATCCCCATGCCTATCACTCTAAGCCAAGTCTTCCGGCTCTGATGAGACATGGAGGGTTCTATGAATGAGCATGATGTCATAATGTGCACTGTGACATAAAGCGCATGAGCAGAATTGTCCTGGGCCTTAGAAGTTCCAGTCTAATGTGAGAGACTTGGGGATTTCAGCGAAAGCAGCAGCGCTGATGAGAAGATGCAGCAATGTCTGGATGGGTGATGGTGAGGTTAGTATAATTATTTTTAACCTCTTGATGGCCCTTTAGAGTTTACATAAACAGGTCCATGTAAAAGTGAATGACAAAAAAAATCAGCATTTTTGTGAGCGCTGATTTTTGTAAAACTGGGATAGAGTTCAATTCAATTTCTTTGTATTTCCTCTAGTCTCTGTACTTCTCTTTATCTGATTATTTGCCATCTACCCCTGTGACCACTGCATATAATCACAGACTGTAGTTGGTCACCTGAGAACAGTGATTGGCAGAAGTAGTCAGAAGGGTAAATGGAACAGGATTTGCTTAGAAAAGTAGATTCTCTCTTAATATGCGATCTACTTAGTATCGTAACTAATGATGAACGAGTGCAATTGTTGCTATTCGCTACTCACACAGATAGTACGGTATTGCTCGCTACTCGATGAGTATCGCTGGTGCTCGTGAGTGATGTGTTGATCTTGAGGAATCTCTCTTTAGTACACAAAGGGAGTCGGCACCCGACTGAGAGTAGATTGAATGTTAGGCTCTCTCTGGGGGGGTTCAGCAAGGTGCTTTATGCATTGAAAACTACAAAAACACCCACCCTCATACCATGTGCCGGAAATACTCGTTTTTTTGGCTGGAAGTATGTGGGTGAAGCCTATCACTAATTGGCTAACATTGGACTTGCTATTTCGATAATATGCGAGTATTGCAAAGTATTCATTATGAGCATAGCAATTATGAATATTTCTCTACTCGCTCATCACTAATCGTAACCTCCCCCATGCCAAGCATAGTTTCAAAACCACAGGATTAGATCAAGGTGTGGGTACGGGATGTGACACCAAAAGACACACACTAGAGGAAACAAAGCCTTAGGGGTACGTCACACACAGTGATATCGCTAGCGATATTGCTGAAATCAGCGACCTTGCTGTGTGTGAAAAGCAGCAGTGACGGTGCCCCTGCTGTGAGGTCGCTGTTCGATGCACATCCTTCAGGACCATTTTTTGGTCCTTGATCTACCGATGGTCAGTACGCATCACTGTGTGTGACAGCGAGAGACCAGCAATCAGCGACCTCACAGGCTGGTAACCATGGTAAACACCGGGTAACTAAGCAACGCGTGCTGCCTAGATACCTGCTGTTTATCATGGTTACCAGCGTCCTCCCACTTGCCCAGCGATGTGGAGGTCGGCTCCCTGGTCCCTGGTCGCTGAGGAGATCTGCCTGTTTGACAGCTCCCCAGCGACCACACAGCAATGTTCTAGCGATCCTGGTCATTGTAGGGATCGCTGGAACATCGTTGTAATGGCACCCTTACACTTATGGTGGTGAGGACTTACTTTCCTGCAAATTGGTTGCTTTGGCATGTTGGCTATGAAGAATATAAGATTGTCCATTATTGGGACACGTATACACATTTGTACAAAATGTATAGCTCTAAACACCTCCATGTGCTGAACTTTTGTAATTAACCTTTAATAACAGTACATTGTCTTTTTGGGAATTTAAAACTGTGGGAATCTACTTACAAGCAGTAGTAATCATTTAGGTCATGGGTTTTAATGAAGGAGAACTGCTAATTTATCTCCTTAGGCTCAGCAAATAAAACTAATGATAATTGCTTTTTCACTTTGCTTCACACTTGAATCTGAAATTTTGGCTTTAATGAAAGACAAAAACAACCATTAATTAAAATACTAACTTTCTTATATGCCTTGTAAACCTGTACGGCCCAAAAATATTTCTTTAACCAAATATTGTGAATTGTAAGGAGACCCAAGTCCTTCAAGTTCACCCCATTTATACTAATGCCAGTTTATTAACTTAAGGGCAAAAATCATTCCTGAATGTCAAGTAATAACTTACCATAAAGTGGAAAAATCCCTCCTGACCCCCTACTGACAATCAGAGATGAACACTATATACTGTACAGTATCACTACTGTACTAGTATTCCTGTGAATTTTGTTTCTCAGAGGGATGTCTTAATAAAAGAGAACATGTCAACTCTCTTAAAGGAATTTGTCATTAGAAAATATTTAAAAATTAGATTGGGGCCGGATGCTATCACATCGGGGGGTGGCAATGTCACAATGGGGGCAAGCTCTGAGATGCTGGGGAAAATGTCGGTCTCTCCCCCTGTGTGCTCTCCCCCAACCACTCTCTTTCTCCCCCCTGTGCTGTCTTCTCCCCTCTGTGATCTCTCCTTTGACCTGTCTTTCCCATGTCTGCTCTGTCTCTCTCCCCCTTGTTTCTGTCTTCTCCCCCTGTGCTGTCTCTCCCCTTTGAGCTCTTTCCCCCTGTGCGCTCACCCCCTGTGCACTCCCCCCTCCCCATGTACTTGCCCTCTACTCTGTGTGCTCTCTCTTCATCCTGTGCACTCTCTCTGCCACCCTGTACACTCTCTGTCCCCTGTGTGCTGTCCCTGCACCCCTTTGCACTATTTCTGCCCCATGCACTCTCTGACCCCTGTACATACACTCTGCCCCCTGTGCACTCTCTCTACCCTATGTGCTGTCTCTTGCCCCTTGTATGCCGTCTATGCCCCCGTGCGCTGTCTCTGGCTCCCTGTGCACTCACCACTCCCCCTGTATGCTCTCTTTGCCCCCTGTATGCTCTCTCTGCCCTGTGTGTGCTCTCTATCCCGTGTGCTCTCTCTGCTCCTATGTGCTCTCTCTGCCCCCTGTGTGCTTTATCTCTGCCCCTTGTGCTCTCTTCCCCCTGTTAAGTCAAAAGATGTTGGTGGCTTGAGTAAGTGTCTATTGCCACACTGGGTCAAGCCGCCACCATCTTTGTGTACCCGGGTGTCCAAAGATGAGTCAAGTATGAGAAACTACTCATGCGTGAGTAAGTGCACGTGTGCTGGGTATACGCATGTACAATTTCTCAGGTGGTAATGTGTCAGCATTACCCTTAGCCGTGTGCTTTATCTTGGCTGAGTATCAAAATACGGGGGACGCCATGCAGGGTTTTCAAAATTAATTAAATAATTTTAGAAAAATGGTGTGGGGTCCCCCCAAATTGTGATACTCAGCCAAGATAAAGCACATAGCTGAGGGTTGGCATTATCACCATGAGGAGGCCCACAGTTACAGGGCCCTCTATGCTAGGAATAGCAGCCCACAGGCACCCTTGAAATAGCGCTTCCATTAGATGGGTCAATTCTGGTGCTTTGCTCAGCTCATCCCTGTTGCCCTGGTACTGGCAATCGGGGTAATATAAGGGTGTAATTACAGCTGTGAGTTGACAGCTGACATCAAGCCCTGGATTGGTGATGTTTAGGTCTCTGAGACCCCCATATTACCAATCCTCTAAGACATCCCCTTTTACCCAGTTATTAACACCAAACATACTTGCAGCTATGATTTTTTGGGTCCGAGGCTGTCCGGTATGAAACGGACAGCCCCGAATCTGAATTTGCCCCCTATGTCTCTCTATGGGGCCAGATAGCTGTTATTTGCTATCCGGTTTGGAGCTTTTCTGGGAGGATCCGGTTTTGTCTGATTTTTGCACCAGACACAAAACCGGGGTCTGCAGCACTTGTGTCCAATGCAAAAATCATTACAAAAGCGAATTCTCCCAGATCCAGTGCCCATAGCATGGGAGTCTATGGGCGCCGGATCAAAATCGTGCTGCTTCCCAGACGCCTGGTGCTGAAAGAGTGGCAGCTATTAAAAGCAGCCAATGCTGAATTTCAGCACCTGGAGAGCTCCATGGCTGAAATTTCAGCACCCGCAGCCAGCTCCCCTGCAGCTGTGGTACTGAAATTTCAGCATTGGACAACACCAGCAATGAAGCAGTCAAAAAGCAGGGTTCTGCTTGTCCATGGCTGTCCAGTGCATCCTGCAAAACACCGGACAGAACCTGACAGTGAAAAATCGCTGTGTGAAGCCGGCCTAATAGGTCCTGCAAAGTACTCTGGCTCTGCTACATCAAGACCTTGTGCACAATTAAAGTGACAACTCAGCGTGAGGTGTGGCACAGAATGATGGCTCTGACAGCCACTTCTGTAAGTGCTTTGACGTCACCTGGGTTCACACAGTTGAACTCAAGTGATGTCACCACCCTCACAGCGGCTGTCAGAGCTGTTATTCTGGGCATTTTTTTTCTTTGCGCATTTGGTGCTGAAAAAAATCTGAAGTGTGTCAACTGTTGATCCATATATTGGTACATTTTTCAGCCCTTCCAGGCATTGCCATCATTAAAAAAGGAGCAACCAACAAAAATGCACTAAACACACACAAAAACACATTTTTCTACCAGAAGATGTGTATTTGGTGGGACAGCAATCTGAGTGAGGTTCATATATTTCTCCTACCTTTTCTCCTCGGCTGGGGGCTGGAGGCATAGCTAGGTGTTCAGCACAAGAGAGGGTGAAAACACATCTGAGTAGGCCACTTATCTAAGTAAAAATGTCAAACTATGGTGGCGCACCCTATTCACAGTGGGTAAAGGGGATTAAAGCATTTGCAACTACAGTGAGTGCAGGTTCAGCAAAAACACAGATTGTAAATGGTTGATTATCTAATTACATGTCAGATATTTTATATACCGGTGGTTGTAGCCCTTTGGAATATATAGGAAAACTATAGTCACAGCAGTCATGACAATGAGAGTTTAATTAATTTTAAAATATATATGTATAATTTTATATGCTTACATATTTACATATAGAGAGAGTAGTGTTCCAGTCCAGTCCTCAAAGGCCACCAACAGGTCATGTTTTCAGGATTTCCTTAGCATTGCACAAATGTTGGAATTATCACCTGTCTAACACTAAGGAAAGCCTGAAGACATGACCTGTTGGTGGCCCTTGAGGACTGAAGTTGGGGGAACACTGATGTAGAGGGTCAGAGCTTCACCTTCACATTCAGATCCACAACTTTCACTATAGTCAATGCTAAATCTTTTTGCTAACTTCCCCTACCGGTGGCTTCAGGATTCCTATGCAGTAGATATGATTTTTTTATTAGAGAAAAACCTGACCCCTGTTCCTTATAAATATCGTATGAAATTTTAGATTTAGAAACGAAATGTTGATAGCTGGTGTTTTACTTTCCGGATAGTTGTAATCCGTATGTATTTCAAAGAAAATAAGAAAGTTCATGATGAGAGAAGAGAGGTTGAAGGTTTCTGCAAAATATATACTTCAATGGAAACAGAGAGAAAAAGATTTGAAGAAATTGAGTCAAGATAGCAACTAGTGGGGTGAGACGAATATTAAAGAGCAAACACTCTTATATTGAAGAGTTAAGACTAGTCAATGAGTAGTTTCCTCAGTATACGAAATCACAGAACAATGGGGTTATACTGGTCATGATACTCTGACATGACTTCATTATTTACATTTATCAATGATTTATAGAATGCCGGCACATTATCACTTTTCTCCTGCAAAGTCTCTTTTGGAGGGAAAGGGGCCACTACTGGTCAATCACTGATTAAATAATATGAGAGATTTCTGTAAAACATGAGTAAGAAGTAGTGGAGGTGAGTATGCATGTTCACAGCATGAGCTACAGTTGATTCTTCACATAGACCTATCCGGATGTCCTATATGTGAGGTTGGCCACAGTGTGCCCTTCCCTATAGTGCCCATGGCCTACCACAGTGCCATACTTACTGTCATCCAAACATTTTTCAGTGCTTTAGCATACATTATACCTACATTGGTGATCAAAATTAGTGAACAATACACAATTTCCTTAATGTTAAAGTCATTGTTAAAGTCATTGTGTTGTCCTATGTGAAAATATCCTAATATGAGCAAATTAGCGGTATTTTAACCTTATTTCACAAACTGAATATATTCTAAAGCACAGACCAAAAATGTAAAGGAGATAAATGAAAAAGAACACCGATCAAAATTACACAACACTTTCAGATACCTGCAAGTTATTGCTGTTAATCTGGCACATGGTACTAATTTCCTTAGTTGTCTGACAAACTCTATTTAACTGACAGCCTAACTTTCCAGTTTGCACTCACTTTGTAAAAATAGTGTGTCTTTCCAAAGTGACTGAAACCCTCCGGCAGCAGGTTGTCCAGGTGAAGGCCAAAGGGGTCACCATCAGCCATAGAAACAGAAGTTGTTCATTCCAAGTCTGTGAATATCATATTGTTATAACATCACAAACTCTTTCAAGTCCCCCAAGAAGGCTGGTCGCCCTTGTAAGACAAATGCAAGTTAGGACAGGATAATGCAGAGAATCTCCATAGGTAATTGTTTCAACACAGTAGCTGGAATAGCTTGCCAGTTCAGCACTGCAAAGGGTAAGGCTCTGTCTCGTTATACAGTCTCAGAACATTTAAGTGCATTTGGACTGAGAGGCCACTCTGCAGTGACCAAACCTCTCATTAGCAGAAAGAATCAACAGCCTTTGTTGAGGAGCATGTTGTTTGGACAGAGGAGAAGTCATCCACAGTTCATTTTAGTGATGAAAGCAAGTTTAATTTATTTGGGTCTGATGGGAAATATGTTCATCACTATACTAGGGAAAGACTGATCTCAAAGTGTGTAAAGAATTCAGTGAAAGGTGGAAGAAGTGCAATGATTTGGGGAATGTTTTCAACTGCAAGGGTTGGGCCTCTCATATAGTGTGTATCAGAACCTTCTTCAACAACACATGGTTCCTTACTTGAGTTCAGCACTCTATCAGCCAGCAATTTTCATGCAGGACAATGCCCTCTGTCACACAGCAAAACGTGTAAAGCAGTTCCTTGAAACAGAAAGCATTGATACAATGAAGTGTCCACCACGGAGCCCTGATCTAAATCCAATAGAAAACCTCTGGAAAATACTTGGTGATAAAGTTTTGGCAAAGAAACCCTCAACAGTCACAGAACTATGGAAGAGACTGGAAGAAGAGTGGAGAAAAATCACATTAGAGCAGTGTGAGAGACTAGTGATGTCCTGTGGCCAGTAGATGTGCTGAAGTCATTCAAAGCAAAGGCTTGTACAAAGCAAAGGCCTGCACACTTCTTACTGATTGGTGACTGTTGTAACCTTCACAACATTTAGTTTTAATCTTTCTCTATGCTACAGTCATTGCTGTTCTCCAATTATGATCATAGCGTTTGGTGTAAAATAAAGGATTTAAGTTGATAAACTTTGGTTATTTTGGAAAAAAACACTGTTCTAGTGGCATGGTGCACCCCTTACAAAAGAACCTTCAAATGTTGATCAATGTAGATTACATTCTGCCTGAAAAATCAAGTAATCATACATTGTTCTTTCATTTTGATATATAAATGTCCTTTATGTACAATGGCATCAGTGGATGCTTTACATGAACACACAAGCAGTCTGAATATGTGCAAGATATGTGGCTTCTTATTGGGCTTCCTATTGAGTATTATTCATTTCTTCACAATACAAAAAATCAATGAAGGACTAGATATCTAAAGGGAAAGAAGAGAAGATATAAAGGAGAAACAGCTGGAAAAACTCCAAAAGATTATTTCAAATAAAAGAGGAAAAAAAAGTGGAGGACCAGCAGAATTGTGATCATATGCGAGTACTTGGAGGCATTGTAGTGTATACGTATAGATTATAAATACCAGTAGAGCTGACAAGTCACAGGGATCAAACCGATGGGAGACTTGTTTTGTTCAAGTTGTTCTACAGGGTGGGTCATTTATATGTTTGCACCTAAATAAAATGGTAATGGTTGGTGATATCAACTTCCTGTTTGTAGTACATTAGTATATGGGAGGGGGAAAACTTTTCCAGATGGGTGGTGACCATAGCGGCTTTTCTGAAGTTGGCCATTTTGGATCCAACTTTATTTTTTTCAATGGGAAGAGGGTCATGTGACATCAAACTGATTGAGAATTTCATAATAAAAACTACTGTGTGCTTGGTTTTAACGTAACATTATTCATAAGTTACAGTATTTACAAGTTTATGGCCACTTATAAAATGTGTTCAAAGTGCTGCCCATTGTGTTGGATTGTCAATGCAACCCTCTTCTCCCACTCTTGACACACTGATGGCAATACCACAGAAGAAATGCTAGCACAGGCTTCCAGTATCTGTTTCAGATGCTGCACATCTCGTATCTTCACAGCATAGACAATTGCTACATGATTCAGATATCCAGTGGTATTGAGGTTTCCATTGTTGAAGAATGGCCCCACTATCTTTGTACCCCATATACCACACCATACCATCAATTTTTATGTTCCAACAGTCTTGGAGGGATCTATCCACTGTGGGTTAGTGTCAGACCAATAGCGCTGGTTTTGTTTGTTAACTTCACCATTCACAAAAAGGTTTTCCTCATCACTCATCTGAAGGCAATTGTCTATGCTGTGAAGATACGAGATGTGCAGCATCTGAAACAACGGATACTGGAAGCCTGTGCTGGCATTTCTTCTGCAGTGTTGCTATCAGTGTGTCAAGAGTGGGAGAAGAGGGTTGCAGTGACAATCCAACACAATGGGCAGCACTTTCAACACATTTTATAAATGGTCATAAACTTGTAAATAACTCATGAAAGAATAAAGGTACGTTAAAACCAAGCACACCATTGTTTTTCTTATGAAATTCTCAGTAAGTTTGATGTGTCACATGACCCTCTTCCCATTATAAAAATAAAGTTGGATCCAAAATGACCGACTTCAAAATGGCCGCCATGGTCACCACCCATCTGGAAAAGTTTTCCCCCTCCCATATACTAATGTGCCACATACAGAAAGTTGATATCACCAACCATTCCCATTTTATTTAGGTGCATCCATATAAATGGCCCACCCTGTAGAGTCGGAGCACAAGCAGAAAACAGAACATGATTTTGTGTCATACTGCTTTCTTGAAGACAGAAAAACAAGCAAATATGATGCAGGATAACTGTATACTAATACAGATAGTGTAAAACATAGTAGACCTTAGCACCATTGTCTCATCGGGATATAGTTACTTCATTTGTTTCATGTCTTATTGATGATTGTTCTTGTCAGTATGTACTTCTATGAAGTGAATGAGTGTGGATTCCCACGGTTCTCCAGCTGTCGTTAAACTACATCTCCCAGCATGGACTGCACCGAAGCAACATAATAAATGAAGTCTCGGAGAGTTTGCTGAGAGCTGCACTGTAACAACAGCTGGAGATGTACATGTTTTTGGAACACTAGAAGAAAAAAAAGAAGAAGAAAACCTGAAATGTTTTTGTTGTGAATTAATGTACTAATAAAAAATAATGTTTGAGTGCTCAAAACACTATACTTATTTGTTTAAGAAACTACAATACCGTAAGTTGAGTACCTTGTGAGTATTGTTGGCACAGTTAAGCTTCGTCTCAAAAGGTGCCCACATCTGTATCTATGTAGTCTATCACCGGAAAGTCAATGGATGAAAATATTTATTCTAGATCTATGTTATCCATATTCTGTATCTATATGGTATCTTTATTCTGTATATATCTATTGATAAAAAAAGCATTTTCTTTATCTTATTCCATAAAATCAGTCATAATGGATGGGGTACAGCAGGTGATGTATTTCGAGTCAATACAACTCAGACTCATAATGAGAGTCGAAACATGTCAAGTGCATTAGTCCTTAAAATTGGTCATCATGGATGGGGTACAGTAGGTGATGTGTTTAACTCATTACGACTCAGACTCATAACAAGAGTCGGAATGGATCAAACACATTAGTCCATTAAATCGGTCATCATGGATAGGGTACAGCAGGTGACGTGTTTCGACTCATTACTACTCAAATTTGTAACAAGAGTTGAAAAGCGTCAACTGCTGCGCCCCATCCATGATGACCGAATTTATGAAATATAATAAAATACTTTTATTGAAGATCCAACACTTTTTTATTTGTGAATATATTGTTGTAACCCTTGAGTCAATGGGTTAACTGTATTCCATGTGAGTGTGTCTCTTCCATGAATTCTGCATTGTGAATCTTTTTAGACCCTCATTCTCTCAGTACAGGGGAGGAGCGTAGGGAGGATCAGAGAAGGTAAGCTCTGTCACAGATTGCTTGAGTGAGGTACAGATGTTGATGAGCAGCAGTTAAAAGGAGCTTCTTAAAGATCTTGAATTGTGCATTGAAATAATACTGAAACAACACTGCAGCATAGTGAACAACATTGAAATAACACTGCTGCTTGGTATTAGTGAGAGAACGAAGGAAAATAAAGGTAATGAAGTGTATTACTATAATTATGAACTTTACAAATGCTCCATACTCAACACCATTGTGCTGACTGTGCCATTCAGCAGGATCCCTAGGAAAAGAGGTCTATGGTGCACAAGGAGATTGAGCAATGTCTTAATATCAGGAGATGAATGATGTTTCGGGGTTTTGGGAAAAGGAAAGTAGTCAATGAATAGTGAGAAGTACAGTGGATAAATGAATGGGGAAAAAGGCATAATAAAATATTGCAGTAGAAAACTGTGTGTAATTAACTGGGGAAGAGCACAATAGATAGTAAATTGGAATGGCTATGGTACAGCAATTAATGAATTGGATTCATGTACAGTATAATGGGGGAGATAAATTGGTATTAAATTTATATTTTTATTGGTGGCACATAGTGATACATAATTTGTGGTTAATAGGGGATGCTGGTTCATTAATTTAATAATGATAATAATTTTTCTATAAGGGGGTGCACAGTGCCCACTTATGTATTAAAAGCGAGGTGCATGTTTAATATTCAGAAATACAGCATGGGGAAATTTTATTATCCAAGAATTACATTTATCTAACTTTGGTATTTTCAGGGGTGAGATGATCTGATGAAAAGTGGAGAACAGAACGCAGAATACTCTGGGTAGATGAGCCATGGTTTCAAGAAGTCTATACGAACGTCTGACCAAAGATAGAAAAAAAGGAAAGAAACCTAAGTGAGATATCACCAGAAAGTAACTAGATGTGAATATTTATTCTTATCTATACTATATGGCTTGAATATGGATGATAGCTGCAAGAATTTAGTTTGTAAAAACAGCCTCACTTACTTTGAATAACGCCATCCCTTATTACATCATGTCTTCTTTTAGTATGTGTAATCCACCCATTATAATATAGTATCTCTTATGTATAATTCATTCATTATTACATTGTTTCCTCCCTTTTATAATTAATACATCCATTATTACAGATTGCTTTATATAACTAGGCCCATCCTTTTCATTATGTACAATCAATTAGTAATGACACTGAAGGCATCAAAACGAAGAATTACCACATGTGGAATTATATACTTAACAAAAAGTGTAAAACAACTGAAAATATATCTTATATTCTAGGTTCTTCAAAGTAGCCACCTTTTGCTGTGATTACTGCTTTCCACACTCTTGGCATTCTCTTGATGAGCTTCAAGAGGTAGTCACCGGAAATGGTTTTCACTTCACAGGTGTGCCCTGTCAGGTTTAATAAGTGGGATTTCTTGCCTTATAAATGGGGTTGGGACCATCAGTTGTGTTGTGCAGAAGTCTGGTGGATACATAGCTGATAGTCCTACTGAATAGACTGTTAGCTGCTTTTTTCTTGCCATAATACATATTCTAAGTAAAGAAAAATGAGTGGCCATCATTACTTTAAGAAATGAAGGTCAGTCAGTCCAAAAAATTGGGAAAACTTTGAAAGTTTCCCCAAGTGCAGTGGCAAAAACCATCATGCGCTACAAAGGAACTGGCTCACATGAGGACCTTCCCAGGAAAGGAAGACCAAGAGTCACCTCTGCTGCGGAGGATAAGTTCATCCGAGTCACCAGCCTCAGAAATCGCAGGTTAACAGCAGCTCAGATTAGAGACCAGGTCAATGCCACACAGTTCAAGCAGCAGACACATCTCTACAACAACTGTTAATAGGAGACTTTGTGCAGCAGGCCTTCATGGTAAAATAGCTGCTAGGAAACCACTGCTAAGGACAGGCACCAAGCAGAAGAGACTTGTATGGACTAAAGAACACAAGGAATGGACATTAGACCAGCGGAAATCTGTACTTTTATCTGATGAGTCCAAATTTGAGATCTTTGGTTCTAATCACCGTGCCTTTGTGCGACGCAGAAAAGGTGAACGGATAGACTCTACATGCATGATTCCCACTGTGAAGCATGGAGGAGGAGGTGTGATGGTGATGGGGTGCTACGTCAGATGACCTGGCCTCCACAGTCACCTGACCGGAACCCAATCGAGATGGTTTGGGGTGAGCTGGAACGCAGAGCGAAGGCAAAAGGCCCAAAAAGTGCTTAGCATCTCTGGGAACTTCAAGACTGTTGGAAGACCACTTCCGGTGACTACCTCTTGAAGCTCATCAAGAGAAAGCCAAGAGTGTGCAAAGCAGTAATCAAAGCAAAAGGTGGCTACTTTGAATAACCTACAATATAAGACATATTTTCAGTTGTTTCACACTTTTTTGTTAAGTATATAATTCCACATGTGTTAACTCATAGTTTTGATGCCTTCAGTGTGAATCTACAATTTTCATAGTCATGAATATACAGAAAACCTTTTGAATGAGAAGGTGTGTCCAAACTTTTGGTCTGTATTATATGTATTATATGTAATTTATATATATATATATATATATATATATATATATATATATATTATATGATTTGTACTTAAGGAGGACACTGGCATTATAAGATGGACCCCATTTAACATTAAACAATTTATTTCTGTATTCCTTCACCAAAAAGGGTTATACTTTGTTTCATTGTGCTTAAAAACTAGCAATCACTAGGCTGAAAAAAAATCAGTAGATAATAGAATTAGTATGGTCATTCCAAGAGAAATAGTCTACATAAAGCAATAACTGCAAGATGCAGCTTACCCTGATCAATCTAAGCTCAGCAGGGTACTGGGCGGCTTTGAACTGAGTTATGGAAGAACAGATCTTCTATTAGCTGGCTAGATCAATGGCTCTTTGAAGAGACAAGCCTTTAAAAATATATATCTACATTAATTCCTTAGAAGAACATACTGTATATGTATAAATATGCAAGTGCAGCTAAACCTGTTTTTTTTTTCTTGAAATGCCAGGTATAGAAAAATCATACATAATCCACAATGGGGCATGTACGAGAAGGGGGACCACCAATACCAGCTCCTAGTTCACATACGAGGGTTTGCACATTTAGGTGAAATGTATAGCGGCACAAAGATATGCCGACTCCCTACGTTGCAATACACACTGCTAGCCAAAAGAGCCTGGCAGCAGATTTCAGCTTGCCTGTGTCAGACAGCACATGGCAGAGATGTCTTGTGCTACCCATGCCTGCACAATGAAGTCAGCTATCAGCTTCTGCACCAGCTATTAAGGAGAATACCGCACGTCATGGGTGTAAATAAGAATAATCCTTTGTTTCTTTCATCCTGGAACCCTTTCTGGTATAACGTCCACAATCTTGGGTCCTTTCCCGGTATATTGTCCCCCATCTTGAGCTCCTTACTTGTATAATGTTTCCCATCCTGAACCCCTTCCAGTAATAATTTCTCCAATTCCAAGCCTTATACTGATTTTGCTATAGTTTATTGTACTGTGTACAAACATGGGTGTGGCACCCCCTTCTTTAAGCTTGGCATTTTATTTACATATCTTCCCCTGACCAGGTGTCTGAACATTCGGGTTCTAGTACTCCTTTGCCCCATCTACATTGAGGGCAGCACAGTGGCTCAGTGGTTAGCACTGTTACTTTGCAACGTTGGGGTCCAGGCTTCAAATCCCCCCAAGGACAACATCTGCAAGGAGTTTGTATGTTCTCCCTGTGTTTGTGTGGGTTTCCTCTGGGTTCTCCTGTTTCCTCCCACACTCCAAAGACATACTGATGGAATGTTTAGATTGTGAGTCCCAATAGGGACAGTGATGATCCCATCTGTAAAGCGCTGTGGCATTAATAGCCCTATATGAGCTATAAAAATAAGGTTTTCTGACACAAGGTGAGGCTTTGATATCAGATGACAGGGCCATCCACCTTGTCTCGGTAGAATGGCTTTTAAGCTTTTTTGATCAATAACAGTTTTCTAACTACACTATATGTACAATTACTATTTACTTACAGCAGGGTATATGTATTTTTTTTTCTATTTTAGTTTTTTCAATTAAATGGCCACAGTGTCAACATGTTCCATTGCAATACATGTATACCAACTTATGCTCCTGCACATTTCTTTGGTTTTGCTATAGTTTTTCATATTCTGTACAAAAAAGGGCACGCCCCTCCTCCTTGAGATGGTCATTTTGTTTATATAGCTTTCCATGGCCAGGTGTCTGAACAGTCCGGATCGGGTTCTGTTCCACGTTTAAAAAAGAGATGATAGAACCACCTTGTCGTGGTGGGATGGCTTTTACACTTTTTTTTTTATCAAAAACAGTGTTACTAAGCACCCTATGTTATTTATATGTACTATTACTATTTATTTACTTACAGGGTATATGCTCATTTTGTTTCTATCTTAGGATTTGTCACTTCTGAGCCCCTTCCTGGTATAATTTCTGCAATCCTGGGCCCCTTCCTATCATAATGTCATCCATCTTGGACTCTTTCCTAGCAGAATGTTCCTTATCCTGAAAAACTTTCAGGCATAATGTTTCCCATACTGGGCCCTTTCCTGTAATAATGTCCATCCTTACTCCCCCCCAAAAATCAGAGTCCTCTTCTATAGCCAACACAGTGTCGGAGTGACTTCAGCAGCCCACTACGGCGCAATATGCCACTGCCTGTCAACCTGTGATGGTACGCCATTATGTATTGCTGGCAGGGAGCCATGAGGCTCCTGCTCTGCAATCCATTTCAGGGGATGAATTGTGAATGTGTTCGCGAAGAGGGCCCTTCTCCAACACGGACCTGGCTGTGGTTGCACCCTCTTTGGCTACTATCATTATGCTTTTATTTATTCTTCATCTTTTTCTGCTGTTTTCCCTCAATATACATCTTAATTAATAGCAGTCTATTACTTTCTAATTACAGAGTAAGAGTAAAATTATCAACAACAATATTCAACTTGAAACATCATGTTGAATTAATTTTCATTTAGTGGACTAATGAATAGAACTAATGTTGCCTTAAATGAATGAACTTCTCAAAATGTGTGAAATTGCAAAATGCTTGTAAAAACAAGAGCAGTGAGATTTTTAATGTTATAGTTTACTAGTTGCTAACAGCCTAGATTTCTGGCCATCTCTGCAGCCTATTAGTTGTAGCTAGCCTCCTGGTCTCCTGGCAATGAGCTCAGCACTTACAAGTTTTTTTTATAGAACTTAAAATAGAGCTTGTAAGTGCTGCTCTGAAGCTTGTTGGAAGGTTAAATTTGATCACTTATAGTGTCCCTGCACTTGTTCAGTGTTGTATATCAAAGCTGCCTCTGTTTTCACCAATGGAGGGGGTGCCGTTTGGGCAGTAACACAACCATGCAGTCTCTCATAATGGTCAAATAATAAGCAGCAGATGACCCAGTTGCAACCAGGAACCTGAGAGTAAGGAGAGAGGTGTGCACCTAAAGACATGGACAAATCTTTTAAGACATTTATTTTGAGATGATTTTTACTTGTCACCATAGTAAGCTGGAATGTGCCAAGTTTTATCCTCTGTCAATGCTAAATATCATTCTTTGAATTGACCTTTAAGGAAACTGCTCTTAAGGTGGTGTCTCACGTGGCGATTCTGGCCTGCGATGTCGGAAGCGATGTATAGGTGCACGCTCGCTTCCGACATCGCAGGCCAGCTGTCACACGGCACGACGTTGCCGGTGACGCGGCGGTGATGCGGGCGGAGAAGTCGCTCGCTGGGCTGGGCTCAGCGCAGCGAGCGATCCTCAGCAACGCTGCGATATAGGCTGGATCGCGCCGCCAACAGTGTCAGACGGCGCGATCCAGCCTAATCGCTGGTCACAGGTTGACAGGTTTATGAACATGTTCATAAACCTGTCAACCTGCGACCAGCGATAATTTGCAGTTGCGTCGCGCTGTCACACAGCGCGACGCACTTGTGATATCGCCCGCGAAATCGCTGTTACGTCACTTCTCGGCGATGTCGCGGGCGACATCGCCACGTGTGACAGTACCTTTAGAGTTTGGACAATTTCTCAAAAACAGAGAAAACAGTTTGGATTATTGAACAGTTCTGTGGCTTTGTGGATACATTAAAGGGGTTCTCCCACAAACATAGATAATTCCAAAATCAATAGATCTTGGAATAATCATAACTCCCACAATTGGATGTTTCAAAAATGTTCCTGTGCGGAGATAATCTTATATATGTGTCCCTCTATGTACTGTGTAATGGCCATCTGACCATACAGGGACATGGTCTGATCATACCACATCTCCTGTGCGGAGATAATTTTATATATGTGTCCCTGCTGTGTACTGTGTAATGGCTATCTGACCATACAGGGACATGGTCTGATCATACCACATCTCCTGTGCGGAGATAATCTTATATATGTGTCCCTGCTATGTACTGTGTAATGGATGTGTCTGACTGTACAAGGACATGGTCTGATCATACCACATCTCCTGTGCTGAGATAATCTTATATATGTGTCCCTCTATGTACTGTGTAATGGCCATCTGACCATACAGGGACATGGTCTGATTATCTCCGCACAGAAAATGTGGTATAATCTTATATATGTGTCCCTGCTGTGTACTGTGTAATGGATGTGTCTCAGCACAGGAACATTATTTTAAACACATCAAATTGTGGAAATTATTATAATTATTCCAAGCTCTATTGATTAAAATTAACTTTCTTCTTGGCCCTTTAATGCTATAGGAAGGAATAATGCAAATATGGTATTGGAAAACAGGAGTTTGGTCTTTGTTTTAAGATGCAGAGATTTCCTGACACTTGGAGTTGGTCTACTGCTATAGAATAGCAACAATGTGAATATATTTTTATGAATGGAATAATTTTCTCCAAATCTACAGTGTTCTGACTTCAGCTCCGCCTCTCCATATTGTATGTTGTATCTCAATGATAAATTTGTTACAACTTGTGACAGAGTAACTTTTTAGGTATGTTTAGTGTACTGAGTGTTAGGAAACAGCAGCAGTCCAGTGAGTCAAATGATTAATTTTGTATAAATTGTGACTTTGTGACTATAGGTTAGCACCCTCCTAGTTTAAAAAAAAAGGGAGACTAATGCGTCTTTTTACAAATTTTGGGGGAACAGCTATTCTACTGGTGGAGAGTATTTTGCCAGCCGGCAGTGAGGAGACGTAAAGCCGCAAAGCAATTGTGACTCTTCATGATGGTTGAAAAAAAAAAAGAGTAAATATATATATTTTTTAAAGTACAGTGATTCTTCCTTTTCGTCGATAATCCGTCTGAACAGTATCAACAAAAACAGAAACCGACGAAAATCGAGGCAACGATTTCCACAGGAAACAATGTAAAATCAATTAATTTGCTTGAGACACTGAAAAAGACCTACAAAATAACACATTTTATAGTGAATAAAGATAGTGTATCATACTGGAAACACTCAGAAATGATTATAAAATTAATATGAAACACTAATTTATAGAATAACCAAACATTTAATATGGTATTTTATTTTTATAAATGCTCTTTTTAACATATGGAAGAAGAGTGAGGGGCGCACATTTTATGATTTGGAAGGGGAATCACGTGGGCCACCATCTTTTATTGCAAAATTAGCAGCGATGTACCAAGAAAAACTGAGACATCGACAAAAACCAAGACAAATTTTTCAATGAAAAAATTGACAAAAATGGAACTCGATGATAACCGAAAGCAAGGAAAACCGAGGTATCACTGTATAGTAAAGTATATTATCCTGCTCATCCATATGGAAATACGACAGATCTTTAGGAAAAATGTCTAAACTATACTTTACACTTTCTGCAGATTGCACTATGTACTGCCCCTATGACAGATAAAGCTGTAACCAAAATCTAGGACTATTGCCAGGGACTTTGCACAGACAGCACAGTGAACATGATAAAGAATGAACTCAATGAATAATATAAAGGATTTTCCTATGTAACAATGATGATAAAATTCTAGAATGACAGCTCCATCCCTACAATTCTATTCCAAAAAATATGACAGCAGCAAGGCGAACCAGGAACCTCAAACATACTGTAAATTGGGCATGACCCTTGGATATTTTATGGTTCATGTGATTCGGTTAGAAAGTGCACATGAAAATGCATCCAGAAAAGACATATGGTATCGCAAGACAAAAATACTGTATTACTCGTTCACTTGGATTCTGGTTTCCAGATGGCAACGCATTTGAAGGATTCTTATTTTGTGAGGCTTTCACATGCATAATACATTGGTGTCCTCTAAAGACCAGAGTGGCATTCCTGCTGCTCCCAGAGATTTGAGAACATATATCCAGTGATAGCAAAGTCAACACTTACAGAAAGTGTTTCACAAGAGCAAAGGAAACGGCATCTGGGAGGCAGACAAAAGGTGTTGGTCTGCAAGGATCTGTGTCACCATCTGCCACCTGATCAGTTTCTGAAACATTGATACACTGAATCATCTAATTAGAAATGCATGATTTGGCCTTTTGTAATATTAGGCACAGTCGGTATTTTTATGCCAATGTATTTTCCACAAAATGCATTTGCTCATGTCAACAATAGTCTCCATTGTTCAATTCCATGTCTTTAAATGTTATGGGGCTCGTTTAACTGTTACGGGGATAACTAAAGAAACAATGGTTTATCTATTTAGAGAATATTTTGATATCAAACTTCTCTAGAAGTAAAAATAAAATGGAAAAAAATAAGTAATCCAAGTGATCTTAAGGGTCTACAGCAGGGGTGGGCAACTCCAGGCCTCAAGGGCAGCACACAGTCCAGGTTTTCAAGATTTCCTTGGAACTTGACAGTTGGTCATTTAAATAATTGTAAATAACCAACTGTCAAATTCTAAGGAAATCTTGAAAACCTGGACTGTGTGCGGCCCTCGAGGCCTGGAGTTGCCCACCCCTGGTCTACAGTATACTCTTTATACTAGTTCATATTCACAACTTTTCATAATCTTGTAAGACAAAATTGATTTGAGGCTACTTTATGGACTTCTTTTCCTTGAAAATAGTAAATTTCATGAGCTCATGTACAATTTGTTCAAGAACACTTACCCTAACAAGATTAGTTCACTCATCCCTTGAATTGCTTAGTTCTGGAAGCCTGGTTACAATTTGTTCTATTCCTTTCCATGGTGGTAGGATAATCAAGATGCATATACAATTGTTTATATAGACAGGAAAATGTTACCCTTTTCCCACCATATCTGCTAGGGTTATTAAAACATCAATTATATTGGATATTATTTTAAATGAATAATGATCGGAAGTGCAGATGACTAGTCAGGAAAATAACGCCCCCTTGAATAGTCAAAGACAAGCCCTCATTTACATATCATAAGCAGACTTCAGAAATACTTTTTCTAAAGATCTGTTTATGTATGAAAAGACACGAATGGATGGCTGGGCAGGGATTACAGATATGTGTACAGAACTGTTGGTGGTTCTGGGGGCTCGGAGGACCTGACAGGTTCCCTTTAAATCATGAAATACCACTGGTGGACTATGTGCTTATATCCCTAATGTGCAGCTTTCCAAATATTGCTGTCTAATGGAGAGAATTAATCTTTAACTCTCCTATTGTCGCAACAATTGTGCTGATGGTATGTCTGCAGTAGAAACCACCTTTCTTGTGCTATGGACAGCCATCACAATTGTTAATTAGAACCTATCACACATGGTTGACTTTTTAATCTGGTTCCATCTTGAGTATAGGGGTTTATAGTCATTCCCCTTCATATGAATGCAAGCCCATACTAGATGTGAAGCAATGTGATAGTGTCAGCTACAGTTGCAATGGATAAATCCCACCTATTCACACACCACCATCATTTAGAAATCACCAATAAAATATCCTATTATTATTATCCTATTATTAGGATATTACCCTAATAGCCTAATATTATTAAACATATACACCTCAACATTAAAATTGCAACACCAAGAAGGAAAAATGGAGTTGTGAAGATCATTGGATCATTAAGGCTACTTTCAAATTAGTGTTCTCCTCCGCAGCGTTCTGCGGAGGGGAGCCGCAATGTAAGCGCAGCCCTGCAAGTCCCTATCTTTAGAATAGGAGTGCACAGTGCTGCGCTTACATTGCGGCTCCCCTCCGCAGAATGCTGCGGAGGGGAACGCTAATGTGAAAGCACCCTAAACATGTGAACAATAGGACAATTATGCATTTCTCTAAAGTGTCACATGGATAGAGACGTGCTGATCGATTCACAGAGGATCAAGTTTGAGTTGAATTTGCTGAAATTTGCAGTTTATCGTGTATTTGAACATTTCGAGATTGAATTTAAAGAAAATAAAATAAATAATTTTCCCAACATCATTTGCCACATTGCTGAAGCATCAGAGAACAGGCAATTGTCATTTTGCATTAATGCGTGGGTTTCCCCATAATCTCCTACAGATTATCATACCTTGTATAGGGGGGTCAGTACCTCGGCCATCACAGATCAGCACTTCCCAGCATAATTTGGAAGACAGAGTCATTTTTCATCTCCAGAGTCATTGCGTAAGTCTCTATGAGAATTTCTGGAAAATTGAGGTATCACTTCATAACCCTTCAGTTTGCATTACGCAAAGAAAATGTTAGCTCGGAATCATTTCCCATACTACTGAAGCATCAGAGTGCAGGCAAATGTCTTTTTGCCTGGCCTCATGGGCTTCCCCATAATGCCCTGCAGCTATGATATCTAGTGGATAATCATACCTTGTACAGCAGCTGAAAGTAGCAAAGTGTGCACTCAGTAATTCTATAAAGTATTTACATCAAATTTGTTTTTTTGAAAATAAAGAACTTAAAGAATATCTAATAAAAAGAGATTAGATACTGGGATTGGATCTAAAAATGAGTGGAGCGTTTGAAATTTCAACTTGCCAGTTTTAGAGAATTTTCATCAAAAAATTAATTGCAGTGAATAAATTTACAAAATCTTAATTCAGGAAACCTTGCAATTGCTCAGAAAATACACATTGGAGATAGGATTGAAAGAGAGAACTTCGCTAAAGCTTAAACTGTATCACAAAGAGAGAGCGGACCCCACTAACCGTAAGAGCTTACACTTTATAAAATAGAGACGGTAATGACACCACTGACCATAACAGCTTACAGTCTATAGGAGAAAGAGGATCTAGCAGACCATAAGAGCTTACAATTTATCAGTCTGGACTAAGGCTGGCTTCACATTTGCGCATGATGCGCAGCATATCTGAGCGCAGCAAAACGCAGGCACTATGCGCTCCTATGTTTAACATGGGAACACATAGTGCCTGTTTGTGGCTGCGCTCAGCTGCGTTTGCGTTCAGCTGTGCATAATTCATGCACAGCCGAACGCAAAATGTTTTTTTTTTTTTTGTGAGTAGCTGTGCACTTGTTTTATACGCAAGCAGACAGCTGCGCACAGAAAATGAATGGGATTCAATCTGTACGCATTGCCATCTGCTGGCAAGCGCACAGGCGCAACGGGTGATGACCTCCTCCCAGGTCATCTGCAGGTGAGTCCTGTCCCGCAGTTCTCTTCTTCTTTCTTCTTACTTCTTCCTTCTTTTCTCTCCCTGCCGCTGGTTCGTTTAGAATAGCGGGAAAGCTGGTGGTGAAGTCGGCTTTCCCACCCCGCTATTTCAAATGAACAGCTGATGAAGTCAGCTGTTCATCAGCTGTTCAATTGAAATAGCGGGGTGGGAAAGCCGACTTCACAGCCAGCTTTCCCACTGGTTATTCTAAACGAACCAGCGGCGGCAGGGAGATCAGCGGCGGCAGCCGGGAGGAAGAGATCAGCAGCGACTGACTGGATCTCCGCCACTGATTGGGTGGCCGGGCAGAGTCACTGTCATTTTCATATGAACGCATGCGGACAATCTCTGCTGCGTTCACATGAAAATGTTTGCGTTCGGCAATGAGTATGCGTACGCTGCAGTGCGGAATGCAAATGTGAACTCAGCCTAAATGTAGAAGAAAAAAGAAAATGAACGATTATGATTACAGGGGACAACCCCTGTAAGTCACTGTGTAAAATTGGCATATGTGACTTTATCATAGTTAATATGTGTCACATAGTATTATTGTGGCGTAACGTCTGCTACATTATCCGTAATCACGGAGGTATTCCTATATTATAATGGGGATTGAGGAATAGAGATATGATGATAGAGAAATATCCATCACTCTGCTTAGTCAATAGAGTAAGGTGCTCAAGAAGTGGTCCAGACCGTACAATAATGTAAAATAAACTCGGCACTAGTGATGATCAAATAAAAAGTTATTAAGGTTTGGATAAGAGTAACCCTCTGAACTGTTCCAGTATTTCACATGAATAACGATTGTAATGCAAGTCAATGGGGAACTTGAAAAGTTTTCAGAGGAATCTTCCAGAAAAAATGCTTGTGTTCCCCATTGACTTGCATTAGGTTCGTTATTTGTGACGAATACCGGAACAGTGTAAAGTATTCAGCTAGACTAATCCGAACCCAAGTAGCTCACTACTTGATCGTCTCTACTCTGCATTGAAAAATGATGGTGAATAAACTGTTAAAAAAAATTTTTTTATTTACCTTTCAGTCTCTAATTGTGGACCTTCATGAGAATATAAGCTGATTGTCAGGTGGTCAGTGAAAGCCGATGCATGGATATTCACATTTAAGGACCGAAATGTCCAAAAAAAATTAATTACGCTTGACTTCCATTACAATTGTTTATTCACCGTCAGTTTTGACTGCCAATTTTATTTGACATAATTCTATTATTGATGGTGTTATATAGATGTGAGCTCAGTGATTGGCTGAAGATTTGTTGATATGATATTACTACTGCAGGCTGCAGCTGAAAAGCAGACATTGGAACAGCACCAGAAATGCAGATTTGGACCCATAGAGTGAGTATTCATTTTTTCTTTTATCTTTAACATAGGCTTTCCAATGACATGCAAGAAAGTGAGGCCAGAAAACTATTTGTATAGAAATTTTAATTAGACATTGTATAGTAATGTAAGCAAATTACATTATTTGTTGAACTGTTATTTCATCAGTATATTGGTATTATTTAAGCACTGTATGTGGTACTAGACATTCTGTGACATTCCTACAGACACACGCTACAGTGTATTATTTTTGTGCAGAATGGTGGTAGTGGTAATACCATGGAGTAGGGCATTGTTGTGGAGTCAGATTTGGTGTCCATTTTGGTGGAGTCAGATGTTTGGCTTACCAACTTGATAGCCATGGTTTGTTGTGTCATAGCTGTGGAGTCAGAGTCGTGCACTCGGAGTCTGTGTCCATTTTGGTGGAGTCAGATTCAGGGAAATTAAGGAGTCAAATTCAGGGAAATTGAGGCGTTAGAGTTGGATGTTTGGCTTTCTGACTTCATAGCCATGGTTGTGGGGCTGAACTCATGGAGTCGGTGTACATTTTGGTGGAGTTAGAGTTGCATTAAGAGGAATTGAGAAGTTGGAGTCAGAGTCGGATGCTTGGCTTACCGAATCCACAGCCCTGGGTATAGTCCAGTCCTAGTCCTTATTCTGCCAACTCGGCCATTTATAGTATCTACTATATAATTGTCTAATGGCCACTTCCATCTGAGGCCGAAATCGCGCGCCGCAGATGGAAGTGGTCAGTATGCAAAAGAGCCGCGCAGCTCTCCTGAAAGCCCCCCACTCCTCCTGCCTGCGCTCCCCGTGGCACCCCCACATCTTCTGTCCTCCCCCCTCTCCCACCCTCCGTTGTCACCCCCGCCTGGCATTACCACAATGCATTGCTGAAGGCTTCAGGATGAGACTGTGTGGAGCAGGTCATGTGACAAGGCGGGCTGATGGGACGTCACACAGGCCGTGTCACATGACCGGCTCCACAGAGTGAGAGTGTCTTCCTGGAGCCTTCAGCAGCTGCAAGGCGAGGGTGACACCGGAGGGGGGAGAGGGGGGAGGACGCAGCACAGGGGGAGATGAAGAGAGGTGAGGAGGACAGGCACAGAGACAGGGGCACAGGCATAGAGGCAGGAGGGCACAGGAGGACAGGCACAGAGGAAGGGGGTTGTGGGGGGACATCCACAGAGTCAGGGGAGCGCAGTGAGAGAGGCAGGGGGACAGGCACAGAGACAAGGGGGCGCAGGGAAACAGGCAGAGAGGCAGGGGGACAGGCAGAGAGGCGCAGGGGACAGGCAGAGAGGCAGGGGGACAGGCAGAGAGGCAGGGATGTGCAGGGAGACAGACACAGGTGCGGGGGGGGCGCAGGGGGACAGCCACAGAGGCAGGGGGGCACAAGGGGACAGGCTGAGTGGCAGGGGACAGGCAGGGGGGCACAGGCACAGAGGCAGGGGGGCACAAGGGGACAGGCACAGAGGAAGGGGGGGCGCAGAAAGTGAGGCATTGGGACAGGCACAGAGGCAGGGGGATAGACAAAGGCGCAGGGGACAGGCAGAGAGGCAGGGGGAAAGGCACAGACGAATAAGATGCAGGGGGACAAGCACAGAGGCAGAGGGACAGGCACAGAGTCAGGGGGCATAGGGAGACAGGCACAGAGGCACAAGAGGATAGGCAGAGAGGCACAGGGGGACAGGTATAGAGGCTGGGGGACAGGCAGAGAGGTAGGGGGACAGGCAGAGAGGCAGGAGGCATAGGGAGACAGGCACAGAGGCACAAGGGGATAGCCAGAGAGGCGCAGGGGGACAGGCATAGAGGCAGGGGGCGCAGACGCAGGAGACTGCACAGACGGGGGAGACAGGCACAGAGACGAGAGAAAGTGCAAACACACCACCCTCCCAATGCGATAGCAGGAGAAACAGGAGGAGAAACAGGAGTGGGGACAAGAGGAGAGGCGTAGGAGCGGGAACAGCAATAGCGGTGACAGGAGGAGAGTCGGAGGAGCAGGGACACGAGGAGCGGTGACAGGAAAAGTGATGCAGAAGGAGACACGGAGGAGCAGTGACAGGAGGAGCGATCACAGGATGAGAGATGGAGGAGCCGTGACAGGAAGACAGACAGCAAGAGGAGCGGTGACAGGAGGAGAGACGGCAGGAGGAGAGATGACAGGAGGAGCGGTGACAGGAGGAGCGGTGATAGGAGGAGCTGTGACAAGAGAAGCAGTGACAAGAGAAGCAGTGACAGGAAGAGAGACAGGAGTGGGAACAGGAGAAGCAAAGACAGGAGGAGAGATGGAGGAGCGGGGACAGGAGGAGCAGTGACAGGAGGAGAGACGGAGAAGTGGGTATACAAGGAGAGACGGAGGAGCGGTGACAGAAAAAGCAGGGACAGGAGGAGCAGTGACAAGAGGAGAGACGAAGGATCGGGACAGGAAGAGAGATAGAGAAACTGGTACAGGAGGAGCAGTGAGAGGAAGAGAGACAGAGGAGCGGTGACAGGAAGAGCGGTGACAGGAGGACAGATGGAGAAGCAGGGACAGGAGGAGCGGTGACAGGAGAAGAGACGGAGCAGCGGTGACAGGAGGAGTGGGGACAAGAGGAATGGTGACAGGAGGAGCGGTGACAGAAGGAGCAGGGACAGGAGCGGTAACAGGAGGAGAGACGGAGGAGTGGTGACAGGAAGAGTGGGGACAGGAGGACAGATGGAGGAACGGGGACAGGAGGATCGGGGACAGGAGGAGAGGCAGAGGAGTGGTGACAGGAAGAGTGGGGACAGGAGGAGAGACGGAGGAGCGGTGACAGGAGGAGCAGTGTAGTTCACTCAAGTTCACTGAACAAGTTCTGTCAGTCACAGTATGTCAACTAAATACATATTCTAGAATACCCAATGCGTTATAATTGGGCCACCATCTAGTGTATTATATAGATGTCCATTCCTACCTAATTTGATGCTTGTCTAGAAACATCAAAAGTGTTACTGTTTAGACAAGTGCATCGGTCACAAGGATCGGGGTACTCGGACTCTGGGATATCAATCTGTTCAGTAGTCACGGTGGCAAACCTAGAACCCGTGGCCCTGACCGAGCATGAAAAAGGATATTTACAGGGGAAATAAAATCTTTCGTGGCACCATCCATGAATTCTGATCAGAATGACCAGTGCTGCTTGTAGAGACCCCGGGGAATAGATGTTGTTACAGCTAGGTGTATCACTCCCCATGGACGGAGTGGGTCCCCAGGGTTTGGTATAGATGTAATGTGGACGATGGTGGTAGTTGTTGGTACAGGGAGGCGCAGAAAGAGTGGACAGCTACAGAGATTGCAGTTCTTACCAGTCTCTTTACTTGTTCTTGTTGCAGAGACAACTCAGCCAGGTACTGTGCTCTCCCAGTGTGCAGCTTGGCTATCCCTCAGATAGTCCAGTTCCATTCCACTGAGACACCGTACATAAGCCTTTCTGTGCTGCTCTTTCTGACACATTCTCCTCTTGTTCCTCCTCCGTGCCCTCATGCTACAAGTCCCTAGGCAGGCAACTGTGGGCCCTGCTGAGCGACGGTTGACACGTCCTCTTGACCCTCTATAGTCACTGTGCCTGGGAGTGTACACGGTGTTGGCCACTGCACCTGCAGTTCAGTGGCCTTCGGTTTCCTGGCTTGATCATAGAGTTTCACACCAGATTGGGGCCGGTACCCTCATGCTGCCAGTTCCTCTACCATAACCTGGAAGTTGGCTGTAGATTCGGGGTTCTCTGAACTGTGGTTTCCTCGGCCAACCTACCCACTAGTCCTGGTAGGCTCCAGCTCCAGTGTCCCCTAGAACTCCATCTTGCTTCTCCTCCTAGCTCTGTCTAACTAACCCCTCCCACCCTCCTAAACCTACTCCTTCCTCCAACCAGTAGATAGGGTCTGCCCTCTAGAGGGTTTCTTCCACCTTGTATCTCCCTGGACTGGAGTTAGGTTAAGTGTTGGGTGCGTGGTCGGGTGTTCTCATCTTTGTGTCACCATCTTACCTGAGATCAATGGCACCACACCTGTGGAGTAGGTGCAGTACCACTGAGGTGACCAAGACGCAGGGGCGACACACAATCTTTTCAAGGACTGACAACATACGTCTACAAGTACAACACAGCAGAATTTAGGCTATTTTTTTGAATAATTCAGTAATTTTATGATGATCAGACACAGTTTGTTGGATCATAGGAGACTCGCACTATTGTGCTAGCTTTCCTGATCTAAATAACTTTCTGTCCAATTGAAAAGATTTTTTTTTTAAATAATGATAGAACATTGAGGTTTAATTTAAGTTTATAAACAAGAAGTTCCCATAAAAACGGGATAAACTATAACTAAGCTGTACTGTAAACAGTGAAAATAAAACAATCACCATCTCAATATTATAATATTTAGTAACTGTCCATTTACCAATAATATGTTAGATATATATTCAACTGAAACAGTTTAAGGAAAAAACTCTAGTGAAGAGGGATGACCAAATGAAAAACATATCCCTTTACACCAGAAATGCAAAGATGCTTTCAGAAGTTGCTTATGGGGGACATTTATATGGGGTAAAATAAGCAATCTATGTCTTCTGAATATAGAAATCTATTCGTACCCCAGGTTGTTTTGTAGTTTGTGTTCTTCCTTTTAGATTATTTGCAGTAACCTAAACAACACAATCCAAATATTGGCCTCTGTGAATCACAGGTTTAGTGCACATTTTATCATTCACTCCTTAATAGCATAAAATATTTTCATATTTTCTTACAATATGAGAATATAAGTAATAAATGAATAAAGTGCTTACGCACATTCAACAATAGCTTTTCGTGGAAACATACACTGATAATAAGCTGGGACCTGCAGTGAGCACTGCTGACTCCTTCATAGTCAGTATGTATGTGCAACACTGGGGTTAGGGTCTAGGCTACGTTCACACATAGCGTATTTCCCATTTTTATTTATGCTGTGCTTTCCCCCAAATGCGCATCTGCGTCTGCGTTTCCCAGCAAAGTAAATGGACGTTCGCTTTTGCCGTTTAGACGCTATGCTATTTTCATTCGCACTTTTGTGGGCGAAAGCGCGCGCGTAAAAGAATGACCATGTAAATTCTTTGTGCTTAATAGCACGCTTCCTCCCATAGGCTCCTGTCACGCGCTTAGTTGGCGCTGACATTGCTGGATGCTGCTGTGTATGTTGTTTGTCTTTAAGAGCTGCATGGTTTATAGTTGTCAAGGTCTTTGCCTCCTGTGTTGTGCTCCAGAACTGCATTCACTATTATATTCAACTGCTGGTTGAGGGGTTAATGTGTGACTCACCTGGAATCCCCTCCCTCTGGCTTTAAATAGCCTTCCCTCTCCTCTGTCAGGTGTTGCTGATAGCCATTTGCTGTAGGTCTTGGTGCTGTGCTGATGCTTAGCTGCTGGATTAAGTCTTTCCTTGGGAGAAGCTGTGATCCCTGACCCGTGGGTGGAGGTAGGGGCCCTCAGCCTAGGGCTAATCAGGAGTTTTAGGGTACAGGGTGGCGGCTCGGAACTCCTCACCACCAGAGGTACCTCCGAGATCAGGGCGAGCCAAGGACCCCAGCATCGGGTCAGATTAGGCTCTCCGGACCCCCTTTTGCCCATTTCACCTACCTGTTACCTGATTCCCTTAACTTCCAAGCAAGAGAGCGCCATTACAAGGAGCTGGAATACACATTGTCGATCAGATAATGCTGTATTCCAGCGCCTAAGCGCGGGCGCAGGGGAAGTGATGTCACACAGGGGAAGAAGAATCCGGTGTTTCACACGGGTCACATGTCACATGGGAACAGGATTATTCCTGCCCCCTTGTGTCATCACTTCCTCCTGCACTTTTGGGGAAAAATGCGGCTGTAAAAAAACGTGGTGTGTAAATGCACCACTTTTTTTTACCGGCGCTAAATAGCTCGCCCGCAAAACATGGCAAAAAACGCACCCACCAAAAAGCTCTGGAAATACGCTACTTGTGAACATAGCCTTAGGCCGTGTTAGCTGTCACTCTTAGCCAGGAGGTGCACTTATGGATCGACCCATGGTACACTGAGGTCTTAACTACACCAGGGGTGCCCCAAGGTCCTACTTACACCAAGGGTGCCCCAAGGTCCTAGCTACACCAGGTGTGCCCCAAGGTCTTAGCTACACCAGGGGTGCCCCGAAGGGTAAGCTATACCAGGGGTGCACCAAGTTCTTAGCTACACCAGGGTGCACAAAGGTCTCAGCTACACCAGGGTTGTACCAAGGTCTCAGCTACACCAGTGGTGCACCAAGGTCTCAGCTACACCAGGGGTGCACCGAGGGCTTAGCTAAAGGAGGGATGCACCAAGGTCTCACTAACACCAGGAGTGCACAGAGATCTTAGCTACATCAGGGGTGCACAGAAGTCTTAGCTTCACCAAAAACGCAAGAAAGATCTTTGCTACACCAGGAGTGCACCAAGGTTTTAGCTACACCAGAGATGCACCATGTTCTTAGCTACACCAGGGGTGCACCAAGGCCTTAGCTAAACCAGAGGTTCACCAAAGACCTTTGAAATGAATGATATGAATGAAATGTATACTACTTGTATAATTATTATAGCAGATAAGTCTCTTACATAACTGTTTAATTATGTTTAATTTACGTTTCTGATGTGACAGACCCCCTTTAAAATTACTTTACTGTTTTTATTTTGTAGACATTAGCCCAGGACGTATAAGCCAACATACTGATTCCTTTTATTTAGTTTAGAAATGTTATTCATAAACCATTCCACTCTGCAGTTATGTTTCTCTTTTCGACACAAAATCATATCTATTCTTTGTAATTGATTCATCAATGTCCACAAACTCTGCATTTAGGATGAAATGCTTCTATAAATTGGGAGTTAGAAGCTGTGGCCATCTTACAGTGCCCCTGGCAATGACAAAATGTTTCTTTTGTTTCTATCTTTTTAATAAATTGCTTCTTATAGCATGCTAATATAACCCATATAACAAGAACAGAGTATTCCAGGGAATTCCAGCATACTATGGGTTGTGTAAGCTTAGCGAAATGCCATCTCACATTGCCAATAGTGACAATGAACCTGTTACATAAATGTCCATAGGGAGCAATGAGATTATGCTTAAAGAGGACCTGTCACCAAACCAGGCATGGTGATCTAATTACAGCACTGGATGCAGCATGTCTGCAGCATGAAGACAAGGGGTCCCCCAGCACTTGAGCAGCCCTGTATCCCGAGATAATACAGTTAGAAAACTTACATGCTCCAGCCACTAAGGAGGTGGCTAGGGGCAGGAGCCAAGGGCAGATTCACACTCCCTGCCTGTGTAATCTGCCCACCGCTGCCAATCATTCTCTCCCTCTTCAGCAGCATTTAAACAGAGTTTTTTTTTTTTTTTTCAAAACTTGCCGTTTGGCTCCCCCGCTCAGGGGGCGGGGCTAAACAGACTTTCTGGGAGAGAGAAAAAAAACTGTTTAAATGCTGCTGAAGAGGGAGAGAATGATTGACAGCGGTGGCCAGATTAAACATGCAGGGGTTGTGAATCTGCCCTTGGCTGCAGCCCCTAGCCACCTCCTTAGTGGCTGGAGCATGTAAGTTTTCTAAGTGTATTATCTCGGGGTACAGGGCTGCTCAAGTGCTGGGGGACCCCTTGTCTTCATGCTGCAGACATGCTGCATCCAGTGCTGTAATTAGATCACCATGCCTGGTTTGGTGACAGGTCCTCTTTAAAGGAGTTGATAATTTTCTCAATTCTGGATTTATGTTGGCATGTCCTACAATAAAATAACTCTACAAATGATTTAAAGCAAAAAAATTGAACCATGGCATACAGTTTTTAATATTTCATGATGTAGACCTTTTTGTAGTAGTCAGTGGTGTAACGAGCATTGCTTCAAACAGAATTGACAATGGCAACTTTGAGAAATTCCCAAGCATAGCAAATGTATTACTTCAGGATTGGAAGAGCTAAATCCTACATAGGAACACACCTATAGTCTTTTTTTCATGTAGTGCAGTAATCTACCATCTGCCCCTTAGACTTTTAGATGCCTCTCACCATAAGACACACCATAAGTTTAGACAGCAGATTATAGGAAAAACATTTTATCTTTTAGTTAAAACGTCCCTGTGGTTGATAGGCGAGGGGTCATTAGCACTAATGTTAATGTACAAACATCACCAGACCCACTAGAGGTACTGAAATTTAATATATAAAGCTGAATTTGTGTATGTGTGTGTGTATGTATGTCCGGGATTGGCATCTACACCGTCGCAACTACAGCCACAAAATTTTGCACAGACACACATCTGGACCCCGACAGTACCATAGGCTATGTTGTGAGGTGAAATTTTAACCCCACGCGTTCCAATTCACCAAACAATTTTGCCCCTATCTACATAATGGGGAAAAAGTGAAAGGAAAAGTGTTGGAGGCAAATTGACAGCTGCCAGATGTGAACAAGGGGGACTTCAAGAATGAGAGCGATGGCGCAAAAGAGTATATACCGTTCAGTTGCTAAGGTGGGGCCCCAACATAGGATACTCACCACACACGGGGATATGAACACGCACACAAAATGCGCCACACACTACTACGTGCTTGAACACATATATCACCCTCAGCACACATTTCCCAACACATACACTAACCTCGCCACATAATCACCCTAAAACACACACAAGTCTGGTATTATCCTTCAAAAATATAAATCTGATTAATAAGCAGCAAACTACAAGAGAAACAAATGTACCATATCTAATATATAAAGCTGAATGTGTGTGTGTGTGTGTGTCCAGGATTGGCATCTACACCATCGCAACTACAGCCACAAAATTTTGCGCAGTCACTCGTCTGGACCCCGAGAGCGTCATAGGCTATGTTGTGAGGTGAAATTTTAATCCTGCGTGTTCCAATTTACCAAACAATTTTTCCCCTATCTACATAATGAAGAGAAAGTGACAGTTACTAGTTGACAGTTGTGAATGAGAGGGGCTTAATGACAGCACCAAAGACTAACAGCATATACCAGCATATAGTCACTAAGGTGGGGCCCCAACACGGGATATTCACCACGCACGGGACATGTATACACACCACACGCACACAAAAGGTAACAGCAAGTGTATAGTCCCTAAGGTGCAGCCCCAACATTGGATATTCACCACGTACCCGAACACACACACACACACACACCACAAAGAGACACACACAACACACAGACCCCACCACAGGGACACACACATACACACCCTATAGGAACACATGCACTCACCCCACAGGCACACACACACACACCACAGGAGGACAAACACAGGGACACACACCCCACAGGGACACAGACACACACACACCCCACAGGAACACACAGACCCCACAGGGATGGACACACACCACAGGGACACCCCTCCACAGATGTGCACAAATCGCCTCACACAACTCGCCTCATACGTGTGATATCTTTAATTTCCAAAAATAAACATCTGATTAAACACAGACAATGTGCAACACATGTGCCATATAGGGAATCAACATCACAAAGCACTCACTGATCTCAGGGAGACCAGTCAAGGAAAACACAGCGGGCAGCTGGCTAAAGCGCTCAAACACAAAGAAATCCATGATGCATTGCCCCCTGGGAATTTGAATATGCAAATGGAGTCTGTGGAGCCTCGATTAAGAGTCTCAAACACGGAACTAGCCAGATATCCCTCCAGGGAAGGACCTAGCCCTGGGGTGGAATCCTTGCGGAGACCAAAATAACCACCATATTAAGTGGCCCTTTTAGTCAATATGCCACTCAGTTACGAGTTAAGGATATGAAAAGGCTGGCCGCAGTGTTTTCCTTGACTGGTCTCCCTGAGATCAGTGAGTGCTTTGTGATGTTGGTCTACCAGACATTGCTCCCACCTAGCCAGAATCCTACTCCACACTGATGAGGGGCAATACCCCGAAACAGCTGTCTGGATGGATACCTGGCTCTGTTAATTCCCTTGTTATATCCTTAACTCGTAACAGAGATGTTATACTGTATGGGGGGAATTAGGGACATTATACTGTATGGGAAGCTGTGGTAGACATTTTACTCTATAGGTGGTCTGTGATGGATACCATACTGGGAGGGGGGCTGTGATAATCGTGCTGTATTGGGGTCTGTGGTGACCATTATATCGTGTGGGAGAGCAATGTGAGGAGGGAGCACACTTTGGAGAAAGCAGCATGGTGGGAAGTATGAGGGCATAGTGTGAAGGGGGCACAGTATTGATATGTACACTGCTTCTTCTCATCAATAGGTCCATTCCAATGTCATCGTTGTTGAATGAAATTTACATAATGCTGCAACAGGCCTACTAATCTGCAGAGACACCAGCTGCCAGTAGGTAGGAGGAGACTATGGTTTGGTAGCCAGAGACTAACAACATGGCCACTAGACAAGGGTCTTGCTAATGTTTTTGCTCAACTTTAATTACTCTGTAAATTTGGCTATGATTCATTAGGGGTATAATTATAAGGGGTACAGAAGCAGCAGATTTCCCCTGAGTGGATGAATCAGGGGACTCACAGGTCACTCTGCTGCATAAAATGTAACCATTACTTGTACAGAGTTTGCAATTTGTGGTCGGGGAGTTTCATGTTACAACTTTGGTTTTCACAGTAGTGAAGCATATTGCTGGACATATATTGTGATACATTATTAAACAGGCTTTTATTATAATAAATGGACTTACTTCACTGACTATTCCACTGACTATTCCAGTTGAATGCACAATAAGCCAAAACCCCATCTTAAATTAAGTCAGCTAGAGAAAGTGCTACTTTACAAGCATCCACATACAGCATTCGGTCTTATGATACCCAACATGTCTATTCCTATGATTGACACCCAGTGCATTATTAACAACAGACATGGCCTTTGTCGGCAGATTGAGTCACACTTCTAAATATTTCAACCTGTGATGAAGGATGTGCAACAGAAATCAAAGCTGGGAGTGTGAGCCGTCATGGAGATGTAGATCCTGGCACATAAAAGGACATGCAGTGCTCTCAACGCTGTGGTTGTGCACAGTTTTAATCTTCAGTCCTGGTGACTCAGTTGTGTTCTGTTGGGTGAAGTTGTAATAGTCCCAGCCCTGTCTATTAGCTTTGTAAGCATTGATCTAAGCCTTTACACAAAGGAGAACTGGGGGGACTGATCATGAGAAGAGCGGGAAAATGTGAAGTACACACAGAGAACTGGCAACCTGTTACATCATGACTTCATCTGTTCTTTGCTGCTGAACATTCTAGATTTTATAGGTTTTATATATACGCATTGCATCCTTTTTTAGAGGTCACACAGCCATGTATAGTCAAATCTACTACATGAACCAGCAGAATCATTTTATTTACCTTCTGATCTGATCTAGCTGCTGGACCCATAACCTAGGTCGATGAACAATCCATCGGAATCACTACAGATGACAAAATGGATACTTGAGAAATTATAGCTACTTCAATCAAGTCTGGATTGATACTGAACTTGTATTTTAGTCATATTATTATTATTATTAATGCATCCATTCAACCTTTCCTGATCAGGGAAGACACATTTCCAATACAATGCTACCTATGGAAGAGGGTGGACGTTCAGTCCTATGCCCCCCAGAAGACATTGATGATTTGATTTCATTGTCTATTTGTGTGCGATTTCATTACAGTGTGTTGAGCAAACTGTATTGCAGTGATAGGGATAATGTAAGAGATGTGTGGTAGCAGTGTATCATAAGGTATGATGTATGGCACTGTTTGTTGGTATAATAAGGTGTAGTGTAAGGTATAGATATAGCAATACTGGTTATGTGGAGATATTGTAATGTAACTAGGTATAAAAATGTATGTGAAATGGGAAGGTCTGCACTGACTGATTGCAGGAACCTACGGAGTTAAAGCTGGATGAGCACACAAAGGGAGGGCCAGTTCTTGGGCTGAGAGGAGACACACTCTATTTTAGTTTCAGTCAAGAGTCTGCCAGCCAAGAGAACTATGCAAGGTGGGAGCTCAAAGATGAAGACGTTCTCAGTACTTTTGTTGTTTGAGAAGCTGAGGAACAAAAAACAGCCAGAATCAAGTAAGCAACATGTGGGTGACAAACTCAGATGAGAAGCTGAAGAAGGCCTAAGAGACAGACAGAGTGAAGGGGAAGTGAGTCCAGCAAGATGGTCAGGCTTGAGGGACCTAGAAGAAGAGAGAATGCTGCTCGGCTGATGCACAAAGGGAGGAAAGCACCATTGTAAGCCTCCTCCTATGAGGGATCACTGTTCGTGGTTGTGTATTTAAGTAAAGCAAGTTTAATGTAACTGCCTAGCAAAGAACTGACCATAAGTAATAAGCCTTTGTCAGTAACCAAAAGATTGTGCTTCTGAGTCATACAGAAGATAAGGAGTGCACTGCTTGCTGTATAATGTTCATTCAAGCTGTTTACAGTAAAGTTTGCCTAAATTTTACCAACGCCATCCCTCCCTGACATAGTTGGGGACAGGGTGAAGTGCGTGACCGAATCGGTCTGAAGGCACTAAAAGTAAGATCATCACACCCACACACATCATAGACTCTCAGTTTCATGTAGTGTGCTGGAGTGGACCAACTACAGCACTAGCCTATGGCAATCACCATATGAACCCCAGCACCACTTCACCTACATAGATAAACCTAGATTTGTATGATTACTTGCAATGTTGAAAATAAAGCGACCTTGAATTCTTGGTGTCCGATGAAGAAAGGTGCTCTATAGCCTTGCCTTACTCTGTGATGCCTTATGCACTCCAGAAAAAGTTGTCTGCTCTGTCACACTTGCAATGATCAGAATATTCAAACCCACTGCTTACCACCAATCAGCCATAAAGTGGATGTTTATGGTCCTGGTACCCTATGCAAGCTAAAGCTATTAATTTGTATTTTGTCCTTGTTCTACTTACAGTTGATATGAGTTTCTATAAAGGAAGAGCTGTCAACCATGTTATGTATGGACACAGTGCTAGGAAAGAGAGAATTTTCTGGATGACTGGTTAACTTGAAGTCAGCATGAAAAAAATGGCATACTCAACTAACAAAACATCATTGACTCATCTTTAAAAATGAGCAAATCAATTTATAAGTCAAATTTATTATGAATTTCCATTAAACATTAGATTCTCCACAATCTTCAATTTTTGAGACAGGTTTTGTGAAAATTCCAGCAAAAGGCTGTCCAGACGATTACTATCTTGCTTGATTTTGAGGACTAGTAAGAGGTTTAACATTTGTATACTCACCTCTCCTCCCAATCCTTTCCAGCTGTTCTTCCGGCTTCTTAATCTTTTCTCTTCTATCGTCTGATTCCAAGCCAGCATCGTGCCGTATGTGACCACTTACAGTGCAACGTACATCATTAATGTCAATGTAAGGCATTGCACCCTATGTGGTGACATGAGACCCAGTGAAGAACAGCAGCATCGGAGGCCCAAAAACAGAAGAAGAAAATGGAAAACCGAAGTAAGAAAAATGAAGCCGATCAGAAGAATAGCAGCAGTGGGAGAGCTATGAGGAGGGAAGAAGAGAGCCTATAAAGTTGTTGTTTCCCAGCAAATTCGATTTGCTCAAGATTTAACTAATGCAAATTTAAATTTCCTATCTGAATATGAGTGAATTAGCCAAGTCTAAATTTCAGGAGATGCACTTATACTTATCTGCGAAATGAGATCCACTGACAATATAAAATGTAAGAACAATCAGGCTTTTACCTTGACGGCAGATATTTAAGGAAACTAAACTGGACATATGGGATCTTTTGCATATGGGATCTTTTGCTTTCATGTGAGATAATCCAAAACTAGATGGGCATGACAGCATCTTATTTCTCTCTCACATGTATGTGTATAATAAGCAGACTATGTCTCCATGTTTGTAGGCTGATCAGGAGAAATAACTGTGGGCCAAATCATTCAAATGCTCATATGGCTGGCACGAGCAGCTCTCAAGTAGATTCTTCCTGCATCCGAAACTAATAGTAGAGATCAGACCGCAAATATTAGAGCTTCGAATTACAAGGCTGTAGATAGTTCTTACCCATAGCAATACAGAGTATTGTCTTTGTTTCAAGCTTTCCTGGAGATACTCTTTTTATCTCTAGACGGGGGCCTGATTCTATCGCATCTGGTGATCCTAGAACATGTGTGATTATATATGAATTGAACTACGTTGTTAATGTTTCAGGTTACGAAATTAAATAAAAAGTAGGTTCAGTAGTCTTGTTTGCGCGGCATTGCCTTTTCCGTTGTGCTGCTGCTTTCCTTTCCATGTCATTTGCAGACTTTTTGGGATGGCCCATCTTGGCGTAGATTATGACTGATCAACTAAACTTATGGTCTTCTTCACATTCCAGTTTAACTGCCTTCTGTAATTTACACAATGTTGCCTCTTGTAATTTCCATGATGTCCTATAGGTGACGCTGTTTCCTTTGACCAATCAACCAAACTTATGGGCTTCTTCACGTTCTTGTTTAACTGCCTTTTGTGATTTACACTAGGTGGCTCTGTTTTCAGGACAAACTGACAGACAGACAGTATAGGGCTTTTATATAGTAGATATTAATTTCTATGAAAAAAATTAAAATAATGCAAACCGGAGAGATGCTAAATATCACATTCATCTGATCACTTATTGGTACAAGGAAACAATTAACAAGAGATAACAGCAGAAAAATGATTCACGGTAAGACATAGCAATGATCTCCTAATGAGCACTCATATCTCCTTAACAAGCTCCAGAACAGGAGAAAAAATGGAGATGAACCTAATGACTTGCTGCTCAGTCTTGTATCTCTCTGATTTGGATCATTGTTCAACCTTTATGGTACTTTGCGCTGGGAATGTTTAAATGGGATGTGTCAGTATCTTGCCCCATCATCAATATATCAAATAGAAAAAAAAAGCCTGAATGTCCGAGCCTGACCTTTCCTTGCTCCGCTGTACAATTACTGAACAGAAAATGGCAGTGAATTTGGTGAGGCATTGTAAGTAATATAATGACATGCAAATGAGTGCTGAAAACACACATAATACTGTCCCAACAGAGGTAAGAAACATTGTAATCTGATTAGCATTGCACACTTAAAAATCTCTTTGGAGACACAGTAAGAGGTAATAAAGGAGATAAATGAATAGCACAGGCAAACTTCAGAGCCTGGATAAAAAGCAGTGCAGGAGCCATAGTCTAATGGGTGCCATACCAGATGTGCTTCAAGCCTCCTATGTTTTCTCATTTTTCTTATTATCTTCATCCACTCAAGCGCCACCAGTTATTGAAGTGAATTACCAAATAAATTAAAAAGCACAACAAAGATGCAAAGCTACGATCATTTTTACATCAATTTAAAAATATTTGTTATTGCTTAAGAAAGTAAAAGAAGATATCAAAAACATGCATTACATACTGTGTTTCCCCGAAAATAAGGTGCTCCCCGAAAATAAGATGTACTAGGGGGGTTTAGTGTGCCTGTAAATATAAGGCACCCCCCGAAAATAAGGCATACCTTTTTTTTTTTGTAATAACAGCATGCCACTGATCAGAAGACAGGGGCATAAAGCTCTGACTTCTCCTCCAGCCCCCCCGTTATTGTCCAGGTGCCTGCCGCTGTCTTGGTGCCGCAGATGCATATAGTCCAGCACCGGTCTATTCTCCCTGCCTCCCGCCACTGTTCCGGACAATCACAGGCCAGGAGCCGTCTGGCGGCCACACACAGGCCAGTTGGCACATGATGTCGGCTTCTGGCCTGTGATTGGTCGCGCGGGCTGCTCCTGCCTGTGATTGGCTGCGCAGGCAGATCCTAGCCTGTGACAGAGTGGCACTGTACACCTGCAGCATCTGAGGCAGGAACATGAGATTGTGTCCCTGAGTGTGTGTGTCCCTGTTCCTGAGTGCGTGTGTCCATTAGTGTGTGTATCCCTGTTCCTGAGTGTGTGTGTGTGTGTTTGTCCCTGTGTGTTTTGATGCGGATACCATTTTAGGAGATTATGTGGTTGATGGGGTTGATGGGAATACCGTATTGGGGGCCGCAAGGGGATGATGGGGAAACCGTATTGGGGGCTGCAAGGGCATGATTAGGAAACCATATTGGGGCCGCAAGGGGATGATGGGGAAACCATATTGGGAGCTGCAAGGGCATGATGGGGAAACCGTATGCTGACATTTATTTTTCACACATATATATATTATATATATATACACATATACATACACACACACACATATATATGTACATGTGTATATATATATATACATACACTGTATGTGTATATATATACACACACACACACACACACATATATATGTACATGTGTATATATATACATACACTGTATGTGTATATATATACACACACACACAGTTGGGGGGGATGAGTATTTGATACACTGACGACTTTGCAAGTTTTCCCACCTACAGAGATTAGAGATGTCTGTAATTATTAACGCAGGTGTAGGTGGGAAAATATACAAAGTTGATAGTGTATCAAATACTTACTTTCACCACTGTGTATATACAAAAAAAATATATATATTTATATATATATATATATATATATATATATATATATATATATATATATATATATATATATATATATATATATATATATATACATATACACACACACACACACACAGTGGTGAAAGTAAGTATTTGATACACTGTCAACTTTGTATATTTTCCCACTAAACCTGTGATAATAATTACAGATATACACACAGTCATTAGTCAAGGCACCCTTAAAATTGTTCCAGAGAAAGACTGTTCCAGTATTTCTTCCAAAATTTCTCCTAAAAAATTATTGCAATTTTTTCGTTTTTTTATTTGTAGTAAAAACATGGACAACAGAAAAAAAAATTATATCTGTCTGAGGACTTCAAAACCAATACTGTCAAAAAATATCAACATTCCAAAGGTCCAACTCTGGAGATCTTGATGCTCCTTTATCCACGGTGCACATCATAATCAAGAAGTTTACAACCTATGGGACTGTAGCTAATTTCCCTGGACGTGGCTGGCAGAGAAAAATTGTTGAAAGGTTGAACAGTAGGCTAGTATGGGTGGTGGTCAAGCAACCCCCATCAAGTTCCAAAGGAATTCAAGCTGTGCATATACATAATATCTACAGCTTTGGCAAAAGTTAAGACACCGCTGCAACATTTTCAGTTTGTTTGATTTTTCTCTTTATAGGTATATTGTTGAGTAAAATGTACATTGTTTCTTTTATTCTATAAACTATTGACAACATATCTCCGAAATTCAAAAGCTAAAAAAATTTGTATTTATTTGCAGCAATTGAGAAATCATCAAAATAATAAAAAAGAAAGTGTTTTCAGACATCAAATAATGCAAAGAAAACAAGTTCTTATTCATTTAGAAACAACAATACTAATGTTTTAACTCAGGAAGAGTTCAGAAATCAATATTTGGTGGAATAACCATGATTTTTAATCAAAGTTTTCATGCGTCTGGGCATGCTTTCCATCAGTCTTTCACATTGCTTTTGGGTGACCTTATGCGACTCCTGGCACAAAAATGTAAGCAGTTCTTTGTTTGATGGCTTGTAACTATCCATCTTTCTCTTGATTATATTCCAAAGGTGTTCCATGGGGTTCAGGTCTGGAGATTGGGCTGGCCATGACAGGGTCTTGATGTGGTGCTCCTTCATCCACACATTGATTGACCTAGCTGTGTGGCATGGGGCATTGTCCTGCTGGAAAAACAGTCCTCAGAGTTGGGGAACATTGCAGGAGCAGAAGCAAGTGTTTTTCAAGGATAACCTTGTATGCGGCTTGATTCATACATCCTTTGCAAAGATTAACCTGCCCAATTCCAGCCTTGCTGAAGCATCCCCAGATCATCACCAATCCTCCACCAAATTTCACAGTGAGTGCAAGACACTATGGCTTGTACACCTATCCAGGTCTCCTAACCATTTAACGACCAGGTGTTTGGCAAAGCTGAAAATTAGACTCATCAGAGAAGATTACCATTCTCCAGTCCTCTATGGTCCAATCCTTGTGGTCTTTGGCAAATATTAGCCTGGCTCTCCCTTGCTTCTCATTGATGAAAGGCTTTTTTCTAGCTTTACATGACTTGAGTCCTGCCTCTAGGAGCCTGTTATAAACTGTTCTTGCCATGCACTTCACCCCAGCTGCCATTTGCCATTCCTTTTGTCGGTCACTTGATGTCATCCTACGGTTTGCGGAGTGACATTCGAATAAGATGACGGTCATCCCAGTCAGTGGAGAGTCACTTTCACCCTCTGCCAGTCTGTAGCTTTGTTGTCCCCAATGTCTGCTGCTTGACATTTTTGTAATGGACTGCCGTTTTTGACATTTTAAGGATGGAGGCAACATGATGCTCACTGTATCCCTCTGCTAGTAAAGCCAGAATTAAGCCCTTCTTTTCCTCACTCAAGACTTTTCTTTACAACTCCTTTGACATGGTTAAAAGTTATTTTTCCATTCAATTACCGTAACTTGTGGGCTATTCCTAGCACTTGTTTTGTCATCCAGCTTGTCCTATTGCAAGAGGATTGTGAAGACCACAGCAGTGTTTTTCATGCGTTCCCTTGTTAAATAAGATATGGTTCAGGTGATGACCTAATCAGAAGCACATAAAGTAGAATGAGGTGTACTTTGGTTGGAATTCAACTGACACTGGAATGGCTGTCAGACATGTAGAGATGTGGATTTTTAGAAAACTATGAAGTGGTCTCTTAATTTTTGCCAGTCCAGTGGAATCACCAAGCCCGATGCAAAACAACTCGTTGTTCGCTCCTTCTCCTCCCTCCCTGCCTCATGTAACCCTCCACTGAAAGTAAATGTTTTATGTGCAAAAGTCAACAATGGGTGAGTACACCCTTTCTTCCAATTTTTGCTCCATGATATATACATGTATATGTTCCCCCTTTCCCCCGGTCTTATTTTAGGGGAAACAGGGTAACAAGTGTTCACTGAAAGCATGTGGACACAATAGTGAGACTGTGTATGGCACAAGGAGGCTGATATCCTCTGCTGGTCCTCATGTTTAAGCATTAGAATATAGACTGTTTATTATAGCTTACTACATTTGTACAAAATTGTTATTTATGCATTCACTTGAATTTACATGGATGTTAAATCATCTTGTTGTACTTATATAAATGACTATTTATAACCTCGCAATGTGAAATCTGCTCTTCTGGGTACAATGACTATATCATTGTTAGTAGCATCATGCATCATTATTAAGGGAACTGAAGCATTACTTGTCTTGAGATTCATGTGCTGAAAAAATGTTTTAAAATAATCTTTGATAAAATTGTGTAGCTTTTTTATATACAGTCACGGCCAAAAGTTTTGAGAATGACACCAAAATGATATTTTCACATGATCTGCTGCCCTCTGGTTTTTATTTGTGTTTGTCTGATGTTTATATCACATACAGAAATATAATTGCAATCATATTATAAGTACCAAAAGGTTATATTGACAGTTAGAATGAGTTAATGCAGCAAGTCAATATTTGCAGTGTTGCCCCTTCTTCTTCAGGACCTCTGCAATTCTCCCTGGCTGCTCTCAATCAACTTCTGGACCAAATCCTGACTGATAGCAGTTCATTCTTGCATAATCAATGCTTGCATTTTACCAGAATTTGTTGATTTTTGTTTGTCCACCCGTCTCTTGATGATTGACCACAAGTTCTCAATGGGATTAAGATCTGGGGAGTTTCCAGGCCATGGACCCAAAATCTCTATGTTTTGTTCCCTGAGCCATTTAGTTATCACCTTTGCTTTATGGCAAGGTGCTCCATCATGCTGGAAAAGGCATTGTTGGGCGCCAAACTGCTCTTGGACGGTTGGGAGAAGTTGCTCTTGGAGGACATTCTGGTACCATTCTTTATTCATGGCTGTGTTTTTAGGAAAGACTGTGAGTGAGCCGATTCCCTTGGCTGAGAAGCAACCCCACACATGAATGGTTTCAGGATGCTTTACAGTTGGCATGAGACAAGATTGGTGGTAGCGCTCACCTCTTCTTCTCTGAATAAGCTGTTTTCCAGACGTCCCAAACAATCGAAAAGGGGATTCAGAGAAAATGACTTTACCCCAGTCCTCAGCAGTCCACTCCCTGTACCTTTTGCAGAATATCAGTCGGTCCCTGATGTTTTTTCTGGAGAGGAGTGGCTTCTTTGCTGCCCTCCTTGAAACCAGGCCTTGCTCAAAGAGTCTCCGCCTCACAGTGCGTGCAGAAGCACTCACACCAGCCTGCTGCCATTCCTGAGCAAGCTCGGCACTGCTGGTAGTCCGATACCGCAGCTGAAAAAGTTTTAAGATACGGTCCTGGCGCTTGCTGGTCTTTCTTGGGTGCCCTGGAGCCTTTTTGACAAAAACGGAAGCTCTCTCCTTGAAGTTCTTGATGATGCGATAGATTGTTGACTGAAGTGCAATCTTTCTAGCTGCGATACTCTTCCCTGTTAGGCCATTTTTGTGCAGTGCAATGATGGCTGCACGTGTTTCTTTAGAGATAACCATGGTTAACTGAAGAGAAACAATGATACCAAGCACCAGCCTCCTTTTAGAGTGTCCAGTGGTGTCATTCTTACTTAATCATAAATGATTGATCGCCAGCCCTGTCCTCATCAACACCCACACCTGTGTTAATGGAACAATCACTAAAACGATGTTAGCTGCTCCTTTTAAGGCAGGACTGCAATGATGTTGAAATGTGTTTTGGGGGTTAAAGTTCATTTTCTAGGCAAATATTGACTTTGCAAGAAATTGCTGTTAAGCTGATCACTCTTTATGACATTCTGGAGTATATGCAAATTGCCATTAGAAAAACTGAAGCAGTAGACTTTGTTAAAATTAATATTTGTATCATTCTCAAAACTTTTGGCCATGATTGTATTAAAAGAATGCAATGTCTTCTTTTTCAAGAAATGACAACGATCAGCCGATCAGTGACAGCTGGCACAGAAATAGGGTTCTATCCAGTGACAATATGGAGTAACAGAATTGTATGAAACTGCTCACCTTGTGTGGTTGTGTCAGACACAACCACAACAGAAGCGTGTAACTGGCCGTCGCAAAGGGTAGAAAATTGGTACTGGAGATTGGAAAAAGGTTCTATTGCACTGCCAGAATAAAATGGAGACGCATCATCTGGATTATGAAGTTTATTGAAACGTATTTACCTTAATAAACTTCATAATTCAGATGATGGGTCTCCATTTTATTCCGGCAGTGCAATAGAACCTTTTTCCAATCTCCAGCACCAATTTTCTCTTTTTTCAAAACGTTTGAGTGGAGTTCGCATATAGGACAAATTAATAAAGCATATTTGGAACAATTTTCTGTTACCCATATAGGTGCTGTATTTTTGGACTGTAAGACGCACCCAGGTTTTAGAGGAGGTAAATATGGAGAAATGAAAAAAAAATAATTTGAAGCAAAAAAAAAAACCTGGTCATGACACACTGTTATGTGGAATCTTCTCCTGACATAGTTATGGGGGTAATGTCCCCCAATTTTGTACTAATGTCCCACATCCTAAGCCCCTTCCAGGTATATATGTTCAACAGACTGGACTATGTTCCACTTACTGAAATACATGTCCTCCATCCCAGTATATGTTTCGATCATGGAATATGTTCCCCATCCTGGTATATATGATCCCCCAACCTTGTATATGATTTCCAGCTGCACTGCATAGGACCTGCGCCTTCACTCACAAGGACCTGGCCTGATGTCAGGATAGAGTCAGCTGAGGACGATCATGTGACCGGAGGGCAGGCAGAATAACATAGCCGGATCCCCCGCAGTCACTTCTTCCAGCAGCGGCCGACCAACTACACCTGTCACCAGGGTTCTGCTGGGACAGCACAACCCAGAAAGGTGAGGAGCCAATTTGTATTTTCACTGTCTTGAAAACAGCAATAGGTTCCTCACCTAGGCGCCTCTCTGTCTTTCCTTTTGTTTTACATGGCATCATGTTGATTGACAGCCTGCTTCTTGCTACCTAATTGGGGGAGCTATCTGTCAATCAGCATGACGTTGGCAATTACGCCTGTCAACAGAGTGGAGAAGCCAACCCTCTGTAGATGTGACACCAGTGGAAGCTGAAAAACCACTAACAGGAGCGGTCAGTGCCTGCTCTGTGTCGGTGGTGAACGGTGCTGGGCACAACAGGCAGGTAGGTGACAGCTATTTTGTGCTAAATCCCAGATAACCCCTTTAAGACACCATCCATACAAATTCAACAAAATTCAAATAGCAAGGTGCAGGAGTTAGGCTGGGGTCACATGAGCATATAGAAAACTGCCCTCATTCTCATACCAAAAAATCGTATGATTTTTTTCGCATTTGTTATCTTTGTGCTGTTAGTATGTAATCCATTTTTAATTACTCAGAAGCTTTTAATCATTTAAGGGACTCTTTGCACTTTCCCATCTTACAGTATTGTACTGTATCCTTAAACATCGGAGTCCATACTGATGGTCTGATACCAAATACAGCTGAGAAAAAGATGCAGACCTGCCCTGCCTTATTGAATTATATTGGTCTGAGTACATGCCCTTTTTTATCGGATCAGCATATAAGGACGAAGTGCCATATGATCCGCGCTGCTACCAAAGGAAGACCTGGACAATGGATCATCTGGTTGAAGTAGTTCTTTAATCTGACTCGTTTCTGAGCTATTTCCCAGCTTCTTCCTCAGGGATCGTACAACACTTCGTCCTTATATGCTGATTTCTGACTGCGGTGACCCGTGCATGTGTGGATCCAGCAGCAGCTACTGACTAAGCGTTCATACTGGTTGTGGGTTACACAACCAGATCAGGTGAGCAGGCCCTTGTCGCCATACATATACCTCTATATAATAGAGATAAGACTCTGTTGCACATTTGTCTCATTTCTATAGACTTTATCGGATGGAACTTATCTGATTTATACGCTTATGTGAACGAGCCCTAAAGATAGCACTTTCTAAGGAACATGTACACTAGCTGATAGGCCAATAATAGGTGAAATGAGCATTCCATCCCAACACACTGCCAATCACCCAACAAATGAACAAAATGCGGATTAGTTGGGCGATGATATTTTTAAGTTTGCATTAGTACATCATCTGTGTAAACAAGACATGTGCTAAAGGGAACGATAGTACTCCATACGCACAGAACGATCATATTAATAATCATCCTGTGTGCATGGATGTGCAGTCAGGCTATTGAATGAATATGGTCCTTCAGTGTAAAGATAGCCATCCACTACCAATATAGTAATACAGTAATTAATTCTGCGTGTGGTAATGTAGTCATTATGTACAACTGGGTCATTCCATGTCAAATGAACCAATGATCATTACCTCTATATTTTTAATTCTTTTGAGATTGTTATTTGATAATGGCCTGTCAGACAATGCATAATGTGAAGAGAAAAAAAAAAATTCTAATTTTTTTTATTTTTAATTGATTTTCAAAGTTTGGAAAAAGTGTGAATTTCGGTGTTGCCTGCCTTTACATTTCTCCTCATAACTCAGGCTACAAATAAGATAGAGAAACAAAATAAACACCGTTCTACTCAGAACTGTCCAGGCTTTCACCAGATATGTCACAAGAGTATCTCTGTTAATATTTTACCCATGTGAACGCAAACGCAAAATTTTAAAATGCATTTCCGAAAAAATCGTATAATTTAAAAATTCCCAAAAATGCACATGTGTCTCCTATGCTCTTAGCCACATCTGTACCAAAATTCAAGTTGGGATCACGATGGGATCATATTTTAAAATATTTTTACTGTAATATCCGAATAGGAATATTTTAATAAAAAAACTCACCGAAATTTGGTCACTTTTTTCTACCCCTTGCATCTAGCAGGTGGCTGCAGATTCCCCCAGGAGGTAACACATGCGTCCAGACACCGGTACACAGTCCCCTGCAACCTATAACATGGGGGCGGTTTGTGGCAACCAGGCGACCGGCTATGTATGCAAGGAGGGCTGGTGGTGAATACAGACACATGGAGACCATTAGGCCTCTGCCACTCACATTCAGGTGATACAAAGTGTCTGAGCAGCCTATTGGTGATGCCTCCTTTTAGACCGGGCGGGCCGCTCAGCACTGAGAATATGCATCACTGTGACAGACGCCCCCTAGTGGAAAACAACCTCAACTGCAATGGATACAAAGATGCAAGTTAACACTATAAATGATGATGTAAGGTGTTAGTT